>OZ008371.1:75177165-76377165 GCA_963931995.1 Phaonia tiefii | reverse complement strand
TTGATAGATTGAGTCCCTATACGCCGCTATAGATGTTAACACAGCAAAAATAAATGGTTTCCCATTACATTCCATGAAGGAATTGGGGGGAGTTTCTCACAAGCAGTGAGCTGTGCGCTTTCTAATTTTATACTCACTGATTGGGAGCTACAGATTTTACTCCGATTCCGAACGGTATTTGGAGAAGGGTGTTCATGGCTGAATACTCGATAGTGTCACCATCACAATGCGAGGTGACCGACGCCGAATGCAATTTAATATGGTCAGAACAAGGATCGAACCCAGGATCTGATGTACAAGAAGTGCGCAAACTGACCATTGCACCAGCGGCGGCCCCAGTTAATAATTAAAAAAAATTTTAAATTACTTTGTGACACCATCTAAGTTCGGTTGTAACAACCTCCAATTCGGCTGTGACAACCTCATTTGAGGTTGAAACAACCTGGTTGGAAGTTGACACAACCTCATTGGATGTTGACAGAACCTAGTTGGAGGTCATTAGAGGTTGGAACATTTATAGCCTACACCAGAAATTTTAACAAGATCGGCTTAATGGGTTAGCTTCCTGCATTCAACACACATACATACATTCATTGTTGGTCAGACTTGCACATTTAAGCCCTTCGACCAAATTAAAAAATAAATATGGTCTATATATACATAGATGGGCGACTAGTGTAAATACACAGCGCAGTGTCTTAACGGGCTAGACGCTTCTGAAGATGATGCTTCACAAACATCTAAACGATCGTCCAGCGAATGTGAGTGCGAATCCCACCCGCGGCATTTACATTTTTTCACTAACCGGAGAAACATGATATCTTAGCCTAAAGGAAATTACAACTTTATAAGCAACACATTCGCGTAGGCAGTGCATCTAAGATGAAGCACTGGTGTGGAACCAAAGGCACTCCCTGTAAGATATACAAATTATTATCACCATCTATCAACTGGTAAATATAAAAGAGCACGCAAGAACGTAGAAAAAACATCCGAGTTTAATTTTCATGCAAATTCAAAAAATATAAAATCGCAACCCTTTCAGAAGCCGGAAGCATTCGGCAAGATTTAGAAGGAAACTTACCACACCAGATACATATTTCACCCTGCATAAACCTACCTAGTGTGTCAAAACAAGTTTTTAAGTAAAACGCAATTAAACTAATATTTGTTTTACATTACGTCTGATGTTTTCGAGACTTGCGAGCGGTTTCATATGAAAATTTAAGGTTTTTACATACAAATCCAAAAAAATTGAATTCATGAAATTTGACACACTAGGTAGATTGTATTAAACACGAATCTACCTAGTGTGTCAAATTTCATGACACAAGTGTTAAAATGTAAACGGGATATGTATGTAATGATTTATGAATTTCCTATTCGTATATTAAAATTATAATCAAAGGAGAACACCAAATCTAGTATAAAAACATATTTTAACGTTACATCAAATTAAGGGACAGGGCGTTCTATTTGCAGACTCTCTGATTGGGCCTACACTTATACAGCGCAACCAGCCTAATTATTTTTGTATACATATTTTTTTCAAGCATCTATCGAACTTCGCGAACAGCTTGAGTTTGTTTAGATTCCCCTTCTTCCATTGAAAGAATATCTACAGTTCTAATGTTAACATTGCTTTAATAACACCGTGTTACACACATTCTGTCCTATGAACCAAATTTACTTTTTCGGAAAGGGGATAAAAAATAAAAATACACGTGTATCGGCCATTTTCATGTACACGTCAGAATTTTTTTTTTTTGAAGTTTGAAGTATAAAGTTCGTAGTGGCCTGTGTGAAAGCCTTTGGACCGATTTTTAACCCTTTTTCAGTGATCCAATCGAGCTGATTTTTTGCAGGCAGACTCGTGGAAATGTCTGTATCACGTCAAATTTTTAAAAAATAGATTTCTATCAATGCTCAGATTTTCCTAAATTTTTTTTTTTAAATGGTTATCGTTTTTTTTAAGGTTTCAGTTCGTTAAAAAAACAATTTTTTTTATTACTTTTGTTTTATAAAAATTAAGAATTGTTATTTTTGCGGTTGTAAGCATTTGCTTCAGTATCGCGACAAATAGACCAACAGTATTCGCCAAGCATATGCGTAATGTCTCTTCCTTTAAAGCGCTTTTCAATAGCCGCAATGTCCTGATGGAACCTTTCGCCATGCTCATCGGTACAAGCTCCTAAATCATCAGGGAAAAAATTTAAATGATTGTGAAAAAAATGGATCTTTAGCGACATTAATATGCCCATTTCGCCATATGCCGAAAACGTTACTGCTACAATATTTCTATAATTGGCAGCTCGTTTGTTGCCAAGAAACTGCTCAATAACGGCAACTGTACCTTTCCATGCACGTTGTTCGATAGCATTTAATTTTGATGAAAATTCAGAACTTGCAATTATTTTTTTTATCTGCGGACCATTGAAAACACCTTAAATCAAAAAAATCATTAAAAAACATAAAGTTACTGAATGACTTCTTAAAAAAAATACCTGCATGAATCTTTGCGCCGCTCAATTTCGGAAAAATTTTGCGCAAAGTTGCAATGGCCTCGCCATCACGATCCAGTTTTTTAACAAAATTTGATACGAGACCGAGCTTAATGTGTAGTGGAGGCAAAATGATTTGAGACGGCTGCACCAATGGTAGATTCTCTATACTTTCTACGCCTACTTTGTAGCATGTTCGCGGCTTCCACTTAAGTTCAGTGTAATGCTCATCTATTTTTCGACCTTCCCATGTACACAAAAAGCACTGGTGGGTTGGAAATCCACGCTTAACACCTATGAGTAAACCGACCACTATCAGATCGCAGCATATTTTCCAATTATGCTCTTTGTACTTTAGCAGCTGTAATATTAATTCCATGCCTTCGTATGTTTCCTTGAGGTTTGTGGCATATGCGATCGGGACAGATGGATGTATGTTACCGATATGAAGTAGCACGACTTTAAGCCTGTTGACCGATGCATCGATGAAAAGTCGCCACTCCTCTGAAATATGAGGGTAACCAATTTTTGCAAACATCAAATAAATATCATTACAATAAGCTAGGTTTTTTTCCCGATCTTCGCGCAATTTAAAAAATTCGTCATATGGAATAGTGGTACCTCGACCACGAGCGGCTGTTATTTTAAAATCAGCCGCCACTATATTCCACTGCTTAAAGCGTGATGCAAAGAGTTCTGCTGTTCTCCTCGACAAATTTCCGTCTCGTACGAGGTCATTGAAGTTGGCTTGCGTTATTAAATGCGGCATTGCAGTCCCAATTTCACTGGGTGTTGCCACAAATTCCGATACTTGTGGACTCTCGCATCTCGCATTCGATGCAAGAAAAGTTGATAGCAGTGTTGGTACAACTGTTGATTCTGCATCGCTTATTTCGGGAACATTATCAAAAATCTCCACTGAATCCGCTACACGCTCTTCTGGATAGTATAGAACTGCTGGAATTACCGATTCTACATTAGCGTAGCGAATTTTGTTGCGGTGAATGTATTGGTACCCTTTTGTTTGAGCAAAAGTTACACAAAAGTAGCACAATTCATTGCAGTGCTCCGTGCGTGGAAGCCAAATTGTTGGTACAGCGTACTTTATTGTTGACCTTCCATCAGTAAACTTGCACAAATTTCTATAGCACAAATATATATACCACAAATATATATACCACAAGTAAGGAACTTAAGCAGTCTTAAATATTTTCTGAAACGAATTCACCACTGTTTTAGTAATATATTCCAAATTTTTACTTGTTGCGAATAAGCCACAAACGTAACAAAAAAATTATTTCGCGTCGGACACTGCATTTTTTTCAGATGAAATATATACAAATACGTTTTCGCACAACAGAACTTAAATCAATTTTGCAATTCCTTATATCATCTGTCAGACCAGTTGTAAGTGTTGTAAAAGTCAAAAACTGTTTAGTGTTAGAAGGTTACTATTGATTAACTACAACTATCTCGAGAAGGATGGGTCAAAAAACATTTTTTTTCGTAACGCTTAAGTAGTTTAAAAATTTGGAGTCCCTTCAAGTTATGCTAAGAAAAGTGAAAAAAATATTTTTTTTTCAAAAATAATAAAAATTGGGGAAAATCTGAGAATTGATAAAAATTGTTTTTAAAAAATTTGACGTGATACAATCATTTCCACGAGTCTGCCTGCAAAAAATCAGCTCGATTGGATCACTGAAAAAGGGTTAAAAATCGGTCCAAAGGCTTTCACACAGGCCACTACGAGCTTTATACTTCAAACTTAAAAAAAAAAATTCTGACGTGTACATGAAAATCGACGATACACGTGTATTTTTATTTTTTCCCCTCTTTCCGAATATGTGCATGTGGTTCATAAGACAGAAAAAAATCTATTTTTTGTAACACCGTGTAATCTAAAAAAATTGTCTTCTTTTTCGTTGCACTCACTGAGCGCTGCTAATCTACTTTATTTTGAACGCTGTGTCATTTAGAAATTCAATGGGAAATTACTTTCCGGACGAAATTTGCGATAGCAATTTTAACATTGAAGGAAATATAATAAATGATTAGCTTACAGAGAAATATTAAAAGACTTTAACCATATTATCCTAATATAAAAAAAAATAAATAATATACTCACAGCAACATTCAGTTAAAACAGCCGAATTAGCCGTAACAGAATTTAGAGGTTGTCTCATCCATACTAGACTTCATCACAGCCAAATTGGAGGTTGTCACCGCCGAATTAGACGTTGTCGCTAGCGAATTATAGGTCACAGCCGAATTGTAGGTTGCCATATTCGAATTCTGTGCAACAACTGAGTTTTGAAATAGTTTTCTATTAATTTACTGATGATTTATTTCCCTGTATTCTAATCACTAATTATGTATAAAGCGAGGAATTAATGCACTTTGTGTGGGGTATTCTTTATATAATCTTAAAATAAATCGTTTGCTGCATCCGAATTATTTCCAAATTCGTTTGTTTCGACCGAAGTTATAGAAAATATAATTGACATAACGAATGTAATTGAAGATTTATTTATTTATCTCACAGCTACAATCCTCAATAGGATACAGCCGTTATTATATTTTCAACAACGTTGTAAAATGTATATAATACGAGTATACATAGTAGACGTAACATACAATACTTCAAAAAAATAAAATGGTGTCCCATAACATCCCATGAAGGGATTGGGGAGACCTTCTCACAATCAGTGAGAGGTGCGCTTTCAAGTTTTACACTCACTGATTGGGACCTACAGTTTTTACACCGATTCCGAACGGTATTTTGAGAAGCTTTTTCATGGCTAAATATTCGATAGTGTCGCCATCACTATGCGAGGTGACCGCCGCCGAAAGAATTTTTTTTAAGGTGGTCAGAGCAGGGATCGAACCCGGGATATCACTTCATCCTCAGAAAATATAATATCCGGAATGCCATTAAATGTATTAATATTATAGGGGTAATTTAGTAAAGCAACAGAAGGAGAATATATTTTACGGAAGAAGTTAGCAAAAATATCAGAAATAGCGGCATCATCTGATGAGTCTGAACCATTGAATTTCATACTACGCGGATACTCAACTACTTTCCGCTTTCAATTTACAATGGTGAAAAAGTGTTTCGGGTTCTTCAATAGAACTCGTCTCATTTTAGAGATATGAGAAGAGTAACATTTCCTATTAACAACATTAAATTTATTAAATTTAGAAAACCCAGAGTTCATGGTATTATAAAAGTTTTCAATTTTGCACACAAGACCATGATCATAATTCCAGTTTGCATTATGTAGAAAGGATCTGAGTAAGACAGAATTTATTTTGGTGAAATTCAGTTGTCATATGTAACGAACCACTTCCCTCAGACCCTATATCCACTAGGCCAACGCCACCTTTAATATTCCAGCTGTGCTCCGGGCTTGGAGATAAGACCAGGTCCGTTACTAAATAATAAGTTATAGGTAGCTTAGTATATTTCCT
Source organism: Phaonia tiefii (assembly GCA_963931995.1). NCBI lineage: Eukaryota > Metazoa > Arthropoda > Insecta > Diptera > Muscidae > Phaonia > Phaonia tiefii. The sequence goes on along the minus strand of OZ008371.1, from coordinate 76,371,193 downwards.
CTCCAAAGCCGTATCCCACCCAATCATGCCGACTGTATGCTATATTCCTATCAGCCCACATTGGGCATTGATTTATGACATTCTTTCAATTTCGTGCAATATTTATATATTTAGAATTAGAGTTAAAACATTTAAAAAATTTAAAATCGGTCACTTAATTTAATCGAATTGTAATATGAAACTATTTATATGCGTATTTTGCAATTATACTATACAGAATATTAATACCGAATATGAATTAGTTAGTTGTAATATTAGAAGTAATTAGCATGCAGTTTTAGCCAATTTATAAATATAATTTCATATAATATAAAATGTCTTATTCTTACTGTGCAAAATTAACATCGACAATCGCTTGTTGGCTGCATTTTCTGAGTACAATTATCAATAATAAATATAATGAATGTTTTAATATAAATTGGCTTTGTATATAAAAAAAACAATAACACAAAAAAATCAACTTCGGGTTTTCGATAGAAATTTTGCTTTACTGGAACATGTTTCTATTTAATGGCCAAAATCTGCGATAGAATTCCTTCATTTATTTATGGAGCCATTCAAATATACATGTATCCTATTGGTTGGTGTCTTCTTTTCTCAATATTTTAGCGTGAAATGTTAATGCTTGATTATAATTTGTTATCTAACCGGGTTCATTGCACAGATCTCTTCATCGAAGGATAAATAAAATGAGTTGGCCTATTTTCTTGATATATTTGAGCAATATATTTATCTAGACAAATCGCGACCTTAGAACAACAAGGTTCTAACCGACAATTTTTGATAAAATGCTCTGAATATTGCATCGTACTAAATTGGGTATGGTCTTCCGATTACTGCTATCGCCATAAATATATATCTATTGTCGTTTACGAGATACCCAATACAACATTGTTCTAGCTATAAGTACATGCTTTTTATAATAATTTGGTTAATATAGTTCTAAGAACCAAATAGAACCTTGTCTTCCAAAACGACTTGAAAAATATTCCAGTTAGAACTTTGTTTTCCAAAATATTGTTGATAGAACTTTGTTGTACTACATTCTTTAGTTGCATTAGTCAAATAGAATTTTGTTGATTAACATTGTCAGGTTTGCATTGACGCCTGTCAGCAACAATTTGGAAAAATTGTTACCGTGTACTAAGATGGGTCACGTTAAAAATATTAAGCAAAATTAATTTGTTTCGCTGCGAAATGGACCAGCAACATACATATCAGTGACGGCGACCATATTTTTCTCCCTTTTTAAGTTTCTTTTACATCAAAAATCTATTTTACTGATCATATCTTACTTCAATTTGATTCGTCGTTGCATTTTTCTTAGCAACATTAAAATGTTGCTCAATACATGTTGGTGTTATTTCGCGTGAATTAATATGCTCATGTATATTGATTTTTACATTCCAGGTGATGTTTTTTGATCGTCATTTCTGTTTGGTTGACATTTGCCAATTTGTATTTGACAGTTGAGCAGAGCACCAACAACGTGTTGAAGCTATTAAAATATTTTATCTAAATAATTGTTCAATTGTAAAAACGCGAAGAATTTTGCGGGATTTCTTTGGTTTAAATAATGTGCTGAGCAAGTCAACCAATCAGCGTATTGTAAAGAATTTTGAAATTTTGTCTACAAGTACACTGGGAGATAAAGTGAAGTCTGGCCGAACTCGCAGTGTACGTACGGCACACAATATTGCTGCAGTGAGAGTCAATGTTGATGAAAGTCTAGACAAGAATTTCAAATATCATCGTGAACTGTGTTCCAAATAATCCAAAAAGATTCACATTTATACCCGAATAAAATTCAACTGGCTCAACAACTAATGCAGACGGGAGTGGAGAGCTTAAAAAAACATCGGCCTGGAACATAAAAACCACCCTGTACCACTCATGGGGACAAATTTCGTAGATATTCCACATGCATTTTTGTATGGAGTTTTGTAAAATTTCACGTGGGATGTTGATCCTAGTACGGGCCTTAACTAGAGAGCGAGACAGTTAGATTCTTGACAGTTAAATGATATAGAACTTACAACTTTTTACTTGAGAAATGCATTTTTATCAGAGAAGAAAAAGCGAATGTCACGCGCGAAATTCTCCTATAATATGCGACCTTGTCTAAGGAAAGGTACCACAAATCAATTTTTCGAGAAACCCACTGGTAAAGATTACGAGTCGCGCTGCTTTCTAAAAATACTGCTGCTGCTGTGACTAAAAATACCATATAATTTTTTCGTTTCCTATTAATTAAGTAAACGGCTCTCTGGATTAGAAAACCATATTTTAGTTAATTTATTTAACAACGTTGTAAACACCATTATATTTTCATTTTCATTTAATACACAAAGAAAATAATGAACAAAGAAACCCCCAACTCTTCACGACACTCGCAAACTTTATAAGGAAAACGATTTAAGGATATGTACCTGGAATGTTGGAACGCTATACAGGACTGGTGCCACTTTCCAACTGGCGGATGTCCTTGGAAAATATAAAGCTGACATCACAGCGATCCAGGAAATGCGATTCACAGGATATGGTTGTACTGCAAAACTGCAATATTTACTACAGCTGCCATGAGCGAAAGCACGAGTTTGGGTGCGGATTTATAGTTGGCAAGAGACTGCGACACCTAGTTTTAAGGTTCAACCCAGTGAGTGACCGCATAGCCACAATTCGCATCAAAGCGAAATATTTCAACATCTTGTTAATTTGTGTGCACGCACCGACAAAGGATAAGGATCAAAGAAACATTTACGAGCGTCTGGACGAAGTACACGAACGCTGTCCTGACCACGACATTAAGATTATTCTAGGGATTTTAATACCAAATTAGGAAAGGAAAGAGTCCTTCGACCAACCAACGGTAATCACAGTCTACATGATATCACCTCCGATAATGGAATAAGACTGATAGACTTCGCCACTGCAAAGAACATGGTAGTTAGTAGCATACGATTCCAGCATAAGGACATTCATAAGGCGACCTGGATATCTCCTGATCAGCGGACGAAGGACCAGATTGATCACTTAGTAATAGATGGCACACAATCCTCTAGTGTAATGGATGCACGTGCGATTGGTAAATGGAATGGATGATTGGTGAATCGTGAAAGTTTTTCCAGAGGGTAAGAAGATCGAATAACGCGCCTAATAATGGGCTGCCCGCCTGCAAGAACCGGAATGGGAATCTGGTGACTGAGAAGCAGTGAGTGCTCAAAATGTGGAGAGACCACTTTTCAGCACTACTCCACTCAGATTCTTCCATTGAAGATCAGGAGGTAATGATAGTGGAAGATAGAAGCTATGTCTGAACATGGTATTCCGGCAAAACTGATCCGCCTCTGCAGAACGACGCTGACCAACACCAAATCAGCAGTGAAAGTGGGGAACGACCTCACTGAACCATTCTGTACCAAGCGAGGACCTAGACAAGGCGACACACTTTCGTGCAATCTCTTCAACACCTTAATGGAGATAATAATGAGAAAGGCTGCAGTAAATACGAACAAGACCATTAACACGAAAAGCCGTATGTTCCTGGCGTATGCTGACGATATACACATCATTGGGCTAAATTTGCGAGATGTTTATGCAGTATTTTCAAGAATCGAAAAGGAATCAGCGAAGTGGATCTTGCTGTTAATAAGGGCACTTGAACTTGGTCCGCACTTGAACGTTGACAACCGATTTAATTTTGAAGTGGTAGATGAATTTGTCTACCTTGGATCCGCCTTGAACAAGGACAACAACGTCAGCCTGGAGATATATAGGAGAATTGTGCTTGCAAATAGATGCTATTTTGGGCTCAGCAAGCAGTTTAGAAACAAAACCCTCTCTCGACGGATAAAAGTCCAGCTATATCAGACTCTCAATTTACCTGTCTTGACATATGGCTCCGAAACTTGGGTCATATCGCAAGCGGATGAACACACCTGGGAATATTCGAGAGAAATCTCCGTAAAATATATGGTCCTGTTAGAGAAAACGGCGAGTACCGACGTCGCTGGAACGCAGAGCTATATAATCTATATTCCAATTGCATTGTATAGGCCATGTTATCAGAATGGATGAAGATGAGCCACAGCGAAAGATTTTCGATAATGTACTCGATGGAAGCAGGAAAATGACACGACCAAGACTCCGCTGGAAAGCCCAAGTAGCAGAATCCCTCCGTATCCTTGGTGTTACCAACTGGCGAGAAAAGGCGAAGCGAACTCTTACTTGGAATAATATGTTGAAATTTGTTTAATTTGTTTGTTTAATTAATATGAGTAAGACGTCTGACCTCATGAATAACATTGTCAATAAAAGTAAAGTAAGTAAACACACATTTTTTAAAAACTAAAACTTGTAACTAAAATAAGTTAAATGAAAAAATTATATGTGATTTTTGGTTTCTTTCAAAATTGTTTTATGCAACAAAGTTGTAAGCGGTACCTAGAGAAGTCCACATATGTCTGTCCTTCTGTCCTTGGTATTGGTACAGGGTATTTTCTCACCTTTTCGATCCGCAAAGTATGAATCTTCAAATACATACTTCTCTTTAACTTGATATAATATCTAAAATTTTCTTTGAATGAGAAATTATCGACAATGTTTTTTTTAAAGCTAATGAAAACATTACAATTTAAATTTTTTTGTTTCTGTTCTCAGGTAGTTCTGTTCTCCGGAATAAATTAAGGTCAGCTGTACACTTGTCTGCCTATCGTCTCAGTAACTTACACACAACGGTTTCAACTATCAAACGAAGTTGCTTCACCCTGCCGTACGTTTTTGAAATCCCAGCCATTATGGGTCACCGCACAAATTCTGACAAGTTGTGCCCGTCGTTTTAGGTCCTAACCCGTTCTAGACAAAGACGATGGCAGAACATTTCAAACGACCGACATCGCAATTTTTCCGAACTATTGACATTTGCTTCTACTCCACGATTGTCACCGGGATTAAACAATTGTATATTCTTTAACCTTTCTAATAAAGAACAGTTGCTATTAGAATTCTAAACGTATTGTTTGATACACTAATATATCGACACGTTCCCGACAGAATGTATTAAGCGACATATTTGGCGACAATGACTTTTTTACATATTCTCAAAATGTTTGCCAAGCTCCACATTTCGATATTCAGAGAATGTCCCTTGCATAATCACGTCATGAGTTATTAAGCAAATCAAATATTAATAGCCGACAAAATAAACAAATCAGCTACTTCACAGGAATTTTTTTTCGTATCCTGAACAATTTCCATTTTGTCCCTTAATACAATCTGCCGGGAACGTGTCGATATATAATTATATTGTGGTAATCGAATTGAAAATGAATTCATGTGAAACCGAATTAACGTCAAATTCAGTCGCTCCAATCAACTTAAAGCCAAATTTGGTGATTGCGACCGAATTGGTACCAAATTCGATAGGTGCTACCGAACTTATGCCAAATTCTTTTAGTGCTAAATTCGGTTTTGCAACTGAAATTATAGGAAATTTAATTGACTGAATGACTATAATTGAAGATTCAGTTGCCACAACCGAATCAATTATAAAACGAGGCTGGCTTAACCTAGTTGCAGTTGTGGGGAATAAATTCAGTCGTGACAACATCAATTCGATTGGGGCAACCGCAATTCGGTGGCAGCACCAGTGCTACAGTGCATCTGTGCTGAGTTTTCATACAATCAGTTGAAATCTTACAATCAGTTAGCTGTGGTCTCTACTTTTACATGGATTCGAAAAGGCAAATTACTCGATAGTGTCGTCATCAATAAGCTATACGACCCGAATAAAGTGGCCAGTGCGTGGTATTGAATGACTTTATTCAAATTGTGTGTATTTCCCATCTCATCAAAGTCAATATTTGTGATTATGTTTTCATATTATTATCAAATATGGATTCAAATATATGACACGAATATTTTTATGTAACACTTTGGTAAAACTTTTGAAATATTGTTACACTGTCAACTCCATGAATTGTTCTAAGACGTTCAAAGAAAACCTGCAGTACGAGCCAACTTAGGAACCTTCTTAAATATACATATTTATTAATAAATATATAGAGATTCGACAATACACAGATACCCATCACACACACACACGTACGAGTATGTACGATATGAACGATTTGGTTTGTAGGTTCTACGTGTTCTTTAACACAGAAAATACATTATTTTTTAACAAGGATTATACATTGAAGAGCCGAAGAGGACACAAAACAACACAATAAAAATGTCCTTGTTGAGAATTTGCTGTGTTTCGCTCCATTTCGGCGATGATGCAGTCACTGATGCATTACGGGGACAACAAGATTTTTGCATTTCCTTTAATATTAGATCATGTAGCCAAGTCCAAGCAAAGAGCCAAGCAATAATAATAGAAAACAGCGTAGAATGGATACGACCAAGAGGACACTGTAACATAAGTACATTGTTCGATGGCCGTTCATGTTAAAGCAACAAAAGGCTTGCGGAACGGTTGTTGGCCTTAATTGGAAACATTTCGTAATTTAACTTTTAACATTATTTTTATTTGTTTCGTTTAAAAAGATGCTAGATTTTTTGGTAAGTTGAACCACAAACAGCGATAGAAATGTTTGATACTCTTGCTCAAATGTCTTGGTATATAAGTTGATAAATAAATATATATATAGTATTCGAGCATAAAGCTAAAGAAGTATATACTTATAAATATATACGCTTATTGTCGTCAATTCCTTTCAAATGTTCCTTCCCTTCTAAATTCACATCCTAATACCAGACAAATAATGTCCTGTTATAAAGTCTAAATTCATGCCCAATACCCAACGTTATAAAAATCAAGGTAGAATTTCCTACCAACTAAATCAGAACAAATATCATAATGATATCACGATAGGTTAGTCGAAATATATTGGTACACTCAAAGAAAAAAAATGTTTATTGCTCGGTTGCAGCAACAATACGTTGATTGATTTGTATTAATTTATTAATCGCAACCGTTTATGTAGTTCTCCCAAATAAACTCATATATCGCAAATGTGTATCATGTTGTTGCAAACGAGTTCTTGTTTGCACCAAACGCGTACAAAATTACAATTGCCGCAAATTTAAAAAACGTTTGCGATAACTGAAATTAGTAATTTTTCTAATGAGACCACAGATTACGAAGAACGTAAATTTCTCTCATTCTGTCAACTGTATACAGAGTCTTATCCACTCGTTTGGCATACACATTCACACATACACATAAAAGTGATCACACACTCTAATGCTTCTACCTTGTCAACATACCTTGGATGGACAATTGACGCGTTGTAGTTTGCTGGGATTTTAGTTGTTATTTGAATGCAAGGCGAGACAGGCGTGTAGGTAGACAGTGAAAATATAGACAAAAATTCCAACTTTTTTAATCAAATTTTGGTTAAAACCAAAATCATAAAAGTTGGAAATTTAAACAAAAAAAAGCTTGTGAAAACCATAAATTTAAATTTTTAACTCGTTTACTGCAAACGTTTTCTTAATTTAAACTACAACTCGGTTGCTGTAACCGAAAGAACAGTTGGTGGAACCGTTTTTCGTTTATCGTAAAGGTTTTTTCAGCTCTAATTTTTCATAACAGAAGTTCGTTTCTCCCAACTACAGTCCCAAACGAACTTCAGTTATCTGAAATTTGGTTTGGCAGGAACGAGATTTTTCTTTGCGTGTAGTAGATCTAGCGCGTAATGTAGAACTTGCTACGTATATTTCAAACCCAATTCAAAACTATTAAAAAAAATCATGGATTTTGAGTGGCTTTTTTCCAATGGGACTCACTCCTAAGGTAACTTTAATATTCCCTATACTGGTAAGAGAACAACATCCTGCAAATGGGCATTTTCGTCGCTCATTATTCACTGGAAATATGAAGTGGCATTGAAACCGTTAATGCTCTATAGATTTAACTTGTAGTTGAAAATGTTTGTGAAGCCCATGTGTGATGGTCTGCGCACCACTCCCATTGATGCACTGAACGTAATAGTAACTCAACTGGTTCAATGGGAGATGATCAGAGTCGGTCATGATACAATGTTGGACGGTGTTCCCCACAGTTCTGCCTTTGTCGACTACGCGAAAGCTTAACCACAATTCCGCAGGAGATATCACATTCATACCAGAAAGAGATTCCTGGAATAAAGGAGTACCTGGTATGGAGGGTACCAGGTGGCCGTCGGTGGTACAATGGTAGTGTGCGCGCCTCTTGTACATGAGATTCAGGGTTCGATCCCTGCTCTGACCACCTTAAATTTCATTCGGCGGCGGTCACCTCGCATAGTGAAGCCGACACTATCGAGTATTTAACCATGGAAAAGCTTCTCAAAATACCGTTCAGTCCCAATCAGTGAGTATAAAACTAGAAAGCGCTCAGCTCACTGATTGTGAGAAGCTCTCTCCAGTTCCTGCATGGGATGGAATGGGAAACCATTTTTTATTTTTTATTTTTTGGTACAGAGGGAGATGTAAACTTCTACATGACTAGTTCGCAACGGAATGGACACGAAAACTTTTCTGGGGATTATTTTTTTCCTAACCTGTTCAATATAGCGCTTATCCTAGAGACATTTTGGCGACAAGGGAAGTGACTGAGGGATAATTGACCAGCTGATATGAGAGTGAATTTCTTCTCATATCGTCAGGCGAATGTCATATCCCTGAAACCAGTATGGCTCAGCAAACACAGAGACATTCCAACGGAATTGGAACGTGTTACCGTGCTCGATATGTAAGCTCGTGATAGACTGTGGTGAAAAGATAGATGATAGGTACAAACTGTGTATGCAAATGCGAAATCAGTCCGAACTGTTCTAACCAGACCCATATGGTCATTACAACGGATAATTCATGATGACTTAAACTTGTTTCCATACAGAGTCGAAATTACAACCATGTTAAACCCTCTGGATTTGTATATTTGCTTGAATTTTAGCAAAAAAAGACAACAACTTGATAAATTGCACATTTATGTCTGATTAGGCCCATTTTGATGTAAACGGCAATATAAACAAGCAAAATTGCCGTATATGGTGTGAATCTAATCCAGAAATACTCCATGAGACGGAAGTGCACCAACAACGAGTCACTGTGTGGTACGAAGTTTCATCAATGCGCATTATGGAGCCATACTTCTTTGAACAAAACAGCGTGGCAGTAACTGTGAATGGGTACCGTTATTTAAAGATATAGGAAGTGTTGTTTTACCCAAAACTGTGCCGAAGACGTATCCATTCCAACAGCATTTCGTTCCAGCAAATTTAAATTAACAATTTATTAATTGAGGCCATCCCGACTTCAGGCCGCAATGAATAGTTTTTTGATCAGGTGTCGCATATGAGTGAATTAGCAAGAATGTTACTTATCTTCACAACCAATTAGTTATAGAAAATAAAATTTAATTTTCTATACAATAAAAAAAGTAAAAACATTCTATAACAAAAAGTTATTTGAATTTCTTATTGTATCACAATTTGTGCGCCACCCGCATTTGAACCAACAATTTCTGAAATAATCGCCCGGTTGAAACTTCCTAGGTGAATTTTCATCATCATTTGCCTCTCGGAATATTGGTTGAAAAATAGATTTAAACGGAGAATTTAACACTTATCCGTTTTATCCAAAAAGTCTTTTATAATTGTTAGCAATGACTTCGAAACATGAAAAAAGTGTTTTCGTGAGATTGTTTTAGACAAAATCTCCCGCTGAGATGATATCGTTCTATATTATTGGTATATTGTATAATATAATAAATATTGAAAACAAATCACTTATAAAAACAAATATGTTGGCCTTGTAACACACTCGGCAAATATTTTATCATTTGCATGTAATGTAGATAGTTTCGAATCTAACTAGCAAAGACACAAACCACCACAGATGACTTAATTATTTTACCGTATTGAAAGATTATTTTTAGCCAATCGGATCAATTGTTTAGTGGTTGGTTAGATTAAATTTGATACAATTTACATATAGGTAATTCATAAATTTTCATAGTTATAAAAGAATTAGAATTATTAATTAAATAACACCAAAACCGATATCTCTTTTTATTATTTTCAAAACTGTTCGATGACTACACAACTTCTAATACTTAAGGCGCTACTTACATAGTTATGTAACCTATTCCAGCCATTCTCTTAATCTCAGTTAACAATTTTATCGTCTCATATTCTTCTAAAACTTTTAAAAATGTCACCCTGAATTCTCCACATGTTGCGAATTTATACTTACATAAACAGGACATGGGACTGTCCGTGGAGGTGGAAAGTTTCCAATAGCCATTCTGTTATGAGTGGCCAGAAATGATTCCTTCATGGGGCAGCCCAACAGCTCACTACTTCCACACAGTATGTCCTAGGCAATGGCTTTGCGGAAATCTCCGTTAGCTAGCTAGAGTGAGAAGGCGAAACAAATGAGCAGCAAATCAGGTTTAGTAGGTGACTGATGTCACTGAAGCTCATCAAACAATCGGGCATATTATTTTGTCCTTAGAAGGCGGATGAGCCAAACAAACAGGCCAACGGCGGATAGAAATCAAAAGAAGAAAATGCAGCTTCGACATATTGCATCCTGGTCAGTGTCTTATCCATAATGGGCGGCTGCAATCAAATATCCTGGCAGTAGGTAAAATGCTAAAACCCGGAGGACTGGGTTTGCCTCCCGCCACAGTTCATAATGGCAGTGAAAATACAAAAACGAAAAAGAAAACCTAAACAACCCCTATTAGTTGACGACCCCCGCAAACGTTATAAGGACCACGATTTACGGATATGCACCTAGAATGTGAGAACTCTATATAGATCCGGTACAAGTATCCAACTGGCAGATGTCCTCGAAAATTAAAAGTCTGACATTACCGCTATCCAGGAAATGCGATGGACAGGACATGGCTGCACAGAAAAAAGAAAATGCATTATATACTACAGTTGCCATGAAAAAAAACATGAATTTGGTTGTGGATTTGTAGTTGGCAAAAGACTGCGACACACCTAGTCTCTAGGTTCAATCCTGTGAATGAACGTATAGCCACAATCCGCAGTAAAGCGAAATATTTTTATATTTCCCTAATTTGTGTACATGCCCCGACAGAAGAGAAAGATGATGATGCCAAAGACATATTCTATGAGCGCCTGGATGAAACGTCTGTTCGTGACATTAAGATTGTACAAGGAGATTTTAATGCTACAGTAGGCTGGGAGAATGTGTTTCAACCAACTATTGGCAATTTCAGTCTATATGCTGACAGTTCCGACAACGGTATGAGACTGATTGAATTCGCTGCGGCAAAAAATATGGTCATTAGTGGTACAAGATTCCGGCATAAAGACATGCACAAGGCTACTTGGGTATGCCTTGATCAAAGAATGAAGAACCAAATCGATCTCCTGCCAATTGAGATCGCCCAGTGCAATGAGCGTACGGGTGATCAGAGGAGCTAACATCGATTCTGAGCACTACCTGGTAGCAGCAAAGATTCGCATAATATTAAGTAGAGCGAAAATCGTACAAAACCAGACGCATAAAAAACTAGACATCGGAAAACTGCACTTGCCAGAGGTAGCCACAGCCTACTCAAAGAAGCTCTTTGGCACAGAACCCACCCTCTCCCGATGACGATCCTGATGCGCCCTGGAAACCCATTTCCGACTCTATAAAAGCTGCCGCAACAAGTGTACTCGGTTTCCGCCTCGCAATAAACCATGGTACGATGAAGAGTGTCGCATTGCAAATGATAAAAAGAACGCTGCCCGTATGGCACTGCTTCAGTCAACTGTAACAAGAGCTGTACCTGAGCGGTATCAGGAGAAAAGAAAGGAGGTAAAACGTCTCTTTAGGCGCAAGAAACGGCAGTGGAGAAAGCAATAGATTGAGAAAATTCAGACATACAGAAGGGAGAACAAAGCCCGGAAATCAAAAACGGAACTAATGGACATAGCTCAGGGCCCCCTTCTGTAAAGACTAGGACGGAAATCTCATCGCAGATGTGCAGACCATGTTGGGAATATGGAGAGATCATTTCCCCGCACTAATGGTACCTGAGATATCCTATGACGATGGGACAATCGATCACAATATGGACAACGAAGTCGATTTCCCACCTCCTAACCAAGACGAGGTCAGAACAGCTATTGCTCGGCTTAAGAACAACAAAGCCGCTGGAGCCGATGGATTACCGGAGGAGCTGTTTACGGCTGGCGGGGATGAGCTGATAAGGTGCATGCATCAGCTTATTAGCAAAATTTGGTTAGATGAATGCATGTCCGGCGATTGGAGTCTCAGTGTACTATGTCCCATATTTAAAAAAGGTGACCCGAGTCTCTGTGCCAACAACCGTGGATTAAGTCTTTTATCCATAGCATATAAGGATCTATAATTGGACCACACCAGTGTGGCTTTAGGCCTGGAAATTCGACAACTGACCAGATTTTCACATTATGCCAAATCATGGAGAAGAGATACAAAAAACAAATCGACACCTATCACCACATGCTGCTCGCGTATGCTGATGATATAGATATCATTGAACGCACAGTTAGAGAAGTTACTGTGGTTTTTTCGAGAATTGAGAAGGAGTCAGCAAAAGAGGGCATGACGGTAAATGAGGACAAGACAAAATTAATGGTTTCAACGAACATGGCCTCCACGCGATTAGACCATAGCGTGAACGTTGATAATCGTTATAACTTCGAGGCAGTGGACGAATTTATATTCCTCGGATCTGCCGTAAACAAAAACAACAACGTCAGCCTTGAGATCAAGAGGAGAATTGTTCTTGGGAATAGATGTTATTTTGGGCTAAGCAAGTACTTTAGAGATAAATCCCTCTCTCGAATGACGAAAATCTAGCTATAACAGACTTGTATACAACCAGTCTTGCTTAATGGCGCAGAATCCAGGGTCTTATCGCAAGCAAATGACATCTGTGGGAGTTTTTGAAAGAAAAATACTCCGAAAAATGTATGGCCCTATAGTGCACAACGGCGAGTATCGGCGACGCATGAATCATGAGCTGTATGAGCTTTATCCTGATATTGAAATAGTTAAGCGGATCAAAATAACGCAATTGCGCCCGCTAGGCCATGTCAGTAGAACAGATAAAGACGAACCAGCACTAAAGGTTTTCGAAACCAAACATGAAGGAAGACGAAAATTAGGAAGACCAAGACTCCGCTGGAGGGACCAATTTGACAAATCCCTGGGTACACTTGGTATTACCAACTGGAGAGATAAAGCAAAAGGTCGAACTGGTTGGCGAAATAAGTTGTCTTCGTTTTGTAATGTTCCTGACCCCCAGGAGTTATTCGAGACCGGATAAATAAGTAAGTAAGTAAACAGTAATTCATATGTACGCCAGTATATAAAAATGGTTATTAACTGTTCCCATCTCTAAATTTATTGCATAATTTGGTTAGTTATAGTATTCTTTTTAAAAAGCACCTCTGAAGCGTATCTACTTCCCTAAACATACTGTATCCCCAGACATAATCTCCATAAGGTTGTGTGGTTCTATAAATGCTTTGGAACGAGTGGGATATGCGGGTTATTAAGAAGACTTTGCCAAGTTGCGTGTTAGCATAACCCAAAGATAACAATACTTATTGACTTTTTCAATTTTTTGGTTAATGTATGCCCATTTCTCGTTTAATGCCAACCAGTCACCTTTTCTATATACCATAACCTTAGATTTGCCAGATTTACCTCCATATTCCACATTTCGCTGTATGTTTCGAGTTTATTAATCATTGCTTGGATAATATTTCTGTAATGGGCTATTATCACTATATCCCCTGCATACAATAAAAAGCGTATATTTGTATCATCTGCCGATAGTCCTCCTTCTAAAACACTATGCAGATCATTCATGTGCAGTATGTATAACAAAAGCGACAGTAAACATCCTTGTCGAATTCCCGAGTGTGTTTCAAAAGGCTCTCATACTTCGCTACCTGACCACAACGGATTTGGCGATTTTGTATATGTTTTATATTAGTCTAGCCATTTTAGTAGATACACCTATCATGTGAAGTTTATAAATCAAAAGGCTCCTTGCAACTTTATTTATCAAATGCTGCCGACAAGCCTACAAAATAGTCAAGTTCATGTTAACAATCGTTGACAAATTGTACATATTATATCACGGTTTAAAGCCGGCTTGAAATTCATTTAGAACCCCATTCTTATCTATCCATTTCTGCATCTGTGCTGTGAAAAGTCCCAAAAATATTTTTTGCCGTAGTACTCATAAATGATACACCTCTGTAATTACCTGGAATATCAATATTCCCTTTTTGTGAATGGTTTGATCTATATTTCCGCTTTCAAATGTAATATTGTAAATGTCTACTAAGTCCGCTAGAAACTCACGCGATGCCTAGTGCAAAAACTCATAGTGGCCCTTTCGATTCCTGGTGCTTTATTTCCCTTTGCCTTATGTAAAACTGTTACAATTTTATTAATATCAATATCTATATCTAATCAATCACCTAATGTGGCATCGCCGCACTACATGATATTTGTACTGGATTCAGAATCATACTGAAATTAAGTTTGAAGACATCTCGTACTTGTTTGAAAACCTTGGCCTTTTATTTGTTTAGCCAGTCTTCACCACTCTTTCGGATCAAATGCACAGTGGTTCCAAATTGACTTTTTTGAAAAATTAATTTTGTAAGTTTTGAACGGAATAAGATATAGCTAGTGATGAAATTTCACATGTAGAGGTATTTTGCAGATGATGTGGTATTTTGGATATTTAGTGAGTATGGGGGTTTCTGGGCAACCCTGTAAAGTTGGTCACCTCAGTCATGTCAAGTTTTTAGTTGAGTGCCAAAAGTACAATTATGAGCTAATTGCAAAGATATTGTTACGAATAAGTAAAAGCTTTTGCTTGCTGTTATTGACTCTACTAACAGTATGTAAATAACAGGCGGTTAGTGCTGCGCCTGAAAGTATGCATTGTAACAACATACCAGCTCGCTAAACCAGTAGCATGAATTCACCTCAGTAAAGATAATTCTCCGCCATTCGAGATTGTTCTACACAGATAAGCAACAACAACAACGTCTAGAAGGTTCTTGAATTCGCTAGATATACCTTCATTAGAGTATGGTGCGTTCGTATAAATAGCGGAGGTCTTTGGAATGGAGAGTTCAGTTTGTGATTAAACCCCGTAAAGTGAGCAACGCGAATTGGTAGTAAAATATAAAACTTGTTAAAATGTTATAAATAAAGTAAACTGTTTTACTATATAAGTAAAATAAAAGGAAGTTAAACCGTTGTAATTATCGTAATTTAAAACGAACCTTGTTTTATTATTGGGAATAAAACAACGCAAAAAGGACGAATAAGGAAATTCGTAACAATATTTTACATGATATAGTGCTTGTAAAATAAAAATGTGCTTACATATGTGGGTCATCTCAAAAAGTCTAAGAGATATTTAAGTTATCAGAAAAAAATTTCGAGATATTTTGGCGAGGTTGGTAGTACAAATGATGTATTTTCTTGGATTGGTAATAAAATTGTAATTAAACTAGTGGAAAGATTGGACAAAACTTCCAAAAAGTCAAATTTTTATTGTTTTTCCCCAAAAAGGCGACATTTTTTCTCTCGAAAATTTTTTTTTCTCCTGCAAGTGCAAATTTGTTTATGTTTCAAATAGAAGACATAATGTAGATGCTTCTAGTGTTCTCTTTGAGTCAGTTTTGTTAACGGGCCTTCCTGGTAGGTCCTTTCCAAAAATGTATACCATATTTTATTAATCTCATATGTTGACTTCGTACCGAAAAAATATTATCACATCCCTGCGGTAAAGATTTGACGAAATTTTGAATAAGAATTTTTCTTCTCTAAAAACTTTTTTTTTATGTGTTAATCTATCAAAGTGAACACATGCAAACAACACACAGCGTTAGCATCACATATTTGAACAAACAAACAGGTCAACGTCGCCAAAGAGAATTTATTTATCTCATCGCATATTGGTTAGCAATCACCAACATTCGATGCTCTGCATTGTTTACATTTGAAACATCTGATCATTACAGCGATACACAGTTTCATTAGTCGGTTATGATCATTATGGTTACTTGTTTTGTTTCTTCCCTTCTTATTTTAAATTCAATTTCGCATATGGATAATTGTAAGTATAAGTAAATGAATATGTACGCAGTATATTAGGTCATAATGGCAAGTCAAACTAGCTATAAAGGTATCGTAAGAGTAAGTACCCTTTAAGTTCGATTAATTATTTTGGGCGGTCACATATGCGTATTTATTTGGTTCTGGTTTCAGGTTTATGATTAGCTTCTTTTCCGGTGGTTAGTTATGAAAAATATTGTGGTAGTTTCGACGAACCAAATTTTTCCAAAAATTTTCTGCCTGATATTTTGCTTCAATTTAGGGGTTTATACGAGTATTTGTGACTTCGTGAATGGGTTCTGGAGTCACATATCGTCGGTTGATTATTGTTTTGTCGTATACGCCACTTATGTTTTTTCGAGTTGATACTGTGTCTGCAGGTTTTTGTGCGTTTATTTATTTCGGGGGTCCTGTACAACAAGGTATGCATCTTATAGTTATAGTGCAGGATTTTATACGTTCAATTGAATTTATTGTAACCTGTGTTAATGAAAAGTAAAACTTATAATACTAGTAATAGAATAACATAGTAATAAGAAAACAACAAAATTAGCATAACAGTTTGAAAAATGCAATTTTAAATGAAAGAACAAAAATATGAAAATATAAAAGTACAATCAAAAGGTATTAAAATCACAATAAGGCAGAAAGATAGATTGACTAATTTCATAGAGTCAAGATTAACAGCCAAAGTCACGATGTCGAAAGAAAGCCTAAGCGAACGACAGCAATGCACTCACTTTCGCTTCAAATTGGTAGTCACTATCTTTCGACTTGCATTTAACCATTGTCAAATGACAACGCTACCAGATCAAAAATTCCAAAAAAAAGGTTAATATCACAAAAAAATCACTATATTCGTGAAAAAACGATATAATTTTTTAAATAGTTACCAAAAAGTACATCTCTGTACCACTGAGCTGGAAAAAACTGACAGCAAAATGTGAAGCAAAACAAACAAAAGAATCATATGTAAACAAACCAAAAATTTTGTAATTAAGGGTGGGTTTTTGATATTTATAAGTTTGCAATAAATGATGAATTTATTTGCTTGTTTTTATTGTTATTTGTTTATTATTGTTTTTTATTTATTTGACATGAATTTCTTAATAAAATACTGCCATTTTTTTCACTGCTCCTCTGTGGACAGTTTTGAGCCTCCAAAGACTGGCGATCCACTAACGAACTCGGGCTTCTCCTCCATATAAAGGGTTTCTCAACTGAGACGCTACAAAAGTAAATCGATAGGGACAGCAAACGACGCTATATTTTTTCCCGCTCTTTTGACATTTCTCTTCAGTAAGGTTTGCCATTTCATCATGGAAAGATATACGAGCCAACAACGAGTCGAAATTATTAAAATTTACTACCGAAATTTGGAGTCAGTGGCCTCAACTTTAAGAGCGCTACGTCCAATTTATGGTCGTCATAATCATCCTACCAGATCAACAATTGAGCGTCTAGTGGAAAAATTTGAATCCACAGGTACAGTACAAAATGTTCCTGCGCCAGTGAGACAAAGAAGTGCCCGTAGTGTCGAGAATATTGCTGCCGCTGAGGCTTCAGTTCAAGAAAGCCCAAATGTGTCTCTCACACGTCGTTCTCAAGCGCTGGGAATCTCTGTGACGTCGTTGTGGCGAATTTTGCGAAAAGATCTTGGCCTACATACTTACAAGATTAAATTGACGCTAGAACTGAAGCCCCTTGACCACCATAAGCGTCGTATGTTCGTGAATTGGGCTGAGCAACAACTTGAAAATGATTCGGATTTTCGTCGGAAAATCATCTTCAGCGATGAGGCTCATTTCTGGCTGAATGGCTTCGTCAATAAGCAAAATATGCGTTATTGGTCAGACATCAATCCACACATAATCTATGAGTCATCATTGCATCCCGAAAAAATTACGGTGTGGTGCGGTTTATGGGTCGGCGGCGTCATTGGGACGTACTTCTTCCGTGATGATCAAGACCGGCATATTACTGTGAATGCGAATCGCTACCGTTCAATGATAACCGAATATTTTTGGCCCCAATTGGATAATATGGACTTGGAGGACATGTGGTTCCAACAGGACGGCGCCACAAGCCACACAGCGAATGCCACAATCAATTTATTGGATACCAAGTTTGGTGAACGTGTTATCTCACGAAATGGCCCAGTCGATTGGCCGCCTCGGTCGTGTGATTTGACGCCGTTAGATTATTTCCTGTGAGGCTACGTCAAGTCTATGGTCTATGCCAACAAGCCAGCGACGACTGATGAACTTCGTACGAATATCGAACGTGAAATTGCAGCAGTATCGGCCGATTTATGCTTGAAAACCGTCGAAAATTGGGTTCAGCGTCTGGTCTTATGCAAGCGTGCCCGTGGTGGCCATTCAAAAGAACTCGAGTTCCATACATAATGGCATCGAACGTACTTTCACAGGAATAAAGAATTGCATTGGTATCTAAAACCGGTTTTGTTTTATTTAAAAAAACTTTTGTAGCGCTCTTATTGAAAACCCCATTACATATCTCACAAATGTTTGCAGCTGCAGCAACGTTGACTTTTTTATGCTGAAATAGATAAACATATGCACAAACAAAAATTACTCTACTAAAACAGAAATGATTAACCGTTTACTTACCACTCATTTTCCACTTTGTTGAATATTTTATAAGAATTTTAAATTCAATTGTGTTTTTTTTGGCACTACACGTAAGCAAAACCACAAGTGAGTGTTTTTGACATTTGTGTTGGCACAGATGACAGCAAAAATAATTATTGGCTACCGATTTTGTACTGAAATGTTTACGTTTCGTTCGCATAGATTGTCATTCGACTTGTCGTTCTGATGAGTGTTACTGACTTCGAAATCAGCTGTTTGTCGCTTAGAAAGCATGCGAACGTTAACGTTCGACATTGTGACTTTGGCTGTTAATAAATTAAGTACAAAAAGAAAGAAAACAAAAATAAATAGATAATAATAAAAGTTTGTTAGGTTCTAAATGTAGTGTCGACACAACAGAAAAAAAATTTAATTTAAAAAGTAATTATATATTAAGCGTTTGAAACAAGTAATAGCGTTGCTGATAGTTTGCAAATAATGGGGTAATGTGTTCTAGAGACGTATTGCATGTATATAGAACTGCCACTCAGAGACCAATGTTGTATCTTAGAGGGACTAATATTTTCCCTGTGTGTGATCTTGTGAAATGCAAACGATCGAAAAGATATTGTGGGTATTTTTCATAAATTATTTTATGCAGGAGTATCAAATCACGAATCTTGAACAGATTTTCAAGTGATACACTATATTACTTGAGATTATAGTTGGATATGTGGTCATATCTTCCTATTCCATAAACATATCGGCATATGGTCTGAATCTACAAACAAATTCTCATAAAGACTTTGGTTTGGAATAACCGTGAAAATATTTATGAAAGACTCGTTTATTTCGTTTGCACTATTTATATGATCCTTCGATTCTGTGCGATTGCAATGTCCAATGTCCCTGATTGTGCTCCAAGTACCTTTTGAATCAATAGCTTGGCTAAAACGAAATGAAAAATACTCACATTTTGATATCTTTATCCCCTTCTTGACTTCCTTTCTTATACATCTGAACTCATTCCTAAACACATCAGTTTTAAATCTTTTCCAGCGAGAATATGCCAGGTTTCTATCAAGAATTAATTGTTTAATCTTCAGATTAAACCATGGTTTCGATTTAAAGCGTTTGGTCCTAGTCCTTAAGTGGCACAGCCTGGTCATAAAGCTGCATTATACTCCCCTCAAGAAATGCTTGCTGGTCATCCACTGAAGACATGCTGCAAATCATATCCCATTCAGTGTGATCGATGTTTTCCTGAAGCGCGTTAAAGTCAATATGTCTAAAATTTCGGAAGGAATATGTTTCATCATCTACATTGAGTATTCATAAGATAGAAATATTAAGTCATGTTTGGAAAAGCAGGATGCTGAGAGTTGATCATACAGTTGAACTTTGGCGATATCGCTAACAAAAAACATCAAGCAGTGTGTTATTGGTTGCAGAATAGTGAGTTGGCATTGATAAATTTGTCGGTAGTAGGCCATACTATCCTTCAACGCAGTTTCAGCTAATAGGTTGGAGTTGAAATCTCTTACAACCATAATGTCACTATACTCAACAGCGATAGTTTCTAGTTTGACGTTTATACTCTCCAATGAAATATTTCCATATGGCCGGTAAACGCAGCCTATAAGTAATTTTCTATCGTTCGCATTAATTTCAATAAACAAATATTCAATTTTATCACCTTCTTTACTCTTCGATACAAATTTGCAACTTATACCCTGCTTTATAAATATGTCAACTCCTCCTCCTAAGGTTTTTCTATCTAATCTATACACTTTATAACCCGTCAACATAATAAGGCTGTCAGGAATATGCCCGTTTAGCCATGTTTCAGACACACATACAACATCAATGCCGGAATTTTCAAATGTTAGCCTAAACTCGTCAACTTTGTTCTTTATGCTTTGAGCGTTGATATGACAAGCATTAATACCACGTCTCTGTTTGTTCATATTCTCACCATATCCATCAATACACCTCTGGACATAATATTTTCATTTGAATTTGACGTTATTAATTTTAAATTAAGGAAAAACAAGAACGCTTGAGGTATGAAATAAATTGTGGTCGACACTGCAAACAAAACTATTAGCGTAATGAATTTTTAAAAGAGTAAATAGTACAAATGTATTATAGTATAGTAAAAAGTTGAGCATTGTCGCAAAGCAAAACAGCATAATTATAATTATAATTTTCCTATTGCATTTCGACATTGTTGTCTCGAAAAAGCTCATTTAGTTCATTTATGAGTTCCACGCGTATACGCTGCTCCGCTTCTTCTTTTACTACGTGCACAATGCCACGCACAATATACACAGAGCAAATTTTTTTTCCTCTTTCATATGCAGGGCCTTGTTTAACATTTTATAGTTACTTTGTGATAAGTTTTCATTTATGTAAAAGGGATTATTGGAATCAAAATTCAGTAGGAATAAGCGTAGAAGATCTTTGTTTCGGCGGCGGTAGTTCGATACGGACTTTAGCAAATAATTTTTATCGTACGGCGAAAAAAGTTTCACCAGAATTGTAGATGCGGTCGAATTATTCCCTCTTTTCAGTCTATAAATTGCCTTAACATTCGGTATTTCAACATTAAGGCTTGTACACATAGTACAAAAAGTTATGTATGGATCCTCGTGATCGTAGTACGGAATACCATCAATTCTTAATTCACATGCTAAGGCAGTATTTTCCTGCTGCCAAATTTTTCGACGTAAATTATTTAATTCAGTTTTCAGCTCACTATCTTCGCCGGAAACTGTATTGATGTTTCTTCTTTATTCATATCATTCGATATATCTGCCTTCAGTTCTGATAACTCTCTTTCATATAATTTTTTGTTTGCACCTACTTCGATTTCGAGCTTTGTTACGCGCTCACGAACATCATCTAGGTCTATTCGCATCTCGCTTAATCGTTCGCACAATCGCTTTTCCAGTTGGCTTAAGAGTCGAGCCTCACTTTCTTCAAATAACTCACGTAGACAGTGTTGCCAACTGTTCTGAGCCAAAAATCGCATCAAAACAGAACGTTGAAAACCAACAAAAACCTCTACTGAAGAAGACTAAAATCACTACAAACCCTCTACATAGAAGTTTAAAAATATTAGAAAGTACTAAACACTGAAAAATACATAAATAAAAAAAAAAACATTTGGGTATGTAGGAATTCTATTCATTTATTTGAAATAATAAAATGTTTTATAAATATGTTTTTTTAGTTTTAAATAGTATTTCGATTTCTTATACGTTTCATTACAAGATATTTTTGAAGAAATTTCGGTAGGTATTATATAGCCAGAACAGCAAACGTTTTGAAATGCCAGCCCATATTGTATATGCATTAGAGAATTAGTTGTATTCAAAGAAAAACAAATCAAAATCGATTTCTGACTTTGTTTTTAAACAAGTTCATAACGCTAAATATTGTTCCCACTCAGCATTGGAATATGGATAGATTAGCAGATTTATTACAAAGTTTGAAAATTTTTTAAAATGATACTGATTTGATGCATTTTTAAAGTTATGACTTTATACCAAAACAAATCAGACCGGTCTGGATTATTCGAAGACTAAAGCTTAATATTCTTTATACATTTCTCAATTTCATTCAATTCATTTTCATCTGTTAAGACGATTTTAATGAAGTTAATAATGTCTTGCTCTTGAACAGATAAGAAATTATTTACGCTAAATAACGAAATTTTTTGTAATATTTCCATATTTGACGAGATTCTGTGCCATATTTCTAGAAAAAGGCCTTTGTAAATTCTATTCAATCTGTCTTTATTGTTTGTTTATCAATATCAGAAATATTATTGTCGTAGCAAGATTTTTCGGAACAGTAGTATTCAAGGTAACAGTACTGGTTTAGTACGGGATCTATATCTCCTTCAGTGTAACTGAATTCAATGCCAGGCAAAATAATAATATTTGTTAACCTTTTTAATAATCTAAATAAAAGTTGTGTATGATCTCATTCTGCGATTTAAACGCCAGATTTACCTTTTGAATGCTAAATCTGTTAAAAACACATTGTACATATTTGTTAATGCTGATTCGTCGAAAGAGTTTTCGTTTATAACGTTGAAATGAGTCTTTAGTTCCAGCCACATCCTCACAATTGACTTAACGGCTTTTTCAATTGAAAGCCATCTAGTTGGTGCCACCATTGGAATTTTTGTAGGCATAGCCTCATCGGTTTTAATTAATTTAAATAGTTTCCACTTCCCACGCCTTTCCATATCTAAGCAAATATAGAAAAGTCGGTTACTCAATTGTGTTTGCCTCAAAAGTGATGACAATGGAACGTAGAAGAAATGTGTTAAAATCGCTGCAGGCGCTACGCTGAAGCAGTTAATGTTGCTACTGTAGCGATTTAAAAAAGAAATCGCTACATCTTGAAAACAGTGGTATTTTAGTGTTAAAAATCACCACAAATAGCGGGAAAACCACTAAATTGCCAACTCTGCACGTAGTTGTTTGTGTATTTCCTCTGTTTGTTTATCCAACCGTTTGTCAACGATTTGAAGCAGTCGCAATGGAGTGTCAGAGAGTCGTGGTGTTTTCGTTGCTCTCTCGTGAAGAGACATTTCCCTAAACCTCTTTGGAAATGGTGAATTAGTTTTCATGTAATACTGTTGTTGCTGATGAAGTCTCTAATATTGATTTGCTTTTGCTTGTTTGGTTTTCGTTTTATTATTTTCTTGTGTGTGGTTTACAATAAGTTTCAATGTTTTTGATTTTAGTATGATTGTTAGTTTTATTTTATTGATGTGTTAACATCTATACGCGCGCCTCTAGGGCAGTAAACTATCAAACTAATACATACGCAAGTGTTAGGTTTGTAAGAGTAAATCATCGTTTGTTTGTTCGTTGCTTGGCAGTCGGTATCGAAAGTGATTATTGGGCGATTTTCATTTTTGGATTAAAAAGCTAGTACGGGTTTCGACGAAGAGTTTAGGCCAAAAATTAAGGCGATCTGATATCGGCGAGCCGAGATTTAAGTGTTTTAATTTGGAGTATTAATTTGGAGTAATATTAAAAAAGTGTTTTATGTTGATCAATCGGTTTTGTCTTATCATCGTTTGTTTGTTCGTTGCTTGGCAGTCGGTATTGAAAGTGATTATTGGGCGATTTTCATATAATTTTCCCACGCGATTTTCTCCGGAAATTCATAGCCGATTTTATTAATTTTTCGATTAAAAAGCTAGTGCGGGTTTCGACGAAGAGTTTAGGCCAAAAATTAAGGCGATCCGATATCGGCGAGCCGAGATTTAAGTGTTTTAATTTGGAGTATTAATTTGGAGTAATATTAAAAAAGTATTTTATGTTGATCTTCGGTTGTATCGTACGAATATAACAATGTATGTATGTATGTACAAGTGTCTGTTGCTTTGCATTCTTTGACTTTTGTGGGAATAAAACAAAAAGTATTGAGCAAGAAAATAATGACACATGTGCTTGCACTGGGTCTTTAAATAATTTTAAGTATTAATATTATTTAACTGTAACGTCATCATATGATTGAACGCTGTTTTCTATTTTCCAATGTAACATTTACGAATGTGTTCATAGAAATTGAACAGGTACCGTGTAGCAAAAAGGTGTTAACACATCGCCCGTGAGTTCGAACACTCATTGGATTTTTTTTATTTTACAACGGGATAATTAATCGTTGTACATATTAGTTTTAAGATAAGTTTGTTCACAATAGTTGTGGGTTTTGAGTGAGCCAATTTAGAGATATCAAATACAGGTCGAGGAGCGAGATAATAACACGTCCGTACAAGTTGACGGATTGAATATTTTATCCGTTCCGTTCTCTTTCCGAATCTGTTGTCAGATTTTTTATATATCTTACCATTACTGTGATGTTTACCCTAATTTGTTTGTATATCCCTCAAAATTGCTTATTGCTAAGAGAGGTATAGATGTGAATATTGGTATCTCCGTTTCAATCAAATGGCGTTTACGACAAAACAATAATAAGTTCACGATATGCATGACGAAATGTTTTGGTTTGAAGTCAAATTTAACTGCCGGTCTTAATGATCTCGTTTTAATATTGTTGATGTGTTAACATCTCTAGGCACGGGTAGGGTAATCTATCAAAGTGACCACATGCAAACAACACTCCGCGTTAGTATCACATGTGTTGTTGTTGTACAACAATAGTCTCTGCCTGAAAATAAATATGATGGAATTGATGTAGAGTATTGAATAGTATAGAGAACTCAAGGAACAAATTGTGTGAAACAAAACCACTGGCGATATCTGGCGAATGATTAATCCCTTTTTGTTATGACTTGGTGCATTCATAATTGTGATGTGAAACATTGATGCCATTTGAAACATTTAACATTTGAAAACATTTAATACTATAAATGATGCATTTATATTGAAATATTCTGTAAAGAGAATAAGACCCGTATGGTCTTTTACTCAAACGCTCTACATGAGAGCAGAAACGAGTGCAATAATTTCTTTATACTATTCAATACTTTTTGTCGTTGCTCTGTATATGGCAAAACAAAAACAATTATTGCTGTGAACTAAATATTGCTTTATTTATTTTAACAATATTACATCTAATGTTAAAGCAGATGTAAGAAAAAAGGCAGTGCAATAGCAAAAGAGCCTTCAGCACAAAACCATTCTTTTGTTATTTTCCAATGTAATATTTACTAATGTATTCATAGAAATCAAACAGGTACCGAGTAACAAAAAGGTGTTAACACAACGCCCGTGAGTTGGAACACTGATTAATTTTTTTTAGTTAATTTTATTTTTTCGGTAAGATTTTCTTAATTCAGCTTATACTTCAACAGACTTGGTCTTTGAAACGAGAAAGAAATTGCTTACCTACCCTCACTGAGATTACAAAATGTGGATTTTAGAGCGGGAAGTTCCAAAATTAGGAGGCAAATATCATCTTCCCAAATAGCCATGGTGTAATAAGTCATATTTAGACTACAAGCATATGTTAAGTCATAACAATTATTTGCTATTGTTGTTGTATTTTATATCAGCAAAAATTGTAGTACATCAAGATATTCTTTAAGTTCATCATGGTAATAAGTAACAGTATCATTATTGTTCCATTTCATCCAGGAGCAGGATCAGATGACAGGAGAAGATCCTGGTTTTAAGCCTCTCAGGAACATTTCCTTGTGTTATGTAGTTGGATCCGGTTGAAATCAGAATTTCCTGCTTCCTCTGCCTCTTCGGTAGGTTCACCCAGTGGAAGAATATTTGATTGTATTATCTCACGCCCATGACAGAGAACTTTATGAACGGTAGGTGTTAGTTCCCCCCATTCATATAAAGAGCGCATCCGTTTCAAGGTGTCGATTGCATATGATTCTATGCAGATCGGTATAGATTTTGACATAGCCCCACGATGGTTTTTATGTACTCCCATGGTATACGGCGTTTTCACTGGGGGAGGTAAATCATATTATATTATGAAGCAGAAAAATACACTTCTCATACAAAGGTTATACTATTTTGGAAAGGGCAGAACACAGGGTTTAATAATGTGTAAGAGACAATAAATAGGGAGCCAGGTTTAGAGCTACGTTACACCTAAAATTAAAAATTTTGTTTTTACAGGATAAAAAATCATATTGGAAACTGCCTCAAATCTACACAAATTTAGATATCATAATGAAATTTTGGAAATATGTAGAAAAAATGCCTCATAAATTAATGGCTGACAAGGTTTTACATTTCCCCTAACAAAGTAGTCAAGTTCCTAAAGCAGGGACACAATTTTCCAAAATTGGGGATTTTTTTACGAAAATGGTCGCCATGATTTTATTTACTGCAGGGATGTGATAATATTTCTTGGGGACAAAGCCAACATTTGGGGTTATTAAAATATGGTATATATTTTCTAATCGGTGCTTTGCCATTTGACAATTTATGGAAATAACATTTTTTTGTATTGAAAAATGGTAACTTGTGGAAAGGACCTACCCGGAAAGCACGTTGACAAAAATGACTGAAAGAGGACAATAAGCGCATCTAGAAAGAAAGAAAATTTACAAGCGAAATAATGTCGTCGCCTTTTTGGGGGAAAACAATAAATATGGGACCTTCTTTGGAAGTTTTGTTTTTAAAATTGTCTAACTTTTTTTTGGAGGAATATATTTGCACCAATCTTTACATGAGTTTATTTAGATTTTTATATGCAATCCAAAAGTATGTATTATTTGTAGACCGGGCTCACAATGACATTGCACCATTAAAAACACGGAACCAACCTCGTCAAAAAATATGAAAATAAACTAAATATCTTATATTTCTTATAACTTAAATATCTCTTAAACTATTTCAGATAACCCACACAAGCAAGCCCCCGTAATTTACCCAAAAATTTTCATATCATCTTGAAAATACCCATGTTCTATGTATGTGAAATTTCATCACGATATCTTATTCCGTTCAAAACTCGAAGAATTAATTTCAAAATATATCGATTTCGTACCACTGTGCGTTGTGATACCATGGTAGGGCATATTCCGACCTCTTCGTTCAAGCCATATGATACCTCATCTCGATATTCCAGGATGTGTCTGAAGAAAAGACGTCAATTAGTCCCTGGCGAACCAATTAGAACTCTGCAGAAAGGCACTAAGATCATTCATGAAGTAATATCCTAGATATGTTTTCCTACTCATATAAATGGATGGACAGTAGCATAAGAGATGTTCGACTCGAGATTCCAAATTCGACTCTCTCGTCCTCCTCTTCATCCCCGCAGGTTCTGCAGTAGTCATGACTTGAGATACCGCGTGTCTGCCTATTAAAGAGTATCCAGTGATCACAGCTACAAGAGATATCTTGTCTAGGAATGGATATCAGGGTTAGCGTAGTAATTAGGTCATAAGTTAGTCATACTTGACTGGTAATCCTACAATTTGTGATACAAGCATGATATTGTATGCAGAAAGGGGCATACGCACATGCTCCATATCCAGTGGAACAAATAAGGTAGTTGGTAATCTTCCCAGCACTTCTGATCTATGGTCCCAGGTGAATATCGAACTGTTTGGTCATCTAATTTAGAAATTATCGGCAGTTCCTGAAGCCAAGAATACAGACTGCAGAAATTTTATACCGGCCTGACTGTCAGAGTAAATGTTGATAGCCCAGGCGGTGATGACTTTTCATCCTAGCCAAAGGACAACTTCTCCGATTGCCAAGACTTCTGCTTGAAAGGCACTACAATGATCTGATAGCCTTTGTGCAAGGTCTAAGTCCAGCTCTTAAATGGGATAAATCATTGGCTAATCATATGGAAATTGTTTAGCGGTAGTCTATACAAAAGGGCCCAAATTAATAGCGACTATTTAAACGAAGACTATATACCATCATCAGCTTAAAAGAGGATTTAAACAACACTGACGTTTACGCATTTATACCTCAATATTTACAACATTTACAGAGAGAACAAAATCTGCGATTCCTCTGTGATGCACTGTAGTTTGGGAAAACAAGAGTTATAAATGTTCACTTTCAATTGTTTTGGCCACGACTATTTCTCGAACTCGATAACATTTTACTTCTCAAACTCAACCCAAGCATAATCGAAGCAATATCAAGTGAATAAAGTTTAATAAAATTATTTTATTGTTTGGTTAAATATCATGAGAAATACCTTGACTAAAAATTATTTTGTCCAAAATCGTGTTCTTCAAAACTTTTGCGCTTTATATTATTTTTCCTCATCGGCTGAAAAATGTTGATGCATATGAAAGTTGAATATCATGTCGAGCATTCGTTGAATTCAAAAAGAACGTTTGAAAAGTAACTAGATTTTTTAACTTCTAATTTCAGTAATAGTCATTAATCACGGGCCACCTTGCGGACATATTAATCCGCATATATAAGTCTTTAATATATTTACACGTTCGTCTATCTGGAAATTATTAAAATAATTAGGATTGGCTTCCCAGAAATCAAATTTTATGAAACAACTCATACGTTGCAGAAAGGAACAACCCCGGAATCCACATATACACAAACACAGGATTGCACATATTAGGAAATTTGATTTCAAAGAAATTAAATTCATAAGATAACCAACATTGGAACTCATAAAATTTTCAGAAACCCCAGAAAAAATCACAAAGCAAACATAACAAAATTATACTATTATATTCAAATGGGATATTTAAAGGATATAAAAAATGGGTTTTGCCAACAACACCGCAACACATATGCACACATTTTCACACACACATTGGCATAAACACACAACATTTGATCCAATATATGCGCACATACTACTCGTCATCATCGTATCCTAACTCTGCGAGGAGATGAATTTTTCCCAACATCGAATTAAAAACAAAGAAAAGCTCATAAATTAAACATTTTTAATAAAAAACCGAAGATTTTTCATGGATTTCAGCAGCAAACCATATTGTATAACGACGTTTAGGGCCAACTCGGATTCGCAGACAGTTCACATGAACGAAAAAGGTTAAATGTTATTTGTTGGCCCACACACGAACACATGGCCATAAACAAATCCTTAAATCACATTATTGTTAAAATTATTCAAATGTTCGTATAAAATATTATGTATTTATTAATAACGAAATGTTTTATTACGAGTGTGAAATACTCCATTGGGTGGAGGCTACGCAGCCATTCGCTCAGGCAACATCCTCCCATCTAGAAATTTAAATAATGGGACACGTGGGGACGTCGCACAAATGTTGCCTCTTAGAACTGTGTATGAATGTAGTTTGGAGTCAACTTAAGCTATACCAGCTGTGAGATGGCGGCATATCAAGCGAATCATTTCCGATTTGGTGTTTCGTTACCTTCCGTGACGATTGGTAATAAAATTTAGAGGGGGAAACGTACATTACGAGGATATGTAGATTAAAGTGATATTTTTTTGTATGCGATAATTGTTGTTGCAATTTTAGTAGCGCTGGGCGAAATAATGTAACACTTGGTGCAAAAATTATGTGCTGAAAATTGGACAACGGCAACACCTTGTTGGTTCGAAGACAAACTTTTGCATTTGTAACTCACTCTCGATCGAGCTTATTGGATCCTAATGGCAACAATAATAATGTAATTATATTAATTCGGCCGTCGGTGGTGCAATGGTAGCATGCGCGGCTCTTGTGCATGAGGACGTGGGTTCGATCCCTACTCTGACAACCTTAAATTTCTTTCGACGACAATCACCTCGCTTAGCGGCACTATCGAGTATTTTACCATGAACAAGCTTCTCAAAATACCGTACCGTTTGGAATCGGTGTAAAACTGTAGGTCCCAATCAGTGAGTGTAAAACTAGAACGCTCACAGCTCACAGATTGTGAGAAGCTCTCCCTAATCCCTTCATGGGATGCAACGTGAAACCATTTTTATTTTTTATATTAATATCTAGAGCTATACACATCAGGCCGACTCACAAAAAAGTTCCTTTTCAAGGTACATTTTCTGATACATTTTATGATGATTCCCAAAATATTTCGTGTCTAGCATTAAGATCTCGTGAGCTGGACCATTTTTAAAAACGTATTTCTTTTGTTTCCAAACACAACCTTCATATAATCATCATCCGTCAGTACTGCTTTCAATTCTATGTCTATGCGGTATATTTTCCTTTTAGTACTGACGATGTCAATATTTGTCTGGGAAATCTTTAAGTTAAGAATTTTCTTGTGAAAATTAAATTCTATTGTTTTCAAGTGTCCTTTAATAGTGCTGCAAGAAAACATATTACAGTTTTTGATCGTAGTTGATGTCGTGTGTTTTGGAATTATTCTATAGCTTCTGAATGTCAGGGGGAATTTTAATCATTGCCGTTGTTGTATTAATCTTTTTCCTTCGATATTTTCGGTAACTCATTTGCTAATTAGGCCTGTAATGCTCCAAAATAAAAATTCTTTTCTTCTATTTCTTTCTCGTTTCGTCTATATTTGTAGTCTTTTGCAGGAGACTTCGTCTAACAAATAAATCACAGTCATTATTTTTTATTTACTGAGACACTTGTTTTTAAATGCATTCTTTTTTAAGGCGCGTCGAGTGGTATATAAAACATGCCAAAGCATGTCCTGACGCATCCTTTTTTCAGGGATATTCTGGAAAAATATAATGTTTAAGCTTTTAGTACGGAGATTTTTCTGATTTAAATGTCAAATTGACATATTTAAGACAGTATTTAACAGTACGTTCTAAACAAACTCAACTTAGCGAGAATTGTCTCAACCCTCCTACTTGTGCGAAAACATCCACAACAACTACTTTACTATAACCATCAATGTTCACAACATTTCTTTCCTATGCATGCTTTCATCGAAAGCCATAGAACAACTCAAAAGATCGAATAATATAAACTTAAACGGAAATAAATTTGAAGACGGTACACTCTAAACGCCTATCTCATGGCAATCGTTGTTTCTTTTTTGAAACAACAACATCTATGCAATGGCTTTCGATGAAAGCATGCATACGAAAGAAATGTTGTGAATATTGACGGTTACGGCAAAGTATTGTTGTGGATGTTTTCGCACAAGTAGGAGTTTAGACAATTCTCCCTTACATAAGATTTGTGTATCCCTATAATTTGTGATGACATACCTAAATACTTGTGGAGAATATTAGCTGATGATATGCCTTGTTGGGCATTGAAATAGCAATATTCCCAACCATCCACCATAATGAACAATTTCACACATTTGCGATGAAAAAATACTTTTTAATAGTTATTGATCTTGAACCGAACAACTATTAAAAACATAACAACTCAAAAGATCGAATAACATAAACGGAGATAAATTTAGAATTACTTCAATCTAACATTTACATCAGAAAAAACTTCGTACTACAAACTTTAAAATTATTTTGTTTGCAGAATATCTATGAAAAAAGGATGTGTCAGGACATGTTTTGACACGTTTTATATACGCGCCATAAAAACCCTTCCGTATAACACTAGTGACTAGTTCCATCAAAAGCGGTCATGAAAAAATGGGATGATGTCTCTGATTTTGATGAAAATTGGTACATATGATCTCTTGAGTGTGCTGTTTAAATATCCGTAATAATTTTTGTAATCGAATGAAAAACAGCTGTTTTATTCAAGATTACAAATTTGAAAAAGTTTAGAAAAGACTTTTTTGAAAAAAATATATCTCTTGACTGAATGAAATTAATGAAATAATTCTTATTGTATATGTTTAAGCATGACTTGCGGTTTAACAAAAAAATATTATAAAACCAAAAATAAATTTCTTCAATTTTTAAAAAATAAAAATTTACGGCCCTGTTCTGTAAACAGAATCCAGATAAACATAAAATGTTTCAGAATTTTTGGATTTCTGGAAATCAATTCAGACGAAAAATATCAGTTTTGAATTAGAATGCAAATACCTTGTGATTTTAAAATAAACAATTCAGAACAAAAATATTTCATATTTTAAGAACATCAAAGTTGTAGACTTTTTATTCTGAAAAAAAATTCTGATTCAAAATGATTCTGAATGCAGAATAGGGCCGTTAAATTCACTTTCCCAAAAACTGTCACTTTTTTATTTTTGAATATTTTGTAGCTATATATTTTGGTAACAAGTGCTGAAAGTATTATTATGGGTGGATCAAAACTTTTCGAG
This sequence comes from Phaonia tiefii, assembly GCA_963931995.1. Taxonomy (NCBI): domain Eukaryota; kingdom Metazoa; phylum Arthropoda; class Insecta; order Diptera; family Muscidae; genus Phaonia; species Phaonia tiefii. The sequence continues at coordinate 76,338,789 of OZ008371.1, read as the reverse complement.
ATATGGATAAATATGTACAAGTAAATTTGGGATTATTATTACTTCTAACCATATAAATCGCATTTTACGCGAATTTAAATATACATATTCGTTTTCAAATGTTATTGTGGTAATATGTATATGACAATCATATGTATATGTACCATACAATACAGTTTCCGTTATTTTCCAATCGTTTATTTATTAAAGCTATCGAAATTTTTAGGCTATAAAAAATTTTAATTTTGAATAAACACTGTCCCATATTCGGGATTTCAAGTGTAATTCTTAATACGTAATCTAAATTTTAATTAATCTTTATTATTTTTAGTGGGTTTAATCGATCGATATCAGTTGAAAATATTTTCGCTTTTATTTCAGATTTGTTGAAAGGAATAATGGCATGTAATTTTCGGTTGCCGGGTACAGTGATAGAATTTTCAAATCGGTGTTTTAACATTTGTTATTCTGTATTATATTCCTCGTTTGAACAATAATCCACCTGCAATTTTTCCAATTCTTATGCAAAGAAATACAAATCATGTGCAGTAAGGATCTGGTTATTGAATGGTCGTTGAAGACTTGCTTTCGCTGTCGCCCTATTAAGGGCACCACTTATTCCATCACATTTCCCATTGCCATGAGACGTGGCAAAGAAGTGCCACTCAGCAGGACATCCAAAATCTGCCTCGTGATGTAAAAAATTTGCAAAATTCTTTCCATTTTTATCAGAAAATTCAGAAAATTCATTAATTTCTTTTGAAAAAGATGTACGGTAATAGTATTGTGCTCCAAAATATCGGAAACCGAAACAAAATTTATATGCTCTAATTGGTTTTGGGCATTTATAAAATACACAACAAATGGGTGAATTGTAGCTTGATTTTTTGTCCAATGGAAACATTGAATTAAATCCTTAACAATAAATGAATAATAAGTACCAGATCCCCTTCCAGCAAATTATTTTTTTTTCGTTCAGAAATTTGTTCTGTTCAGCAGTAATAAAACTATGCAAAATAAGTTTTGTCTGCTCTTGTCCTAACAACTCTACGAACTCCTCCACAGGCTTTCGACAGTTATAAGATTGGACCTGTCAACTTGAATCCATTGTTTAAAAGTTATTGTGTCTACATCACTTTTTTCATACGATTTTAGCAATTCATTTCTAAAACCAGAATCACCTGGCCAAAACGTACCTAAGCCTAGGTAGCAATCGACTTGTGTTGAATTACAAATAGATTGGGCGATCCAATGTTGATAGGTTGGATGCACTCCTTTGGTCTAAGTTCTTCGAATTTTGAAAATCCTAACGCTTGTTCGGGATGTGTGTCCAGGAACGACCTATGCAATTCTTTTAGGTTACACAATACAAGTCGTTTTTGTTCTTTAACCTTTTCGCATTTCTCATTTACAAAAGTTACAAAATCGCCCTTTCCTGGCATCACTCGGCTATTGTCATATTTTTTGTAAAAATCCTTAGCCATGGTAGAAGTTCCAGTTTTTTGGACTTGGGGACAATAAAAACTCATTATTTGAAAGGGCTTTCTTAGCATTTCGTGCCATTCGGTTCGAACATTCAAATTGTTGCTGAATGTTTGCGATTGTCCAATTTTATGGTAAAATTTACAAAATTTTTTGTTGGAGGCTTTTGTTTCCACTGCATTCCTTAGATTTGCCCTTCAAAGTGTGCATTAATAAAATCACTTTCTTCAAACTGTTTAGTCACAAGAGATGAAATTACCCTTTTTAATACATCATCATTTTTTGATTGTGTACTTACATATTTACATATGTGACCGTCGGTGGTGCAATGGGTAGTGTGCGCGCCTCTTGTACAGGAGATCCTGGGTTCGATCCCTGCTCCAACCACCTTAAAATTTCTTTCGACGACGGTCACCTCGCTTAGTGACGGCGACACTATCGAGTATATAGCCATGAAAAAGCTTCTCAAAATACCGTTCGGAATCGGTGTAAAACTGTAGGTCCCAATCAGTGAGTGAAAACTAGAAAGCGCACAGCTCAGTGATTGTGAGAAGTTCTCCCCGGTCCCTTCATGGGATGTAATGGGAAACCATTTATTTTTTTTTTTTACTTACATATTTCATCACTTCTTATTGGACTCTCTGCAAGAGCCTTCAAGCAGCTATTTACGTGTGAAAATGCAGCCTCTTTATCTATCTCCGAGTGTATAAAATCGCTGTCTGTTTCTCGCGACCATAAAATGTCTCCGGTCTCTAACATTTCAATATCACTGTCATCGTTGGTGGTGCTTTCCGATAACGCTTTCCTGCAGTAATCACAAGCAAATTTGTTCGCCTATAAAGTGGGGAATTTATGTGAAAGATTTTTAGAAATCTTTCCATGTTTCTCCAATCGGAGAGGATTACAGCAAACATTTCTATAAGACATTCTTGTACAAATCTGTGCCACAATTCAATCTGTCTGATGTTACAAATAAAAATCAAGTGAGCTTTTGCTACAATTGTTGTTGTAAAAATTACCGTACTTATTTTTCGCCTTTCTCATTTAGTCAAACCGGTACGTTTTTTATTGTACCACAAACCTCTTGAGACAACTTATGATTTGACATAATATTCAAATGCAACTTCAAAAATATTTACAAGTAGAAAATATTTACAAGTAGCGAAAATGATTCGCGTCGCTAAGTTTTCGCTAAGTCTTCGCTAAGTGCTTCATACAAAACAAGCGATTATATGTATAAGCAAGCGGTGTAACCAAAACGCTCTTATTGTGATAGTAAAATAGGTATGTAAAAAAAGTCAAATAGTCTGTGCGTCATGTGGAAACATTGTAAATATGCATGTAGGTACATTTTCAACTATTTCTCGAAAAGTCTTGAGCCTCCCATAATAAAACTTTCAGCACTTGTTGTATTAAAAATATCCAATGAGTGTTCGAACTCACGGACGATGTGTTAACACCTTTTTGCTACACGGTACCTGTTCGATTTCTATGAACACATTTGTAAATGTTACATTGGAAAATAAAAAATAGCGTTCAATCATATGATGACGTTACCTTTTAAATAATATTAGTTAGTTAGTTAGTTCGAAAAGAGGGGCGTGGTGTTGAGTGTTCAGAAGGAGCACTCTAAACCTTCCCATGTCAGTAAAGACATACACTTAAGCCGCTAAGTTCGACCTGTTGTGCGCTCTAAGATTAATACTTACAATTATTTAAAGACAAGTGCAAGCACATGTGTCATTATTTTCTTGCTCCGATTCGGATCGGACTTCTCGGAGATGATTTCGAGAACGGTTCCGTTCTCGGTTCGTGATCGGATCAGCGAGCTGGAGAAATTCCTCTTTCGTTCTCGAAACGAGAATTGCGTCCGATCTCGAAACGAGATCGGATCCGATAGCGAAATGAATTCGGAATCGATATCGAAAAGGATTCAGACCCGATAGCGAAATGAATTCGGACCCAATATCGAAATGAATTTGGACCCGATAGCGAAATGAATTCGGACCCGATAGCGAAATTAATTCGGATCCGATAGCGAAATGAATTCGGCCCCGATAGCGAAATGTGGTCGGATTTTAAATCATTACGATGGGTGCCGAAATCATTTCGATATTAATTCCGTTCTCATTTCAGAATAAAATAATCAAATTACATTTTAAGCATTTATTTTTATATGCATTTCTGGGACTCATTCTTTGTCATTATATTTAATTTTTTTGGTAACGCGGTCTTTCGCATATTGGAGGTATTTCTTACTTCTGAATAGGATCAGAGAAAACGAAATCCGATGTTCCGGACTCAAACCGGAACCGAATCGGATCAGAGAAAACGAAATCCGATCCGAGTCCGACTTTGTGCTTATTGGGTTAATACCTTTTATTTTATACCCACAAAAAACAAAGAGAATTCTAAGCAATACATACATTGTTATGTTCGTACATACGCTACGCAAGTTCACAATTTTCGTTGCTCTCTTTCTATCTCATTTTTATAGACGTATAACACGTCATTATTCTCTTTGCTCTGAGAGTGCTTCGCACCCACACAATACAACTCTTTGCTGCCGCTACATCAGTGTGTGTTTTTTTCGCAGTCTGACAATCTGTGTTCTATATATTGGTGGGTCACCCTTATCATTTAGGGGTATGCATAATAGATGTTGGCCGATTCTGAGACCTACCCGATATGCACACAAAATTTAATACAAATCGGCCCAGCCGTTTCGGAGGAGTTTAACGGCAAACAATGTGTGATCGCTGTTGGGCAATCTGTGTGAGCGCAGTCGGACAAATTGTGCTTGGATGTATTCACTTTGCGAATTTAGGCCGTACCCGCGCTTATAGATGTTAACACATCAAAAATAAAAAAAATCTGAGGTGACAGTTTTTGGTAAAGTGAATTTAAATTTTTATTTTTAAAAAATTGCATTTGAAGAAATTAATTTTTGCTGTTATAATATTTTTTTTTGTTAAACCGCAAGTCATGCTTTAACATATAATACAATATGAACTATTGCATTAATGTCATTCAGTTAAAACATATATTTTTTTAAAAACAAGTATTTGCTAAACTTTTTCAAATTTGTAATCTTGAATAAAACAGCTGTTTTTCATTCGATTACAAAAATGATTACGGATCTTTAAACAGCACACTCAAGAGATCATACGTACCAATTTTCATCAAAATCGGAGACATCATCCCATTTTTCCATGATCGCTTTTGATGGAAGTATTATCTTTAGATAAATTACAAATTGCAGTGAAAAACTACAAAAAATACCCTTTTTTAAAATGGCGCAGCTCACAGGATCTTAATATTTTGGAATCATCACAAAAAAGTCGAATGTACATTTTAAGGAGTGGAAAAAAAACACTTTTGCCCACCATACAATGAGACTTAAAGCCCTGCATGAATACATTCTTTTTGTTGATTGTACAGCTGTAAATGCTGTAGCGGCCCTTTGCGAACGAAGAATGTAAACAGCAAAACGAATAGCGAAGAGAAGCACAGCTTATCGGACCGATTATGGCATTGTAGTCGCTTCGTATGACATGCACTAATTCTTGCTACTCAGTAGTCGCATACGAAGCTTTGTTTATTCTGTACCTCACATGTTTATAAAGTAATCGAAGACAGGGCAGCTACACCGAATACATATCGATGGTGTTGCGTAAAAAGGGCCAATCTGCATTTTTTTATAGTTAAAACATATATTTTTTTAAAAACAAGTATTTGCTAAACTTTTTCAAATTTGTAATCTTGAATAAAACAGCTGTTTTTCATTCGATTAGAAAAATGATTACGGATCTTTAAACAGCACACTCAAGAGATCATACGTACCAATTTTCATCAAAATCGGAGACATCATCCCATTTTTCCATGATCGCTTTTGATGGAAGTATTATCTTTAGATAAATTACAAATTGCAGTGAAAAACTACAAAAAATACCCTTTTTTAAAATGGCGCAGCTCACAGGATCTTAATATTTTGGAATCATCACAAAAAAGTCGAATGTACATTTTAAGGAGTGGAAAAAAAACACTTTTGCCCACCATACAATGAGACTTAAAGCCCTGCATGAATACATTCTTTTTGTTGATTGTACAGCTGTAAATGCTGTAGCGGCCCTTTGCGAACGAAGAATGTAAACAGCAAAACGAATAGCGAAGAGAAGCACAGCTTATCGGACCGATTATGGCATTGTAGTCGCTTCGTATGACATGCACTAATTCTTGCTACTCAGTAGTCGCATACGAAGCTTTGTTTATTCTGTACCTCACATGTTTATAAAGTAATCGAAGACAGGGCAGCTACACCGAATACATATCGATGGTGTTGCGTAAAAAGGGCCAATCTGCATTTTTTTATAGTTAAAACATATATTTTTTTAAAAACAAGTATTTGCTAAACTTTTTCAAATTTGTAATCTTGAATAAAACAGCTGTTTTTCATTCGATTAGAAAAATGATTACGGATCTTTAAACAGCACACTCAAGAGATCATACGTACCAATTTTCATCAAAATCGGAGACATCATCCCATTTTTCCATGATCGCTTTTGATGGAAGTATTATCTTTAGATAAATTACAAATTGCAGTGAAAAACTACAAAAAATACCCTTTTTTAAAATGGCGCAGCTCACAGGATCTTAATATTTTGGAATCATCACAAAAAAGTCGAATGTACATTTTAAGGAGTGGAAAAAAAACACTTTTGCCCACCATACAATGAGACTTAAAGCCCTGCATGAATACATTCTTTTTGTTGATTGTACAGCTGTAAATGTTGTAGCGGCCCTTTGCGAACGAAGAATGTAAACAGCAAAACGAATAGCGAAGAGAAGCACAGCTTATCAGACCGATTATGGCATCGTAGTCGCTTCGTATGACATGCACTAATTCTTGCTACTCAGTAGTCGCATACGAAGCTTTGTTTATTCTGTACCTCACATGTTTATAAAGTAATCGAAGACAGGGCAGCTACACCGAATACATATCGATGGTGTTGCGTAAAAAGGGCCAATCTGCATTTTTTACGAAGGCCGATCAGATTTTGTTTACCTTGTCACGACAAGTCAAAGGGGAGGGTCTATCTGCAACGAAATAGGTAGATAATTATACAGCTCGAAGAACCCAACCATAACTTTCTATAGCCATAACCATTTTTGCTACGTTATAATCTATGAATATCTTACAGACAATTGGAAACAGCAGATTGGCCTTTTTACGCAACACCATCGATATGTCGAAAATACCGTAATTGAGGAGGTTAATTTCAAAACAAGATTTTTCCACTTTTGACCAAAGTGATTTTTTTTGTTTGGTAGCATTGAATTGAAAACTCAGTGAAAATAAAATTTTGCGAAATCTCTATAATTACACCAGGAAAAAAAATAAAATGCATGATTTCAGCAAAAGTAGATTATTCCACTTCAAAATTACATTACCCATTTCAAATATACATTTTTGGAACAAAATATGATTAATCCAGAAGTTAGTTAACTATTTTAGACTAAATTGCAACAAAACAAAACAAGATTAATCCGCAGTGGTTTGATTATTCCAATCAGCCGCGTCAAAACAAGATTATTTCATTTCAAATCTTGCATTTATTCAAAATATATTACTGCTAAATTTATGAATCCTGTACAAAGAAATGACTAATCTTATCGTCTATAATAATGCAAGAAAAATTCGGGTTACATACATAGTTGTATTCCTAAAAAACTATTTTCTCAATTTGTGCAAAAACACAAAAAGTGGAATAGCCATGTTTTGAAAAGAACCTCCTCAATTGTCTTTATTTATTTTTCTTTGCAATGCTCAGTGTGCGACGAATAAAATCACTTGTTCCACTCATTTAAAAATCTATAAGATTATTAAGACCAAAATAGAAATGAATTAATATAAATTATTATATTTCTTATTACGTTGAAATACCGTGCCTCTAAACACCAGATTCTGAAAGCCTGACTCCTCCCCCACAAATACTTGGTACATTCTAAAAATATCGGACTTATAGTCAAGAAGTTCTGATATTGTTACTACTTTTTTGCAAATGGTTCCACTGTCAAATGAATAAAAACTCCTTCCCTTATAAGAGTTCCTTGAAATACAGAAGATGATTAACGACGCTTTGTTAGAGGGAAATGATATTAGAAACCTTCCAAAAATACTTTGTTTAACAAAGTGGTAAGGAAATCGACACTAAATGATATGAACCATTCGTAAATATGCGTGACTCACGCGAAAATAGTGCTCACTCACGCAAAGATTAGACTCATGCACGCTCCCGCACGAAGATTTCTGCGTAACTCATGTTCAGGCACGCTCACGTGAGCAAAATGTGATCACGCCAATCCCGTGACTCGTGCCCATCTCTAATACCTACATGACATATGGTGTGTTTAGTGGGAAATATACGATACAATTATCGTGCCGAATTTAACTGTACCGATGTCGCCACAATTAATTGCAGAAAGCACACACAAAGTACGATTTGCATACGACATTTTTCAGCCAAAATGTTTTATCAGTTTTGGCAACAACCCCCATATATTTGCTATTTAAAAACAGAAAATACATGAAATCGGCTCGATAATTGTGAGAAAGCACCCAAACAGTCCAATGCCACACACAATCAGGTCGCCTACGATCAAAGTTGGTATGATAGTCGGTACAACTTAATCGTGTATTTCCCAATTTTCACCACCTTTACAGTTTTGAAAATTTAACCAAATATACTTTAATATTCCAAAATGTATAATTTCAACTCGATTTGGTTTCAAGTACATTGCAGGAGAGTAAAGGATAATTGTTTTTTCTGAAATTGCGTGTTTTTATTCTACGGGACCCATAGACCAATTTTTTTTCAACCAAATTCTGTGGTTTCAACTCTTTTGTTCGGCCCGTTAATGTACATTGATACTGCTTATATATGTATCGGGTTTTATACATATATAACACGTTCACCAAATTTGGTTTCCAATAAATTGATTGTGGCATTCGCTGTGTGGCTTGTGGCGCCGTCCTGTTGGAACCACATGTCGTCCAAGTCCATATTATCCAATTGGGGCCAAAAATATTTGGTTGTCATTGAAAGGTAGCGATTCGCATTCACAGTAATATGCCGGTCTTGCTCATCACGGAAGAAGTACGGCCCAATGACGCCGCCGGCCCATAAACAGCACCAAACCGTAATTTTTTCGGGATGCAATGATGACTCATAGATTACGTGTGGATTGATGTCTGACCAATAACGCATATTTTGCTTATTGACGAAGCCATTCAGACAGAAATGAGCCTCATCGCTGACGACCATAAATTGGACGTAGCGCTCTTAAAGTTGAGGCCACTGACTCCAAATTTCGGTAGTAAATTTTAATAATTTCGACTCGTTTGGCTCGTATATCTTTCCATGATGAAATGGCAAACCTTACTGAAGCGAAATGTCAAAAGAGCGGGTAAAAATATGGCGTCGGTTGCTGTCCTTATCGATTTACTCTTGTAGCGTCTCTGTTGAAAACCCCTATATATGAAGAAAAATCACAGTTCATATTATTACACTGTGTGGAAATGTGAATTAGTGCTTCATCCAAACCAAGAAACTATTAAATTATGAAGAAATTATTATGAATTATGATAATTTCTCATCATGTTTCCTCTATTTTAGATCCATGTCAACATGGCTTTCGGAAGGGCCGTTCCACCGTGACTAATTTGCTTCAGTTTTCCTCTTCTATTATTGACGGCTTTATTAATGGAGATCAAACTGATGTGATTTTTAACGATTTGAGTAATTTTGCACTGCAACCTTTGCGATATTGTAGCTCTCTTCTCGTTTTATAATTCTTTCTGATACACCATGAAAGATATACCAGTACTCTATACACAGAAAAAAATAAAAATCACTTTCAATTAAAAAATTTGTTTATTTGATTAATTGTTTAATTGATTTTGGTGTAATCACGAAAATGATACTATTAATTAAAGGTATTTGTAAATTTGGCAAAAAAAAAACTTCAATTAAAAAATTTGTAAATTTGATTAAAACATTTATTGATTTTTTTCAAAAATATTAATTAAGTATGTAATCAAGTTAATTAAAAAAATTATTGATTTTTTCGCGATTTTTGATTAAATTTTGAATTGAATCAATTAAAACCGTTATTGTTTTTTTCTGCATGTAACCCCCAACTTCTGCGAAGACGCTAAAAAAAATAAAAAATTCTATTTTTAAAGCGATTTTATTCAAGGTGTCGCAGATACACATGTAGTTATATCTATAAAACATTAAATTTTTTAGAATTTGGATTCATAATCGGAACTAATGTCCGGTTTTCTTAAACTATTATTATATATTAAACATTTAATGTTTAAACGATGTGTATTAAATACAAAAAATAGGTACATCTGGTGATTCTGGGGAAACATTCAATTTGTCTGCTGCTACTGCAGCAACAGTCATTCCATTGTCGCATTCCATCTCTTCTCCATATTCACAGCTTTGTTGGAGAAATGTATTGCCTTTAACCAATTTATGCGACTCTTGTTTTTTTTTATACGTTCAAAATGTCTAAGAAGGTCATTCTTAAATTTTTGAAAACAATTTTCGTGTAAACAATTGTTTGTGGCATAAGGCGGCAAATTGTGTATTTTCAAGTGCATAAAAAATGTTTGGGGACAACAACATTTTTCATTGCAAACAAAACACTCAACGCAAGCACTCATTTCCAATAAAATTTATTCAAAAAGACTTGCCAATTAAACACTATTACAAAAAAACGCAGTTTTAATCGCGAAACAAAACAATTTAACACTGTTATTCTCTAAGTTCTCACAATAAAATCTTTCAATGAACAATAAACGTATTACAAATAACTACAGTGTTGTATATCAAAGACTAGAGCCGTACGAAAAGTGACGATGACGGCTGCTGACTCAGTAGCCACACATATTGCCTCCCAACGGCGCTGTAAAATTCACATTTCTGTAAAAAACTCACAACAATTTTTGTTTACAAAAATTTTTTATATTAAGGACATTATTATTAAGAACATATTATGCATATTTATATTAATGTTGAATGATTCACACCAAAAAATCGATAATGCACTCAAAAATTAAACAGTTTTAGCGCCGTAGATTTGCGCCTTGCCAACTCCAAGTTCTTTTGTGAACTCTAAAAATAAATTGTAAATATGATTAAAAATGTAATTGATTCAATTAATTTTTAATTGGATTTTTGGAAAAATTTCAATTATATTTTTAATTGAAATTTACAGGCCAATATTTTTTTCTGTATAAAATGGCGAAACGTCTAAGCAAATATTAAATATTTTTTATATTTTTTCCTTTTTCTGGTACACTGTAGAGGAATTGGTGAACTCTTTTCGACGAAATTGTGGCCTTCAAATTTGATGACATCGTTGCAAAATACACTAATCAACTAAAATTTTAGTTAGATCCCTATATATACAGTGACAAGCAAAATTGTGACAGGATTGGCATAGTTTGGAAATAAATTTGTATATTTAAAATATTTGATTAAAACCAAAAAAATTATAATAAACTAAAACAATTTATTTTGCAGTCGTGAATAAACACAAATACATTTAATTCTATTTTCATATTACAAAGTGAACAGTAAATATTGTAAAGTTATACATATGTTACAATTTTGCACTCTTGTTTTTTGTTAATTTATTTGTTGTCTGGTTGAATATTTTGTCCAGTAGCCTTTGGCATTTTTAAGAGCTTGCACACGTCGAGGCTGTTGCAAGATTTTGCCGTCATTTCCGCTGGTATCGTTTCCCAAGTTTCTTTCCTCTGTGATTTTATGTAACCCCAAAAGTTTTAAATCGGGTTTGAGTCCGGTGACTGCGCTGGCCATTTCATAGTTGTAAATTGTTGACTGTTTAACTAGTTGTTAACGATTTTAGCCGAATGATTTAGTCATTGTCATGCCGAAAATCACTCTTTCAGTAGCAAGTCCCGTTTTTTCTACAGCAGCTAGACAATTGTATTTTTATTATTTAAAACGTGTCGAATGTAATACTTTACCTTCTTTCAGTCAGCCTCAGTCCAGTTTTCGTAGACCTGGGCGAATGCTTTACGAAGCTTTATATCATAATGTGATAAAAATCGTTTATTTTTCTTCTCTGCAGCCTTAACTTTTGAGACTTCGATGAGCAGTCCACTCACTACGACCCCACTTCTAGGCTTTCTTTCGAGCATATTTTTAGGTCTCCTTTGTCTTAAATTGCTTGCCCCCATCCTATACTTTACTTGCCATCCACCCATTACATTTTCCATTATATACAGAATAGGAGGGCCATTTCAATAGGTCCATATTCTGTTCAAGAATATTCAGCTTCACAGTGCTGGCAGTTCTGGTTTTAAATACTAAATCGATGATACCATAATAAGATATTGCATCCCAAACCGTAATTCCAATTTCCCTGCTGTCTGCTTTGTAGACACAGTTATTATTTTCGTAAATCGTAGAAATAAATGTAACATTGTATCTATCGGAGGTAGTTGGACCAGGAAGTTATGGAAAAAACTAACGGTAAATATAATTCGAAGAATTTTTGGCGAATTTGTTAAACCTTGTCAATACCTGCAGTTTTCTGAAGTCTTCAAGCCTTATTTGGCAATATCACAATAGTGTTTGTAACTTTATTTGTGCCCTATATACTCGTACTTATACAAAAATAAAAAAAAAAAAAACTAAAGATAATATGTGCAATATTAGTATCATAGGAAAGCATTTTTAAAGACGCATCCAACGGTATGACGCATCTAACGGTATGAGCATGCCAACAAATGTTCTATCAACTATCAAAAATCTTTGAAAAACTCAAAAAAAAGCCTTTTTTTAAAAACGGTCCAGCTCACGGGGTTTTAATCCTAGACGCGAAATATTTGGCGAATCATAAAAAACAAGTCAAGGAACATTTCAGGGGGTGGAACAAAAACACTTTTTTTTGGCCCCATACAAAATGAGTCGGTTTAATATACATTATTAACATTTATAATTAATGTTACCAATATAAATCTACATAAACAATTAATAAAAAATTAACATATTTGAACCAGCCCCTCTCATATTCACTTGCATCAAGTGCACTAGGTTCACAAAGCTGTTACATTTTAACTTACGACATAATTCTGGAGAATTGAACTTCTTATTTTGTACGCCAGCTGGAGAGGAACACACAACTTTTTTTCCGGATTAATCTGTTGAAAATACCACAAATTGTTTTCGTAGGTGGAGTTTCAGCTGATAGGCTCAAGGGTCACTAACATTTCCGTATCTCACTTGTAAACAAAATCCCAAAAGACACAATAGTGAGAACTGCTCCATTTTGTAGGTGCACCAAACGTCGTGAAAAATCTTATCTCAGGAGTAGAGACATTCACGAACAATTTTACTCTTAATGATGGGTATGTGGCCAAATACTGTGTCCGTAGATTCAGATCTTTCCATAGAATACTCTTCGGCCAAATTCCCGGAGTTTCACTGATGTTTTCAATTTGATTTCACCTTTTGAGTGTGCCATTGTAATCGCAGCTGATCCTAACCTTCGTCAATATTATTATTAGCGGCACTAATGGTGAGTTAATGCTACTGAGCTGATTTATTATCATATACAATCACTGTTGGGGTTCAATGATGTAGGTTGTATTTCGCCACTTTTATCAAATGTTTAGACATCGGTTCTCAATACTCGTTCCTTCAACCTTTGGGATGGGTAGATAATGGAGAAGTTGCCCGGTATAAAAAACACTGCCAGTTCATCGTAGATTCGAAGGACCAATGAATAATATTAGAGGGGTATAATCTCTCTTAATGTTCGAAATTTGATAAGGTTCGAAATCTCTGCAAGTTTATTTAGGTAAAGCCCCACTTCAGTTTCCGAGGAATAAGAGGGATCTGATTGTTACGCTTCACTTCAGACTTACATGTAATCCTTATTGAGAATTATTTCGACTGCCGCGTGCGACTTAAGTGATAAGAGGAAAGATACCGAATTGACGAATTTTAGATGGTTCGAAATCTCTGTTTCAATGCAATATGGAGATACTTAAGATAAAGTGGTGCTAATGTTTAGAGAACTTTACAAATACTAGTTGTGGACAGGGTAGATTGTAATTAGATATTAATAATAGGTACCACGAATCATAAAAGTACATTATAAGCCACCCGGTTGCAACGAAGTTATCCCCGCTATATATTATGTACTAGTTAGTTTCAACACGCCTAAGGCGCCCGTTGAAAAATACGATAGTTTAAATGAATCTTTAAGAGAATATACTTTTTGTAAAATGATAAACAGTATTTTTTTAAAAAACAGTATATTTTTAGGTCGTTTTTGTAAGAATATGTATTATATTTTCCCGAGAAGGAATTTCTTTGTATTTATTTTATTAAAAGATAATGTTTCTGTAAGTTAGGTACTATTTTTAAGAAGAAGTACTTTCTGTAACAAAAAGCCATTGGAGTATGACTTTTTTTTCAAAGAAGTACTTTTTAACGAATGTACTTATTTTCAGAAAGGCTAAATAGGTATTATTTATTTTATTTATAAGAAAAGGAATTTTTGTAAGAAAAAGTACTTTTTAAGAGAAGGTATTTTTTTGGAAGAAAGTGTTTTTTCTAAGAAATGCGAACTTTTTTTTACAATTTTTTCCTTTTTTGAAGAATAGGTACACTTACGTACTTATCTCAAGAAAGGTTATTTTGTTTCACAATAAATATGATTTTTGAAGAACAAGTAGTTTTTTTAATAAAGGCAATTTGTTGTAAGAAAATTTACTTTTTAAGATGAGGTTCTTAATTTAAAAAAAACCGTTTTCTAAGAAAAGGTGCTTTTTGAAAGAAAATGTACTTTTTTAAGCAAATGTACATCTATTTTTTTATAGATATTATAGATATTATAATTATAAGATATTTTTTTACGAAAATGTACTTTGTTTAAGAAGGTGAATAGGTATTTTTTTTTGAGAAAATATACCTTCTTTAAGAAAAGGCACTTATTTAAAAACAAATTCTTTTTAAATTCTTTATATTAACTTCAAAATTTTGGGTTGAATTTTAACCCTTTTCCCGTAATCCATTCGAGCTGAAACTTCGCAGGCCAACTAATGGCGACGACAAAAACATGGGTGGGATTGGACAAAGGACAAATAAATATGGGTGGGATTGGACAAAGCGCCGTGGTACCCCCATACAAGTCACAAATTAAAAATCCATTATTTCTGCTCCTGTTGATGGTATTTGTACAAAATAGGGTAGGTTGGTTAGGTGTACATACTCTAAGATCTTCTGCCAATATGGACCGGATTGGATAAAGGGGCATGGTCATATACAAAGAATTTATGGTCAAAAACTATATTTTTACGGGTTGGTTTTTTTTAAACTTCTTTCACTTTGGCTTTTCAAAATTTACTTTTTATTGGATTCAAAACAACAATTTATACATATTGGTTATAGGCTCCACCTAGAAAACGTCCCCATTAAACGAGAAAAGTCCCAATATATGTGAGACATGCAGTTAGTCTAGACACTAACCAAAGCAAAAGTAAACAATATAGTTGATAATTGTGGGTTGTAACATAGTAGTGTTAAACCAAAAGTTAATTTTCCAACTTCTTCGTTCCAAAAGTTACATTTTGTAAATTGATTATTTGCCGACAAACATTCGGTCTAATTCAAAGATAGATAACTATTATCATGTTATAAACTACAAATACAATTTAAACAACCATTGGATCATAGGATTAAACTGTTGTAGCAATAGTGACAGCAGTGTTGTGACGTCCACAGCTCATCAGGAAAAAATTCCAGTTCAAAATATCTGTCAAATATGTTTTGGTGATGAAATATGCTACGTTCCGAAATAGCATATTTACCACAGACATAGCAAACAAAAAAATAAATATGGTTTTCCATTACATCCCACGAAGGGACAGGGGAGAGCTTCTCACAATCACTGGGCTGTGCTGTTTCCAGTTTTCACTCACAGATTGGGACCTACAGTTTTATACCGATTCGGAACGGTATTTTGAGAAGCACATTCATCGCTAAATACTCGATTGGGTCGACGTCACTATGCGAGGTGACCGTCGCCGAAAGAATGTTTTTTTTAAGGTAGTCAGAGCAGCGATCGTAGTAGTTTTAGTAAAATTGCTGAACGCATCCTGTAAATAAAATGTAAGGATAATATGGTTCAAAGCTTCCCAGCAGTCGGCACTTTTTTGATAGCCTGGGTTGGCAACATTGCGCTCGTATTGTCCTGCTCCAGTGTGGTCTGTGAAGTTAAAATAAAGGAATTGCAATGCCAGTACACCTCAGCTTTGTTTATGTTGCAGTTTGATTGTGTAGAAGCAGCTGAATTATTTAGTTTTTTGTACTCCTTCACTGTGCGACTATACAGTTTTATTGTCTATTATCCAGACTTGGTAATGTACATTACCAACAGTTGAAATCACCTCCTACAGGGTGTCCAAATACCAGTATCTGTTTAAAAATAAAATAAAATTAACTAAATTTACAAGCACTAACAGGCACTGTAGTTAGGCATCTGAGGATGAACTTGTCACGGAGTTCGAAACTGGTCGTACCAGTGAGTCTGCTTAACTGAACTGTCTATTATTCCAACCAAAACCAACCTGATTTTATAAGCTTGTAGTATGAATTTCACAAATATTAACTAAAATTTACTTTATTTTGGAATATTATTGCTTTAGAAGTAATTTTCCCATTATTTATGGAACACGATTACATGCATGTACCTGAAAGGGCTAGCTTCGCAGTAGCTCCTCCTGCCAGTCCAATATTCCAAAACTTTTTTCAGGGTTTGGATCATTTCTGGCTTATTCCGACAGCATCGGTCTTTAATGGCACCCCACAAGAAAAAGTGTAAAGGGGTCAAATGCAGTTCCGAGACGGCCAATTGGCATCGCCAAGAAGACTGATAACACGATTGCCAATCTTAGTGCGCAAAAGATTGTCTGTTTGATTAGCTGTTTGACGTTGTGTCCCATGTTACCAAAGATTATCCAAGTTCATATCTTCCATTGGAGCGCATAAAAAGTCCATAATCATGGCTCTGTAGCGCTCGTCAGTGACTGAAAAGGCGTTAGCAGTTTATAAAAAGGATCCCCACTTGCGGAAAATTTGTTTGATTGCATAGCATCCGAGCAGGAAGACCGTCCTCGTCAGAAAAGACGAATTTTCGGCCAAGATATATCTTCGATTCGAGCTTCTGTAAAGACCAATCTGAGAAGCCGTGACGTCGTTTGCCTTCAATTGCTGAGACAATTTGACGTTGTTAGTGAATAATCCGAGACCTTAGTGCAAAATTTGATTGAGTTGCCCACTTTCGGCTACAACAGCTACATTATCGCCGGTACGCACCATACGATGACGCGACCATGAGTGTTGTCTACTAGCAAGTCAGTCTCACGAACTTCTTGCACTATCTTGCGTACTGCACGTGCTATGGGTGCTTCACTTCGACCAAAACTTATTTTAACCCAACGAACAGTTTGGGCAACACAGCACTCACTTTGTAAATAAGTTTTCAATATTTCCCAACGTTGCACAAATCCAAAAATTAAAGTCGTGATGTGATATTTTGATATATAATAAAAAAAATGCCAAAAGGAAAAATTTTTGATTTTTAATCCACTCGAACATTCTAATTTTAAATTAAAAAAAATCCTACTAAAACAGAAAGTAACATTATTATGACAATTTACTGGTATTTTTCACATATAGGAGCTCGAAGTTGGTAACTTTAATCTAAATAAAATATGTACTGATAACACTGTGGAACACAAAAAAAAATAACAAGGTTCTGATAACGGATTCCGGTAGAGGGGATAACAAAACTATATGTGTATCGTCGTTTTGAAAGCTTACGTCTCGATTTTTTCAAAGAGGGATGAAATGTTCCCTCTTTTCCAAATCCTTATGATGAATCGGCATAGGAAGCCATGTTATCCTTACACTTTAGGTATGGGATGTGTTCAGCAATTTGTTGTAAACATTTACGAGAAACATTTTTGTGGAATACTGTAACCCTCTGCCGCCTCAATATATGGGTCTTTTTATTTTTTTTACTTTTGTTGTTTTGTTTTTTTTTTGTATTATAAAAATATTCCTCATAAAATTCTACTATAAGTTTCTTAAACCCCGATGCTTATGCCGATTAATTATAAGAATATGCAAAAAGTTTAAAATTTCACCCGCAATTAAAAAAAATTCAGACGTAAACTTTCAAAATGCTGACGAATGTACATTTGGACTGATAAGGTTGGACAGATAATGGGAAACGCATTCGTAAACAGTGGAAATTTAATTTATTTTCAACGTAAGTTATTTTTTTAATTTTTTAACCAACATTTAACTAATTCAAAATTTAATTCCGTAACAATATGGGACAAAGATTGTCATGCACTCCTGCACTACGCAAATTAATTGTGCGCTGCTATCAAGAAGAAAAATATTCAGTTTCAGACATAGCAAACCGATTTATCTGTCAAAAAAAATATTTTTGGGGCAATAAGATTGTTTTAAAATCCAGAAAGTTTTAAGACCCCTAAAAGAAGTCCAATACCAAGAAACCCCGCTCTATGTAACGGTAGAACTATTTCTAGGGTCAGTTAGGCGAACCCATTTTTGATTACAAGAAGCTCCATGTTCAAAAATATTGTAAAATGTTTGAAATTTGCAACGGAGCGCCTGCCGAACCGATTAATTTTTGGAAAAAAAGATACCTGGAGCGACAAATCAAAGTTTGATTTGTCTGGATCGAATGGAAACCTTACGTAAGACGGCCAATAAAAAAACGTTGGATCCCAGATACACCATAAAGACCATTAAACACGGAGGAGGAAATGTGATGGTATGGGGTGAATTTAGTTGGTATGGCGTTGGTCCAGTACACAGCATAGATGGTCGAATAGACCAACACCAATATACATCTCACACATCTCGGCCGTAACGGCCGCTATTTCGCGTTCAATGTTGGCTCTCAATTCTTCCAACGTCGTCGGCTTGTTGACAAAGACCAATTGACTGGTCCATTTCTTGAGATAACACGCTCACCAAACTTAATCTTCAACAAACCGATTGTAACGTGTGCTGTGTGGCACCGTCCTGTTGAAACTACATGTCGTCCAAGTGCATGTTTTCCAATTCGGGCCAAAAATAACACAGTGCAACACGAAAAAAAATAACAATATACGGACACCACTACGTGATAAAAGACTAAAAAAAAAAAGACACGTGTCTCCCAATTTTTCCCAAAGTCATCCACTTTTTTTTTTATGGGCCGCCAAAGATTTGGGGCCTCGGTATCATTTTCGTAAAAATATGATAATTTTCTCAGGCTCATATCTTGCAAACCGTTCAGAATTTTGATTTACTCTCTGAGGCAAAGTTGTAGCTCTTGTCATAAAGAACAAAAATTGCGAACATATAAAATCCTTCCAGATCAAAATCGCAAAAAACTTAAAAAAATTCGATTTTTTTTACCTTTTTTCCCGTGTTCAGGTCCATAGGTAGCAAACCGTTCAAAATTCAAGGAAACAATCAACTACAAAAATTTACCTAAGATCTCAATAAACAAATTTCTAGAACATATAAACTTCCTAGAGATGATTCTTAACACTGTTTAGGTAGCACGCAAAAGTGAAAAATTTGCCGAAAATTTTTTAATTTCATTTTTTTTACCTTTTTCTCCTGTCCAGGTCCATAGGTAGCAAAAAATGAAATATGCCTGGCCAGAACCATGTGTTTGTCCAAGGGTTAACACCGTTTAGGTAGCGCTTAGGTATCACGCGATCATGCACCGACAGCAGCAGCACAGGCAATGCAGTAAGCTCAGCACACGCAACAAGGGACGCAGCACACAATATAAAAGCGACACGACGCTCACATCGAGGCATTACACAGCGCGACGTCAACGAGAGCTCAGCGGTGAAAGTTATAAAGTGAAAGTTAAAGTAAAAAAAGTGAAAGTGCTACAGTATAATAATGTTGATGACCTTCAAATCACTGCGATTTTGATCTGGAAGGTGAAGTTTTTTTGATTTTATATGTTCGCAATTTTTGTTCTTTATGACAAGAGTAAATCGAAATACTGAACGGTTTGCAAGATATGAGCCTAAGAAAATGATCCCATTTGTACGAAAATGATACCGAGGCCCCAAATCTTTGGCGGCCCATAAAAAAAAAGTGCATGACTTGGGGAAAAATTGGGAAACACGGGTCTTTTTTTTTAGTCTTTTATCACGTAGTGGTGTCCGTATATGGTTATTTTGCCATGACTTAAAAAATTACACACAGTGTAATCGGTAATCATGGCGCGATAACGACCGCCATTCACAGTAACGTGACGATCGTTATTGGCGCCGCCGGCAGGCAAACCGCACCAAACAGTTATTTTTTGTGGAATGAAGTGGTGGTTCATGAAGCACAAGTGGATTTTCACCAAACCAATAACGCATATTTTGCTTATTGACGAACCCATTAAGCCAAAAATGAGCTTCGTCATTGAATATGATTTTGCATCATTCATCATCTTGGCGCATCTTCTCCAGAGCCCAATCGGAGAACGTACGACGCGTCAAATGGTCCATCGGCTTCAATTCTTGAGTCAGATTGATCTTGAATGGGTCCAAACCAGGATCTTTACGCAAAATTCGCCATTAAGTGGTCTTGGTGATGCCCAGTTTTTGAGAGGTATCGACTGATTTGGACAGACGGCTGCAAGACAGCGATGTTTTCGGCACTTCGACCAACCCGTTGTCTCACTGGCACCGTATGATCACACAATAAATATGTAGACTCAAGATTTTGCACTAAACTGGTTATTGTTTGTCTACTAGGGGAGAATAACGACCGAAAATTGGAGTTAACGCTCTTAAATTTGAGGTCACCGACTCCGAATTTCTGTAGTACATTTTTTTAAATTTACATACGTTGTTCGTTCGTGTACTTTACCATGATGAGAATGTTGAGTTTACTGGAAAAAAAAAGGAAGGAAACAGTTAGGTGATCAGCGAATTAGTGGGTTCACAAATAAAAACCCCGATATTTCGGGTCCAGCAATAAAATAACAATCATTTATCGCTGGCAATGGTGTTTTTGTTTTTCAAAATATTCTCAACTTTTCAAAATATTGCGCTCAAACCAATTTTCGAAATACTTTTTCCACTCCGATTGAGACACCTCCAGAACATGGTTTTTGAACGCTTCAACAGCTGCTTCAGGCGTCGAAAATCAAGGCCAAATCAGGGCTGTACGGCGGATGAACCATCAATTCGACATGTTGAGTGCTCATATAGTTCATTGTTTCAGCTGACGTGTGAGAGCTCTCATTGCCCTGATCATCTCGCATCATCCGTCTTCTCTTTGTTTTTTCTTACTTCTTCGAACACTGTTGGGAAACAGATGGTGGTATACAACTCAAAATTGACCATCCCACGTTCCACTAAAGTCACAGTGGCCACATGAGCGGTTATACCTAAAAAATCGCGATCATTTACTTCGATGTGATTCATCAACAAACAACTTTTGTTGGATTTAGGTCGCCTTGAAAGACCCATACCGTCGATTGCTGTTCTATTTCGGGCTCATATGCATAGATCCATGATTTAGCGCTGTTGTATTTTTTCAACA
Organism: Phaonia tiefii; assembly: GCA_963931995.1. Taxonomy (NCBI): domain Eukaryota; kingdom Metazoa; phylum Arthropoda; class Insecta; order Diptera; family Muscidae; genus Phaonia; species Phaonia tiefii. The sequence continues at coordinate 76,317,628 of OZ008371.1, read as the reverse complement.
TTTCTTTGCTCCAATCGACACAAGTCTTTGTTTGAGCATTCGTCAAGTTATGTGGGATTCAATGAGGACAAATCTTTTTCACGCCCAAATGAACATGGTCAAATGTAGGTCATGCTTTATCAGTTCACGCACTGCATCGATGGTTTCCGTCAAAACATTGGCCGACCTTCACGAAATTCATCATGGAGTGAACCGCGACCGAAATATAACTCTTGGTACCAGCGATTTACAGTGGTTTTTGATGCTGCTTCATCACCAAGAGTCAAACCAAGTTGGTTGAGACCCTCTTGTCTCGATAATTTACGTCGAATATCGTAAATATTATTGGGCGAAAATGTTTTCGCGTTAATTCCTCTTTTGATCGAGACGAATTTTGCAACACACTGTAAATAGCGGGTTTTTCAATGAGAGCGCTACAAAAGTTTCTTTAAATAAAACAAAACCGGTTTTAGACACCAATGAAATTCTTTATTCCTGTGAAAGTTCGTGCGATGCCATTATGTATGGAACTCGATTTCTTTTGCATGACCACCACGGGCACGCTTGCAGAAGTCCAGATGCTGAACCCATTTTTCGACGGTTTTCAAGCATAAATCGGCTGATACTGCTGCAATTTCACGTTCGATATTCGTACGGAGTTCTTCAATCGTCGCTGGCCTGTTGGCATAGACCATAGACTTGACGTAGCCCCACAGGAAAAAATCTAACGACGTCAAATCGTACGACCGAGGCGGCCAATCGACTGGGCCATTTCGTGAGATAACACGTTCACCAAACTTGGTTTTCAATAAATTGATTGTGGCATTCGCTGTGTGGCTTGTGGAGCCGTCCAGTTGGAACCACATGTCCTCCAAGTCCATATTATCCAATTGGGGCCAAAAATGTTCGGTTATCATTGAACGGTAGCGATTCGCATTCACAGCAATATGCCGGTCTTGATCATCACGGAAGAAGTATGGCCCAATGACGCCGCCGGCCCATAAACCGCACCTAGCCGTAATTTTTTCGGGATGCAATGTGAATCGTGGATTACGTGTGGATTGCTGTCTGACCAATAATGCATATTTTGCTCATTGACGAAGCCATTCAGCCAGAAATGAGCCTCATCGCTGAAGATGATTTTCAGATGAAAATCGGAATCATTTTCAAGTTGTTACTCAGCCCAATTCACGAACATACGACGCTTATGGTGGTCAGACGGCTTCAGTTCTTGCGTCATTTTGATCTTGTAAGGATGTAGGCCAAGATCTTTTCGCAAAATTCGCCACAACGACGTCACAGAGATGCCCAACGCTTGAGAACGACGTGTGAGAGACACATTTGGGCTGTCTTGAACTGAAGCCTCAGCGGTAGCAATATTCTCGACACTACGGGCACTTCTTTGTCTCACTGGCACGGGAACATTTTGTACTGTGCCTGTGGATTCAAATTTTTCCACTAGACGCTCAATTGTTGACCTGGTAGGACGACTATGACGACCATAAATTGGACGTAGCGCTCTTAAAGTTGAGGCCACTGACTCCAAATTTCGGTAGTAAATTTTAATAATTTCGTCTCGTTGTTGGCTCGTATATCTTTCCATGATGAAATGGCAAACCTTACTGAAGAGAAATGTCAAAAGAGCGGGAAAAAATATGGCGTCGTTTGCTGTCCCTATCGATTTACTTTTGTAGCGTCTCTGTTGAAAAAGCCGTTACAACAATTAGTGCTCGTAAGTGAAAATGGTCTATGTATGTTTGTGCTAAAAAAATGTCTAACTTTTTAATTGAAGTTCCAGTTTTCATCTGGCAACACTAATACTGCCAGGACCCGAATTATAAATAACAACCCGTACAATAGAAATTCAAAAGTGGCGTTTCTAATTGTATGACCAGCAGTGTATGTATTTTTATTAGGTTTTTTGTATGAGCCATAACTTTCGAATTCATCGAGATCCAGCAAAAACATTTTAACTTGGAGTAACAATAATATCTCCTGTATTAATAAAGGCAATAGTTTTTTGCGGAAAGTTTCGTAAGCCTGCGCTCTTTAAGAAGCCGATTTTATTAAAATATCCTTTGAATTGACACTGTGTTGGTAAAAGACGGAAATTTTTTAGAAACGCCAAACTACCGGCTGACATAAACATTAAACTTATTGACAATTGGACTATTACCTGGGAATCCTTAGCATGTAGTTAGCTAAGCAGCTTTAGCTAATTTGCAAAAGAATTTGTTTTTTTACTGTCGCCATTAAATGCGGACCACCTCTGAAAAATATATTTTATGTAAATCACCATAAGAGGAACATCTGCGTTATTATTTTTGAAAGGAAGTTTTATTTAACTATTGTATTGCGAACAAAAACTGGTTGTATCCGGTAATGCATCCCGGTAATTTGTATCGTCCTTTTTTATTGACAACTGTCCAGTATTGAGTCCCATCTAATATGACATCTTTCGGAAGCGGTCGTTTTACGGCTTACGGCGTTTGTGCTGAATTTCGGTTTCAATATTCGGGCGTCCACGTAATGTAACGTCTTTTGATGTACTTTTATACACAAAAGTGAATCAGGGACTTCCAGCTTGAAATAAATTAATCTCAAATTTTTTCATCTGGTCCGTCATTATTTATTCTTTTGTAAAGAAGCCAGGCGTTGACGCAAGTCGTATCGAGGAGCCAGTTTTACAGTTTTTTCCTTTCTATCAAACCTCTTCATTTATGCCCAACACAGGCTTTGTTCCAATGTAGGTTGAAAACAGATTTACAACTCGAGTATCTTTCCAAGATATTGAAGTTACGTCCATGCCATACACGCCAGCGACAAATTCTTTTTTCGTGCCGCGTTCAAACTTCATCATCGTGTTTTCGTCGGGAAACTCACAACTTTTAATTCTGTTGCGGCGAATTGTACCAACAGAAAGTATTTCCTGTGTTCGGAGACATACAATTAAGGGGAATAGTAGTATAAAAATTATCAAAATAAACAATATAGTTTTTAAATCGGGGAACCACTATGTTCCCAGATGCTTGAAGATATGGATCTTCTGGAAGAATAGTTTCATTCTCACCAGTATACTTTATATATCAAACTTGTAGGCATATCGTGAAGTGTGGCACAAAACATAAAATTTAAATCCCCACTTTTTGAGCTTATTGGGCAGGTACTGCTTCATGTAACTACCCATTTTAGTGGAGCACATTTCCTCATCCACAGACAATCTTTCCATTTTGGGTGCACTGCAAATGTCATGTTGAGTGTATCTATTTCAGACCTGATAAGATAAAGTCTGTCGCGTTCCGGATCATCATGTGATGGTTACTTATCTTTGTTGTTGAAGTGTAGATATTGCCTGATATTCTCAAAGTTTTTCCAAGGCATTTGCTTCTTTTTTTATCGCGTTCACAGATCGATCCTTATTATTTGACCAAAAATCTCTTGAAGTTGAAAGGTTAAAATACGTCATATAATAATTAATGCTGATACATTTGGATAAGTTTGGAATATTGAATGAAAATCTCTCATCCGCCCCAGCATATCGGAGAGTTTCTACAACTACAAGTTCTTCCAAGCTGTGTGGAAATAAATAACTCCCAACTTGGTAAGGATTCAGCGATGACTTTACATCATCAGGGAGGCTACAATCTCCTCTGAAGCGAACCTGTTGTTTGCTAAATTACAGACAATAATTTTTATATATAATTTTCTGAAATTCAGAAGGAAATAAATCCGAAGACTTTCTGAAACTGGATGTCGGAGTATTTGAAGTTATAGGAGTTGAAGTGAAACATTGTGTAGGCACACGTGAAGTGGCTAGTAGTGGCGGAAGTAGTGGCTAAATTGTCATCGTCCATTATCAAAGCGATAAACGAGTCGTGAATTAATGCATTTATATCAAAACTAATTTCGGCTTCTCCATCAGGAACAACTTCCTCACAAATAAGAGCAACTTCAGCAATATTAGTAAAGCGTCCTTCTGGAATGACATTTTCCACGTCACTATCTTCATCAGTACTGTCATATGGAATGTCTTCACTGTTGCATAACATTTTGCATACTTCATCATTGTGTATTTTAGAGCTTCCGATACGAATAAACGCATCCATAATAACTGTTTGTATTTATATTTAGTAGAGTGAAATCTATAATTTTCGTAACAGGTGAGTGATATTTTTCATACAAATATCTGTATTCAAACAAATATGAATAAATTACAATGACGATGTTACTCGTAACAGTGTGCACGCTAACGAGAAATGATTTTCTTTGTACATCATACAAAGTTAAAATGAAATAAAAACAGCCAACATTCAGAAACAGCGTGTAATGCGCAGTGTATCTTATAAGATACAACCACTAACTACGACTTTACGACTAAAGTTTAGCTCATATCTGCATGCAATTTTAAGAACAGATAAAATATCTATCTTATCTTTTTATACAATTTTTTTAGTAAATCCTGAATATGCAAATAATTAAATATTCCTTATTTTTAAAAAGTGGAAATTTTAAAATTTTGACTGTTGTCATATTTTATATCGGACACCCCATACTGGGCAATAGATAATAATGTTCGGAATATTTATACATGATCCTTCTTTTATTTTATTAAGAAGTATGGAAATAAGGGCACTTTTGTTGGTTATATCCTATAGGATACACCACCCATATAAGGTTAAAACATATTTGTACCTATACATTTCGTAAACATACCCATATTACGAAGTATACCCGAGTTCTAAGAGTTTGAATTAAACCCCATATTTTTTGAAATGAACTTAATTCTTATTTACGTACCCAATTGAATTTGTCTCTTGTTTGGAAAGAGAAATTCAGAAAAAATTAACTAAAAATCCGATAATAGAAACATCTGAAATGTAGTTGGGTTTTTCTCTTTTTGTATTTCAAAAAATTCATATTTCAATTGTTTCCCCATCTAGTCTATTATTTTTTATCAAAATGCGGTTAAATAACTTCATATCATTACGTAACAACATCAAAAATATTTAGGATTTCTTAAAAATTTGGAAAGATGGGAGTGCTAGGTGCTTGACCCTGCTCATTTTTTGCGCCGGCATTAATATCGTTGTGCACTTCTTGTAAATTAAGTTGGGTAGAAGGGGGAGCATCCGCCACTTTTCTCTGAGGTGCTCTCCTTACAAAACAGTTAATGTCGTTTTTGTTTAAGGTCTTATATTTGTTGAACTTAAATTTTACCTGTTTTATCCTGAATACCTAGCATATTTATATATAAATTTAGAGGATTTCCGAATAGGCTCCAAAGGTTGAAACTGCCCCATTCCTGGGGTAAATTCGCCAGCGGGGTGTGGCGTATTCGTCAAAGTGAAAATACAATTTAAAGTTTGTGGCAAAACCAATTTTTTTATTTATTAAACAATGTCAAACAATAAGGGAACTTAAATGCTATTAGTTCATGTAAAAGTAAGAAAAAATGTACAATATTGTATTGGTAGAGATCAACAAGGCAGTGCATTGAAAAAATAACTGAAGGAAGACCGTACCTGTGTTATTTATTAACCATACAAATGGCAATTCGAAATACGTTAATATTGTATACAGGTAAGAACTAATTCATAAAAAATAAATCCGATGTAATTGGTCTCTTTCACCTTACATTGTACTGCGACTTGGATCCGGCAACATCACGGCAATGCCATTTTTTTGGAATATAGAATTTTTCTGGAATATTGAATATAACCGGTTTTTTTTAAATCAACAGTTACTTAATCCGGACATTCAGAGATTATCTAGCCAACATAGAACTTATCTACCTGGCCAAATTTGGTCTAACCAAGGTTCTCAGGTTCTACAAGGCGAACAACCAGATCTGTCTGATTCAGCGAAGCTTAGGGTATCTGACTCGTCAGATGATGATACGACGTAGGTTTTGCGTTTCTTATTTATTTTCGGGACGACATTTGGTACCAAAGGTTTATTTACTTGTTGTTTCTTTTGTTGCTGTGCACGTTCCTTTTCTTCTTTTGATGGAGTAGATGTCAAGATTGTGGATTCCCTTTTATAATTAGATTGTTGAATTCTAGGAAGCGGGCGAACTTGCTTCGGAGTTTTGGGAGAGATGTTTGTGTGGCTGGAGGCACAAACAGGACATCATGTTCAGTTGAAATGTCGCCTTGTTGAAGTCTAGGTTCCTTACCAGTGTCGGCGGTTGGATGTTCGTCATTTGGTTCGGTTACGAAGTCTGATTCAAGAAATATTTGTCTGTTAAATGTACTGATACCTGTAGTTTCGAATCTTTTGCATATGTTTTCATCAAATAATGACTTCCGAAAGCGGATATTAGTAAGCGACGGTTTATCGTAAATTGGAGTTATTCTTTCAGTATTCGATACAAGGAAATCATTGACCGAAGTCGCTAAGTACTTTTTGAATGGACCAAATAGAAGTAATCATATGAATTCCATTTTCTCTGAAAAATATGATTGCTATTAGAATGCTGTGATAAACGTGATTGTCCAGGAAAAGCATTATTGCTTTCTCCTTTGAAAAAGGCATGGCAATATCATTTATTGTGGCATATTTAAATACAAATTTTCTTGCCATTATATAGGAGAAGCCATGCAGTAGGCTAGAGCATGCTTTAAAGTCCTCGCCATATTTATTTTTCGTGACGTTTTGTGAACACCTAATTTGAGGTATATTTCAATGAATACATACATATTATATATACATCTTCAGACGACTAGCCAGAGTCATCTAATGCCTCCAGTTTAGCTTTCTTCATTTTTTTATACGATCATCATAAAGACAGAAGCTTGACTTGTGTTATACTTTTTTGAGATGACATCTTTTATTGCAAGTTCCATCTTAGTCTCATCTAAGTTACTACGGTTAGCTTTTCCCTTGTAGTTTCGAACCATAGCTATAAGATCTTTGTACCTACTGGTCTAAATAAATACATTCAAAAATTTATTCTATGTTGATAGTACTAGAGCTTATTGAGATTCGAAGTTATAAAGAAATCCCTAATTACGCTAGTGGCGAATCTATCGCTTGGAGGTCTTTGCCAGGTGTGAATCCACCGCATGGGATACATATGCCAGTGGTGAATCCACCGCATGGGGTACATATGCCAGTGGTGAATCCACCGCATGGGGTACATTTGCCGGTGGTGAATCCACTCCACGGGGCAGATTCGACGCCGAAACCACCCCACTAACGGTCTAGCGAATGAGCCGCAGGGGAACCTCTTTTACTAATTTAAACACTTTTAATAAATTAACTAAAACAAGCACTGGCGACATTTTGTCACTAATAGCAGTAGTATACATCTGTCAAGTATCATTTTTATATCACGAAAGCTGAAAAAGTTATAACAAAAAATACTTACAACCAAATATTTTCGCGGTAGTCCGTAAAATATAAAATCACGTCCGCCCTCTATCACATTTAAAGTAAAACTGTCCTAGTGTGAGGGATGGAAGATCATCGATAAATGTATAAAATATCGATATTCGATTATTAATAGCTTCCTTTGTTTTCTAGATAAATGGTGGTGGCAAATGTGACCCACTGGCGAATGCTCCCCCTTCTGACGTATCACTTCAGTATCGTTAAAACTTTGTTTATTTTTTATGTTTTAACTAAAAGAATAAAAGGGGCTCGGAAGGTTATTGACCTCGCCCATTTTTAATGTGCCACCATTTATTACAACACATGATATCTGCATACCAATTGTAAACTCAATATCGTTAAAATTCGAGCTTTCACTCTATTCTGTATTTTTATTCAAAAAGGGGCGTGGTAGATGATTGACCCCTAAAATTTTGTGTGCCTGGATTTATTACATCATATTCTGCCTCCATAACAAATACCATTTCAATATCGTTACAATTCGAGTATTGCCTATTTCGTATTTTTATTAGAAAAAGGCGTGGCAGCCTTTTAGACCCGCCGAGTTTTTGTGGAAATATTTTCTACATAGCTACCTATCTACAGGCAAAATTTTATCTCAGTGTCTGTACAATTCGATTTGTCTCCCTCTAGATTGGCCAAGTGCGACCCTGTGCGTTGCTCAAGTGTAAAGCGAGGTATGAAACTGACTGAGACAATATTTCGAACAGAAAAAATCCATCAGCATCAAAATAATATAAGATTTAAAGAGACATGTCCACCCGTTATTTTTAAAAAAAGATTGCTAGCTATCCCCCCAAAGAAAATTCCTTAATATCTCTATCGGATGCACATCACACTGACCGTTGCACTTTCCCATTGTTTCTTTGCCCCTCAATCAATTTGAATGTAATACACACCTTTAATATTATAATTTCTATATTCTTGTTAACGCTCTCATTTTTGTAGTGTACAGTGGGAGTGGTGTCGTTGAAACTGTGGATGGATGCGGAGGTTCTGTGGGCGAGACGGAGGTTATCTCAACTTTTAAATCAAGGAATGTGAAAATCTTCAATTAACAAGCAAACCAAAAGAAAAGTGAACGCTTGAAAAAGGAAATAAAAGTTAATTTCCATTTAAGCCAACTTACAATTACAAATTACAAATTAAAAGTACATTCACGATAAGAGACTCAACCAACATTTTCCTCATTACACAATTTCAGATTCCACCTTGGGAGGGTGCTCACTTGTGCCATTCGACATCAGCTATGCATCCCATGACCGCCAACGAAACTAAGATCTATTTATTACAGGTGATAGCAGGATATGTTGTCGTAAATGTGGCAATAAGAGCGTAAATTTTGCATTTGCTGACGATAGTTAACCTGTCAAACTCAATAGAATTGTACGAGTATAACAACAATAAAAATGCACAAAAAATTCAGAAACAAAATTAATTAGAATTTCACTGTTCCCACAAGTATGAAATTAATGCTACCACTTTATACATACACTTTGGCCAAAACGAAATAAATTTTAAAGTCCCTTATTTTTTGTCTTCATTTCCTTGCTGTTCTTGTTGCTGCTGATGATAAGGCACTTTGTGCGCTTTGTTGTTTACCCCCAACCACCACATCCACAGATCTAGATAAATACCAATTCACAGATAGTAGAAATTCAGTAGGTGAGCAGGGAGCGGCAAATAAAGTGAAATATACGTTGGTCCAGCTTAGCTTTTTGTTGTAGCGTTATCGCACGTGGATTCTGTTTATTTTCGCAGGGAAAATAATGAAACAAAAAAATGGAAATCAACAACTTTTAATTACAATCAATGAACTATTTCAGCAATGTTTATGAATTTTGTGTAACTAGACAAGTTTACGTTTAAATTCATTTAACTGCTTTTGTAAACTTCAAGAGTAAATTTATATTAAAGTGCTTTACATTTTATTTAAAAAAAAAATTAGAAGAGCTAAAGTAGTTTAATACGTGTTCGAAAATCGGTTGCCGAATTAAGGTTAGTTGAAGTGTAGGGTATGTGAGTGAACGTTGAAGTCAAAACTATTTATAAAACAATTAATGAATGATGGAATACATGACTTCTTATCGAATTTCACTGAAGGCTAATTCATGCATAGTAACATTATTTCAGGATGAATAAATTAAATTCAAACCAACTTGATGTTTACAACATCAAGCATCAACCGTATTGGCATTCCCCGGTGTACGCCACGAATGACTACTACATAAAATTAAACTACAAAAACAGTGGAATCAGTACCCATTGGTTTATTCTATTAATGCAGGTGTTCCACAGGGAAGTATACCGGGCTCTATCCTATAAATCGTCATTGCTAGGGGTGGCAGACGGCCAGTTACCCCTATCTGAAACTCACAGCGATTCAATTTCTACACAATGCGCCACATTGTGATAAAAGGGTATTATTAGGATACGCTGACAGTGAGAAATACAAGGTCATTAATTTACTGGATCGATGTAGCCATTTCCGTTTGTCCATATATTTTTGGGATCAAAGTACAGCAATGTACAATTTGGACCCCCCGTTATTGCAAAGCAGATGGCCAATTTGGCATTTATGAAGGGACCGGTCATTAACTAAAGGTTGGTCAACATTAAAAACAGATTTTAGTTAATGTATAAGACATGTTTTACAACGAACTTACAAGGTCAGGGACAGTTTTCTAATTAAAAAATGATTGGTTTTTGTTGGAAATAATAGACAATTCAGTTATGCACACTCACTCGCATGCCTAATTTCGAAGTCCGTTCCAAGTTCCTCATCAGATCCCTAACTACTGTGCCTACAAACTCAATTTTGCAATTTACATATGCGAATTAGTAGCGATCGAAGATCCCTTAGTATCAACACACACTGTCTTCCACAGTTCTCAGTCCTCCACTCGAACTGTAAGAAATCTACGAAATACTTTCGATAGAAACAGAGTCCAGTCATCGCTGTTGTGAACAGTAATCGATTGTAATCGATATCAATTACATCGATCTTGTTACGTCTCTTTGCGAAACTTCAGTTTTATATTGCTTCTTGTTCTTGCATTCGCTGGCATACATACAATTTTCGGTTAAGATTATTTGGCGCTTGAACAGAGAGGAGTGAAAAACTGCGGTGAGCTAAATTGTGTAATCTTTAATTTTTGCATTTTTTGTTAACACATTTTTTGTATACAGAAATAAAGTCTCCTGATTTTAAATTCGCCTCCCTCTTTTTATTGGCGCCAACAATCACAGTTTGTGGATCAATTTGCGAAGCCATGAACATCAACTCGCCACCGTTCGCAGCAATTGATCATTTCTCGTACTTCTTTGCCCAGAATTTTGCATAGAGACGTCGGTATGAGGCCTATAAATTCCAATTAGCGTAAAAATTGAAGCCTCGTGACCAACCTGAAGACGAATACTTTTACCGAAAAATCATATTTTCCGTGACGCCCATTTTTACCTCATGGGCTATGTTAACAAATAAAATTGTTGTATTGTCTGTTTAGTGTGGTTCTTGGTATGGCGGCATCTTCGAGAATGAGGGAGTAGCCGCCGCGCCGTTATAGTCAACGACGAGCGTTATAATACATCTAAAATAAGTAGAATTGATAATTTAATTATCCACAATATTAGAAATCATATTATGAGGAGCACGGAGTGCACAGAAAATAATTTAATTTTGGCTCCATATTATAGCAGTGAATAATATATATACAGGTCACTACAAACTGTAAATGTACCGCCAGAGGCATTTATGTTTCTTGATAGAAATGATTATATATAAGATGGAAATGGTGTTCCCATTTTGTACCATATATTCACGAGAGCCAATATTAATGCTATAATTTGAAAAGAGCTTACTCCTGGAAATCGTAGATTTGATACAAGCATTTATTTAAAAGATAAAAATATTCTGAAGAATATGTGACAAATAATATATTGGTGGATCACCGAATAATAATAATTCGAATAATTCTTATTCCCTTTTACGTCATTGACTGTAGCTCTTATCACATGCATGCAACATAAAAAGCAATGTTTTTTCCAATTTTTTTCTTGCAGTAATTACACAGTACGACAAAATCAAAATTTTTTGAGTACACATGAGAAATGTTAACAGAATATGAAAATAGACTTGAAATAAAGAAATACGAGTCTCGGCGTTTTGCTGTAGCACGTCAGAATTTTGAGAAAATCGACTTTTAAGCTTCGAAGGACCGTTGAGTTTTGAAAAGGCAATTAAATGTGAATTTTTCGCATAAAAAAATAACCAAAAATGTAATGTAATGGACTGTAATGTAAATGTAATGAAAAAATACAAAAACGCAGATGATATCTTAACTATTATTTTGTGTTAAAAATGTTGATCGTTTATTTTTCCGAAAATAAAAATTAAAGCGCCATCTCGCGGAGAAAAAAATGTTTTTTTTTAAATAAAATATAATCCAAAATGAATTCCCTTTTCTAAACTGGCTCAAGTAATAAAATCGGTTCACTCATTCTGTTTTTCTAGAACTTTTTATAATTGTATTACATTACAAGTGAACCTCCACGGTCCTTCGAAGCTTAAAAATCGATTTTCTCAAAATTCTGAAGTGCTACAGCAAAACGCCGAGACACGTATTTCTTTATTTTTAGCCTATTTTCATATTCTGTTAACATTTCACATGTGTACCAACCACTGTCCTACTGTGTTATAAGTTCATTCAAAAAATGTGTATAATAAATAATGCTTAAGTAGTTTGAAAAATAAAACAGAACACAAATATATAATAATTTAACTTGAGTGCCCGATTAGGGGCAAGTGTAGATGAATGTGAATATGAACCGTTTGTTTATTTATAGTCATAGGCTTAACAAATATTGTTTAAATAAACGCAAATAAAAAAAACGTTGAAGAGGATGACAAGGACACCATACGGTTTCAACAGGACAGTGCTACGTACCACACAGTCAATGACGCAATCGATCATTGGCGCAGTGTGTTTGAAACCAGCCTAATCAGCCGGCTCGCAGTTGCCCTTTAACCCTGTTAGACTACTACCTCTGGAGCTTCGTGAAAGATAAGTATTATACAATCAATCCCGAGTCCATTGAGGTTATAAATCACGAAATCGACGATGTCGTTCGCGAAAATCACAATCTCAATGAACTGACAAATTGGGAAGATGGAATGCGTTATTGTAATGTTGCTTATCATTCATAAAGGTCAGCAAATTGCCTTACCAATAAAGTTATAAATTTTGAGAAAATTTATGTAAATTTATAAATAAAAATTCCAGGAAACCCCTCAGTTTTCGAATTCATATATTTTTCCCTATCTCTAGGGTATCTCTAGAGTACTGTTGGAAAACGTATGTAAAATCATTTCAAACGTCGTATAAATTACTGTCATGCCATTATGTTGTGCCATGTGAGATTAGGGATGTGCGATTAATTGAATAATTGGTTAATCATACATTTGATTAATCACATTTAGCGATTATACTTCATTTTGATTAATCACTATTCATGGCTAATTTGTTAACCTAAAATTTAATTAAACAAAAATCCGATAATTTAGCAACTCATGTTTTAGGTTTTTGGAGTTTGAATTTTTTCAACGACCTTCTTTTCTCAAAATTTTCAAATGTTTCGTTTTGTTTGTATCAGAGAGAAAAATACATAGTTAGGGCAGCGACTTCTCTCAGTAATGAATAAAATTATTCAAATGTGATTAATCAATATTCCAGTTAAATGATTAATCATAGTCTTGATTAATCAGATTCTCGATATCGCTCAATAGAAATTGTAATTACTCGACTAATCGCACATCCCGGGGTTTTATAATATATTATACAGGTACACTGAAAGAATAATGCTTCGTCAAATAGATGAAACATTTTCGTTACTGTATTTACATTGCTACAATGAAAAGTTTTGTATATCCAACAATTTGTTAGTCGCTGCAAGGAAAAATGTCATACATGATTTCGTTGACAATCTTGCATCTCGCTGTCGCAACAACTTAATTTTCGATCCTTCAACAATTATATTTGTGGCCGTCGGTGGTGCAATGGTTACTGTGCGCGGCTCTTGTACATGAAAACGTCGGTTCGATCCCTGCTCAGACCACCTTACATTTCTTTCGACGACGGTCACCTCGCTTAGTGATGGCGACACTATCGACTACTGAGCCATGAAAATGCTTCTCAAACTACCGTTTGGAAGCGGTGTAAAACTGTAGGTCCTAATCAGTGAGTGTAAAAACTAGAAAGCGCACATCTCACTGATTGTGAGAAGCTGTCCCCAATCCCTTCCTGGGATGTTATGGGACACCATATTTTTATTTAACAATTATATTTAATTTCCATATAGTAGAAAACTGGGTTAAACATTAAAAAAGTATGTGCATGAAATTTAAACTACTGACATTTGGTTCATCTGCAGCAAATTCGTTGCTGTAATGAAAAAAACATCATTGCAGCAAAGAAGCAAATTCATTGCTGCAACGAAACAAATTCATTGAAGCAACGAAAAAATTTCGTTGGAAGAATGAATCAAAGTTATTGCGGCAACAACTATACCTTCATCGCAGTGACGAACTATTTGCAGTTGATGAACACATTTTCGTAGCGGGAATGAAACTGTCGTAAGCTCACTTTCGATGACAAAAGTTGTTGGGGTGATGAACATTTTCATCCCTGTGACGATACTTTGATGCTTAGTGTATGACTCCAAACACGTATGTGTATGCAGTGTATGACCCTAGGCACATTTTTAGGCTTTAATTTGCAGTATTATTTGCCTCTGTAACCCTTTTAGTACCTTATTAGTACCTGCTAAAATACAATTATAGCGGCAAGATTGCAGTAAGGCTTTCAAAACACTCGAGCTGATAAATTGGATTTAATTTTAAATAAAATTAATTGTTTTATATCTTCCTTAATTGGCGAGATATCGGAAGGTTAACGATCTTCTACAAAGAACTGATATGTCAGAGCCACTGCTGACTTTCCGACCCGCTCCAATACAAACGACGTCATGACACCTCCTGACATTTTCATATATTTAGCCAAAAGTCAGCAGGAATTTTCCAACACTTTGTCATTGGTCATTGGTGATCATCTTATGACATGTTCACAAGACGTCTTGAGTAACCACTCATCAGTGAGTCAGTTCCTCAAGACGTCTTTAAATATGGCGTATAGGTACTTATTTATTGGAATTTGTGTACATGTACATATGTATGTATCTGTCCTGTTGCAGGATGTTAAATAAAATGTGAAAGATAAGATGACAAAAAGTGAGACATACATATAGATATAATTATAATGCTATGAAAATTAGCATATTCAAATTTCAAATATTTGGATACAAATTCTGAAAACGTATGACATATATTTCATAACTACAAATAAATATAAATTTTACAGTTTGAAGTTTTTGAAACACTTGAAAATCCACACGCATGACTCGCAGTTGACAAATAATGAAGACCTCTTCAATCGACATTCAGAATTGATCTTAATATGAGTCAGCCATGACAAAGTGCTGACAAATCAGTTGGACGGTCTTTGCACAGAATTTGCACAGTTGACAAATAATGAAGACCTCTTCAATCGACATTCAGAATTGATCTTAACATGAGTCAGCCATGACAAAGTGCTGACAAATCAGTTGGACGGTCTTTGCACAGATTGGCAGCCCATTCACAATATATGTCACCTAAGTCAAAACTAGTGACATGTCACGAAGATGTCTTATATAAATGGCCATCACCTACTGACATAGTCCTAAGGAAATACTACTGACATTGTCTTCAAAACAAAATTTCCAACTGGGAAGAACTAAAAAAATTAAGTTAAAATGAAATAATAAAAAGTTTATTCGATCGATTCGATTTTAATTCGAAGTGATTCTAGTTTGCTGTATTTTTCGAGATTTTGGAGTTTTGCAAAACTGCGGTCCATGTGTTGCTCATCGGTGCCCGCAGATTTTTATGAAAAAGAACCAACAAAATTTATTGTTTTAATGCAATTATTTAATGCAATCTATTTTACAAATAATATTTAGCAATACTTATGTATAATAAAGTATAAATAGTCCACTGATCATTTTCTAGTTAGAAATTCAAAAATTGATATAAATAGTGAAGATAAAGTGACAAAGCCTAAAATATTGCCGTTGTGTTGAAGAATTTTAACGAAAAACATTGTACAATCTTCATCTTGGGGAGCTTGTGATAGCTCAATCTTCTAAAGGTTACGATAGTAGACATCAAATTTGTCCCAAGAGGATTTATATGACTTTCTATTCGAGATTTATATGTGAGCATTCTAGTCTGGATATCTTCTTTAAAAGTGAGAATTTTGAGATCAGCATGTAATTGGGTTTTAGTAACAACCCATGGAACATTTGAGACTTTCCGAAAGGTGTTTGATTGAAACCCTATAGAATTTCCAAATTCGAGTTCGAGGCTATTCCCAAAAGCTGAATTTCATATGTCCATATCGGCGATGATACAAGCTGAAAAATCTGCCTTTTTTGTTGTTTGGGTGCGATTATAACGTGTTTGTAGCTAGTTGCAAATTTACTATACTTGTGCCCAAACACATTGTGTTTACTATTCAATATAACATGATTGAGACACAATATTTTATAGGTTATAATATACATATGTTTTTGAGACCGAAATGTGGGTGTCTTGTTGAAAACCGCTAAAATCAAACACGAGACAGACAACAAAGGAACAAAAAAACAGTGTTGGCAAACATATACATGTTTCCTGCGATATGTTGCTGTGGCCGATATTTTTCAGAATGTACATTTGCAAATCAATAGCAGGGGGTTTCGATGACACCGCTAATCGACTATGAAGTTGGAAAATCATGGAAAAGTAAGTGGATAAAGAAACGCGAAATAGGCAAACTAGGTTTAAATTATGTTTGGTTGATACTGATGTCTTTTAAATTGTGTTCGATTAATACTAATGGCTTTGACGCAAGTTTTGTCATCTGCAACTCCAACTCGATGAAATTCCAACCTGCGACGTTGCGACGCAGTCAAAGCTGAAACAGCTGTTGCAGACTCTATGTGTATTACTCTATGATCAATAGTTTGTTTTCGAGAGAGAGTGGAATTGTATATGATTGGGAATTGTATGTCGAAAGCCTTCCTTTTTGTCTGGATATATTTTCTCCAAGTGAGTCGTTTGTCAAGATGTATTCCGAGATATTTTACTTCCGCTGCCTGGGTATTTCTGCTTCATTTAGACTTATAGGAGGATAAGGTTCACGTTTGATAGTTAACGTGACATGGACTGATTTTGTTCCATTGTCTTTTATCCACCAATCATTTAGCCAACATGAGATATTATTGCTTAATTTTTGAAGGGAGATACTTGCCTCTATGGAGTCTTCATTGACGGCTAAAGCAGCTGTATTGTCAAAAAAAGTTCCAATTTCAATTTCGTCTTTTGAGGGATATCTGAGGTGAAAAGAAATTAAAGTGTTGAGCCCAAAACGTTGCCTTTAGGTAACCCTGTTTAATTTTGATAAATTGAGTTAAATTAATTTTTTTTCGATCTAGACATATCGATGTCGAATATATGAGTTGAGAAATAGATAATAGTTTATGGGAAGCATTTCCTTTAAGTTGAATAGTAAGCCATCATGCCAAACTTGATCAAGTACTTGAGAGATATCGAGAAATGCTGCAGTTCAGTACTGACCATTTTCAAAAGACTGATTTATCATTTCCACTAGTCTGTTAACTTGCACTATGGTACCATGTTTTTTTCCTAAATCAGTATTGATGGTGAGGAAACAGATTTTTCGTATGCATAACGTGCATAAGTATGTTCAGAAAGAGAGGCTCCAGGACTTTACCGAGAATTGGTAAATTGGACGGTATAAGGATACAAGTTTGGGAATCATTGTAATTTCCGAAACTTTCCATTGACGTGGAACAAAGCAGCGAGAGAGACATGCTTCATAAAACTATGAACTGTATATCGTGTTTCAGTGTATCATTTAGTTTATTTGTTGTCAGGAGTCATAGAATTTATTCACACTCAACAATAAAGCTAAAATACATAAAATGGCAATTATGCGACTTCTCGAACAGCCGAGATCGGTGTAATTATATGAGACGACGGATTTGAGTTCAGCGGACCCTAATTACCATAGAAAGGTTATTTTGAATAAAAACTCTAAACATGGCATATCGCGTTGCTTTGATGACAATTAGCTTGAACACGTCGTTATTAAAAAATTTGAGAAAATGTCTGAGGGCAATTTATCCTTGAACTTATGTTCCCCTTGAAGTGGTAGGTGCTCCAAGGACTCCAGCGTATACACAATTTCGAAAGACAAATTAGCCCCCACGGTCACTCTTTTGAATTAGGCTTTCGAGATTGTGTATTACATCCAGCCAAAGTTGAAGTTTCAAATCTATCAATTGGTTTGATGGCAGGTACATCATCTATCACGCTGGACAAGCCTTCACGAAGTACCGACAATGTCCTGCTCCAGCGATTCGTCTGTTTTTAAAACTTCCTCGTTGATATCGTGTTCATCAGTCGTCCCATCGAAAGCCTCCGGCGGACTAGCGACCACAGTTTATATTTCAACATCGGTGGCACTTTGTAACAGATCTTCCAGAATTTGTGAGGTGGTCATAAAATTATGAAGGCGGACTGCGGATCCTCCACTCAAATTAGATTTATTCAAGCTTTTATCAATTACTAATGAAGCTGGACAGATAATACAACCACTTGCAATAATAAACAGTCACAGAAATTATAACTGAGGAGATTCTTTTCAAAACTTGACTGTTCCACTTTCAAAAGAACTGATTTTGAATTTTTTTTAAGGGCAACAATTTTTACGCGCACCCGTTTTTTTGCATTGTTGTAAATAAGTGCGACAGTTGTGAACACGCCATTATTGCATTTTTTGTTGTATGTCGTATTCATATACTAATACATAAATAGATACTTTTATTCTCTCAATAAATGGATAGTGGAAAACATGGGTACAATAATACCAGATAGTAAACAACGTTCAACAAAGGAACAACAACCGAATTTCGTGTTTTTGTGGCAAAATAGTGTGTTAAATACAATACAAATGTATGCCAACGATAAAAGTCAACAAATATGTGCAAAATACATTTAAATTTTTCAGTTCTACACCAAAACGACATGAAAAATTTAAGTGAACATATTTTGTAACTCCACCTGGTGTAAATTAATTTTAAATTTAATTTCTGTCATTTCCACAAACCTACGACGAAGAGCGCGCAATGAAACGTCAGATGAGAGAATAAAAGTATCTATGTATGTATTAGTCTATGAGCAAACCATAGATTAATACTTATAGTAGATCTAATAGTTCTCCCACCAAATTTATGACATTTGGCCTGGTGTGATATTTACGTTTTATGTTGAAAAGAATTGCTTTACTAATACCAGATAGAGGCAATGGTTCAAAACAACGAACAAAATAACAACAACGGCATTTCGTTTTGTGTGTTAAAATTAATGTGTTAAATACAACACAAATGTATGCTAACAATAACAGGCAATAAAAAAGTTGAAAACACATTTAAATTTCACAGTTTTTCACCAAAATTACATGAAAAATTAAAGCAAGAAGTTATTGTAATTCCACCTGGTGTATATCACTTTTCGTCAAACATCTCTCTATCACACCGACCGCATCACGAAGAGTGTGAAAGGAAACGTCAGATGAGCCAAATATTTTCTATACTAAGATTTACTCTATGGAGCAAACCTGGAAAAAGAAACATGAAAACTTTTGACATTTCAATGTCAATATTTTTGTATTGAACAAAAGAGAGGGTTTTTGATTTATGTGAAAAAACAATAATGGAATAGGTAAAGCAAATACGTATGTATGTATATGTTTTAAAATTTATTATTAAACAAAATTATTCCAGACCGATGAACAGAAGTCCAAGGGCAAGCGCTCGAAGTCCATACACAGATGGCGGGATTACGAAAAGTTTATTATTCTTACTCAAGTGGTGGAAGCAGTAAAGGATAACCAGGAATCACGTTCTTTAGACATTTTTTTAATTTTGCTTTACTTCATCAGCCTTTTTTGACAACTGCTGCATAGATACACTGATCAACTATATTTGGTGCCTCATGAAACGCTTCGGGGCAAACTTATGCTGAGCAGAAGTTCTAGGTTTTCTTGTTTGCATGAATACCGCTATTAAGAAAACAAGTAACAAGTATTAAACAAGTAACTTTTGCCATCGGTGAGCCACGTTTTGCTTTGTTCGATGTGACCCAAATTTTCAGCATTGTCGTTTTATTCGACAATATTCGAACTCGATCACCCAATTCCTACTTTTAACTTTATTGAAAGGGAAATTGGCATCCTGGTTACACACAATATATTTGACTATAAGAGTTAACGTAACGCCCAATCGAATTGTATAAATATCTGGATTTAAATGCGGAAAAACTAAAAAAAAAGCGATTTAAATACAATTTCTGATAATTCACTTTTTCTCGTAAGACGAAATTAGGAAAATATATAGTTTCGTTTTCTCTGACTATATCGGGAAATTGTTGTCTTAGCCAGGAAGAGCAAACCCTATAAACAGCGAAACAGCAGGGGCGTACTATTATATAAAATAAACATTTTATTCAAATCTAAACAAACAACAACAGCTGATACAATGAAGAGTTATATATAAGAGTTAACGTAACGCCCAATCGAATTGTATAAATATCTGGATTTAAATGCGGAAAAACTAAAAAAAAAGCGATTTAAATACAATTTCTGATAATTCACTTTTTCTCGTAAGACGAAATTAGGAAAATATATAGTTTCGTTTTCTCTGACTATATCGGGAAATTGTTGTCTTAGCCAGGAAGAGCAAACCCTATAAACAGCGAATTTTCTGTGGCGCTGTGCAATATCGCCGGCTGACTTAAAGCCGGTGGCAGGGGCGTACTATTATATAAAATAAACATTTTATTCAAATCTAAACAAACAACAACAGCTGATACAATGAAAGTATGTATTCGAAAAGAATACAATAAATAGAAATATCGAGTGTTTTATACAATTTAAGTAGTAATTATTCTTCAATTTCGATTAACCGATTAATAGTATAAAATTAATCGGCTTATTCATTATTCGAAATTTGGGATTTTTAAATTATTCGATCGAACAGTGGTACAACATTTTCCGGTTAACCGGCTAACGATTAATCGATTGAATACCGTATAGGATGTGTAGAAAATGGAGAAGTTGCCTGGTATAAAACACACTGCCAGTTCATCGTAGATTCGAAGGCCCTATGAAAATTTGATGAGGTTCGAAATATCTGCAATTTCATTCAGGTAATGCCCCACCTCAGTTTCAGAGGAATAAGAGGGATCTGGTTGTTCCGCTTCACTTCAAACTTGCATGTAATCCTTATTGAGAATTATTTCGACTGCCGCGTGCGACTTAAGTGATAAAAGGAAAGATACCGAATTGACGAATTTTAGATGGTTCGAAAACTCTGTTTCAATGCAATATGGAGATACTTAAGATAAAGTGGTGCTAATGTTTAGAGAACTTTACAAATACTAGTTGTGGACAGGGTAGATTGTAATTAGATATTAGTAATAGGTACCACGAATCATAAAAGAACATTATATAATATTTAATATTAATTTTTATATTATATATTAAGTTTTATATATAATTTTATACATTTTATATTAATTTTATTTTGAATGAAAGTTTTCAAAGCATTGTGGATGCAAATGTACATTGCATTTTGCGCACATCCACTTTATTGGTTTACCACAACCTTTAAGCTGGCACCTTCTTGTTTTTCCTTGTAACTGAACTATTGGAATATGTTCTCCTATAATACGCGGCAATTGAAAGGAATCGGTTCTGTCGGATCTTTCTTCAGAAGATGCAGTATCTGATGTTAAAGTCAAAAGCAAAGATTTGCTTACGCTTACTCTGAAATCTTTTTGCCCTTTTTCCAAGAAGCAATGCAATTTCCACACGTTAGTTACTGATGAACTAAGAACAGAAATAAATAAAGGCCGCTACCACTTTTTTGATCATATATTTATCCTATAATTCGAAACAGCATTATCGTGGAGGTCTACTCCCTCCATACCGTTATTGTATGAGCTAAGAAGCAATGGTTGCAGCACATTCTCATATTTTTTTTTTTGTATCCTTTTTCCACCGCTTTACGTCATAAGACCAATCCTAAGCTATGCGTCCCCGGTGTGGTATTATGCTGCTAAATGTCACTTAAAGAAAATGCAAATTGTTCAAAATAAATGTTTAAAAATGATAAATGACAAGCATTGGCGATATCCCACACAAGCGTTACACAATGAAACTGGATACGAAATGTTTCAAGAGTTTGTTCGTAGAAAAAATTTTAATTATTTTAATAAAATTATAAACTCTTCTTATGATATAATAAGAGATTGCTTAGAATTAATATAATCGTACATATGTATCTCTGGAATTCAACAAACTGCAAATGACTGTATATATTTGATCATTTTCTAAAAATAATCTATATTTATATATTACAGGAATATTTTTCAAATAGTGTTTGACTTCTCTCTATGTCTAAATCAAATGAAGGTTTTATCCCACATTTGCCTTTAAACAAAATCTATTACTGTTAAGTACTCAGTTGTTAATTTAATTAGACATAAGTATTACCTGATGCAATATCGTACCGATAAAACCCGGAAAATGTTTATGTATATAATTATGTTATATAATTAAGAAATGATGGAAGAATAAAAATGAATGAAAATGAATGAACCTGACCCTATTCTTGCATTGAAAGGGTTAAATATTTCCTATGACGCAAGAATTTACAAATACCACAGGAAATTTTAATTGAATCAATGCGATTCATTCAAAGTTATTCCAATTAAGGTAAATAATTGTAGCAAGTTTTTATTCCAGTGAATGCAGAATTGAATAAAAGGGTGCAAAAAGTGCACCAAGTAAATCATTGTAGCAAGTTATTATAAGAGTAAATGCAGGATAATAAAAACGATATAAAAAATAGGAGAAGCACCGGGTTTGAGGGCATCTACGAAGTTATTGTGTATAATTTTACATAAGCATATGATACCGATGAACGCGCTATCACCTCCAGTATTTAACGTATTTAGTAAACGAATGATAAAGTTACTACCTCAAAAAAAAATTTGATAAGACGGACTTAATTTTGGTAGTGGGGATGTTCAAGAGCAAACTGCTGGGGAAATCTGCTACATGATAAACTTCCGAGTTATAACATACAATTAGTTGTCCCAACTGAGCTTGGCAAGTTCAATACGAAATTTTTCTGAAGCGAAAGTAATCAATGACTTAACTACCAGTCAAACTAACATTTAAATGGCATGCAGATACTACCTCTACCGCAATATTTGATTACAAAAGATTAAACTGGGGCCTTTTTTCTCATATCGTCAATTCTCATATAACTTCTGTCCACATCTAATCAGTAAACAGAAGAGAGCTAGTACACACTGAACGGAAAAGCATCGTCACATGGATGAAAATGTTCATCACCCCAACAACTTTTGTCATCGAAAATGAGCTAACGTAACGTTTCATTCCCGCTATGGAAATGTGATCATCAACTACAAATTGTGCGTTACTGTGGTGAAAGTATGGTTGTTGCTGCAATGATTTTGCTTCATTGTTGCAACGAATTTGTTTCGTTGCTGCAATGAATTTGTTTCATTGCTGCAATGAATAGGTATCGTTCTTGCAAGGAATTTGCTTCATTTCTGCAATGAATTTGTTTCATTGGTGCAACGAATTTGAGTCATTATTGTAACGAATATGTTTCATTACTACAATGATTTTTCTTCATTGCTGCAGTGAATGATTTGAAGTGTATTTTAAATTATTTATTGACAATTGAACATAAAGATACTGTTAGTATTACATTGCAGGTGTTTCGATAAAAAAAATTTTGAATTTTTGTTTTTGGAAATCTATTTGCTAAATAGATTATATTTATTCCATGTTGAAACACTTGTCTGGAGAAGATTGTGGTAGTCGAAGGTTTGAGTGTTATTGTGGCCTTCATATGCTGGTCCTGCAATTAAAGACATATACGAGGAATTTATTTTTAAAATTTCTATTTAAAATATGTACATATCCATGTCTGTACTTACCATGAACATAAGCTCTACTCCCCTATGCTCTACTCCTTTAACATAGAACCACATCATTGTTCTGTTAAATCATGCAATTGTTGTTGTGTTGAGGGTTTTGATATTCATTGTAGCGCTCTGTAAGCATTTCCTTCAACTGCTCTTTTATTTATTTTAACTCAATTTTTTAAAATTTCGATTGAATTCATTTGACTGTACGTAGAATTCTTATTTTTTATGTTCGTCGTACTTGAAACACTTTGTTTCTTTGACTTCTTCGTTTTCATTGCAATCGACTGCCCGCACAAATGTATGTATGTCTTTCGTTTTTTTCTGAATCCAAATACCAACACAACAAAACAGGCGCGACCGAATTATGATTAAGACCAGGGTTCGTATTTCGTGGGGAATGAGTAGCGATTGTTTACCCATTACTCGCAGGGTATGGGTAGCTACCCACGAAAATGGGGAATTACCCAACGAAATGGGGAAAGTAATGGGTAGCTACCCACGAAATGGAGAATTACCCATCACGATTACCCATTACCCTCAGGGCAATGGGGAAAATAATGGGTAGCTACCCACGACAATGGGGAATTACTCATCACGATTTCCCATTACCTCAGGGAAATGGGGAAAAGGATGGGTAGCTACCCACGACGATGGGCAATGGGTTACCTGGGGTAACTCATCCCCATTTATGATCGATAGTATGAAAAAATTTGAAAAACTGTCTATATCTCGGAAACGGAGCCAATTGAAAAAATAGCCAATTTTTGTGTGTTTCTAAGGGGGTTTCATAAAGTGGTCCAATTCGTATGGAAGAATTTTTTTTCGAAAAATCGCCATAATAAAAATTTCGCTAAAACAACAAAGTGCCTACAACTCGAAAACGGTGCGTCCAATCAAAAAAATAATAAAATATTTACCTCCAGAGGAGGCTGTAACCAATGGGTGTCTCCAATTTCCGCAAGTGAAAAAGGAGTCGAATATGAGTCATGTTTATGCTTTTTAAGTGTTTTATTGAACATACACTAACAAAATGTACAAAAATCAGAAATAAATCATGCGGGTGTTTCAAATATGCCTGTTTTGAGGGTTGTATTGTAATGATATTTCGCGCATCAGGCTGATGGTAAAGTGCTCGTTATGTTATAGTGGGACAACTTGCATTGTTATTGAAGCAAGAGTCCAATAGTTGAAAACCAAAAAGGGGTTGAATAGTTGCGCGCCTGAAATACAATAACAATGTATACAGCAATAAGAAATACAGGAGACGCCCGATTTTTGGTTATTATTTGGTTATTATTATAATTTGGTTAATATTATAAGTTATCTCGTGTAGTGAAGTGTGCCGCAGTTAACAAAAATGATAGTAGTATTTAAAATAGATAATTAATAAATGCAAATATTGGCTAAAAAAGAAGCTGAAAGGCTAATGTGCACAAACCAAAAACCAATAAATTCTGAGGAATACAAAAACGACTAAAAAATTACTCGAAAAAGATTCGGAACTTATTATAAAAATTATTATTATTATATATAATTATTATACAAAAACGACTGAGAAATGACTCGAAAATGATTACAAAAACGACTAACAAATGACCCAAAAACGACTCATGAATGACTACATGATGACTCGAGACTGACCAGATTAGCGACTCATAAAAGAGTCTTCAAGAAGAGTCTCGGTACAATTTCTCCCGACAAAACAGCCTTTTATGATCAGAAAATGAGCGCATTTATGCTCGTTTTTATCGCGCAGGGGAGTCATAAAAGACCAATATATGTTAAAAAATTTCACAAAATGATAACTGGGATATTTCGGGGTAGATTTTCTTTGCTGTCGTGTTGCTCCTTGCATTCTGTTTATTTATCTATTTGATTTATAATTTCGCAAGTTACACAAGCGATCACAGCAAACACATAAATTCACACAATTTAGTTTTCACAATAAAAGTATAACTAATTAGTCTGTTTTAACAAATTTATTTAAGTTATTCCGGCGGAGAAATATGTCTACCACTTTCTATTGTTGCAATGGAACTGATCTAAGATGTGTACGTCACTCTTACCACTTTCTGTTACTGGCCTCTGTTTTACCCTCGCTCATTTTTTCGACTGCTTCTCTCTCTATACCATCATAAAAATTAGTATCGTTCCAATAACGAAATTGTTTCGTCAACTAAAAATGTTGACAAACCTCTAAAATAAATAAATAATAAATATAACCTATAAAAAGTAAGAGATGAACCAAATATCAGAAGTTTAAAACTCACGCCTTTACTTTTTTTTTTAATTTTCAACCCATTTTTCTACAACATTCAAATTAAATAATATTGTTGCAAGAACAACAAGGTAATGAAAAATTGTCAAAGAAGTCAATTATGAAATTTTTCGTTGCAGCGACTACCAAATTGTCGGATATACGACAATTTTCACTATAACAATGTAAAAACATTAACGAAAATGTTTCATCCATGCGACGAAGCGTTTTTATTTCAGTGCATGAAATGTTAGAATATCTTACCAATGTTATAAAACTGGCCAAAAGAACAAAGTATTCCATTAAAATGCCCGCAAATGACGAGACGGCCTCATATATTTGATAGTGGTAAGAAATAGATCGCGACAAAATTGTAATCGCTATAGATCCACCGCTGACCTTGCTGTAATGAAAATGCTTAACATTCGTATTCAAGAGGAAATTATGGAATTCAGAACTAGTTCCTGGAATTCCTTTGTATTATCTTTACAAGTAGGTTCTTCCCCGCTTTGGAACGCAACAAAAATATTTAGAAAGAAGTCAGCAATACACGTTACGAAATGCGAAATGCCTGCCGAATCGTTTAATCTAAACCATACAGTCTCAATTTCCGTAAGTGATCCTGAGACCGTACACCAGGACAACGAAAAACTGCAATCATTAGAGTCACAAGAGACTTGTTTGCATGATAGCTTAATCCCCGTAAAGCGCCTGGAATCGACGGTATTGACAATAGATGTATAAAAGATTTTCCTAAAAAATGTGAAAAGTTTCTGACTACGATTATAAATGCATGCGTCCAATTCTCATATCAAAAGTTATTCCAATAAAGAAACCCAACAAACCTTACTCATGTAACGAAAATTCAAAGCCGTGACAATTTTTGAAAGTTCCTCAAAAATTTGTTTTGATATCCGAGGTAGTCAGCTTTGGACTCCCAGTCTGCGGCTCCAGTCGGGTCTTCTCTCTACCTCAGCTATGACCCAGTGAAATTTCGTCTTGATCGGACTCACCGTTTAGAAACGTCTCAATTATTTCTATTTTTCGAGAAAACCCCAATTTAACCCCGTACTCTATAGTGTTCTTACCTTCCTAGAATATATAAGCCTGGTCATTTTTGTATCATCACATGATATCAATGAGAGCCGGGTTAAATAATTTTATTTCTTCTATAAAAATCATCTGAAAAGTTTAAAATTTATGTGCGAAATATTAATGGACCCAAAAATTAGTTTAAGTCTGATAAGTTAAAATTTTGTAATTTTTGTATGTCATCATTGCCCGGGATCGACTTATCTGATTTTGGCCAAATGAAGTTAGAAAAATTACTAATACCATTTCTCAGTATAACCAACAGTTTCGGAGTTATACAGTTTTTTTTGCTTACAAAATACATAACTTATATTTTAAAAATATTATGAAACATCGAAATCGGCAAAAAAATGTGTAAAGTTGTATCAATTTATTGTAACGAAAATAGATGGGCGCGTTTTAATTTTATTTACAACTAAGTGAAGATATCTTTTTTGACAAAATTTTTGATTTTTTGTTTGGGTTGCATAATACTCGTTAATGATTCTAATTGTACTCAATGAACTTGAAAATTTTTCCCTAGATGCTATGTACCAAGTTCTGTGGAACAAATTTTGTGGAATTTTTTTTCATGATTTTCACAATTAAATAAATTTACTAATAAACAAACAATTGTTAATTTTTTAATTTAATTTAATTTCTTTATTTACATTGGTAGAACAGTAAGAATACAATTCTTTTATAGCTCAATATAATGCCATTAGTGGTAAACATTTTTCTGATCCGTATAAATTATATGTAATATCAATATCTTTTAAAACTTAAAAATTAGATACAATAAATATATTTTTAGCTTATATTTTAAGCAGAGTTCGATACAATAAATATATTTTTAGTTTTTGTTTTAAGCAGAGTTCGTATTTACCCCCCCCCCCCCCCCGAAGTAACCCATATACATCGTCGTGGGGAATGTGTAATGAACATTTACCGATTACCCGCAGGGTATGGGCAAAATAATGGGTAGCTACCCACGAAAATGAGGAATTACCCATCACGATTACCCATTACCCTCAGGGCAATGGGGAAAATAATGGGTAGATACACACGACAATGAGGAATTACTCATCACGATTTCCCATTACCCTCAGAGAAGTGGGGAAAATAATGGGTAGCTACCCTCGACAATGGGAAATGGGTTACCCAGAGTAACTCATACACATTTTTGATCGATAATATGAGAAAATTAGAAAAAATGTCTATATCTCGGAAACGGAGCGTCCAATTGAAAAAATAACCAATTTTTTGTGTTTCTAAGGGGTTTTCATAAAGTGGTCCAATTCGTCTGAAAGAATTTTTTTTCGAAAATCGCCAAAATAAAAAAAATCGCTAAAATAAAAAAGTGGCTATAACTCGAAAACGGTGCGTCCAATCGAAAACACAATAAAAATTTACGTCCAAAGGAGGCTTTAACCAATGGGTGTCTCCAATATGGCATCACGTTTTTTCGATTTATAGCCACCTTTTTATTTTACCGATTTTTTTATTTTGGCGATTTTTCGAAAAAAAATTCTCCCATACCAATTGGACCACTTTATGAAAACCCCTTAGAAACCCGCAAAAATTGGTTATTTTTTTCGATTGGACGCTCCGTTTCCGAGATATAGAAATTTTTTCTAATTTTTTAATATTATCGATCAAAAATTGGGATGAGTTACTCTGGGTAACCCATTTCCCATCGTCGTGGGTAATTCCCCATTTCGTGGGTAGCTACCCATTATTTTCGAATAGGTTAGAGTTAATTATCAGAATTAATTAAATCAAAGATGGATTTTTTAATAATGTTTTTTCTTGATATAGATTTTATTGATATGGGCAAGTCATTCCAAAGCTTGATAGCGTTGACGAAGAACAATCTGATTGTGTTCAGCAAAGTGTGTTTCGGTATTATAAGTGTAAAATTTCGAGAGAGCCGACCAAATAGTAGTTTTTTTGCCATTAAGTAGTTTGTGTAAAAAGAGTAAGTTGCTCATCCGAAGGTAATCCCCTAAATCGCAACCAAGAATCATTTTTCTCCATGCTGATACGCTACTGAATCTATTCAAGCCATAGACATTCCGCGTTGAATTATTCAAGGATAATAATACTTTGTGGTACGAGTGGGAGTCTAACTTTCTATATACTTCCGCAAAATAGTTTATTGTATCAATTGTATCACTAGACGTCTCTTTGTCTCAATAGGAATACAATATGATGCTTTTCTCAAATTTCTAAGGACAAAGTACACATTCTTCACCGTATTATTAATGTGATCTTTACAAGTTAGGCTGGAGTTTATATTTATAAAATCCTAAATATTTAGTCTTCGTGACATATTGCAGAGTCGTGTTCCCAAGCTGGATGATAGGCAGCTGACTTGTGGTAATATCAGAGCAACTTATCGGTATAACATATGTTTTCGCATGGTTCAGTAATAGCCTGCATTATCGTGAAATTCCCTCACAATGGGTGAAACCAAAATATTATATATGAAGGCCTTAGTCGCCGGTGCTATAAATCTTAATATTAATCTTATATTCACTATAAGTTTTAATATATCGTAAATAAATAAATAAAATATTATATGGTATCAGGAAACTGAACCAGATAGATATGTCACAAATGTCAGTTGTGTTCATCTCCAATATATTGTTTATAAAGATAAGAGTCTTCGAAATTCCAATTCTAATTATAAATAAACGCCATTCGATCAGTCCAATTTTTGAGAATTTTTTCCAATCAATTCTGATAGAAACTAAAAGAAGAAAATCCATGTTCAACATATCGCATCCTGGTCAGCGTCTGATCCATAATGGGCAGCTGCAATCAGATATCCTGGCAGTAGGTAAAATGCAAAAACACGGTGGGCAGGGTTTGCCTCCCGCCACCGTTCACAATGGCAGTGAAAATACGTAAACGAACAAGAAAACATAAACAACCCCTATTTGTTGACGACTCCCGCAAACGTTACAAGGACCACGGTTTACGGATATGCACTTGGAATTTAAGGACTCTATACAGATCCGGTGCAAGTATCCAACTGGCAGATGTCCTCAAAAGTTATAAGCCTGACATTACCGCTATCCAGGAAATGCGATGAACAGGACATGGCTGCACAAGAAAAAAAAAACTGCGATATATACTACAGTTGCCATGAAAAAAAACATGAATTTGGTTGCGAATTTGTAGTTGGCAAAAGACTGCGACATCTAGTCTCTAGGTTCAATCCTGTGAGTGAACGTATAGCCACAATCCGCATAAAAGGGAAATATTTTTATATTTCCCTAATTTGTGTGCATGCCCCGACAGAAGAGAAAGATGATGATGCCAAAGACATATTCTATGAGCTCCTAGAGGAAGCGTATGACCGCTGCCCTGGCCATGACATTAAGATTGTACTAGGAGATTTTAATGCCAAAGTAGGAAGAGAGAATGTGTTTAATCCAACTATTGGCAATTTCAATCTACATGCTGACAGTTCCGACAACGGTATGAGACTGATTGACTTTGCCGCGTCAAAAAACATGGTCATTAGTGATACAAGATTCCAGCGTAAAGACATCCACAAGGCTACTTGGGTATCCCCTGATCAAAGAACTAAGAACCAAAATGATCACGTGGTAATTAGTGGAAGGCACTCATCCAGTGTAATGGACGTACGAGTGGTCGGAGGAGCTAACATCGATTTTGATCACTACCTGGTAGCAGCAAAGGTTCGCACAAGATTGAGTAGAGGAAGCTGGACATCGGAAAGCTGCAACTACCAGAGGTAGCCACAGCCTACTCAAGGAAGCTCTCGCAACTTTTGGCACAGATCCCACCCCTCCCGATGACGATCCTGATGCGCAGTGGAAACCCATTTCCGACTCTATAAAAACTTGCTTTCGAAAAACCGCTTCGCAATAAACCATGCTACAATGAAGAGTGTCGCATTGCAAATGACGAAAGAACGCTGCACGTATGGTAATGCTTCAGTCAATTGCAAGGCGAGCTGCAACTGAGCGGTATAGGGAGAAAAGAAAGGAGGTAAACCGTCTCTTTAGGCGTAAGAAACGGCAGTGGAGAAAGCGCGAGAGTGAGAAAATTGAGACATACAGAAGGCAGAACGAAGCCCGAAAATTCTACTAAAAAGTTAAAAACGGAACTAATGGACATGGTTCAGGGCCCCCCTTCTGTAAAGACAAGGACGGAAATCTCGTCGCGGATGTGCAGAGCATGCTGGGAATATGGAGAGAGCATTTCTCCGCGCTACTAGTACCTGAGATATCCAACGGCGATGGTACAATCGATCACAATATGGACGACGACGTCGATTGCCCCCCTCCTAACCAAGACGTGGTCAGAACAGCTATTGCCCGGCTTAAGAACAACAAAGCCGCAGGAGCCGATGGATTACCGGCGGAGCTGTTTAAGGCTGGAGGCGATGAGCTGATAAGGTGCATGCATCATCTCATTAGCAAAATTTGGTTAGATGAATGCATGCCCGGTGATTGGAGTCTCAGTGTACTATGTCCCATATTTGAAAAAGGTGACCCGAGTATCTGTGCCAACTACCGTGGAATAAGCCTTTTATCCACAGCATATAAGGTTCTATCAAGTATAATGTGCGAAAGACTAAAACCAATTATCGCTGACCTGATTGGACAATACCAGTGTGGCTTTAGGCCTGGAAAATCGACAACTGACCAGATTTTCACGCTACGCCAAATCCTGGAGAAGACACACGAAAAACAAATCGACACCTATCATCTATTTATCGAGTATAAAGCGGCCTTCGATAGTCCGATACGGGAGAAACTCTATGAAGCAATGTCTGAGCTTGGTATTCCTGCAAAACTCATACGCCTTTGCAGGATGTCCTTGACGAACACCATACCCGCAGTGAAAGTTGGTAAGGATCTTACTGAACCTTTCGAAACTAAGCGAGGCCTCAGGCCAGGCGACACCCTATCGTGCGATCTCTTTAACATCTTAATGGAGATCATTATGAGAAAAGCTGCAGTCAACATGAATAAAACCATCGGCAGCAAAAGTCACATGCTACTCGCGTATGCTGATGATATAGATATCATTGGGCGCACAATTAGAGAAGTTACTGCGGTTTTTTCGAGAATTGAGAAGGAGTCAGAAAAAGTGGGTCTAACGGTAAATGATTACAAGACAAAATAAATGGTTTCAACGAACAGGGCCTCCATGCGATTAGACCAAAGCGTGAACGTTGATAACCGTTATAACTTCGAGGTAGTGGACGAATTTATATACCTCGGATCTGCTGTGAACAAAAACAACAACGTCAGCCTTGAGATCAAGCGGAGAATTGTGCTTGCGAATAGATGTTATTCTGGGATAAGCAAGCACTTTAGAGATAAAGCCCTCTCTCGAGTAACAAAAGTCCAGATGTACCAGACTCTGATTCAACCTATCTTGCTTTATGGCGCAGAATCCTGGGTCATATCGCAAGCAGACGAAAGATCTGTATGAGTTTTCGAGAGGAAAATACCCCGAAAAATGTATGGCCCTATAGTGCATAACGGCGAGTATCGGCGACGCATGAATCATGAGCTGTATCCTGACATTGATATAGTTAAGCGGATCAAGATAACGCGATTGCGCTGGCTAGGCCATGTCAGCAGAATGGATGAAGACGAACCAGCACGAAGGGTTTTCGAAACCGAACTCCAAGGAAGACGAAAAATAGGAAGACCAAGACTCTGCTGCAGGGATCAGGTTGACAAATCCCTGCGTACACTTGGTATTGCAAACTGGAGAAATAAAGCAAAAGATCGAACTGGTTGGCGAAATATGTTATCTTCGTTTTATAATGTCCCTGACCCCCCGGGGTTTCCCGAGACCGGATAAGTAAGTAAGTAAGTAAGTAAATCTGACCGTATGGCGTCAAAGGTGGCTTGAATATTGCCATCCGATATTGGAAACAGTCGCTGGTTTGTCGGCATAGACCAATGCCTTAACAGAGCCCCATAAATAGTAATCCAGAGGAGTTAAATCACACGAACAAGGGGGCCAGTGAACGGGAACACTTCTGGAAATAAACCTGTCACCAAATTGATTTTGCAATAAATCGATTGTTAATCGCCCTGTATAGCAATGTGCGACGTATTGTTGGAAACAAATGTCGTTAATGTTTAGCTGATTAATTTTAGAAACAAAAATTCCGTCAGCATGGCTCGATAGCGCTCGCCATTCACCGTAACGGCACCATCATTTAGCATAGTGTGCCAGAGCACCAAACATTAAACGATCAATTACTGCACGAATTGTTGTTGACCGATTATGTTGACCATAAAATGGAAAATGGATAATGAACTCACAATTTGGATCCGTTGATGCTGCGTTAAACGATTCATGATGGCTTACCAATCCTACTGAACAGAGCTGTCAACACAGTTTGACATTCTAAGCTGTGAAACCAAAGTTATCGATATCGATATTTCTCATGCAGCTAAAAAACATCCGATATATATCACATCAACTTATGGGAGCCAAATTGCCGTCAAACAGGCAAGATTTTGAAGTATTTTTCCTACAATATGCGTTTTGTGAAACTAACGTCAAAAGAGAGTGTAAGACTAACGACTGACGCTGATGTTATATTTTGGTAACAAGCTGGTACACCAATTCGTGATTCTCTTAAATGTGCTGGAGAGCTACTTAGAACTTACGAATATTGAAAAATCTTTCACAAGGTGAATGTGGAGAAAATTCCAATCCGAACTGAAAAAAAATTTATGTTTTTAAATGAGGCAGATTGAGAATATTTGGGAAAATGACAACAGAAAAGAAGACCTGTACCTCGTTTCTGTAGTTCTCGAATCGAAAAAGTTTTCACATAAAACATGTGAATTGAAACAAGAACGCTACGAATCGGTACACTAAATAGTTTCTCACAGGTGACTGTTTCTACAACATTTTTTTTGTGAAAACTTTCTGTCACATACTGTTTTTTTCATGCTTATTGGAAAAAGGCGATAAAAACTGTTTCTAAAAAGTAGGGAGTCGAAAAATTTTAAATTTGAAACGTCAAAAATACTCACAAATTAAATTGGTGCGAGATTTTGATACGAGTAAGGTTTCTACAAAAAGGCTTTTTAAGAAATTCAGATTTTATATTTAAGTGAAGAAGATACGAATTATATCTTTTTTCTATATATTTCAATTAATTTTTCCTAAATGTTACAGAAATATCAAAATCGTAAAAAGAAAATATTGTTGAATATGTGTCAACTAATTTCGAATCTGCAAGAGACAATTTGGAGGTTTAAATTCGAACACAAATTGTAGGGAGCAGTGGAAATCCCTTAAAACATCTTCCAGTTGTTGTTATTTTTCGCACAAGCTTATTTTGGTTGTTTATATTTTTTATTACTTGACAGCTTTCTTGGAATATCCCAATATAAACGTCATCAGTATTGCTTCTTTTCGCATTGATATACAGAACACTTTTGACCACAAATCGAGAAACGATGGAATTTTTTGTTTCATGTTCAATGTGACAACTTTTTCGATTCGAGAACTACAGAAACGAGGCACTGGTTCAATAAAATAAATAAATGGTTTCCCGATTCAATACCAAATTAGTATCCAAAGAGAAAATATGAAAATTGCGAAAAGAAGAGGAGAAGCGTGAAAATTTAAACATGAAAACACATTGGAATTGCAAAAATCAGGTAAGTAGTTCGATTAGGGCTGCTGTGGGTCTAATTGAAATTGATCATAGATATTTAATCTACTCTCTTTCATAGGTCGCCATGAACGTGAATTCGAAATTGAAGCTGAGCCTATGAAAATAGACAGCAATGATTTAGGCAATGAATTTGAAGTTCATAAATCGAAGTACGCCATTCTCTTAACAAAAACTTGGGTAACACCACGGTTATGCCCCGTACTTGATAAAGCAAAGGTATAATAATTATATTAAATAATTAAGATCATTTGAAGTTTTCAGTTCCGTCTGAGTTTAGGTGTCACACAGAATGGCGATGCATATTTGAATGGCTACCTTAGATGCTTTCGAGATATCGTCGGATGGTTTAGTCCTAAATCGTCCTTCTCTACAGCAGCTGCGTGAAAATATTCTTCTATTTTTTTATAGTTAAATACCAACCATCATTTAGCGGTTCACTAAGACGGAAACATTTTACACAATTTATTCCGCCGATCCAATGTAGATAGTATAATAGTTCGACAATTCATATCGAAGGCTCTCGGTTTTTTTTGTTTCGTTCTCAGTTCAAGTTGATTGCAAATGGGCTGAATTGTATTCGAGTTATTGCAGTTTTTGTCATTTTGGCTCCCGAAACAGAAGGACCAATATCTTTCGATACGAGCGTTTCACTCCAAATCAAGCAAAAAATAATGAATCGTTTGACAGCAAAGGCTCCTGCTGCTAATTTTGTCAAATACCGTACATATCCAGATTTTCAGCACCGGTTGACATGTGATTTACCGATTTCGTCTCGTATACATCCATACATGGGGCATATTAATTATATGGCAATTATAATTTGTAATTTAATTTGAATTACCTCCACAAATGCAAATTCCAAAAAAAGTAAACACCATTATCAATTTTACTTATTTTCGAAGCATTACCTTTATACCTGGCAGCTTTGGTTTTCAAAATGTTATACAGTACTGGTTTCTGAGTTTGAAATTACTACGAGACAATACCTATCGAAGCCACAAACCTCTACATATAAAATACTTTAAAATACCATATTTCACTACAATTGGCATCCGATTCCACAACCTGCATTTACAATGCCTGTGCAAATACAAATTCAAAATTTTTTAATTGCCATTGCAAACAATGGTAATTCTATTGCATTTGCATTAGATAAAATAATGCAAATTAAATGTATGTATGTATAAAACAAGGAGTTCCTTTACCAATTTCGAACATCAAACTGACTTCTTCAAAATGTATTTGCCGTTATGACGCTGCAGAGCGTGGAGTTAAATTTACAAAATATTATTCAAATTTGTTCTATGTTGAAACGGGTTAATCCGTAATTTTTTTATTTTTGAAAAGGCAACCGTTTTTCTTTAAATTAAAACTTTTGAATAGTTCGAAAACTGGATTTTGATAAAAGTCTAATAACACTGTGCGACACCAAAAAAAATGATGGGGTTCTGTCAACGGAGTTTCTGTGTGCGAGTTTTCAAAAAAAAAGGTCAAAATTATGGTTATACGTGACAGTTAGAGGGTTAATTTGTTCCACAAAAATGTTTATCTGAATCTTTTCTATTAAACTTCTGAACATAGTTTGTACCTAAGAAGTAAGGAACAAACGATTTTGCATGCCGATATGTTGCCGGAAAGTTCCGAGGGGCGGAAACTTTAACCCGCTCTAAAAAAATTCTGATCAGATCTGGCAAAACGCCGATACACGTTCTACCAGAATCCGTTGACAGAACCCCATCATTTTGAAAAAAATCTAATTTTGTCTCACAGTGTAATTGATCACCCTACGAACTATCAATCGGCTGCTATAATCAAAAATTGCTGCCTGTAGTCAAGGGTGCCTGCTTGCTATTTTGCTATTTTTAAATCTAGTGTAAGTTGTTTTGTGCAAGTGGCAACTCTGAAATTTGGCAGCTGCCACATATGTTTATTCCGACTATAACAAATGGAGCACTTTACGGAAGAACAATGTATTTTAATTGTGAAAACTTCAATGGACAATGGAGCAAAGTGAAGTCAATGCCAATTTTTCAAAAAAACCAGTACATAAGTTTCAGTCGGGTGAACCGACTTAATCATACCCTCAACATACCGTACCTCATCCATTGCGTGGGTGTTCTGTTGAAAAATGCCCATACTCAAAAGTGACCATATTCAATAGCAGATTGATGACATTGCGCTAAATATTGTTGAATACCCAAATTAGTTAGTTTCCCTCCAAATATTTATTTGCCAAGTACAAAAATGGGCATGGCAAGTTGTTGCCAAAATTTTGATCAGTACCAAATTTTATTAGATCGGTTATGATTTATTGGAGATATCGAGTCGGCAAACCCCAAATACGCCCAACTTTTGTATGGGATGTACGAAACTGGGCGTGGCACAATAGTCAGTTAGTAGTTACACAGTAGCTTTTAGCAAAATATTGCCTAGTACCGAATTTTATTAAGATCGGTTAAGAATTATCGTGTGGCTCAACCGGTCATCCGCCCAACTTTTATATGAGAGGTGCCAGAATGGGTGTGGTAAAACAGATCATTTTCTATAGGAGAGCTTTATTTGGCTAAATATTGAATAGTACAAACTTTCATAAAGATTGGTTCGGTTTTGCGGGACTTCTTGTGCCAAACAGTTATCGTGTTGACCAGACAGCCAGCCAGCCAGACAGACAGACGGACATGGCTCAAACGTCTTAAAAAGTCCTACAACGAATTTCGTCCAATGATACTAAGGGTCTAATATGGTTCCTTCTATGTGTTAAATTTTTTTACGTATTAAATGATAGATACCCCCATCCTATGGTGAGGGTATAAAAAATTTAATCTTCTAGAATTTGGATCTCAGAAAATCCTCATGCAATCCATGAGAAAAGATTGAAGTGACTGTGAACGGCATCCATTACAGGAACATGATAACGGAGTTCTTGTGGCCTCAATTGGACGGCATGAATCTGGATGACATATGGTTTCAGCGACGACGCCACCTGCCACACCGCGCATGAAACAATCGATTTATTGCAGCAACGATTTCTAGATCAAATTATCTCAAGGATTTCTGATGTCAACTGGTCACCAATATCATGCGATTTAACTCCGTGCGATTTCTTTCTTTGGGGTTTTTGGAAATCTCGGGTTTATACGAATAAACCAAAAAAAAATCGTGATCTCAAATATGAGACTCAACTCGTCATCGGTGAGATATATCCACATCTCTGAGAAAAAGTCATGGAAAATGTTATGAAAAGGGTAATGGCCCGTCATCAGAGCCGTGGGCCCATTTGACTGATACTTTATTTCGTCTTTAATCAGAACATGTCTGCTTTACAATCCAATAAAAAATCGCAACAATCTCAAAAGGTACGTGTTTTAATTTTAAAATGAAAAAGTGCATTGCTACTGAGACACCCTTAGATATCGTCGCTGCGCCAGTGAAAAGGGTTATGTGTAATATGTGGAAAAAAAATTATTGGACAATTGAAACCCATTTGTATTAATACATACTACGCTCATGTAGTTATTTCCTGATTTGTAGAAAAAATGTGCCAATAAAATTTTAGATTTTTTGGCTTTCCTGACAAGTGAGCAAAAAGCATATGACTGTTTTCTTTGGCGCAGCAACGATTCTATACAAATTTTATATACTAGATATTAATTTAAAAGAATATTGGTAGAACCAATTATTTGCATAAGTATAAAAATTTTACAAATAATTGCAACTACTGCAAATACAAATAATGCCCACATTACATAAATATCTACTATTTTAATAGTTGCTTCCAATATTCATAACTCCCTTGTTTTATTCAGCAACATAAACAATTGGGGGTGATTTATGAAAATAAGTGGCCGTACCAAAACTTTGAGGATATAATGAAATTTTCATAACCTCAACATATTTCCAACTAAAATTTGCCAGTGTGTAAATTGAATAAATCCTTTATTACAGGATCTTCTGCTTTATAGAACTATTTATATATGATTTCTGCTGACAACGGCTTGTACCCACAACATGTGTTTGGTGCTTCGTATTGTCACCCAAAGTAAATCAAAAACGACGTCCCGAACCAATTTATTCACCCGTATCTGCATTTATTTCAATTTGCAAATTAACTGTAATTTCGTTTAAGAATGGTTTACATCAACTTGTGTTTATGGTTGGGCACAAATCTCTCTGAAATGGTTGTACATATATATATTTCAAATAAAATGTTTAATCTACCGTTTAGGTCCAGTCACCACGGCAGAGGGGTTCCATCCGTACATGTATGTGTTCATGTATGTATGGATATGTTTATGCATGTGATAGCTGGCTGTTATGTACATACATATTTATTACACGAGTTCAACATACTGCAAAAAAAAGCTCCCAGAAAGCCCTTAATAAAAAAATGTAGTTTGCTTTTTTTGTAGAAATAAAAGAAAATAAATGCTGTCGCGTAGTCTCTGATTCATATAGTTCGACATACAAATAGCCGGAAGCCGAAGTTCGCCGCACAAACATAATTCATTGTTAATTTTGGGATTAATCTGAGATTTGGATGCTAAAATTTTCCATCATTTTGATCTTTTCATTGGAGCCCCCTTCCGGTCTTTGAGTGTTTCAATATTTGTGTGGCAACGTCAGATTGTAAATGTTCGTATGTTTGCAGGACTCTCAAGCACACAAAGTCATATATGTACTTACATATCTATATGTATATAAGGTGTACCGAAAAACGATTTTTTGGGAATTACATACACATATCCCATACGATGCGTACTGAAAAGTAAATTACGCGCCCAACAACGGCAAAAATTAGCCCCATTTAAACCCCAAACGTGCCTTATGAGCGTACTCTTTGAATGCCTGAATATGTCAGAGACAGTTTCAATACGCATAATTTGTGGCCAAATTTGGTACAAAGTAAACTGTACTTTTCATGTTAAAATAAAAATTTATATCATTCGTTCCAGGAAAGAAAGTTGAAAATAAGTGATTTTCTGAATTCACATCCTCCGATTTTGTTTATATTGACAACAGAGAGACTCTATGGAGCCATTAAGAGAATCCCATTATCAGACATTTGAAATTTAAAAAACTCGCGATGTTAGTCGCGTTTTTCATTTTTGAAAAACCTAAAAAAATGAAAAAAGTTGTGAAGTTTGGAGACCTATATTTTTTTTTTAAGTAGATGGACTACTTCAAAAATTTAAAAACTTTCTGAATGATACGGTTGTCTATTTGTAGAATCCGTACTCTAAAAATGAGGGCTTGATTTCAGAAATGCATTTTCATAGCAACTGCACTTTTTGAATGCATTTTCCACTTCTTTTTCCCCCTATGATTTTAAAAAATTTAACATCATTGCAAAATTCAGAATTTTTTATAAAAAAGACAAGTAATCTGTTTTTGGGACAAGGCAGCTTACTATTTGTAATGATTATTTAAAAAAAGACTTACTTGATTTTTCATATAAAAAAAATAAAATTTAATAATTTAATTGGATTTTGAAAATGTTTGTACAAAATATGAAAGAAATTTATGTGGTATGTAACTTTGAATTGCTATATTTTAAACAGTTTTTGTCGCATTACTATTATTTAAAAAGTTACTGTAAGGTATTGTTGTCATTTAAAGTGTGTTTTTCTAAAATAATGCTGATTGAGAATAATGCGAATGCAATTACTTGTAATATAAATGCTATTTTTGGATGCACTTTGCAAAAAATTCTAATGTACAGGAAAAAAATTGATTTTCTTTTGATTTTTTTGTAAGTAGGCTTACTTTTTGATGCCAAATACTTATTCCTAGAAAACTACATGCTCCTCGATTTGGATGATGAAATACTTCTTCCCTATTTCATCATGTATTGTGTTCAGCGTGTATACACACCTATGTACACATTTGTACATATGTGTGTACAATTCTGTGACAAGGAAAAGTAGCAAAGATCGAATCGAACAACTTTTTATATGAAATATTTCACATGTTTTTTTTTTAAAATCATTAAAAATAGAAAAATTCTTTGTCCCAGAAAAAGAGAACATACTATTCCAAATTTTACAAAAATGTTTTTTTTTTGAAAAACGAAGGGGGAAAACGCACTGCAAAATGCACTTTAAAACTGCATTTGCATACATTTTTGTTTTTTATAGTGGTAACTTTTAAACTGCAAATCATAAAGTAGACAAAAACAGCTTTCAGAAACTTTTTAAATCTTTGAAAAATTCGGTCCACTTATGGAAATGTGGCTCTTCAAAGTTCACTACTTTTTCCATTTTTTTAACTTTTTGAAAAATGAAAAACGCTAATAAAATCGCGATCTTTAACAATTTTAAAAATCTAAAAACGCAAATGTATATTTGGCTCCATAGAGTCTCTCCGTGCAAAATTTGAAGAAAATCGGAAGACCTTCGGTCAGATTTGTGGCGTTTTCTCATGGAATGAATGATATTTATTAGGGTGGTTCAAAATCGTATGGGATTACTAAACGTTGCACATAGGAGTATTTTGGCAAAAAAACTGGACAAAATTATTTTAAACTATTTACTTACTGGAAATTAGTAAAAATGCATGAGTAAATACAAATAATATATTATTTGGTACGAATAAGGAAAAAAAATTAAAAAAAACGTTTAATGTTTTAGGCAAAAAATAACATTTCTTCTTTATACATTTATTTATAACTTCAAAACTATTGACTATATAGAGAAATACTGTTTATAGGTATTGTAATTCTTCATTTTTCTAAATTTGTTTCAGCAAGTTATGTATATATAAGTAAAAAAAACCATTGAAAAAGGACTTGTGGAACTCAAAGTAGCTTATTTGGATGAAGCGGAAACTTTCGGAAAATGTTTTGAGGTATGATATCTGGTAAATCTCTTATAGTTTACTATAAAAAAAAATTAACGCAATCTCGCGCCGAACATAAACAAAAATACTAATTTTTAAAAATAACATGCAATAAATTAGGAAAATTTCTTGCATATCATTTTTGGTCCATTAGAATACTAAATAGTCATCATAACTACATATATTATACATTAAAATTAAGTGCAGACCTTGTTCTCCAGATTCCATAATTTTTTTTTTTTTAGGATTTACTTCATACAATAACAAAAATTACAGCAGACAGTTGTCCGAGGCCTTCGGCCACGGACTGTCCCTACAGGCTGTGTCAGAGACACGGCCATTAAGTTTAACGTAGAATACGCCATCCGATAAGACAGAAAACATATATAACAATAAATTCATTTGCTTATATTATTTATCATTTATTGTTATATATGTTTTCTGTCTTATCGGATGGCGTATTCTACGTTAAACTTAATGGCCGTGTCTCTGACACAGCCTGCAGGGACAGTCCGTGGCCGAAGGCCTCGGACAACTGTCTGCTGCAATTTTTATATTTACCAACGGCATTTGATTCAAGTCCGTTTAAAAAAAAATATTATGTTCAATTTTTTTAAACTTAATTTAATTTATGTATTTTAATTAATATTTTTATTGAAATAAGTTCTGCGAATGTTGAGAGGGCCGCCCTAATATTAAAAAAGGTTTACCTTATCGAGTCTTCGCATTAGCATTCGAGCGTTGTGTGAAAGCTTTACGCTTTACAATTCAAAATTAATGTTACAACAGCTTTATTGAAGCTTTCGCAAAAAAGCTTTATTACGTTAGCTTACTGTTTGTTTCACTTTTTACTAGATACATGTTGCCAAGCAACATTAGCTTGCTGTTCGTTTCACTTTTTACTAGATACATGTTCCTAAGCAATGTTGAGCAACCAAAAACACTCAACCAAACACCACACATATGTTTGAGTGTATGTGTTTAAACAATTTTCATTTGAGAAATTAAAATACTAGAAATATATCAACCAATATGAAATGTATATCAAACGAAAGATAACATCTTCATTTACCTACAAAAAAAATTTTAAGAAAATTCATCTAGCCGTTTCCTCAAATTCAATGAAATAAAGATTACAACAATAAAAACCTGACATGACTCCTCATACCGTAAGGTAAGACGTATTCTACGTCAAGAACACCAAACACAAGTTTGGAAAAAAAGCGTATCGAAAATGAATGCGTGCGTGCTGAACGAAGTGTAGTTTCAGACTACTTGCCAGGAGCGTGGTGGCCGGGGGGGTTCAGGTAATCATAATATTATGATAGTACATTAAGTCAGTTATACAAAAACCACAATTTGGGTGATATTGAATGCAGTCTGTATATCTGACTTTTGTCCAGTTTTTTTTGCCAAAATACTGCTTAGTGCGTTGCACGATTTTTGCTGTACAAATCTATGTCGTTATCTTTAGCACCATGGAACTTATGTTAACAATTTTAGTAACACTAATTAATGTTTGGATTTGCGTTTTACGAAACATTTGTATGAAAATTTCCATACAAATGCATATTTTTATTTTGTTTATATTTAGTTACATATAACCTGCACTGTTTTCAAAGTTCCGGAATCCAAATTATATGAGATTTACGAATATAAAAACTTAAATCGTTAAATTATTTTCACACTCCGCGTTCTTCGGCTTTTTGTTTTGTGATAATTGTTACAATTTTTCCTTAGTATTTGCAACAATATGTGTGAATATTAAAGTGTGAAAATTGTCCAAAATTTTTTAAATTTGCTGAGAGTTTTCATATATATTGCAGAAATTGGCTTTCGTGGACTGGGTCCTTAACTTTTTCAATGTCTTTGAAATTTTTTCTAAAAATGTCTTATCATTAATAGGACCTGTTCGACAAAAATATCATACAATTTAATGGGTAATGGCATATATAGGGCAGGATAATTACACTTCAAGGACCTTGTATCCTTACGATTTCTTCAATGTTTATTTTGAACATTATTACACTTTACTAATGACCAGTACAATTAAATTTATATGCTTGGTGTGATTTAAATACAATAAAATTTGAAGGTGGGCCAACTTCACACTACCATATACTACTGTGAAGTTAGCCCACCATCGAAATATGTGGGCTAACGTCACTCTAGTATCAAACAGAGTGTTTTTATCCAAAAAATCTTTACAGTCTAGAAAAAAGTTAAATTAAGCGAAATTGATAATTAAGTGGAATTTAATAATTGTAAATGATGATGAGTACATAGGTAAGAAAAGGAATCTGATTACTCTCAATTTGTGAACGGAAAACTCAAAGAAAGTCGGAAAATTACTTTTCTGCAGATGTTCGGAATCAAAGAGCCCCAAAAACCTGGTTTTAGAGGTAAGCTATGATCCCTAAAGTTGAAGCCGCAGACGTTTGGAACAACTTTGATGAAGAAAGTTTGACAGTACAACCAACCAAATAGAAGTTAGTGTTTGTCAAAAGTGAGTCAAAATCGAAAAATCAAAAAAAAAATTGGTTGGAACCGTTATTGTAACTCAAAAAACTAATGATGCAGTCCGATTCCTCGTACCCGAGTTATGGTAAAACCATTCTCTCCGGCCGTGTCTTGCATTACTTTACCCAAATTATATCACAGTATAATAATCAATTTGGATTTCAAAAGAGGCTTCTTGTTTAAATAAATAAATCTAATTAAATAAAAGTCCGGTCGGATGCTAAACATGTTATAAAATGTTTTTATTATCAGCTCCTTTCTATGGGGTTTCTCCAATGTTCCCAAAGGTAAACAAGAACCAATGGCCAATCACCAATATGGCATACAAATGTAAAAGAGAACTCAAATAAAACGTAGTAAAAACAACGTAGCTGATAACTTGACACATATATATATTACGGAATAACGGGAGCTTCTCACAACCAGTGAACTCTAGATTTTATACTCACTGAGTGGGACCTACAGTTTTACACCGGTTCCGAACGGTATTTCGAGAAGCTTTTTCATGGCTAAATACTCGATAGTGTCGCCGTCACTATGCGAGGTGACCGCCGCCGAAAGAAATAGAAGGTGGTGAGAGCAGGGATCTCACGCACACGACCCATTGCACGGCCAACTTGAAACAAAGGGCTGTGAAAACAAACATGATCTTTCAGCTATGTAGGTGAAGTAGTTAATAATCAATATGATTTAAACAATGCAATCCATTGCGTTAAAGCTTTACGATGGCTGAAAAATA
Organism: Phaonia tiefii; assembly: GCA_963931995.1. Classification (NCBI taxonomy): domain Eukaryota; kingdom Metazoa; phylum Arthropoda; class Insecta; order Diptera; family Muscidae; genus Phaonia; species Phaonia tiefii. Next base: position 76,272,951 of record OZ008371.1, on the reverse strand, counting down.
TTATAAAGCAATACAAAAAGAATGAAGTAGGATACCTAGGGAGTGATACTATGTTTTTACCCTCACCCATTGGATGGGGCTATATATCATTTAATAAAGAAAAATATTTAACGCATAGAAGGAGCCATATTAGACCCTCAGTATCTTTGGACGAAATTCGTTTTGGGACTTTTTAAGACGATTGAGACATGTGCGTCTGTATGGCTGGCTGGTCAACACAATAACTGCCGTAAATATTAATCGATCACGGAGAAATTTTGTCAGTGACTATTATTCGTCCATGGTTAGTTTGGGATTGGAAATTGGCTTTTTGACCACGCCCCTTCTGGTACTTCACGTACAAATCTACACATTTAGTACAAAATCATATTTCTCCTTGAACTTTTTACTGGCAGATGTGATTATCTTCAACTCCAACATTGGTTCAAAATCTGTAAATGTCTACTTATCTGGAGAAAATCTACGAGGTTGCCACGCCCATTCTGGTACCTTCCTTCACAAAAGCTTGGTGGTCGTCCGGGTTGTCAATGCGATAAGCCGCGTGAAACACTTCCGATCTTAATGAAATTAGGTTATAGGCTTCATGTCATCAAACGCGAGTCACCAATTAAGACAAGGGTGATTTTGCCACGCCCATGTTGGTGATTCCCATAAATAAATGGTTCGGCCGGCTGGTTGTTCGGCAAGATAACTCCCGCAAAACCGAACCAATCTGAAAATTTTGTACTAGAAAAAATGTATTCAAATGCACACAAAAGCTGGGAGGATGACCAGTTGATCGATACGATAACTCTCGTAGACTACAAGCGATCTTAAGCAAATTCGATACTCGGCAATGATTTCCTACAAATTAAAGACTAACTACTGTCCACGCCCAATTTCGTTCCTCTCCTACAAAAGTGAGGCGGCCTTCCAGCTGGCCAACTCGATATCTCCCGTATACAACAACGGATCTTAGCAAAATTTGGTATTGATCAATATTTTGTGAAAGACTGTAAAAAACAGATGAACAACTTCGCGATGCCCATTTTTGTACCTCCCATATAAATATTGGGAGGGCAATTGGCTAAGTTTCCATAATCACGTCGGTTCGTAATTAAGGTGGGTATTGGATAATATTTAGCGCAATGCCACTCTGTTATTGAATATTGGCACTCTTGCCATTGGATATTGGCACATTTGCCAATATTCAATAGAACACAGTCGCAATGGATGACTGAAATTTCTCTACTGGTTCTTGTAGGTGTTGTTGAGTAAAACAAGAATCCATTTGTGGAATTCCCCTAACACTGTTAACTGCCAACCGATTCACTGGATTTGGGAAGAAGGGACTTAGACCTTTCGAACGATGTATAAATTAGTTAAGAACATTTATGAGATCTGTGCGTATTTGTCCAAGAAATACTTATATATTTTAAAATTTTTCCGCAATTTTTTTGGCGATATTTTTACTCATTATTATATAAATAAACCGTAGTCATTGTGAATTTATTAAAAAGTCACAGTTACTAACAAGTAAAACAACACTTATTTTTCGGGGGCAATTGACTGAGTTATTGAAGTTTCCGTTAAAACCAATTTTTTTCTTAACAGACAAAATTCCAATGAGACCATAAATCATGTAAAAATATTGTCTTGCTTACGATTGGTTAATGACTTCTTTATCACTTTGTAACTGTCAATATATCAATGTTTGCAGTTTAATAACAATCGTGCACCATTATAACTAAAATGTGCGAGAACGTAATAGATTTGGTAGATTTTGCTGATGCCGTCATCGGCATGATTTTAGAAACAATATAAGTGTGATGGAAGTGTAGAACAATCTGTTCAAGCTCTATTTTTTTAAATCTGACATTTGACATCGGATTTGAAATCGAAAAGCACCCATTGGCTGCAATTCGTTGCTATAAAAGGACTCCTTCATATTTTTGGGATTTCAGACCATAGTACGTTGGTACGAACCACAATTTGTTTGTGAACGATGCTGTGCAACATTAAAGAACTCAAAGTTAAACCTTCACTGGTTTTGCTCTTTTCGGCGTCTATAACTTGACATCATCAATTGTATCGGTAACGAGACAATTGCTACAATTGCCAAACTAATGTGTTAAATGTTGTAACTGTTACAAAACCAATATTTGTGAATACTTATGTTCCGACAATGGGCAGTTTAAATTTATCCAAACGAAAATCTGAAATCTTCGGTTGACGATTAAAGCTGCGGAATTTGGTGGAAAAATATTTTCTTATAACATCTCGCGACCTTACACTCACAGAAAAATTCGGTTGAGACAGCCGAATTAGCCGTAACCGAATTAAGAGGTTGTCACAACCGAATTAGAGGTTGGCACAACTTCATTAGAGGTTGACACAACATCATTAGAGGTTGACACAACCTAATTGGAGGTTGTCATAGCCGAATTAGAGGTTGGCACAACCTCATTAGAGGTTGTCACAGCCAAATTAGAGGTTGTCACAGCCGAATTAGAGGTTGACTCCACCTCATTAGAGGTTGTCACAGCCGAATTTGAGGTTGGCATAACCTCATTAGAGGTTTTCACAGCCAAATTAAAGGTTGTCACAGCCGAATTAGAGGTTGTTACAACCGAAATTAGATACTGTCATAAATTTTATTTTCTTGTATGTTTGTAAATGAATTAAAAAGCGAGAAAATAAAGTCATATATATGGGGTAATCTATATAAGTAGAATAATACATTTAATTTACATGCCTCTTCCAACCTTTATTGAAGTCCCGGCCATCAGGGGACACCGCACTAATTCTGACGTGTTGTATCGGTTGCTCTAGGTCCAAAGCCGTTTTGTATCCAGACTACCGCCTATACATATATCTGCTGTTGATATCTGCTTAAATAACGTCTGCAAAATAAGACGGTTTAAATCAAAATATATTTTACTTACCTTTTTAAATAATATTTGATTATAAAATTTTAAACGTCAGAATGAAATGAATTGAAAATGAATTCGGTTGTACCTACAGAATTCATGAGAAATCTGGTTACAGCAACCGAATTGACTCCAAATTCGGTCGTTGCAACCGAATTAAGGCTAGATTCGGTTATTGCGACCGAATTGAACCAAATTTGATAGTTATAACCGAATTGATGTCAAATTCTGCTACTACAACCAAATTGAGGTTGGTTAAGCCCAGACTCGGTTACCCCAACCGAATTAGGTACCAGTTTCGGTTGTTGCATCCGAATTAATTTGAAAGTCGGTTGTTTCAACCCAAATTTTAAAAAATTTAGTTGACTGAGCGAATATAATTTGAAGATTCAGTTGTCACAACCCAATCAATTATGAAACGAGGTTGCTTCAGCCGAATATCGGTTGTGGAGATTAAATTCGGTCGTAACAACCTCAATCCGGGTTTGGCAGCCTCAATTCGGTTGTGGCAACCTCAATTCGGTGATAACAGCCGAATTTACGGTTGCCACGACCTCTTTTCAAACAATTAGTTCACTGAGTGTAGAACCACAAGGTTCTAACTCACAATTCTTGATAAAATGATCTGAATATTATATATATATGGTTTCCCATTAAATCCCATGAAGGAATCGGGGAGAGCTTCTCACAACCAGTGAGCTGTGCGCTTTCTAGTTGATAGAACTTTGTTGCACAATATTCTTTCGTTGCATTAGTCAAATAGAACTTTGTTGATTAACATTGTCCCGTTCGTACTCAGGCCTGTCAGCAACAATTTGGACAAATTATTACTGGATGTTGTCTGTTTACACCAAAAAGCCAGTAAAACCGAGTACTAAGAAGAGTCACGTGAAAGTAATTTGCTACGCTGTGAAATGGGACAGCAACATACATATCAGTGATGACGACCATATTTTCCTCTTTTTTTTAAGTTTCTTTTACACCAAAAATCTATTTTTGTTCTGAAATTGAGCGACGGTAGATAACACTAAGCATATCTTCGTTTAATTTGATTAGTCGGAGCTTTTTTTCTAAGCAATAGCTATACGGTTTGCCAGGAATCATGAGGAGGCACTATCTTCTTTTTGAAAACTAGCTGGACATAAATTGAAGAAAAAAAATACTTGTGAATTATAGCTTCTTTCAAAATTATTTATGCAACAAAGTTCTAAGTGATCAAATTTAAGTTCTTACAGTTCCACAAGGTTCTCAGTGGCTCATAAAATCTTGTGGTACCATGTTATTGCGCCTAATAACTGATCATCAAAGTTCTATCTATTTGTTTAAACACAAAATTCTAGAAAACTAGAGATTTAATCGTGGATATATCTGAGTCATTACATTATCTAAATAAATTGAAACTAATTAATCAATAGTTTTTTGCCAAAATAAAATAACGTATAATAACTAAAGCATCATAAACATTCAATCTTATTTTTCGCGCTTAGTACCTTGTTGCTCTAAGGTCGTGGTATAAAAAATAAAATAATTGGTTTCCCGTTACATCCCATGAAGGGATTTGGGAGAGCTTCTCACAAACCAGTGGGCTGTGCGCGGTCTAGTTTTACACTCATTGATTGGGTCCTAAAAATTAACACCGGATCCGAACGGTATTTTGAGAAGCTTTTTCATGGCTAAGTACTCGATTGTATCGCCGTCACTTAGCGAGGTGCCCGTTGTGGAAAGAAGTTTAAGGCAAGGATCGAATCCGCGTTCTCATGCACAAGAGCACCTTTGCACCACCGACGGCAATATATATCTGCGGTCGCGATATACCTGCGACAAAGGACGAAATCCACTGTATTAAACAAATTTACCAACAAAAACTTTCAGAGCACACAAACGCTCTACCAAGAAATCTAAGAATAACATGTTCATCCCGTCTACATAGGGGAGATTTCCCAACACTGTAATTAACCGGCCCGTTTCAAGATCAGTCAAATTTTTAGTAATTGCATTAACCCCGATTACAACACAAGACTCATTGCATATTTGAGTTTGTATATATACGATTGATGATCAGCCGATGGTATAAATTCAGGCACAGTAGTTAGGCATCTGATTATGAACTTGTCAGGGAGTTCGAAAATAGTCATTCCAGTGAAAGTGCCTAACTGAGTTGTCTATTATTTCAAAAAAACAACCATTTTTCAATTAGCTTGTAGTACGAACTAACAAAACCGGTCATAAAATACAAAATTCAAACACCTATTGTTAGGCTCTTTTTGATCAGATTCAATAAATCATAATAAAGTTCTAAATAAAAGTATTTCAAAAAATTTTAAAAGAACATTGAATTTTTGTAATTACCTTATTTTCGTTAGCTTTGAATGTTTAATATCTGAGAAGGTAATTATATACGGGTTTTCAATAAGGACTTGACAATTTTTTTTAAAATAAAACGCAAACCATTTGAGATATTTATGATGGACTTGAAATACAATCACAATATTTATGAATGGAACTCGACTTCGTTCATATTGCCACCGCGGGGACGTCGTCAGCAGTCGATTCGTTGGACCCAATTTTCGATGACTCGGTCAGACATTTTGACCATTCCTCCAACGTTGTCAGCTTGTTGGCATAGAACAATGGTTTGACGTAGCCCCAAAGAGAAAAGTCTAGAGGCGCTAAATCGCACGAACGAGGCGGCCAATTGACTGGTCCATTTCTTACGATAACAAGCCCACCAAACTTATTCTTCAATTAATCGATTGCAACGTGTGCTGTGTGGCTTGTGGCACCGTCCTGTTGAAACCACATGTGGTCCAAGTCCATGTTTTCCAATTCGGGCCAAAAATAATCGGTAATCATGGCCGCGATAACGATCGCCTTTCACAGTAACGTGACGATCGTTATTGTCGACGAAAAAATATGGCCGAATGACGCCGCCGGCATGCAAACGCCACCAAACAGTTATTTTTTGTGGATGAAGTGGTGATTCATGAAGCACATGCGGATTTTCACCAAACAAATAACGCATATTTCGCGGATTGATGAACCCATTGAGCCAAAAATGAGCTTCGTCACTGAAGATGATTTTGCGATGAAATTTATCATCTTGGCGCATCTTCTCCAGAGCCCAATCGGAGAACGTATGTCGCGTCAAATGATCCATCGGCTTCAATTCTTGAGTCAGCTTGATCTTGTATGGGTGTAAACCAAGATCGTTACGCAAAATTCGCCATTAAGTGGTCTTGGCGATGCCCAGTTCTTGAGAACGCCGCGGAATCGACTGATGTGGAACGTTGGCTACGGACGCCTGAACGGCAGCGATATTTTCGTCACTTCGACCAACCCGTTGTCTCACTGGTACGGCAGCATCACACATCGAATATGTCGACTGAAATGTTTGCACTAAACTTGTTATTGCTTGTCTACTAGGGCGAGAATGGCAATCGAAAATTGGACTTAACGCTCTTAAAGTTGCGGTCATCGACTCCGAATTTCTGTAGTACAATTTTATAATTTGCATATGTTGTTCGTTCGTGTACTTTACCGTGATAAAAATGTTGAGTTTACTGGAAAAAAGGAAAGAAACAGTTAGGTGATCAGTGAAATATTGCGTTCATAAATTAAATTCAAAACTGTCAAGAACCTATTGGAAAACCCTTTACTACAAGCTTTTCTATGTGAAAAATAATTGAAAAAGAATTCGCATTATTATTGCCTGTTCCGAGAAATTACACTTAAATTCTAAATTTTGCATAAATGAAAATATCGATTAGAATTTGGTTCCATATTTACATATAAGAAAAATTTTCTTGAGTAATGTTGCTACATGTAAGACTATTTTCAGTTAAATTTAAATTGATTATTTCAAGTTAAATTAAATATGATGCAAACGTAAATTTGTTAACAGGCAATTAAAGTGATAGTTAAATTTGCTCTGCCCACCTTAAGTTTCTTTCGACGGCGGTCACCTGGCTTAGTGACGGCGACACTATTGAGTTCTTAGTCATGAACAAGCTTCTCAAAAATACCATTCAGAACCGGTGTAAAACTGTATGACCCAATCAGTGAGTGTAAAACTAGAACGCGCACAGCTCACTGGTTTGTGAGAAGCTCTGCCTAATCTCTTCATGGGATGTAACGGGAAACCATTTATTTATTTTTTAAATTTGAAGTGAAAATGTTAAACTTAGCCGTTGCAGTAAAATTCGAAGTGATTTTTCAGTAGTGAAATAATGAAAAATATAAATAATAATAAAAATATATTATAGTAATGAAATATTGTTGAAAAGGCAAATAATTAAAATTAGCAACACTTTAATCTGATTATACTTTACAGGGTGTAGACTACAATAGTTTAACAAATTAAAATACAAAATTGCAAGTAATGTTTTATTTATCATACGCTTGTTTACTGTGGTTGATAAAAATTCAAGCTTTAATGTGTAGAAACTGATCTACCCAAAATTAAAAAGTTATTTAGCTTTCTCAGAAACTGAACAAGGGCGGCTAACCAAAACTCCAATTAGAATTCAAACATATATAGCCGCATTGAAACGAGAAAATATATATTCGCATGCCGCACAGTTTTTAGCTTCTCCCTTAAATGGCTTTCGTACATATATAAATATGTATGTACATATGTGCATGTGATTTGCACAGAATCCTTAAAGTGTTGACAAATCCAGTTTCATTCACTCTATGTGAGCATTTTGTAAATTTCACCACAATACTTAGACAACTAGAATTTCATTACACAAAATTAAATTATGGCAATGTTTCCCTGCACTTTCTTCTGGAAGAAAACTCGGTGAAGACAGTCACATTTCAAGAAAGACAATTTCCCCAGTTAGAGTCTTAAATACACTTGCTTCCGGTCTTTTTTGTCATAATTACATTTGTGTGTGAAAGAACTCACAGAAAATGTCATTAATTACAACTTTAAATAAGAATCTCTAAATATGTGAGCTGGTAAGTATGTGAATTTCAGAATGAAGTATAGATGTATATATGTATATATGTATTGTAATAGAGCCTCACATACTCATGTACAATAGTGGTTATTAGAGTGGGTCGGTTGAGAACTTTGAGTGGTATATCAATGTCTAATTTTTATAAATTTTGTATAAGTAAAGATTCGTCATTGGATAGGAAAAGGAAGAAATTAGTTATGAAGAATTCTAGAGAAAAAGAAAATCGACCATTTTGTATAAGTAGCAAATACATATCGCACCCTAAACACAAAAGTGTCACAACTCAAAATTTACAAATTTTCAGTAGAGGCAAAAAACTGGTTTGGAAAGTTAACATATGTATGAAATCTCCCAAATATAGACGTATTAATACTGGATTTTTTGAGGAAGGGAAAGAGAAACTGACGCCAGATTTTCACAGCAGATAGAACTGATCCTCGGTGATTGTTTTTCAGCTAAAACTTAAAATCTCGAAATTTTGAGTTATGACTCTTTTGTATTTAGGGTGCGATATGTTCTTTTACTTTGATAGGTCAGTTGGCTCATCAAATAATCTTCATCCAGGAATAGTGAGGCACGTGTGCACGTGTTCCACTTGGAACAGTTGTTTGTTATTTTTAGTTTCTATTGGAATTATTATTCTATGATTTTTAAAACCATTGGAGGTTTTTGTTCTAGTTTTTCATATCCCCCCTTTTTAACTTTGTGGCCGTCGGTGGTGCAATGGTTAGTGTGTGCAGCTCCTGTACATCAGAACGTGGGTTCGATCCCTGCTCAGACCACCTTACATTTCTTTCGACTACGGTCACTTCGCTTAGTGATGGCGACTCTATCGACTATTTAGCCATGAAAAAGCTTCTCAAAAATACCGTTCGGAATCGTTGTGAAACTGTAGGTCCTAATCAGTGAGTGTAAAAACTAGAAAGCGTACATCTCACTGATTGTGAGAAGCTCTCCTCAATCCCTTCATAGGATGTTATGGGACACCATTATTTTTTTTGTTAACTTGATTGTTTAAAACAAACACTTTGAATATATGTACTTATACTTTTATATGACTCCAGCAAAGTGATTTTGTATAAATGCGTATTTAGTTATTAATATCAATGAACCCATTCTTCAATCTCTAATTTTAAGTATACCAAAAGATGCATGGAAGCTTCTAGGGTCATGTTAAGAGAAGTCGTGGTTGAGTCGAAAGTGAATCTAATGGGTGAGGGTCGGTGGTTGGGCTTTCCTTCCAGCAACGATATGTTGGCAATGAAAATACAATATAAGAATGAGAAACTGAAACCGCCCTATTTGTCGACGATCCCGCCAACGTTATAAGGACCAAGACTTATTATACTTATTATACATTTGAAATTAGAATACTATAGAGATCCGGAGCCACGATCCAACAGGCAGATATCCTCGAGAATTTTAAGGCTAACGTTACTGATATCCAGAAGACACAAGGCTGCACAAGGAAGAAGATGCCACGAAAAAAACATCAATTTGGTTGCGGATTTGTAGTTGGCAAAAGACTGCGACATCTGAACTCAAGATTCAACACGGTGATTGAACGTTTAGACTACATCCGCATAAAAGCGAACTACTTCAACATATCGCTAATTTGTCCACTTCGCCCGACAGAAGGGATGACGACGATGGCACCAAGGACAAGTTCTACGAGCGCCTAGAAAACATGCTGGCCTGGACAAGACATTAAGTTTGTTAAAGTTGATTTTAACATTTAAGTCGGCAGGGTATATGTCTTTGAACCATCCATCGATAAATTCAGACTACACGGTAGCACTTCCGATAACGGAATGAGACTGTTGGATTTTCCCGCGGCGAAAAACATTGTTGTCAGTAGTATGAGGTCCCAACATAAAGATATCCACAAGGCTACTTGTATATCCCCTGATCAAAATACGAAAAACCAGGTTGATCAACAGATAATTGATCAGTGTAATGGGCGTGCGTGTGATTTGAGGAGTTGCTGTCGATTCGGTTCACTAAAGTATGTCTGAAAACTGGACATCGGGAAGGTACAATTACCAGTGATAGTCACGGCCTATGCGGAACAGCTCATTCAGCAACTGGAACAGAATGCACCCCGCCTCATGATTCTATGAAAACACTTAAAGAAAAACTACACGCTGAAAAATCTGTATTTTTTTTGTTTGGATGCAAATATAGCGTATGTTTGGAGCCTGTCGCAAATATAATATACTTATGTCCAAACACATTGTGTTTGCTATTCAATATTGCATGTTTGAGATACAATTATTACTATGTTATAATATATGTGTTTGCGACCGTAATACATCTATGGTTGTGAGAAAACTACAGCTGTGTTTGTTGCACTGTCTATGCTCTCTCGAGAACAAGAGAATACAAGAGGGACAACGAGAGAGTCTATGTTGTAAGTGTATTTATTTTCTCGTAAGTATTATTGAATGTTTGTGTTAATTGCAGATGATGTCAGTGTTTCTTATTTTGGCTGATGTATTGCGATTTAGTTTCACGTATTCAGTCGTCAATGGTTCCTCCATAGAGTAATCCCATACTAGAGAGAATGTTTTTCTCATCTGACGTTTCCTTTCACACTCTTCTTGATGTGGTCGGTATGATAGAGAGATGTTTGACGAAAACTGATAAACACCAGGTGGAATTACAATAACTTCCTGCTCATATTTTTCATGTCGTTTTGGTGAAAGACTGTGAAATTTAAATGTGTTTTAAACTTTTTTATTGACTGTTACTGTTAGCATACATTTGTGTTGTATTTAACACAATAATTTTAACACACAAAAGGAAATGCCGTTCTTGTTATTTTGTTCGTTGTTTTGAACCAGTGCCTATATCTGGTATTAGTAAAGCAATTCTTTTCAACATCGAACGTAAATATCACACCAGGCCAAATGTCATACATTTGGTGAGAGAACTATTAGGTCTACTAGAAGTATTAGTCTATGGGTTCATCGGACAGAGGATATCAAATGCGTTTGAGGAGTGAAGAAAGAAGAAACAAAAGCTCGGATGGTTAAATGATTTGTGATGTTGCTTTGGTTTTTGAATAAGTGTTTCGTATATATGTATGTGTGCTACCAAAGTGAGAAACGATTTTGAGAAAAAAACTGGAAAGGGCAAGAAAATCGGAACGGCGGACCAATAGTGAAATACTTATATATTAAATAAAGACAAGTAATTAATCCACGGTTGACTTTCATTAACTAGATTTGTAAATAAGTATATTGTTTCTGCACCAACACATAGTTGAATCTTTCTGAAAACAAAAACGTGAGAGACAGGAGATTCTCATTTCATGAATCAACCAAATAATGCATTCAATGCAAGCAAATGTAAAAAGGGCCATTTTAAATCTTTTAATTTTTTGAAATAATTATTTATAAACGTGGATTTATTATGATAAAATTAATTATAATAAATAATACATATATATTGAAATCCAAGAAAAATTCGTTTCTAAATATTATTATATTTGGGAGGAAATACGCATATGTTTCCACGTAAGTATGTGGAGGCTTGAGGGAAACACGCGAATGTTTCCACGTGAGTATATGAATGTTTTGGATGAAGAACGCATATGTATCCACGTAAAAGCATATATGTTTCGCACTAAACATTCTACTGTTTGCATTTAAATGCAAGTGAGTTTGGGACTTGCAAACATATGAATGTTTGAAGTGTGTTCCAAACATATGCATGCTGAGACCGTTTTTTCAGCGTGTATGTTGGTAAGTAATGTACAAAACGTTGCATGTATGACAGTGCTTCAGTCAGTGGCAACGCGAGCCGCGACGAAGTGGTAAAGCATGAATAAGAGAGAGGAAACCCTTCTATTTTAAAAGATAAAACGGATGTGCAAGAAGCGGGAGCGTGACCAAATTTAATCTTACAGAAAGAAGAAGAGGTCCGTAACTTCTGTCGAAAAGCACAAAGTCAAACAGACAGCCAAGAAAAATCTGTAGAGATAAGGACTAGACTCTTGCCCAGATGTGCAGCATATGTTGAGAATATAGAGAGAGCAATTCTCTCCTTTATATGTCCCAGGATACTGGTGAGGGTGTGGAGCACATACAGCACGATGGCATCGACTATCCCCCCAAGTCATGGCGAAGTTAGAACTGCAATTTCCTAGCTTAAGAACAACAATGTCGCTAGTACTGCTGGACTACCGGCTTAATTGTCTAAGTCTGGTGGCTATTATATCGAAATATGCATGAATCTGCTCATAAGCAAAATTTGGCTAGACGAATGCTTGCCTAACGATTGGAGTTTTAGCATACTCAGTCCTGTTTACAAAAATGTGACCCGAGTAAATGTACAATCTATAGTGGAATAAGTCTTTCATCCATCGAATACAATGTCCTCTCGAGCGAAATGTGCAAAAGACTAAAGCCTTTTGTTGCAGACTTTATCGGAAAAATACTAAAAATCTTGGAGAAACCCCACGAAACACTAATCAACACCGACCATATCTTTGTCGATTTAAAGTCTGTCTTTAATTGTCCGATACGGGGAAATCCTGTACCAAGCAAGGTATTCCTGCCAAGCTGATACGCCTCTGGAGAATGACACTGACCTACACGAAATCCTCAGTAAAGGCTGCTAAAAATCTCACCGAACCATTTAGTACGAGGCGGAGCAACACCCTAACATGCGAACTCTTTAAAATAATAATTGAGATAATTGTGAGAAAACCTGCAGTCAACACTAATAAAAAAATCCGGGAGAAGTTACTTGCAGTATTGTCAAGAAATGAGAAGGAATCAGCAGAAGTGGGTTTGGCACTAAACGAGGACAACACAAAATTAACAAGCAGAACATCGACCCAATTATAATTTCGAGGTAGTGGATGCATTTATTTTTCCTCGGTTATATCGTAAACAGAACCAATATCGTCAGACTATGAATCAAACGGAGAATTGTGGTTGCAAACAGGTGTTATTTCGGGCTAAGCAAGAACTTCAGAGATAAGACCCTCTCTCGAGAAACGAAGATCCATCTACATTAGACTCTCATACAACCAGTCCTGCTTTATGGCCCAGAATCCTAGATCATGCGGGTGAAACATCACTGGGAGTCCACGAGAGAAAAATGCTCCAAAGAATATTTCATCAACTAAAATCCAAAAGGCCGTAACTACACTCATTAGTTTTTTTTACAGGAGAAACAAAATACATAGTATCCAAATTTTATAATCAAGATTAGAAATCAAAGACGGGAAAAATTAGTGGTAACATTTTAGTTTTTAAATAATGTTAAGTACAACATTTTAAACTCGGTTTTTCTGAAACCAAAAGGTCGTAACTGCAAGAATAAATTTGTGAATAAAAAAATCCAATGAGTGTTCGAACTCACGGGCGATGTGTTAACACCTTTTTGCTACACGGTACCTGTTCGATTGCTATGAACACATTCGTAAATGTTACATTGGAAAATAAAAAACAGCGTTCAATCATATGATGACGTTACAGTTAAATAATATTAATACTTAAAATTATTTAAAGACCCAGTGCAAGCACATGTGTCATTATATTCTTGCTCAATACTTTTTTTTTATTCCCACAAAAGCCAAAGAATGCAAAGCAACAGACACTTGTACATACATACATACATTGTTATATTCGTACGATATAACCGAAGATCAACATAAAATACTTTTTTAATATTACTCCAAATTAATACTCCAAATTAAAACACTTCAATCTCGGCTCGCCGATATCGGATCGCCTTAATTTTTGGCCTAAACTCTTCGTCGAAACCCGCACTAGCTTTTTAATCCAAAAATTAATAAAATCGGCTATGAATTTCCGGAGAAAATCGCGTGGGAAAATTATATGAAAATCGTCCAATAATCACTTTCAATACAGACTGCCAAGCAACGAACAAACAAACGATGGTAAGACAAAACCGAAGATCAACAAAACACTTTTTTAATATTACTCCAAATTAATACTCCAAATTAAAACACTTAAATCTCGGCTCGCCGATATCGGATCGCCTTAATGTTTGGCCTAAGCTCTTCGTCGAAACCCGCACTAGCTTTTTAATCCAAAAATTAATAAAATCGGCTACGAATTTCCGGAGAAAATCGCGTGGGAAAATTATATGAAAATCGCCCAATAATCACTTTCAATACCGACTGCCAAGCAACGAACAAACAAACGATGATTTATGCTATGAACAGAATTGGTAAATTTACGCAGGTCAAGAAAACGCAGTGGAAATACGTCGTATGAAACACAATAACGCCGTAACGTACGACGTAAAACTAAACACAGCTGATAAAGTTGTTTACTATTTGTGAATGCGAACATTGCAAAAAATTAATAATGGAAAAAATTAATCAAAAGCATACAAATGTTATGAAAATTATTAAATTAATAAACATAATAAACATAACAAGCAGTCGTGCTGCATCACATTTTCTAAAATTATGGCGTTGAGATCCATTTTCACTTCATAACTTGCGCTATATTCTTACTGAAATAATTTATAATTACAAGTTTTCTTTTTGTCAACAACTGATAAGGTGACCATATGTAAAAAAAAGTACTTCACAAATGAAACATAAACAAAAACTCAACTAAAAAGCTTTTTTGTACTTAATTTTATTTATATATTATTATTTTAAATGTTAATAAGTAAAAATAAACAATTTCTTAAGTAAAAAGTAACTTTAATTACTGAAATACTTAAAATATTAAAACAATATGGTCACTCGGTACTGTTTTGTACGCCGTACGCAGGCGTATGAAATAGAAATAAATCTATTTTCAACTGCTGCGTACTTGCGTATTTTACGACGCCGTCGTGATTCTGCTCATTTCCATGTACACAAATGTGTTCTATTTTTGGCGGCGTATTTACGCTGCGTAAAATACGCAGTACGCACCAATTCTGTTCACACCATTACTCTTACAAACCTAACACTTGCGTATGTATTAAATTTATAGTTTACTGCCCTAGAGGCGCGCGTATAGATGTTAACACATCAATAAAACAAATGGTCAGGTAAAATACTGCTTTACAGGCGTAATTACAAAAGTTTTTAGTCAACTCGTGTTATTTCACATATTTATATTAATTATTTAAAATAAAAAGTACGATATTAATTATGATTATTTAAAAAGATTCGAGAAAAATAAATTTATCTAATAAATGTAATTACTGCTTAACAAAAATGTAAGTGGCTGCAACAAAAAGAATGGACACATATTAATAGAGAAATCAAATTCAAGTTTGGTGTGTTGTATTTTTCTATTTATCTTGAATAAAAGTGAAGTTAAGGCTTTTGGTTTATGAAATTATTCAAGTTGCTGTTACGGGCTTTAAATTTTTGTCAATAAAATTTTGATGTATACATGTAAAATGTTGTGTGTTGATGTATTGTGGTTAGGTATATCATAATCAATCAAAAGGTAAATTGTGAATTTTTGAGTAGTTACGGCCTTTTGGATTTAGGTGAAGATTTGTTCCTAAAATAGAAAACAACGAGTATCGACAACGGATGAATCACTCTATGTCCAGACATCGACGTAGTTATGCGAATCAAATTAACGCGGTTACGCTGGCTAGGCCGTATCAGTAAAATGGATCAGAATGAACCAGGTCAAAAGGTATTTGAAGACTTACTCGAGAGACATAAAAAAATATGATGACAAAGACTTCGCTGGCAATACCAGGTGGAAGATTGTTTGCGAGATCTTGGTTTTACTAGAAATAAAACCTGAAGATCGAGCCGGTTGGAGAAGATGTTATCATTTTGTAAAGCTCTTGACCCCTCTGGGTGATTTGGGGCCACCTTAGTATGTAAGTAAGTAGCATGGGTGGCGATTGCTGTCTGATGATGATATGAATAACCACATTAGTAGGATAAAGCTATTGTTTTCAAGTTAAATCTTTGGGAGAAAACAGTATAAATCATGGCTAACTTTAATGCTATTGACGTTATTGGTGTGCGCTCCTCTTGAACACGAGATCCGGGGTTCTATCCCTGCTCTGACCACCTTAAGTTCCTTTCAGCGGCGGTCACCTCGCATAGCGACGGCAACACTATCGAGGATTTAGCTATGGAAAAGCTTCTCAAAATACCGGTGGGAACCAGTGTAAAACTCATGGTCCCAATCAGTGAGTATAAAACCAGAAAGCGCACAGCTCACTGATTTGTGAGAAGCTCTCCCCAATTCCTTCATGGGGGGTTATGGGAAACCATTTATGTATTTCTTTATCCTATAATAATTATCTAATAATAATTATTCTAATAATAATTATTCTAATTATTCTAATAATAATAATAATAATTATAATCTAAACGAGTTTGAATGGCTTTATAATTGAAATCATATTGAAGGCTCAGTTTTAGTGACAATAAACTTCCAAAAAGTCGTATGCTTCTATATACAATGCTGTCCAATGATTTAAATAAAGAACTGCTGGTAACTGAAGCATAAGACCAACGAAATCAAAAGACGAACAAGTTGGTGTAAACTAAAGATAGGCAAAATTCCTGTTTCATTTTAAGTATAAAAAACGGTGAGTGGGTTGTAGATACAGGTGCCACATGAAACATATGTAACAGCAATACTGAATTGAAAAACCTCGATACGACATGGCAAGAGAATTGACAGTTGTAAACGGGAGCGATATATACTCGTTGGTTAGGGGTAGATTCGAAATACCTATGTTGAACGAAAAGGGTCTTGTATTCATAATTAAAGTTTGTGATGTCATGTTTATCCCGTCGTTTAAAGGGAATCAGCTTTCTGTGACGGAATTATTTACCGAAGTGTTTGCAGTTGTATTCCGTGGACAAATACATTGTGGACGAGATACCCGATGAATTAGATTGAAGACGGAGGCGCTAATTTAGTTAACAATTTTCGTCAGATTTTTTAGTTCAGTTTGTGTTTTCTTTAGACTCCCCATACAACAAGATTAAATCTCATAATTTAAAAGATTACAAATAAAGAGACAAAAATAAGTAGTTACATAGGACTTTAGAATAACAATTTTAATAGTTTCGGTTAATAAAATGACTGTGGGTTCTGACAGCGGATTCTGGCAGAGGGGCAAAAAATATACGTACTCGGCGTTTTGAAATATTTCGTCTGATTTTTTTAGGCGGACGAAATTTCACCCTTTTGGACTACGTTATGATGAATCGGAATGAGAAACCATGTTATCCTTATGTTTTAGGTATAGCGTTCAGCAAGCTTATGTACCAATTTACGGGAAACATTTTTGTGGAATACTTTAAAAGGATAAAACCACGTTCTCGTACCCGTTGAGGTGGAAATGAGCCTCATCGAGCATTATGATTTTCAAATCATTATGAACAAAAATGCCATATAACGAGCCCGTATGGTAACCAATTGTGACGGCGCCCATTTAACCGATATCCTCTTCTCAACTTAACCAATAAAATTATAAAGGTCCAAATAAACATAATCAAAATACAGAATAAAAGTTTTTAATTAACAAAAAAAAAATGAGAGCCAAACAACATCGGATGACTTCTTTTGAAACACCTTGTAGTTTAAAAGTTCAGATGTAGAATAATTCAGACATTTTTAATAATATTATTTGAAAAATATGTATATAAAAACAATTAATTAAAAGTCAATATACATCGCCTATTTCCTGAAAAATTACCAAACAAACACCAGACAATCTTTTTGAAATTTAGTTGGATAATTCAGTCGGAAATAAAAATTCAATCGAGAAAAAAAGACATTGAATGTCTGTATATGTATCTACCGGAAGAAGATATTAAATAAATTTCTAACTTAGTATCTGGTTAATAACAGAAAAAGTAGCTTTTTTATTTGTTTTATTATTTAAATTCAGCCGAATGTTCATAATGAAAACTTACAACTTTTTAATTTACAAATAAAGAACAATACTTACAACGCTTTCCTTCCATGAGTAATATACGTATTATTTGCACATACGTGGAGTTATCGCAACAATTTTTGACTTCGCAAATTTCACATATTTTTCATATATCCGCCAAATTGTTATATACGATATTATAACGCGTTTTATTTTTTGTTTTTATGGATATACAATTATAAAACGCCTAAATATTTCATAAGACCTGGGGGCTAGAGAGATTGATAGATCTTGAAAAATTACCTTAGAAAGTGTTATTATTTAATTTTTTTGGATTTTGTGATATACGTGCAGATAACTCCGGTACGACGATATATCAGCTACAAGAGAATGAATACCCTTCCCTTTTAGCGTTCTGCAATAGGTTCACATGTTTGATGAAATCGTTCACCATGTTCATTGAACTCTGTTGCCAACTGATGCTCAAAATAATCCATATAAGAAATCAGAAACTGAATTTTTGTTGACATGTGAACACCTAGTTTCTCAACAGCACTTAGCATCGTGTCGACGTATAGTCGAGCGATTTTTGCCTAGAAAGTTGTAAATAACTTCATTAATGCTCTCGCATGCGGCAAGTTCGTTTGGTGGGAGTATTTGCTTATATTCAGAGTATGTCCAGGCCAACAAAAGTAGTTGTCGTAATGAAGACAGAGTCTTTAAAATTAATTACAGATGTCAGATGTAATGTCTTCAGATACTTTAATGATTCTCCATGTGTATCCAAACATTTATCAAAGTTTTTTACCACACCAAGTTTTATATGCAGTGGTGGAAAAATAATTTTTTCAGTTGGTACCAGCAGTGACTGAAGGATATTCTGCTCGCCGAATGCCCCTTCAACTCTTGGCTCCAATTGTTTTTAGAAATATTGGTTCCCCTTCCATCTGCTATCCCATTTGCATATAAAGCATAAATATTTAACGAATCCAGCTTGCATACCCGAGAGAAAGCTAACAACTTTAAATCACAACAGACCCACCATTTGTGCTCTTCATATTTTACTGCATCCAATATAAATTTTATCGAATCATAACTTTCCTTTATGTCGATTCCATACGCAATTGGAATAGGAATCTTGGAATTATCGCAATAAAGCAGTACAACTTTAAGACTTTTCTTGGATGAATCTATAAAGATACGCCAGTCCTCGGGGTTATATTCGATATTCTTTTCCGCCATTAAGCCTTCAATATCGTTGAAATAAGTAGACGTGTTGGATTCGTTAACTGAAAAGTATGACAGAAAAATGCCTTGGAATTTACGAAAACAACTAACATTAACACCAGGTTCAAGCAGATGAAGACTTTTCAAGTCTGCAGCAAATATTTCTGATTCCTTTTTAGACAGATTCGGCTTCCGTGCCAATGCATTTAAATACTCTTGCGACTTTAATATTGAGCTTGGGGCTGCTTCATTTCCTGTGAAGCCACTAACAATGGCTTCTGTTCCAACGCAATATGTTGACTAGGAGTTCCAGGATGTGGCTCTGGTGGTGGATGTTCATCAGAATGTGGTACTGGGAGCAAGGCTAATGGTACTGACTCATGCACAAAACACTTTCGAGAATACCTATTCAAATGTAGAATGTCAGAATTTTGACATACGTAGCAAGTGGTGTTGTCAGATTCACCTGGGTCTAGCTGGCCAAACTGCATTGATTTGCAATGACTTACAACCAAAATTAAAAATATTAATATCGTGAAAAATGAAAAATTAAATTAGTTTTGGACCACAACGCTAGACCGTTGTAACAGGTGTGACAGCAATGATTGGGCGTCCACAGCTCATCAGGAAAAACTTCCAGTTGAAAATACGTCTTAAAAACGTCTTCTACTTTGTTATTGAAACACGTATCTCTTTTTTCACAAAGAAATTGAAATTGCCGACATGTAATGCAATTCGAGCAGGTTTTGTTTTGACTCTTCATAGTTTTTTGTTGCAGGCCGACGGAACTTTTCAGCCATAGTGCAGCTGACAAGGTATGGCGCTCCTAATTTGCGCAGTGTGAATAAATTACAACAACATTTGAACTAAATTTTTTTTTATTTTTATTTATTTATAGATTTTTTTATTTATTTATTTATTAATCTACAGCTTTCATTTGTCCGGTGTCTTATAGTTAAATTTTACGTGCAATATTTTTCCAATTTTAGCGCCAGCTCGGAATAAGTATGAATTAACCCTTAAATGGATTTTAAGTTTTGTCTTGCTTTTGACATTTAAGTTGAGTTTGGTGTGGTAAGGAACTTAAAGTAGAATTATATGAGGAATATTTCTGTAGTACATTTTAACACGTTACACCCTTGGTTTAGGGGTGTTTTTTACCCAGTCACTGATTAAGACAAGGGACCTATTCCTAAATAATATTCGGATTTATTCTAAAATTCGCAACGTTGTGGACAACTTACAATAATGAAAAAACAGTTGTTGGTAATTATGCATTATTTGATGAATTAATTAAGTTCTTAACTTTACTACTGAAACTTACTATATAAAATTGTCGGTTGGGGGAAATATTTAAAAGCGATACACACTATTGAAAGACATTTTAATATATTCAATTTTTTAACATTTGTCTCCAATAAAACGTGATCACTGAGAGTCTATGAAAATGCAAACATTGATAAAACAACAAGTTAAAAATCATTCACTGAGCTAGCTCTATTTTTTTCTTTTCTATTACTCGCTCTAATCACGCGTAAAGAAGAATACCAAGTTCTCAAATATGACCACACTCATTAAAACTTCATTACCGGTTTTGTAAATTCTTTACTACTTCACGATGATCATTAACTCGATAACTTTAGTCAAGTGTAAAGAGAAATGCAAAACTTTTAGAAACAACTTACATCGATTTCAGTGTGTTTTGTTCTCTAATTTTTAAATTATACTTCGTTTCCTTTCACACTGTCAAATTATTTAAATTAATTTTTTTTTCATAAACTTACCAACTTCGACGATTGCAAAGCGCTTTCCTATTGTTGTTACTGATCTGGAGTAGTGGTGAAGAGCTGCAAACACTTTTAGTTTTTAAATTATCGATCGCAGAGTTTTCTTGGGTTTTTTTTTCAACTTATTAAATTTTAATATTAATTGTCGTCTATAATTGTCTTTTAATATTAATTGTCTTCATATCACTCGATTTCTAAGGTGTAATTATGTAGTTTTATCTTTTTTCCTTTCTCTTATTTCTAATCACAATTATGAATTTGAACTTAAAACTTTAATCATCCTCACTTCATGCACTTTTTATAGATTTTATTCTCTAATAACTAGTGTCTAAAAAACCGGAATTGTTTCAAAAAGCTGTTTTCGGTTTGTTCGAAATAACAGTTTTTGAAGAAACCGGTTTCAATTCTGGCAAAACCCGATGGAACCGGTTTTTTCGGTTTTTTGTTTTAAATTAAATTGCGCATGTAGCACTTCCAATATATTAATTTAGCGATCATTTCATATACGTATTCGTGTTTAAAACTCAAAATTTTACAACTCTACTTAAATTTGACAATACCGTTTTAATTTTAAATTTAAATTTAAATCATATCCCAATTTGGAACGAGTGTCCAAAAAAATTTTACAAGTTTTATTTAATTTCATATTACATATCGTCACCTAAAATGAACAAAGACGTAACCATCATTTTCAAAATTTTACAGGAGAAGCAAAAAATCTTATAAAATCCAAAGTATTTCAGTTTTAAATGCGTTCATTCCACAGCTTACCTTAGGAACTTGGAAGTCTACTATGTGGTACATTTATATTTTAGCGTGGAGTATTATATTCAATTAAAAAAAGAGTTTTTATTTTTTGAGGGTTACGCCTTTGGACATTTCAGATGACGATATACTGATTTAAACTTCGAAATCAAATTCCAAATTTTAAACTCTTCATGAATGCAAATCTTATTCAGTTCAAAAAACTTATTAAATTTGAAAAAAAAATTTAATTCTTTGTTAAATCATAAAATCATTTTGAAATTTGAATAAACAAATTGGTTGGAAATGTCATTTATAACTTATTGCTTATTTTTATTTATTG
The DNA here is from genome assembly GCA_963931995.1 of Phaonia tiefii. NCBI lineage: Eukaryota > Metazoa > Arthropoda > Insecta > Diptera > Muscidae > Phaonia > Phaonia tiefii. The sequence continues at coordinate 76,251,128 of OZ008371.1, read as the reverse complement.
CTTATTGAAGCATAAAACGATATTTGAAAATCGAAATCATGTTTATAGCTCTGCTGATGCAACACAAAGGAATGATTTAGTTTGCATAATTTTGAGAATGGTCCAGTTGGTACAAATTCCATCCGAATAAACATGCGTGGATTACATTTCATGCATGAATATGAGGATGAATATTTCGAAATACAAACATACGATTGGTCTCTGGCCCCAACTGTATTTGGGTGAGATTTTCTGGGTGAGATTTTCTAGCATACACGTGGTGCTCTTAGATGATAATTTCCTAGAGAAAATTACACATCTCATAATGAAGAAGATTTTGAAATATCACACAATAGTTACCTCAGTAAAGATGATTTCAATATCCTTATCAAAATATTGATAGGCCATGTTGGCAGAAACTTAAAATGTCAACCACTTTTACTTGATAGCTATTAATAAACAAAATTTTAATGCTGATTTTTCGGCTTCTGGACAGAAAAGGAAGTATGAATTCAATCCAATTACGAAAGTAACCTCTCAATTCTCACTCAATTCCTGATACAAATTATAAAATGAAATAGTAATAGCCGTATACTAACTGTTGCCAGGCAAAAAAATCGGAATATTGTCTCATACAATTATTGATTAGAGATTGTCGACGCTTGTTCCATCATGTTTGACAAACAAAATTTCTATAACATTATATATATGGAAGATGGATGTATGAAGTTATTTTCAAAAGCCCATTACAACACCCAGAAAATCCTAGCCACCATCTTGATTTCACTACATACGTTGGAACAGATGCCATTGACAGTGGTTACTCAGGAAATGAAGCAGCCACAGGCCCAACATTAATGTCGCAAGGACACTTGAATTCATTGGCACGGAAGTCTGTCTAAAAAGAATTCAGAAATATTAGCTGCAGACTTGAAAAGTTTTCATCTGCTTGAACTTAGTGTTAATGTTAGTTGTTTTCGTAAAAGCCAAGGCATTTTCGTACGTTCCATACTTTAAAGGGTAGATGGTAAACTATGTGAATTAAGCATTCAAAAAGCGAATCCAACAATGAAGAATTGACAATTCATATTTATAGGGATTAGGGTTTGCATTTCTCTTTGCTTCAACATTGTTTATTTCCGTCGGACGTGAATTATATAAGAAGAATTTGAATTGGTCGAAACATTTCCCACATCACCATTGATCATAGTGCAGTGCATAACATAAGTTACTCCAGCAGTTTCGCAATTTTGTTTTGCAAAACCAAATTTTATTGGCCAACACAGAAGTGTTGATGAAGAAAATCTATTCACCCAAAGCTCCTCATGAGATATCGAATCAATCTATTTTTAATCTTATAATAAAGCATTAGTAGGAACATAAATATTGTTACTTATATTTTGGGCTATAAAACAAAAACTAATGAACGTTTTTGGACATATGTATTGTGTACAAAAAGCCCATTCAAAATCCCAATAAAAATAGTGTTTCGCAGTAAGCAGGTTTGTAAGGGAGAAACGGAAAAACGTCCCTTGCAAACCTGCTTACATGAGGCATGATTTTTATAGGGCGAATTCGCAGTTGGAAGCACTAGTTTGTTACAAAATAAGCGCATGTTTCATGATATATGAGGATTCAAGGCCTTCAGTAAGTGCTTCATTACAGCAGCAAGAGTAACATGAATTCGTGCCTAAATTATTTTATAAAAAAACACTGTTTTACACCCGTTCACTTTTATTCCACGTGTTGTTTGCACAGAAGCAAATCAATGACTCGTCATTATTTTTTTATTACGCCATCAAAACATTATACACGGTCGGCAATGATTCATGTACATTTTCGTCTGCTTACATCCTGATTCCTCGTAAGGGAATGGGTGAGCTCTTGAAATTTTGTTTCTTATATTTAATTTATTATGAAAAAAATTTGTAAAGTTTATTATGAAGCTCTTACATATGCGCTTCGGTTTTGTCCTGCTTCTGAAAACCTACAATTTTTTTATTGGGATGTCCGCCCTTGGTCTTCACGCACGCCTTATGTAGCATTGCCCAATTATTAGTAGCTGCACGCACCTCATTCATTGTAAAATTGGCTACAGCACGAATCAGGCCATGTCCTCTCACGCCGTCGACAATTTGTAATCCAGAGGGTTCTGATCAGAGCTGCCAGAAGGCCATTCTTTGGAGCATATAAAAGCTGGCAAATTGTTTTGAAGCCAAGTTTGTGTCGTTTTAGCTTCTTTAGCTTCTTTAGATGATCGTGCAAAAACCCCATCATTTTGTTTGTTAAACTTTTCCAGTACGGTAAACATGTTTTCATCCGTAACAAGATTTTTCTATGCAAGATATAAGCGTACTTCACCAAAAGACGTTTGGATTTTTCTATCCTATTTGTTTTTAAGTTGCAGTCAACAAATGTCCTGTACGCCGTTTGAAAGCTCCAAGTCCCAAGTCTTGTTTAATAATTCGACTCAAAGACTCGTGCTTGATTTTCATCTCATGGGCCATGATTTTGTGTTTCCGGATAGCATCTCGTTGAATTCTTTCTTTGACGGATTTGATGACTTGCTGTGTCCGAATGATACGTGGGCGGCCCGACCGGGGACGTTCTTTTATATCTCCAGTATCCTCGTTGAATTGTAGGCACCTGTAGATGAACATGCGACTAATGCCGAGCGGGTGCTTTGAAAATATGTTTTTGTTTCTTTCCACACCTAAAATGTGATGATACACCCAGCGAAATATATTTTTTCTCTGTATTCTCAATGCATTGCGTTTTTGGTGTAGAATTTTAATAAATTTAGTATGAGTTACTAGGTATATTATGTCAGAGAATGTAAACATTCGATCTCTTTTATAAGTTAACTGAGAAAGGACTTAGTTTTTTCTATTTCTAGTGCGAAATATATATAAAGGCAACACGAAAAAGAACCCGTATTCGTACAGTAGTAAATAGAAATTTAAACAGAAATGAGTTTTCTATGGTTGTTATTTTATTGTTTTAAACTTAACGTAGGTCAAATTAAAAAAACATATCAATTTATATAGAATACCTGGTCGAAAGTAGATAAGTAAAGAAGAAAGGGGAAATTTTAAGATTATCATGATGAAGGGCTCTCCTATCGGGAAATTTTGAAGCGATTGGAAAGATCTAGCTGTGTCATTGACAATTTTATAAAATAGAGTGGGCAATATGGAAACACAAAACGACCAGGAAGGACACCGCCGATCAGTGAAAGCGCCAAAATAGAAATCAAAAGGGTTGCTGTTAAAGAAAACTTCTGTGATAAGGAAATTATTGCTGAATTGAGCTTGGTAGCAAGGTTGGGTCGTGTTCAACAAGTAATGAAACGCGACTTCAAACTGTCATGTGGAAAAAGTATGTAAAACTTGGTCTCAACCCAATACACGAATTAGCCAGATTTAAGTTCGCTGAAATGTACAGATTTCCGATGGAGAAAATTAAATTTGGATCGACCTGATGGCTCGGACAAATATTGGCGCTCCAGAAATTTTTACAAAATTAGGCGTACCGTCATTTCGCCCAAAAACGAAAATGACATATCGCCCAAATATGTCAAATCGCCCAAAACCCTAATTACTAAAATGACATATCGCCCAATAGCACTCACATAAGACCCAAAATAAAATCACATACCGCCCAAAAACATTGACGTACACATATTTTGCGCGAAATGTCATTTACGAAAAGAATTACGTTGTACAAATATTACCACAACGGAATAGCACCCTACATCATATAATGGTGCTACATGCTGGTTAGTCGTTATGTTTGAAACACCTCAGAGGCCCTGCGTTGTAGGCATGAGCTACTAACCTATGGTGTGAAAACGACTGACCAACCCATTGAAGTAGGGTGCTTGTAATTTTAAGCGGTAAATTTGCAGGGTTTTTGTTTGAAGAAGTAATGTTTGGTGCATTCCATTTCCATCATTTGGTTTTTGCCATTGTCGTGTAGCTGTGGAGCTTCACCGCGTGAGAGAATCAACAGTATTGAGTTAAATAAAATAATTGTCTTTAAATACAATTTTTTCTGCAGGAATCAGGAAAGTACTCTAAAATTGGGTTAGCCTCGCCGCGTGGGAGGATGAGTCGTGCCCGCGGCGGCCGCTCGCTTCGCGCCGCGCCTGCGCGTTTCGCACCGCGGGCGCGAGCCATCCTCCCACGCGCCGAGGCTCAACAGTATTGAGTCAAATAAAATAATTGTCTTTAAATAAAATTTTTTCTGAAGGAATCAGGAAAGTACTCGAAAATTGGTTTACTCTCGGGTACAAAGAACTCAGGAGAGACTTGCATCGCCAACTTTTTTCAAATCCCCAAAAACACCTCTGGAAGTTATAGAGGCATTGAGGACCGAACAAGGGCGTTATGTTATTTTTCTACTAACAATTTCAAATAAATATGTGTTATTTACAAATTACATAGAAAATATAGATATATTTCTTTTACAAATGTGTCCATATTTTTGGGTATTGTGTCATTTTTATTATTTTTGGGGGAAGTGTCATGGATCGTTGTTGGCTTGGGAAAATGTCATATTGCCCAAAAAATCATGTTATAACGCCCAAAATTCCGATTTTTTTGGACAACAACAACTAACATTGAAATTTTTTGACCGATATGTCATTTTTGTTTTTGGGCGAAATGACATTGGGCGAAATAACGGCACGCCCAAAATTATGCGTCAGCGGCGAAATTTTGAGGGTGGGTCCCTTACGGTTTGGGCTGGTATGAGTTGTAGAGGAACCACTCCAATATGTCTCGTTTTCACAAAAATGGACACCGTGTATTAAATTCGACTATTGGATGTCGTCTTCGTTAATTCTGGAGAGGAAATTGGTGTCCGAGAATTCATCATCCAGCAGACAACGCAGCAGTACATCGGTCTAAGAAAACTTCAAAGTTTCTGGAGTCCAGAAATAATACCAACTCTTGACTGGCGTGCACTTAGTTCTGGTCTTTATCTGATCGAGAACCTCTGGTCTATTTTATCTAACCAAGTTTACCACCTAGACCGCCAGTTGAAGAATGTCAATGATCGAAGGGTAGAAATTCAAGAAAATGGGAGATAACTGAGGCGTAGTGTTATTTTACCCAAAACATTTTTGCCCAAAACGGTTTTTGTCATTTCACCCAAAAAATCTCATTAAATCTGAATCTCAAAAAATTTATTGTCATTTAGACCAAATGCAAATGTCATGGAACCCAAATAATTTTTGGGATCAAATGACGATATTGACGAAAACCATGTCATATTGTCCAAATTATGTAATGTTATACCGACCAAAGAAATCTGCGACATTAAACCCAAATCAATTTAGGTAGTCAACGTTCTGCAGGAAAACGCCACAGCGCGAAAAATTTTAATAAGCAATTTTTTTTGGGCAAAATGACGCTTGCTTAATATAGCATATTTGTATCTCTTAGTACAATAGAAGAACCGCTGCGTTTCAAAGAATGAGGTAAATGATGCTTCCAAATATTCCCTGTAAAACTGGAAGTTTAGTTGCTTATAAGTTAACTTATAACTCTGGAGAAATTTTTAGGTGTGGCAAGGAAACACACTGGGTGGGTGATGGTGGAAAGGGGGGGGGGGGGGGTGGTCGGGCCAGCGAGCGTGCCTATGAATCTCAGCCGCGGCGCGAATGCGGCGCGCACGAGCGGTCTTTTTATTTCATTTTTTTCTTAAATTTCCAATAATAACTTATTTAACTTAAAATACTTCGGTTTTAAAGTAAAATTCAATTTCCGAAAATAAAGGGGTTTTCAACAGAGACGCTACAAAAGTAAATCGATAGGGTCAGCAAACGACGCCATATTTTTTCTCGCTCTTTTGACCTTTCTCTTTAGTAAGGTTTGCCATTTCATCATGGATAGATATACGAGCCAACAACGGGTCGAAATTATTAAAATTTACTACCGAAATTTGGAGTCAGTGGCCTCAACTTTAAGAGCGCTACGTCCAATTTATGGTCTTCAGCGATGAGGCTCATTTTTGGCTGAATGACTTCGTCAATAAGCAAAATATGCGTTATTGGACAGACAGCAATCCACACGTAATCCATGAGTCATCATTGCATCCCGAAAAAATTACGGTTTGGTGCGGTTTATGGGCCGGCGGCGTCATTGGCCCGTACTTCTTCCGTGATGGACAAGACCGGCACATTACTGTGAATGCGAATCGCTACCGTTCAATGATAACCGAATATTTTTGGCCCCAATTGGATAATATGGACTTGGAGGACATGTGATTCCTACAGGACGGCGCCACAAGCCACGCAGCGAATGCCACAATCAATTTATTGGAAACCAAGTTTGGTGAACGTGTTATCTCACGAAATGGCCCAGTCGATTGGCCGCCTCGGTCGTGCGATTTGACGCCGTTAGATTATTTCCTGTGGGGCTACGCCAAGTCTATGGTCTATGCAAATAAGCCAGCGACGATTGAAGATCTTCGTACGAATATCGAACCTGAAATTGCAGCAGTATGGGCCGATTTATGCTTGAAAACCGTTGAAAATTGGGTTCAGCGTCTGGACTTCTGCAAGCGTGCCCGTTGTGACCATGGAAAAGAAATCGAGTTCCATACATAATGGCATCGAACGTACTTTCACAGGAATAAAAAATTTCATTGGTATCTAAAACCGGTTTTGTTTTATTTAAAAAAACTTTTGTAGCACTCTTATTGAAAACCCCTTTAGGATGTCCCAGACTTCGTTGCAAAGACCCAGTGGATGAATCTCTACAGAACCTTGGTGTCGACAAAAAAACAAAAATTCGAGCTAGTCGGAGAAATGTGTAATCATCGGTTTACAACGTCCCAAGTCCATGGCCATAATGTGATGACCTAAATATATAAGTAAGTACGTCATTCCACCCAAATATTTTCCAGCAGAAAATTGGACCTAATGACATTTTTCATTTTGGACGTTGTGTCATTGGGTGATGTGACACTGTGCCATCAAAACAGTTGTGGGCTTTATGACATTTTGAAAAATATAAAATATTATAGAAAAGGGTCATTTCGCCCAAGCGTTCGACATTTAACCCAAATTTTTCCAACAACAACTTACATTTACCGATTTTAGGGCTTAATGACGTTAGTGGTTTGGGCGAAAATGTTTTGGGTTAAATAACACTACGCCGATAACTGATCCTGCGCATATTCCTTCGTTGATAAACTCAATGCCAATACGCTTAGTAGAAGTTATCAGCGTTAATGGAGATCATACGCCTTACGAAACTTTTTAAAATATTTAAATGAACTTTTTGCCTTTATAAATATTTCGCACTAGTAATTAGTTTATTTTTGTTGATTCACCTTGAAGAAGTTATTGTCAAAGTATTTTTGGTGAACAGTATTTTATTTTGAAAGGCCTAATACAATATAAAACAACAACTTGAAAATTCATCCCAACATTTGGGAAAAACAAAAAATGGTCTTGCCTTTATATTTATTTCGCTGGGTGTATAACTGCGATACGGGTTTCTTTTTCTGACCAATCCATGGTGAAAGTTAACACAATTTCAAATTCCCGTAACTAAATACCGCTAAACCGTAATAAAAGGGTATGTTCAATTTTAGTATTCTAATGGCTATGTTCAATTTAGTAACAATAATTATGTCCCTACTAATATATACAAATATATTTTATAAATAAAGAAAATAAGTAAAATTTCATGAAATAAGCCTTTACGTCAGTGGCACTAATGCAATCATAAACATGAACTGCCCCATTTGGATATAAGTGACAGATTTCCTGTTGGCTTCCCTTTTTTACTTAGGTCAAGTATGCCGTCTGCAGTTATATACATTAAAGCTGTTAAGTCGACTTATACAGAATCTTCCGTAATTGTAAGCTTCGATTTTAATGGTGTCTTAAAGTTTCGTAAAGCTTATAGAGTAGGGAAACAATTTTCGTGAACATTATTTCCCACTTTGCGTACAACTCTATATATTTTTCAGATAGAGCCAAGTCAAGCTATAAAGATAACGCCTGAAATGGTTTCAAATGTTTTGGATCACTTTGTACGCTATCAGGTTTTACTGTTTCACCTGTGAAATTTATTTCCTTTTCACTGTGCCCAACTAAAATATCTTGCACTGTTCGCATTTTAGTTTTTTATGACGCTTCAGAAAACTCTACTAAGGGTCTGCCACGATTTCCAGTACTAGTACAAGGCTGCTCGAATTATTATTCCAATATAACCCCTACTGTACAAATAATATAGGTTATGACATTACATTCATTTTAGGTATTTTTATTTGAAAAGATCGTCCACTGTATCCATTTGACGGTATCAACAAATAAATATCAGCTGATCTACTGATATTACCACGCTCTGAATTTTGTTTCGTTGTTGTTGTTTGGATGCAAATGTAAAGTGTTTGTAGCATGTTGCAAATATAGTATATTTGTGTCCATACACATTGTGTTTGTTATTCAATATAACACGTTTGGGACACAATGATTAAAAGGTTGTAATAATATGTATTTCTTACCTAAATGTGGTTTGTCGATAACTGGTGAAAACAAAAACAAAAGCAGCAGATCTTCTATTCACGAAAACAATGTTTGCAAACATGTACATGGTTCCTACAAGATGTTGCTGGGGCCGTTATTATTCAGCGCGCAGGTAGGTGTATCCTGAACGATAACCCAGAATTACGTAGTAAGCAATTAGTAATAATATTTCAGACAAGATATTGCTGGTCATTTCGACTAATAGCTGCATTACATTTTTTTAGTTGCATATATTTAAAATATCTTTAAATTAACTAAGTAAAGTAAACAAATATCAGGAACAAAGTAATTCATATTTGACAAATGTAGAAAAAAAATTTAATTTTACCCACGCACTTTTTAAAAAATTTAATTGAAAAAGAATTTTCACCTTCTAATATATCAAAGTTCAAATTAAATTATCATGAACAAATATTTCACCGAATTTTATGATGTTTGTTTCATCACAATTTCATCCGTAAAAAGTAAATATTTAAAAATTAATATAAAAAAATAGGTTTAAGATTTATAAAACGAAACAAAACCAACCAATCCTTAGCCATCCAAAAAATATAAGCCTATTCAAATCCGTCTACAAATGTATTTTTGAACAAAAAATTTTCTTTCAACTACTCACGAACGAAACTTCAAAGTCAATTTATTTTGCATACAAATCACTGATTTTGAATTACTCTGGAGTCCAAAAAAAAAACATTTCTATGTATGAAAAAATGTTTTTGGATTTTTAAACCGATAACAAAAACATTCATTTCAAACCAAAAGAATTTTCATACTTTTGTCCATGACCATGTGCGGTGTACCAATTGTGAAACTTAATAAAAAAAATATAATTATTCAAACCGCGCTTGGCTTGCATTAACTAGCATTGTATACTCGTATAAGTATATTGTTTGTGTATCAACTTGCGTTTGACGAAGTTGAAACTTTCTTAAGACAAAAACGGGAGAGACAAAAAAAAAAGAAAAAAATAAATGCATAAAAATTAATTCATTCAATGCAAGTTAAATTAAAATGGAACTTTTAAATCTTAGATTTTTTTATTAATTGGTTATACATTCAGATTTATATTTTTAAAATTAATTATAATAAATAAATTATCAAACAATTTGTTTTTAATATGTTTGGGACGAAATACGCACATGTTTCCACGTAAGTTTGTGGTTGTTTTCCACGTAAAAGCATTCTCGTTTGCCAGTAAACATTATAATGTTTGCATGTAAATACATCTTAGTTTGAAACGTGCAAACATATGAATGTTTGGAGTGTGTTCAAACATGCAGAATATGTTTGGAAGAATATGTTACAGAGATATTTTTTGCAGCACGTACAAGTTCTAGTATGCAATCTACATATGCCAATTAGTCTCGATCAAAGATCACTCAGTATCAGCACACACTGAAAAGTCGATAATTCATATTTTGAATGATCAGTGAACTCTTGATGAAAACTGCGTGCATCTATCATAGACTAGAAGATATTGCATTGAATTATTATTTTGTTGAGTTAATCGAGCTCTCGCTGTAGCTACCAGAGACGTATGCACGGTAGGCCAGGGGGCTGGGTTCCCGCAAATTTATTCCTTAAATGATGACTTTTGAATGTAGTGCTATTTTTAAACCTATTTTTTTTAATTATATTTTATAATCTTCTGATTTCATGATGATCGCCGATAAATTAATATCTACATATCGCTGCTCTAGAAGAATTGAGTTTTCAGCTTAATGGTATCACAAAGCCTTGAAGTTTATGGTGGAAAAAATACGTAATGTATTTTGTAAGTAACAATTGGTCAACTATTAACAAAAACAAAAAAAAAAAAGTCTATTAAATTACTATTAACAAAAACTAACAAGTAAGTGCTTGACTCCTGCTCTACACGTCTGTAGAGTATTCTTAACCAATTCGACGAATAGTTTAGTCACTGGTAGCACATCAGATAATTTTTTTCTATTTTTGCCTCTCCTGTAAAATTTCAGTTTAAGCAGTTAGATCAATGTTCTTCTAGAGCAGAGAATATAAACTATTATTTATTTTATTATACAAGCAAAGGGCCCTATTAATAGGTTTTATTATGAATATTTTGTATTAATATAATTGGCGTGATTTAACCGGGTCATGAATAGTTATTTTAGATAATAACAACGAACACTCTACTAGTACTGAAATAAAACGTGAATGAACTGGAGAAGATGCATATCCCTTCTGATTTCTAACGTCTGTAAATGCATCAAATTGCATATATTTATATGGAAGCAGGAAAAGAGGACGACCAAGACTCCGCTGGGAAGACCAGGCAGAAGAATCCCTCCGTATCCTTGGTGTTATCAACTGGCGAGAAAAGGCGAAGGATAGAGCCAGTTGGAGGAATATGTTGAAATTGTTTTAAATTGTTTATTTAATTAATATGTGTAAGATGGCTGACCTCCCTAGGTAGTAAAATAGTCAATAAAAGTAAGTAAAGTGTATAATTTGCAATTGCTTCTGAAAACTGAATAGAAATTATGCAGAAAAGTATAACGACTCCAAGTTACAGAATCATACTCCCGTTTACTACAGACAAATGACGTATATAATTATTTATGTGTATAAGCGACACTGATCAAGGATATGCATTATGAGTTATGTTTTTTATGTGATTGCAAAAAGTTAATTTCTTATCAAATACGACTTCAAGCTCCAAATGCTAAGAATATTATTATCCAAGAAATATGTCGTCAAAATATTTGAATATGATGTAATGAATATGATGTATTTCGTAAAAATGTGATCATTTTCTCAGGCTCAAAATAAATCAATATTTTCACACTGCATATTGAAATTGTCAGTTGCCAATGTTGTGTGCGAATTATACTGTAGCACTTTCACTTTACAACTTTCACCGCTGAGCTCTCGTTAACGTCGCGCTGTGTAATGCCTCGATGTGAGCGTCGTGTCGCTTTTATATTGTGTGCTGCGTCCCTTGTTGCGTGTGCTGAGCTTACTGCATTGCCTGTGCTGCTGCTGTCGGTGCATGCGTGATACCTAAGCGCTACCTAAACGGTGTTAACCCTTGGAAAAACACATGGTTCTGGCCAGGCATATTTCATTTTTTGCTACCTATGGACCTGAACAGGAGAAAAAGGTAAAAAAAATGAAATTAAAAAATTTTCGGCAAATTTTTCACTTTTGCGTGCTACCTAAACAGTATTAAGAATCATCTGTAGGAAGTTTATATGTTCTAGAAATTTGTTTATTGAGATCTTAGGTAAATTTTTGTAGTTCATTGTTTCCTTGAATTTTGAACGGTTTGCTACCTATGGACCTGAACACGGGAAAAAAGGTAAAAAAAAATCGAATTTTTTTAAGTTTTTTGCGATTTTGATCTGGAAGGTGAAGTTTTTTTGATTTTATGTTTTTGTTCTTTATGACAAGAGCTACAACTTTGCCTCAGAGAGTAAATCGAAATTCTGAACGGTTTGCAAGATATGAGCCTGAGAAAATGATCACATTTTTACGAAAATGATACCGAGGCCCCAAATCTTTGGCGGCCCATAAAAAAAAAGTGCATGACTTTGGGAAAAATTGGGAAACACGGGTCTTTTTTTTAGTCTTTTATTACGTAGTGGTGTCCGTATATGGTTATTTTGCCATGACTTAAAAACACTACGATAAAGCTTTAAATCATCTGCATAAACGAGAAATTCCGAAAAATGTACTCAGAGCATTTTCGAAAAGTAAAATAAATATGGACCTAATTCACTACTTTGGGAAACCCCTGATGTAGGAATGAAAGAATATGATGTGTGATCATGAACCATCACGAAATATGCTGTATTTACTAAATACGAAAAAATCCCTTTTAGGAATTTATCGTAATTTGTAATCAGTATCTTATGATGTGAAACTCTTGCATATGTATATTGAAACTCTTGCATATATTGAGGATGAACATTTACCAGATTTTTAGAATGTCAAAATTAGAGGGAACATAGGACATACTATCGAAAGTTTGAGGGTCCAACAGAACGGGTATAGGCCAACGAATACAGAAGAAGATGGGGTCAACACTAAGTCAGTCTACTCTGTGATTTTGTAAAAGCAAGTTATATGCTATTGGGATTAGTTTGTGAAGTTATTATTATGCTGAATTTATTTGAAAAATTTTATTTATAGTATATATTAATTAACTTGACGATTATTTTGATTTGATACATAATCAAATAAGTAAGTTACTGCATTGCAGCAATAGTTGAAAATCGGAAGCAGTGAACATGTAATTTCACAGCATTAATACAGAATTTCGCCCCTGAAGTTGTCAACAAAAAATTGACAAAACGTTGGGACAATCATGAAATAAAAACCTTTCTTGTACTTGCATGGATCGGATCGACTAGTAAGTTCCAATATTCAATACACAAAATTTTATATAGTGGGGTTACATTTTCAAATTTGCAACGAAAGTGAAATACAGCATGTGTCATATTGGTATATATGTGCATTAAAAGTTTTGAAGAAAAATATTTGAAGTATGCAACAAATGCAGTTTGCTTAAAATTTTAAAGTAGAAAATATAATTTTTTTTTTGCTGTTTTTGCTCTTTAATACTGGAGTAGCACAATTTTGAGACTAACAAAGAATTAGTTTTATAGACGAGGTGTGCATCAAAAATCTCCTAAAAAAATTGTATGGGCGTGCATTCGGGAATTGTATGGGCGTGAAAAAATGTCGGCAATTGCATCTTCTATAAAACCCATTTATTCTAAATTCGCAAAATCGTGTTACTGCAGTTTTAACGATCAAAACCAGCAAAAAAGTATGTTTTCTACATTAAAATTTAAAGTAAACTGCATTTATTGCACAGTTCAAATATTTTTCGTCAAAACTTTTGATGCACATACATACCAACATGGTACATGCTACATTTCACCATCAGTACAATTTTGAAAAAGTAACGAAATTATATTAAAATTTGTCAACATGTGAAATTGCAACTCGTTTTTGCTTCATCTGCATTTCAGGGCGTGAAGGGGTTAATTGGGTTTTCTGAAATTGTGTGTGCGGATTCTATTTTTTGCTAAACAAATCCTGTAGCTTCAACTATTTTTTCGGTCCGGCCTAATGCACAACATGCTCAAAATTTTTAGCAATAAAATTTAATTTAGCTATAGGTCGATAATTTTCTAATTTTCTATTTCTGCTGAATAAAAGCCCTAAACTTTCGTGCATTCTATTTTATAGAGATTGTCACTCCCAATATTTACTGCTAATAAAGAAATTTATTTAAGAAATAAATTACGAAGATGAAACATTATCAATTTGATGAAATATTTCCCCATTTTCCTACCTACGACACATTTCATTGAATTGATGAAGAAAATTTCATCAATAATTTATGTTGATTCAACGACAAGAATATATAATACGACAATAATGTATATTTTTCAATAATTTGCTGTGCATTTTTCGTCAATTAGGTGTATGGTTGCCATTAATTTTATGTAAATTTTTCATGAATTTGATGACAGTTGAGCATTTTGATGTAAAAAAAGGTTTCCCATTGCATTCCATGAAGGGATTAGGGAGAGCGTTTCACGAACCAGTGGGCTCTGCGCGTTGTAGTTTTACACTCACTGTCAACTGTAGTCTGTAGCCAAATTCTTTGGATTATTTTTAATTGTAAAAAATCCACAAGAACAAGATATAAGACCACATAGAAAATGCTCATAGTGTGGATATTGTTTTCGATCCATTGCACTATTTTCAATTATGTATTTATTTTAAATTTTCGACTAGTTATTTTTTCTGTTTCTCATTACTGTTTCAATACTATCGTACGTCCATATTTTGAATCGATACCACTAATTATTTATAAATTCCAATGATGAAGATTGATGTAAAACAAGATTTTCAAATTGAAGAAGATTTTCAATGGGTTGATGAAAAGTGTCGTGAATTCAATGAAGAACAATTGATGAACATTTATCATCGATTTGATGCATCGATTTTATTTCAGTGCAGTATATACAAAAAATTCATATTGTAAAAAATTACAAAAATGACAACATTTGTCGAAATCTTAAAATCAGTGATCGTTATTCACAAAATCAATTCTTCATACAACTCTTCTCCCGTATGCAGTGTTGTCATTTTCTTCTGGGTGAAATCTCCTAATCATGTGTGATTATCCCCGAAAATCCCCAAGCAACTGCTATTCATCCCCAAAAATATGAATGTTAATCTACAATGGTCGTGTTAACACGGCGTTTACATACAACTAAATCGTCGTTTGACATTTTAATTAACTTTAGCTGTAACTATCTCTTTAATCCATATTAATAAAATACAGTTTTATCTGCATTAATATTAAAAATGTTCCGTTTTCTGTTTCCCGATACATCGTGTGTGTGTTTACAAGTTATATGGTTCCACTAGCTTGACCGGCAGACTTCGTCCTGCCTTCAAAAGTATTGATTTAAATATTATCTTATTCGATTAGATCAAAGTGCTTATGTTTTTGATGCACTTGAATAGATTAGAAATAGGAAATGATTGTTTCCCGCAAATTGCACTTTTTATTGTTTTTAATATTTCAAGTAATTGAAAAAATCCTGTTCGGAAGGCGTGCCAGATTTTTAACAGAATTTTTTGAGTCTTACAATTGCATTTGCCTAAAAATTGAACTGAGAATATGATTTTTTTTTATATTAACAATGATCATTAACTAAGAAGACCTGAATCACATTTATTTTTTGGATTCAAAATAAAATTAATTAATTAATTATATTTTTTTTTAAAATTTAAGAAGAGTGTGGATCAAGACTCCCTTATTTGGATACCATGGTTATAAGAAATGGGGAGAAATTATTAGTGGATTGGTACCAAAAACCAACTGCTTCTGGAAGGGTTATCAATTACCACTCCAAACACCCGAAATTAATGGTTGTCTATACGGCAAGAAATCTCATAGAGAGAGTTTTGAAGATAAGCGACGGGAATTTTCACAAAAAGAATAAGGAGAAGATTACAACTATATTAATGGACAACAATTTCCCAATAGGGTTAGTCAATAGATTGATAAGGCAATATGAAAATAAGGGGCAAGATAACCAAAACCCAACGGTGGAACCGTAAAAGTTCAAATCATTACACAGTTAACACAAAAAAATATAACAATATGCGGACACCACTACGTGATAAAAGACCAAAAAAAAAGACCTCTGTCTCCCATTTTTGCCCAAAGTCCTCCAGGTTTTGTTTTATGGGCCCCCAAAGAAGTGGGGCCTCGGTGTCATTTTTGCAAAAAAGTGATCATTTTCTCAAGCTCATATCTTGCAAATCGTTCGGAATTTTGATTTACTCTCTGAGGTAAAGTTGTGTTAATTGTGAACATATAAAATCAAAAAAACTTCCTCTTCAAGGTCAAAATCGCGAAAAACTTTAAAAAATGAGCGAAACATCGCCCATTATTTTCCGCTATTACGAACAAATTTACTTTATGAAAAATGCGCCAATTTTCTGTGGCCTGGTAGGGCTTACAGCGCTGATTAAAACCCGAAAGTTTTTTTAAGGAGGCCGATCCAACTTCTTGAGATATGGGCCTTTATAGCTTGAGTATATAATCGCTTATATCGCTTTCTTATCCGATCTGGTTGAGATGGGTATCATACAAGATATAAGACCACATAGAAAATGCTCATAGCGTGGATATTGTTTTCGATCCATTGCACTATTTTCAATTATGTATTTATTTTCAATTTTCGACTAGTTCTTTTCTTTTTCTCTTGACTTTTTAATACTATCGTACGTCCATATTTTAGCTTGAGTATATAATCGCTTATATCTAACCCATTTGATACCCGATCTGGTTGAGATGGGTATCATTGAGAAGACCCTTGAAAACGCTATAAATCCGTATATAAATATGTTAATTGTTGTTAACTCATTGGGGCAAATTAAAAAAAAAGATTTTTTAACGTCACTTTTTTAATAAAAATCTGGTTTTCTCAAAAAACAGCCCTAGTAAACTTATTTCTTCCTAGACTCAGTAAAAGACCGCATTAACCCTTCTAAGACCGAAGATAGTGAGGTTTTTCTAACAAAAGTACTTTCTGGCAGCCAAAATTTCGCTTAAAAACAATTGAAGTGTAAGAGAATAGGCGATTTCTTAAAAGAAAATGTTGATTTCCAAACCTTTAAACGTAAATAATTGTCCATGAGGAGGCCGAGTGTGTGAGTGCACTGTACCTTCACTGATAGTAAGTGCATTCTAATTAAAATTCTAAAGCTGATGGGTGAGTTCCCGTGCCCAGACTATCAAACAACTACCTGGAAACAAACATCTTCATTGAATTGGCATAAAAAAAAAACCAAAATATAAACAAAATACCTGGAAACACATTGGAGCTCTTGTCATAAAGATGAAATTGTGAACATATAAAATCAAAAAAACTTCTATCAAAAAACTACCTGGAAGCAAACATCTGCATTGAATTCACAAGGGACGCAGCACACAATATAAAACCGACACGACGCTCACATCGAGGCATTACACAGCGCGACGTCAACGAGAGCTCAGCGGTGAAAGTTATAAAGTGAAAGTAAAAAAAGTGAAAGTGCTACAGCATAATTCGCACACAACATTGGCAACTGACAATTTCAATATGCAGTGTGAAAATATTGATTTATTTTGCTACGTTAGCGGTCATCAAATCAGAAAAAATAGCTCTACAACATTGCAAAAGGAAAATGATCTTTTAACTAGTGCATTCAAGAAAGCATATAAGTTGTTTTTCGATGAAGAAGACTTGACCGGTGAAAATTACACACCTAATACAGTGTGTCGCCAATGTTATAACAATCTCATGGCATGGTTGAGTGGAGGCAAACATAGTATGAAGTATTGTATGCCGGTAAACTGTATTAATCTCCCAGGTGATCAGGATGAAACCAGTTGCTATGCATGCGTAAATTACGCATGCGGTCTAAATCGATATGCTGAGAGGAACAAAAGATATAAAGCAACTGTAACAGCCACACTACCAGTGCTTGCACTTGAAAATTTTCTATCACCAAGGCCGCCAACTCCAGATCGTAGTACAGAATGTACAGGAATGACTAGAGCAAGTGGTGTTACTTATGAAGATCCATTTGATACCGATTATGAGCCCCAACAGGGAAGAGTTGGACCACAACTAATAACACAAATGGAAATGGATTTCATTGTGGCCACATTGGGACTATCGCAGCGACTTGCCATATTTTTGACAGCATTTTTAAAGCAAAGAAAACTCACACATGGTAATGTGAACTCTACAGCGTACCGCAAATGGGAATGAACTACATCGCTAGTGAGTGGAGATTATTTATTGGTGGTTCTGTTTCAAGCTTGAAAGCAGCGTTGTTGCATGTGTCGAACCGAAAACCTTCCATTCCGCTAGCAATGGGTATTAAAATGAAAGAAAGCTATGAAACATTGAGAGATATAATGGAAAAAATCAAATACTATGAAAATAAATGGACGATTTGCTGTGATTTGAAGGTCATCAACATTTTGCAACGGATCATCGATAAGGACGGCTTTCCAAAATTCTTTTGTTTTCTTTGTAATTGGAATTCGCGCTCACCTCAATACCAATGTAATTCGTGGAGACCAAGAGGAAGTGTGGAGGAACAAATAAATCAACATAAACTGAGGAATGCACCTTTAATAGACAATACTGAAGACATCTTGCTGTCACCGCTCCACATAAAATTGGGAATTGTTAAAAAATTCATCGAAGTGGCCGTTGTAAATTGCCCAAATGCATTCGACTATTTGAAAAGCGTTTTCAAAAAGCGTAGCGATGACAAAATTAAAAAAGGTATTGTAGTAAATTTAAAACAAATTTTTGTTCACCTCATTGTACTATTTTCACTTTGTTAATGTTTTCTTTTCTGTCTTTATTTTTTGTCTTCATTTAACAGGCGTTCTTAATGGCCCTGACATTAGAAAGTTATTCAAGACCAACTTTGAATCATCGCTTCATGATTATAATCATTCAATGGTATGGATTTACCTTCAGTGTGTATGCAACAGAGTCTTGGGAGGGGATCGAGACGCGGAACCCGAAGCAAGAGAATGGGTGAAAGAAATGCTGTATTATTTTGAGAAAATCGGCACATCGATGACATTAAAGCTGCATTTTCTTCATTTTTATTTTGACGATTTTATCAAGCAAGTCCCTACCGAATCCGATGAGCAAGGAGAACAGTTTCACGAAACCACAATGCCCATGGAAAAACGGTACAAAGGCAAAAAACTCGACGCATTGCTGGCAGAGGTAATATCAATTTTATTGTTGCATTGTTTCGCATTCCTTTTTTGATTTCTTTTCTAATTCATTTCAGGTATGTTGGTGGAGTCACAAGATCACCCTGTATGATGTTAATGAAGTATCTGAGAAAGAAAAAGCTGATGATGGAGGGCAGCCTGGAAGTAACGTGCCTGTGGGCACCATAAGTTCTGAATCAGAGTCAGATTCGGAGAGAGTGCGATTTGCAAGTCCAGGTCCATCAACATTATAAACATAATACGAATATTTTTTTTATAATTTTTGTAATAGATAGCATAGTATTATAGTGCCATCCCTGCTGAGACTACTAATCCCTACAACACTGAATCATTATTACTAAATATCCATGCTACTACTCTTTGTTACAACCCTAACTCTAAATGTCAACCCATACCACCTAAGGACTAAGATTAATCAAATCAGTAATAGTATAACAATGAAACCTGCAACATGCCTTTTTACTTACGGAAGAAGGCTTTATAGTATGTCAATGTTGAAGTAAAGAAAAAAATAAATGAAATTAAAAAATTTTCGGGAAATTGTTCACTTTTGCGGCTATCTAAGTGTTAAACGGTGTTAAGAATCATTCCTAGGAAGTTCATATGTTTTGTTTATTGAGGTCTTAGGATCATTCTTGTGGTTGATTGTTTCCTTGAATTTTGAACCGTTTGCTACCTATGGACCTGAGCAAGGGAAAAAAGGTCAAAACAATTGAATTTTTTAAAGTTTTTTGCGATTTTGACTTTGAAAATTAAGTTTTTTTGATTTTATATGTTTACAATTTGTGTTTCTTATCACAAGTGCTACAACTTTGCCTCAGAGAGTAAATCAAAATTCCGAACGATTTGCAAGATATGAGCTTGAGAAAATGATCACTTTTTTGCAAAACTGTCACCGAGGCCCCACTTCTTTGGGGGCCCATAAAAGACAGGGGTCTTTTTTTTGCTCTTTTATCACGTAGTGGTGTCCGTATATGGTTATTTTGCGATGACATAAAAAATTACACACTTAGAGATTAGAGAAATCAAAAATATTTGATATTAATAATTACAAAATGTTTAGTAAAACCAAAGATAGTATAGATAAATTTGATAGATCTAATATAACAAAATACCTTGTGGAGGAAATAATAGTGAATGTTGCAATATGGTATATGTAGGTACAACTAAAAGTAAACTTAAGACTAGAATTGCAGGATACAAATCAGATCAAAAATATAGACACATCTCAACACAAAAAAGAGCATTATCATCACACTGTGCATACTTAAATCATTTGCCAAACTTTAAAGATACGTCAGTTTTGAGTAGGGAAAATAATTACAAACGTCGTTTTATGTTAGAAATGTTACAGATAATAAGGACTCCAATAGCGAAGAGAATAAACTTTAAAGCAGATACGGATAATGTAGCACAGAATTATAGACATTTAATTAGTAAAATATAGAATATTACACCGAAAATTGTTTGATGTATCATTGAATTTGTCACTAGGTAACACTTTTAATATATCCGGGTGTAACTTATTGAATTCACCATTATGTACATGTTTATACCAACCAAATTATTTTTCTGGCTGTAAATTAGAGAAACTATTTCTACACAAAAATTTTTCTGGCTGTAACTTAGAACATTTTTCATATGACTAGAAAATTTCACAATTGTTTATTTTTTACAGTGGTTTATTTAACTTGCTTTGTTGTCTGTCTGTATTGTTCAAATCAGTCTGTATTGTTCAAATCTAGTAACTCATTTTTAACACAGTTTCAGTTGACCAATCGAACTAAAATTTTCCACACTTGTCAGATTTGGATGACAATACATGAATATGAAAAAAAATTAAAACATTAAAAATTTATTTACTAAAAAATTAAAAATAAAAAAATAATTAATAAAAATTAAGTTACAGTGTTTTATTTATAAATGCACTAAAAACTAGAAAATAATTTTTCTCTTAGCCTCAATAAGTATATTCTTTTTCATGATGGGGTTGCACAATGGTCCGCCTACTTAGCACTTCAACAAGAATGGTCTAGATACTTTCAATAAAGAGCGTAATTAAAATAATTAGTTAATTAATTTTCTAGGGATGTCTCAAATAAAACGCTTGCATTTAAATTAAAAATGGTGACAAAACTAAATGTCAAATTAAGTGTCAAAATTAAATGTCGCCATTTTTAATTTAAATGCACCCGTTTTATTTGAGAGATCCCTAGGAAATTAATTAACTAATTCAGGGGTATAACCAAATGAATACCTAGCAAGGAAAACAGTTTATTTGAATCAATTTGGTGAAAACCGCTTCACCACAAATTGTTTTTTTCTTTATTACAACAATTTTCAATTTCAATTGGGTATAAATTAAGAAAAATATATAGTGTTTTATAAAAACACAAAATATTTTTAACAACCGAATATGGCTGACTAATGTCAAAAAAATGTGCGTTTTGTTGTGCACAAGCTGAAAATGCGATGTCAGTACGTATCGGCATTGCAGTCAAACGAGTGTAACTTTCAACACTTTGCTTTTTTGTACTCTCTTCGGATATGCGATCATTAAAATGAACGTTGACGAAACAAAAAACCACCGGCTGACACCGCAACATGATTAATACAAACACCGCATCACGATTGATACAATGATCGCCAATCATTGTATCATCACAGTCGTGAATAAATCCACAACAAATCACTTTAGTATGAGCCGATCACCGCATCAGTGTTGCCAAGTATTTTCTTTAAAATACCGCCAAATTTATCCAAAAATCCGCTAAAAACTATGATTATATTTATACACATTCAAGAATGCGACATAATCTAAGCCACATACATATTCTACGATTTCAATTTATCGCAGAAAATGGACGACAATCTTCAATGGGCCACGCCGCACATGCTTCAAGTGCTGTTTTTGAAAACGGGCTGCGCCTTAAGTTCTTGGCAACACTTATGTTTACTCAGATTGGACGATTGGTTAGCATTGAATTTTAGAAGTTTGCGACATGAACGACAATGGACAAATCCTCCGACAATTGTACCATCTTCTTTTACATTTTCTGCCAGCACATTCCATATAAAACTTTTGCCTTTGTGCCGTTGTGATAAGTCGTAAACACCGCTGGAAATAGCCTAGCCTTTACTCACTGAAAGCAGCAAAGTGGCTGACCGTATTAACAACAGATGTAAACAAATGTGTTAAAACTGTACAGTATTGATCTTAATTAGTGTCATAGTATAATCATAATCATGAATCGTAGTATGCGGTGATCGGCTCATATTGTAATGATTTGTGGTAGCCTCATTCACGACTGAGTTGTTGGTTCATGATACAATGATTGGCAATCATTGTATCAATCGTGATGCAGTGCCTGCTCATTGCCGGTGGTTGTGTCAATCGTGATGCGGTGCTATACGATGTAAGTGTCAGTCGTGAAGCGATGGCAGCTGGTGGAAGTATTTTTATGATCACGTATCATAGGCTTTGTTCACTCACCATTGTGATTGTTTGGAGTGTGCTTTCATTACTCACCGCCAACGCTGTTTGATTATGTATATCGCATGTTGCGGTGTACTCTTGCAGCTCACTGGTGTTCAATGAATTTTTTACGGAAAAGTTTCGATTTGGTAAGGAATAAACGATATGAATCGTAATCCAGAACAAGATATACTTTTCTCTTTTTCAATCCGTATTTTTTCTGCTTTGTATAAAAATGTCGTTTTTAAAATATATTTTTTCTAAATATTATTTTTTAAATTATTTCCACGTGGTTATAACAGTACATAAGTGTGTTACTTACTTCTTTTTAAACCAAATTTTTTCAAAATATTTTCACTGTTATTATTTCACTTGTAGTGTATAGCGTAAATTAATGTCCATAAATTGGTTTTTTTTACACTAATTTAAATATTTTTGAATTAAGCTCTTTAAAATCTGGCAACAAATAAACATGTGTGATTATACAGCTGTTCATTATTTACGTTTTTTCACTCTTAACTTGTGTCTTAAACCATTTTAATAAAGAATTTGTTTATTTTAATGAATGCTGAGTGAAATATCACTGAATTATCACTGTATTTCCTAATAATACAACTAAAATAGTTCTTAACAATTTGCTGCTTGTTGGTGGTTGCTGTTGTTGCTGATGGTTTGCGAATATTTGCTGTGTAACGACATTATTATCGCCATCTTACATTGTTTTTGCTGCCTTCATCATTAATATGTATTGTTAGATTGCCGCCTGCAAAAACATATATATGTGGAACTTTTTCTGTTGCCATTGCAAAATCCCAGGGTAGTTTGCAGTGTAGAATTTGCAAGGAATGGTTGCATGCAACCTGCGTAAATGTCTCAGATAAGGAACTGAAAATGTTCAGTGATGCAAAGTGTATGGCGTACATTTGTGCTTCGTGTAACGGCGACTTAAGTGACAATGATGATGTGAGAGTTGATATTCGGAACTTAAGTAAAAAGTTGGACAGCTTTATGAATAAGCACCAGGCTGATCAGAGTGCTTTGATGGAAAGTTGGATGATTTTATCACAAGGAAGATAAATTGGCTTTGCGGAATGCCTTCTTGATGCTGTGGCTGACATAAAACCAGAAATGGGTGCCTGCATAAACAATATGAAGAAGGACATTATTGACTGCAACAAGTTAATAGATCGTGTTGACACGTCCACAACTGCTAAAGTTACCGCATTGGAGATTGAGAACAATGTACTTCACAGCAGGTTAAATAGAGGAGATATTGTTATCAGTGGATTGCCTGAAGGTCTTGCTTATCTTGTTGCTCCAGTTATTGCTCTTGGCGAAACGTATGATGTCCATGTTATTGCTAGTGACATCAACCATGTATGCTATATGCAAAATCGGAAGCTGATTTTGGTAAAGTTTAACAACGTTATGGTCCGTGACAGAATTATGAGGGAATACTTTCAAACACGCTCTCTCAAGATATCTAATTTAATTTCTGATAGTTGTTTTGGCGGTGATTTAGAAAACGGTATTTATTTAAATGGTCATTATTCTACATCTGCTAGCAAACTTAATGGCTTATGTAGGAAGCTTTTACGTAGCAAATGTATATCTAGATTTAAAATCATAAACTGTGATAAGTTAAGAGCCAAGTTGACCCTACCGGATGGCAAAGATGTAGTATATGACGCCATTGAATGTGCTGGATTGCTTGATGATAATGTACAGCGCTATATTTTTTTTTCCTAAATGTTGTTAATTTCTTATTTAATTTTTCCTTATTTTTTTTAATTTTCTTTATTATTTTGGTCTAAACCGGTTTGTAGTATGGATTTTTAATGATAAATTCATCTCATTTCTTATTTATGAATAGCTGTTAAAACAAATGAATATAATAGAGTTTTGTGGATTTTTAAAGTCGATCTTAAGATTGCTGTTTCTTCCTTGGTTCCCCACCATAAATATGTTTATCTTTGACGTCTTTTAATGATAATATTGTTGATATTTATGTTTCTCGAAAGATTAAGTATAAAATTGTTTTCAAAACAGAGTCTGGAGACTCTAAAATTCTGTTTGGTGTGGTTTACTTGCCCCCTACTGGAGATTTGACGACCGTTGAGGATCTTCACCATGATTTTTTTCTAAATATTCGAATATTGTAGTTGTTGGAGACTTTAATTGTAATTTCTTCAACGTCTCCAGAGCTGGTTTACTTCGTTTCTTGTGTCTAAGACTAAACTTGTCTGTTTTACATAATTCTAGACCTACATATGTTGATATAGCGTAAGGATCTACTTCTTTAATTGATTTTATTTTGGCTAGTGATAGTTCGATGAATACCTGAATGAATACCTGAATGAATACCTCAAGTGCAGTGCCCTGCTATATCCCATCATGCTGTCATATACGAGTATGCGTCTTTTAGAATTAATTTACAATATTTTGATGAGTATGTATGTATACTGAATATCGTGATGTCAATAACATTAATTGGAATGGTGTTTTAAACTTATTAAGTGAATTTAATGTAAATTTATTTCATCTCTAATTGAAAATTTATACTCTTTTGTGCCGACTATCAGGAGAAGGTTACGTTCCTGAGATAATGAATGGATGAACTCACGTGAAATAGTTTTGGCAAGGTCATTAAGAGATTTAGCTTATATGGAATTTATTTCTAACCGAACGGATGAAAAACGGAGATTATTCTGCAAATACAGTAATAGAGTTAAGTCAATTTTTCGGAAGTACGAAAGAAAATATTTAACCAAGCCATTTGGTAATTTTGATTCAAGAGGGCTTTGTTGTTTACTTAAATATTCGGAATTTAAGACTGATTGTGATCTGGTAGGTGGAGGTGATGTTAATGTTATTAATGATTATTTCGTTGACTCTGTGGGATTAATAAATCATGATAATTCGAGTTTTAATATTAACCATCTAAATGAAAACGAAAACCCATTTTCATTTCGTTGTGACAATGATGTTGAAGTTTTAGAAGCTTTTTGTAAAATTAAATCGAGACTGTCAGACCAGTCTTTGAAACTTATTTATCTTCACATATCAGTTTTAATTTTAAACTTAAATAATTCTATATTAATGAGCTCCATATTTCCATTAGGGTGGAAGACAGCACGTGTTGTGCCTATACCTAAAGCTCAGATAGTCAATAGTCCGGCTGATTTAAGGCCTATTTCAATCCTACCGATATTATCTAAGGTTGTTGAGCATATCATGAAGGACCAGATGCTTTCTAATGTTCGTAGAGTTATTTTTGATTCCCAGTACGATTTTCGTAAGGGCTACAGCACAACGTCTTTACTTTTGCAACTGACAGATACTAAAAGACACAATGTTAATAATGGGGATTGGAATAGTTTGGTCTCTTTGGATCTTGCAAAAGCATTTTATGGTATATATCACAGTGCCACAGTGTTCGGTTCTGGGACCTCTGCTTTTTGTACTATATGTATATAAACGATTTCTCTGAGTGCATTGACGTGAATATGTATAGATTGTTCCTGTTTGCAGATAATGTGTTACTTTTATTTAATTTTAAACGAACATCTCCCCGGGATATAGAGAGTGTTATCAATTATAATCTTAATAATATATAATTATGGACAAATAGAAATTCTTTGTAATAAATCCGTCTAAAACCAAGGCTATGGTGTTTGGGTCTGCTAACCAATTAGAGTCCAATTTCAACATTCTTTGAGATAACTCTTGGGTTGAATTTGTTAGATATCATAAATGTTTGGGAGTTGTTATCGACAATAACCTTAACTTTGAAACTCATATTATCTATATTCATTGTAAGTTGTATGGTGTTTTGCGAAGAGTTTATTCTACAAATCTGTATCTGCCGTTTAATGTTAAATGTAAATTGGCTCATGCTTTACTCATGCCTCATGTTTTATATGCGATTGAGTTAATTTCGGGTACAAGTGCTGAGAATGTATTAAGAATAAATCGATCTGTTACTGTTATTGCACTTTTTGTTTATAATGTTCGTAGAAGAGATCACGTTTCTGAATACGTTAGGCTGTTCTGGGATGTTCATTTATTAAGTTTGATGTATTCAGGAATGTACTTTTGTTTTACAAAGTTGTTAAGAGTGGTATACCAGCCCCTTTGCGTAACAATTTTGTTTTCTCTCATTCGAGTAGGAGACCTCAGATTCTAATTCCAAGAATAGCAAACGCGTTATTTGAAAAATCATTGCTGGTACGGATTGCCAGACTCTGGAATCAACTACCCAATGATCTGCGACTGTTGACTCACTCCTGGAATATTTTTTTGAATATTTGTCAAATTTATAGAAATAATTATTGACTTGAGTTAGACTATATATAAGTATTCCCTGAATTTTCCCTATTAGGTGGCTACTACTTGTTGACCTTGTTAAAGTTATCCAGACTTCTTTCTCTTTAATATAACTCTTTATTGATATGGATCAACTTTAAAGGTCAATTTTTTTAGAATGAATTTGGAGTTGTTCCTTTTTTCAGGACTGTTTTATTGTTATTCTTAACTATGACGTATTTTTGATTTCACTTTTTGGAACGAAGTTCCTTATCGCACGTTGCGGGATGGGGGCTAAATGAAAAAATCAACTACATTGGGTACTTTTGATTTGGTTTGGCTTAAAGGGCAGTTTTCTAGGTGGCGCTAGTTTATTACATATTGTAGTTTTGAACCCAATAACAAGTAAATTTAGAAAAGCCAAAGCGCAAGACTGGCAAATCCATTAAGTACAACCCAGAGCATGGAATTACATTTGGCAGCACACTTACTCTTACACTCGTACTTTTGGTTTGGTTTGTGTCTAGACTAGGATAAGCCTTGTTTAAAGGGTAATTTTCTAGGTGGAGTCTGTTTATTACATTTTCTAATTTTGAACCGGATAAAAAGTAAATTTAGAAAAGCCAAAGTGAAAGAAGTTTAAAAAATTAACATTTTCTTAAATAAGTGCGTTTTCTTAAAAAAAGTAAATTTTCTCAAAAAAAAAAAAATACCTATTGATATTCTTAAACAATGTAACTTTTCTTAAAAAATACCTTATCTTAAAGAAGTACCTTTGCTTAAAAAAGGGAATTTTCGTACAAAAATACGTTTTCTTGAAAAAGGTATTTTTTTTAAATAAGTACATTTTCTTAAAAAAAATACATTATCTTACAAAAATTATCTTTTCTTAAAAAACTAAATTTTCTTTAACGAGTACCATTTTTGTAAAACAAAATAACTTTTCTTGAGATAAGTACATCCTCTTAAAATTGTACATGTTCTTTCGTAAAAAAGCGTTTCTACAAAAAAAATACCTTCTCTTTCAAAAAATAAATTTTCTTAAAAAAATTCGTTTTCTTAAAAGTACCCTTTCTTAAAAATAAAATAATACCTTTTCATTTCTTGAGATAAGTAGCTTTCCTGAAAGTAAGTAAATTTTCTTAAAAAAATAACCTTATCCTAGAAAGAGTACCACTTCTTTAAAAAGTACGTGTTCTTAATAAAAGTATTTCTTTATAAAACATGCATACTCTTAGGCTTTTTCTTGCATAAAAATATAAGCTTTTAATAAAAGAAGTACCTCTCATCTTAGAAACGGCCTTCTCGGGGAAATATAATACATATTCTTACAAAAGGCACCTAAAAATTACTTTTTTTTAAAAAACACATTCAATAAATACAAAATTTCTTAAAAAAAGTTTATCATTTTACAAGAGTATCTTTTCTTAAAGATCCATTTAAATTACAATATTTTCCAACAAGCGCCTTAGGCGTGGTGGAACTAACTAGTACATAATATATAGCGAAAGGAACTTCGTTCCAACCGGGTGTCCCCTGACACCTCATGTAATTTTTTTTATTTATATGGCTGGGGAGCCATGGTAGTTATGATTATTTGTAGATTAGTCTTATTTTTGTGTATGGATATTGGAATTTTTATATAATTTGTTTATTGAGTAGAAATCCATTCAGGACTATTAATTGTAATATGTTATATTGGCCTTACAGGCTTCTGTATTACAAAGCGAATTGCAAATAAATAAATACAAAAATAAATATTTTAATTTTACTTCACTTCACATTAGGGTCACAACTTAGCACTTTGATGGCTCGCAAAGGAAAAGGACGCACTTTAAGTATAGATTAAAGATTAGTTCAGACAACGTGGTATCTAAATGAATGAAAGATATCACACGATTGAATATTTAAATTGGCCACCAGATGGCGACACTCAGCAACTACCCATTGTAATACATTAATCTACAAATACAGTGTATCAAATCAAATAAAAAATAAGAGCTTTTGTACACATGGGAAAATGTTTTCTCAACAAAATAAAACAAAAGAAAAAAACAATTGCGCGAAATTCGAAAACAGATATAATATCCTAATCTTTCGTCTCTTTTAAACTTTTTGAACTTCGACATTTTACCAACAAGATACTTTAAAAAATTTGAAATAAAATTTAACGAAGATATCAACTTTTTAAATTCTTTATATTAACTTCACCTGTCTGTATACATGTATGCATGCATGCATACCGAAAATACTTTGGATTGATTTTTAACCCCTTCCCGTGATCCAAGCGAGCAGAAACTTCGCAGCCCAACTAATAACGACGACAAAAATGACCTATCAAAATATGGGCGAGATTGGACAAAGATGCGTGGTACCTCCAATACAAATCACAAATTAAAAATCCATTATTTCTGCTTCTGTTAACGGTATTTGAACAAAATTGGGTATGTTGGTTAGGTGTACATATTCTAAGATCTGCGGCAAATATGGGCGGGATTGTCATTTAAAGTTTGTGTCTAGAGTAATGAGTAAAATAAAAAAACCATGTGTCATATACAGGGTGTCCCCTAAACTTTTGTCTAAACTTAAACACGTGATAGCTGAGAACAAAAGCTGCAATGTTTGTTCTTGCGCCAATTTCCTAGGTGGCTTCGTTTTCGAGATATTCGTGTTTAAAATAATTGCATTTTTGAATGCATTTTCAATAAATGCATAATCTACTATTTAAATGAAAAAGAAATATCATTGAAAATTGCTTTAAAATTGATTTTAATTAATTTATTTTTTCGTTTGAAATGAAAACGAATTTTTTTTGAAAATGTTTTCAATTAACGAAAATTTTCAAAATGAGAGCCTTATTGCGTTATGCACTTAGATAAGCGGTCTCTTATTTCAGTTGTAGTTGTATTAATAGTCATTTCCTGTCGCATTTGATTTAAAATCAATTTTGAAGCAATTTTCAATGATATTTCTTTTTCATTTAAAAAGTAGATTATGCATTTATTGAAAATGCATTCAAAAATGCAATTATTTTAAACACGAATATCTCGAAAACGAAGCCAACTAGGCAATTGGCGTAAGAACAAACATTATAGCTTTTGTTCTCAGCTATCACGTGTTTAAGTTTAGAAAAAAGTTTAGGGGACACCCTGTATAAAGAATCTATAGTCAAAAACTATGTATGTTTTATATGGGAGCCCCTAGCAACCAGAGGCCATAATGAGAAGTTGGGTCAACATCTAGAGTTTTTAGGTAAAGGTTGACAATCTAATCTGATATCTTATTACTGCAACTGGTTGTTTGGTTGTCTATCCTAGAGAAATCGCAAAGAAGGTTGCAAAAGCTATAAAAATGGTTACAAAAAGTACCCAAAATATATAAAAACAGTACCAAAAACAGTACCAAAATTGTACCCACAATCTGACAACAACTGACAAATTGTATCAAAAAGTGATAAAACCAACAAAAAAAGAAAAGTATGATACCCAGAAAAGAAATACACAAACGGTATTCGCATCCTATATTTTGGGCCACCGGTCTTCAGAATTTTCTTACGTTGTTTATAAATCTCATAGTGTACTTCAATAATAATACAATATTTTAATAAAATGTAGCATATTTGTTAGAAAGAAACAAAATTAGTCATCCAAATTAATTTCTGGTTATTTCAAATTTGCACCAAAAATATTTCAAGTTGGACCCCCCCAAATGAAAATCCTACCTGCGTGCCTGGTAGCTACGTATACTACGTAGTGTAGAATTTATATATTTTCGTTCCTACAAACACCTTATGGAATAGTTCATTTTTTTACAATCAAACTATCACCACATTCATACATATACGTAGGTACATGACCTGGTATGACTTTTCCAGTGTTCCTTAATCCGAGAAGTATGTCAACATGTTGATAAACCACACTCTACATGTTGGACTTTTACCAAAATCTAATTAAAGTTGTAACAAGTCGAATACTAATCTTTACTACACTTTCGTCCATGTATCTGGTAGTTCCTTTCATATACAAGTGGTTACATACATGCATCAGTAGTACTATGGCTCCTTTTATTGTTTGAATTAATTGAATGTATTAAAAATAATTTAATTTGTTCTTCATTCATTCTAGTACTAGATAAAGATGGGGAGAAACGGTATTAAGAACTTGAAAGTGAAATTAAACTCATTTAGTTCATGGAAAATCTCAATAGTTACATGTTCAGATGTATGAATACTAATACACTTCAGAAAAATATATTTTGTAAACTGACAATTGTAACTTCCTGCCAATCCATTTATCCACCAGTTGGCAATTGATACATGTCTGGGCATCAGTTAATTTGATGCAATACGACATTCCAGCCATCGTCTTTGGTGCAAATTGGTTGGATGTTCATCTCAATTATCGTGTCAACGAAGAAATAAAATTGAAAAAAACATCGTATATTCAAAAAGTTTAAGCAATTTTTCGCAATCGCATACTGAGTGCCAGGCTGATAGATGGCGACGGCAAACAGGGGATGTGATGTTGCAAACGCGGTTGAATAAAATCAATGACTGTGAAAACTTTAATTGAAAAACTATGAAAATCCGCTTTGTTTTTGTATGACTGCAACGGCTCCAACAACATCCAGCAAGTTTCTCTTACTACAAAAGCTATGCAGTTTCTTGCCCTTCTCCACGATATTTATCGTATCAGGTTTTATATTTTTAAAAAAGTTTTTAATCGAATGCAATAAAAAAGCGAAGATGAGACTCCACATAAAAAGTCTTTAGGTATTTTGTGTAACGGTAACAGTGTGGAAAATGTGAATTGTCTGATTCCGTTTACATTCAAGGGCAGCACAGTGATTTTCTAGTGGAAAAGCGTCATTGATGCGGTTTGAAAGATATTTATACGTTGCCACTATTCAATGGCGACTTTGTACGATTATTGCAGAAGCACACAGGTTTACGCATTAGAAATTTTGAATCAATGACAGTGGAATAACATTTTCAATTAATACCCAAAATTCGTATAATAAATGCGAACTTGGGCATTTACATTGGTGAATTTCACGGAAGGTTTTAATCAAAACACTTTCTGTTCCGCATATTGCTAGTCAGTTCAAAAAAATGGGAACTTGTCATGGTAGGAGAGTTTGATTGGGTAAAATTAGTTACTATTCGCAAACTTAGTACATTGTTGATGATTGAAAGTGGCGTGTTGCGGTTAAGTCACATTGAGCGATGCGCTAGGGTAAAGTCGTAGGGTAGTCCCTACGAAATAGTTTTTATCCCCAAAAAACTCAAAAGAATTTTCAGTTTAACTACCCAAATGGCTCTTACGATTAGAACACAGAACTTGTAAAATCCCAGAATTGTGATTATACATTCGGAGTAAAGTTCTTAAAAAAATTAAAGAAAAATAAAACTAAATAAAAAATTAGATACAACTGTAATATTTAAATTGTTAAGAAAAAGTTAAGAAACAAATGTTTATGGAATTGTGAACTGTAATAGGACATACAATAATGTGAATGATCGTATTGAAACTTTGAAAAAATAAAACGGTTGCGTTATAAGTTCACTTAGAGTCTAATTCTGAGAAACGATGTAGCTTTTGGAACGAAGTTCCTTATCGCACGTTGGGAGATGGCGGCTAAATTAAAAAAAAATTAAACAATTTGTATTCCTTTGGTTTATGTCTAGTCTGGCTAGATGTCTCACATATCTTGGGAAATTTCTTGTTTAATGGGAAGTTTTCTAGGTGGAACCTCTAACTAATATTTAGTGTATATTTTAATTTTGAACCAAATAAAAAGCAAATTTGGAAAAGCCAAAGTGAAAGAAGTTTAAGAAAAAAAAATTTTCTTAAATAATTGTATTTTCTTAAAAAAAGTAAATTTTCTCAAAAAAAAAATACCTATTCATATTCTTAAACAAAGTACATTTTCTTAAAATATACCTTACCTTAAAGAAGTACCTTTACTTAAACAAATTAAATGTTCTTACAACAAATTGCCTTTTTTTTTAAAAACTACATTTTCTTTAAAGAGTAAATTTTTGTGAAACAAAATAACTTTTCCTGAGATAAGTAAAAAAAAAAAAAAAAATGGTTTCCCATTACATCCCATGAAGGAACTGGAGAGAACTTCTCACAATCACTGAGCTGTGCGCTTTCCAGTTTTCACTCACTGATTGGGACCTACAGTTTTACAGCGATTCCGAACGGTAATTTGAGAAGCTTTTTCATGGCTAGATACTCGATAGTGTCGCCGTCACTATGCGAGGTGACCGCCGCCGAAAGAAAATTTGAAGGTGGTCAGAGCGGGGTTCGAACCCAGGATCTCATGTACAAGAGCCGCGCACACTAACCATTGCACCACCGACGGCCACTCCTGAGATAAGTACCTACTCTTAAAAATTTACCTATTTTTGAAAAAGGACCAATTTCTAAAACTACCTTTTCTTACAAAAGTTTCTTTTTTGAATTTGAATTTGTATGACCGATTTTTTTGTTAGTTTTTGGTTAATGTATGAGAAATTCATACTACAAGCTTACAAGTCATGAATTTTTTCTAATTGAAAAATGGTTGGTTTTTGTTGGAAATAATAGACAATTCAGTTCAACACACACTCACTGACATGACTAGTTTCGAACACCGTGAAAAGTTCATCATCAGATGTCTAACTACTGTGCCTGAATTGATACCATCGGTTGATCATCAATCGCATATATACAAACTCAATTTTGCACTTCACAAACTAGTCATGCCAATGAGTGTGCTTAACTGAATTGTTTATTATTTCCAACAAAACACAACCATTTTTCAATTAGAAAAATGTTCATGACTTGTAAGCTTGTAGTATGAATTTCTCATACTTTAACCAAAATCTTACAAAAAATCGGCCATAAAAATTCAAATTCAAATAAATGCAACTGACACTAGCACGGTCTTCAAAAATGCTATACCACGGAAAAATACAACTTTGTGATACAGATTAAAACTCACCTCAAGGTATTGCAACAATGCGAGAATGCATGATGAAAAGAAGAACATGGTGGAAAAATTCTGTCTGTTCTTGTTGTTGGAATTATGGGCCTTTCAGTGATGTTGATACTTAGGGATCTTCGATCGATACTAATTCGCACATGAAATAAGTTGGTTTTCTTAAAAACTAACCTTTTCCAAAAAAGACTATCACTTCTTTAAAAAGTACCTGTTCTTTAAAAAGTACTTCGTTGAAACAAAAAAAAAATGCATGCACTTATGGCTTGTTCTTACAGAAATTACTTCTTCTTACTTATTTTCGGAAAAAAAACATATTTTAATTCTATGAAGGGACAGCCACTTTTGTGGTTGAATAGCAGGCCAAATTTCAAGTTTGGATATCATTATTGTTCTTTATTTTCTGAAATGTAACAACGTCATGGGACTGCCTGTTGAGGTGGAAAGTATCTGATAGCCATTCACTTGGGAGTGGTCAGAAATGATTCCTTCATTGGGCAGTTCAAGAGGCTCACTTTTTCCACGCAGGCTTTATCGGATACCTCCGATAGCTAGCTAGAGTGAGAAGGCAAAACGAATGAGCATACTGATTGGTTCTGCAATCACTAATACGTCTTATTAGGTGACCCTGTCACTGAAGCTCTTCGAACTAGTGGACATATTCTGCTGTCGTTTGAAATAGGATGAGCCAACGTCGGATTAAAACTGAAGAAACCAATATCTAATTTCGACTCACTGCATTCTGGTCAGCGTCTGTTCCATGATGGGCGGCTGAAACAAAATCATCCTTGAAAACCATAAATTGAAAACCACGGTGGGCTGGGTTTGCAAATGAACAAACAAACCCCCTAACTTCGGACGATCCTCGCAAACGTTACAAGGACCACGAATTAAGGATATGTACCTGGAACATCAGAACACTGTACAGGACGGGTGCCGCTATCCAACTGGCGGATGTCCTCGAAAAATATAAAGCTGACATCGCAGGTATCCGGGAAATTCGATGGACAGGATATGGTTGCACCAGAAGGACAAACTGCGATATCGACTAAAGCTGCCATAAGCGAAAGCACGAATTCAGATTTATAGTTGACAAGAGACTAGTTTCGTGGTACAACGCAGTTAGTGAACGCGTAGCCACAAACGTACGAAGCCGTACACGGGAAAGCTAGACACAAGCTGCAAACACCTTCGATATCAATGCCCTATCAACAAAGGTTCACTCTCCTGCTAGGGCAGAATAACCCCCTCCTGAGGACCCAGATGAGCGGTGGAAGCACATCTCCCACTCTTGGGGAACCGCCGCAAGGACTGAACTTGGCGATCAAAAACTGCAGAAAGATAAACTATGGTACGACGAAGAATGTCCCATTACAACTTATGAAAAATACACTGCACGTATGGTTACGAAATAGTCAGTTACAACGCGTACTGCGAGCGAGTGGTACTAGAGGCTGAGAAGGGGGGAAACCCAAACATTTAGGAGGTGAAAATGGTAGCGGGAGCAGAGAGAGGGTGAAAAGACTGAATTGTGTAGGATGAACAATGAATCCCGAAAATTTTTCCAGAGGGTAAGAAGATCGAATAACAGGCCAAATAATGGGCTGCCTTCCTACAAAAACGAGAATGGGAATCTGGTGTAGTTAAGCAGTGTGTGCTTAAAATGTGGACAGACCACGTTTAACCACTACTCCACACAGATTCTTCCACTGAAGATCAGGGGGTAATGATTGTGGTAGGCAGTGTAGACAGTCATGTGGTTGGGGGAATTTTTGGCTGACGACTGGAGTCTCGGTGTATTATCTCCTGTGTTCAAGAAGTGTGAAAGACTGAAGCCAATTGATTGAACCTTACAATTGTAGTTTTAGCCCAGCGAAGTCCGCGACAGACCAAATATTCACTCCAAATCCTGGAAAAGACCCGCGAAAAAAAAATCGATACAAACCATATTTTTGTCGATTATAAACCTCCTTTCGATAGTCCCATACGGGGAAAATTGTACGAACTTGAGATTCCGACAAAATTGGTCCTCGTAGGATGACGCTGGACAACACCAACTTAGCAGTGTTTGTGCAAGCGGAGACTGCCACAAGGCGATATACTTTCTTGCAATCTCTTATCTTAATGGAGATAATAATGGGGAAAGTGACAGTAAATATGAAGAAGACCATTAATACAAAAGACATTTGTTGCTGGCGTATTTTGACGACATAGATATCATTGGGCGAAATATGCGGGAGGTAACTACAGTATTTTTTAGAATCGAAAAAGTATCTGCGAAGGTGGGTCTTGCTGTTAATGAGGGCAATAAAAAAATTATGGTTTCAACGTCTGGATAAACCTCTCGAAATGGTCCTCAGTTGAACGTCGACAACCGATTTAATTTTAAAGTGGTGATGAATGTATCTACCTGGGATAAATTGGAGAATTGTGCTTGCAAAAATATCCTATCTTGGGCTCAGCAAGTAGTTTAAGAGCTAATCCCTCTCTCAACAGACAAAAATCCAGCTATACAGGACTCCCATATTACTTGTCCTGACATGTGGCTCCGAAATTTGGGTTATATCGCAAGCGGATGAAAACCTCCTGGGAGTATTCGAGAGAACATTTTTCCGCAAAATGTATGGTTTTGTTAAAGAAAACAGTGAGTACCGCCGTCGTTGCAACCAAGAGCTGAATAATTTGTATTCCGACGTAAACATAGCTAGACGAATCAAATTCGGCATATTACGTTGGGTAGGCCATGTTATCAGAATGGATAAAGATGAGCCAACGCGAAAGGTTTACAATAACGTACCCTATGAAAGCAGGAAGAGAGGACGACCAAGACTACGCTGGAAAGACCAAGCCGAAGAATCCCTCCGTATCCTTGGTGTTACCAACTGACGAGAAAAGCGAAGAACAGAACCAGTTGGAGAAATATGTTACAACTTGTTTAATGTATATATTTGTTTGTTTAATTGACATGTGTAAGGCATCTGTCCTCATGTGGTTGTAAAATAGCCAATAAATGAAAGAAGAAAGAACTTTTTTAGAACCTGTTGAAAAAAATTATATCTGTACATATATAATGTACTGTAAAAAAATCATGTTAATGTCTTTAACATTATCGAAATTAGGAATATTCATAGATTTAGCCACAGTATCCAGAGTATGTCTACATAAGGCCGGTCCAAAAACCAATTTAAAACTACAGAAACTGGCTAGCAAAAAAATCATTCTATCATCACAATTCTGAAAATGCCAACAAATTATACTAAAATTTTCCAAAATGTCAAATTGCATTTCGTTTTAGCTTCAAGTGCAATGCGGGACATGAAGGGGTTAATTATGTTTTCTGAAATTTTGTGTGTATTTTCTACTTGACCCATAGAACGATTTTTTGCTAGCCAAATACTGTAACTTCTACTTTTTTTAGAAAACAGAATGGACGGGCAAGAGAGCGATAAGCAACCCAAGCAGCAAACTATGTAAGTTTAAATAGTGATTGATTCAGGGGGCTGATGCTGAGAGTCGATAGCGTTCGGAATTATTGCCATACGATCGAAATTTCGTACTTTTGGTATACCAAAAGCTATAGCGATACCGATCGTATGGCAATAATTCCGAACGCTATCGACTGTCAGCATCAGCCCCCAGGGGGTTTCATCGACTATGGAGTTGGAAAATTATGTACAAGAAAGTGAATGAAGGAATAAGCGATTGGCAATGTAAGTTTAAATTATGTTTGATTGATACTAATGTCTTTTAAATTGTCTTCGCTTGATACCAATGGGCTTTAAATTATGTTTGATTGATGATAATGACATTTAAATAATGTGTGACGTTTGATCTGCAGCCCCAACTGTTTGATCTGCAACTCCATCGCGATGAAACTCCAACTTGCGAAGTGACACCCATTCAAAGCTTTAACAGCTGTTGCAGAATGTATGTATTTTACTCTATGGATTGATTGATGCTAATGACAGATAAATTATGTTTTATGTTGGTTGCATCGAACGAAAATACGCACAGATAAATTATACTTTATGCTGGTTGCATCGAACGACAATGTCCAACCAAAGAGTAAAATTCAACAGCAACTCGAACCCGATGCGAAAAGAGAGGGATAGAATATATTTAGAAGAGCCAATGTTAAGGCATTTAATACTAATGTTGTAAATATTGATGAAAGAAGATTCGACGAATGTGTTACTCGAAAAGATCTCCACGATCGTCAGATTATTCACATATTTTGGTGGCTAAATCCATAATTTTCTTTTTTCTTTTGTTTTCTTTTTTAATGACTTGACTTCTTAAACTTAAAAATAATTATAAAAGCAATGTTTTTCAAAAAAATTTTCATTACAAAGTATTATAAAAATTAAATACATAACTTTAAATTATTTACAACAATATTTAATTTGTAAAATCAAATATTAGAATAGCTATAAGCTAACTTAAAAAATATGTTTGAGTTTCCGATTCCGGAACAGTACATATTACATGAAATTTATAATTAAGATACACTATTTGTTTATTTGTAGCATTATAGCAAGTTCAGACGGCAGGCTTTTTTCGTGTTTCGTTCTCTCATTCGTGTTTGGCCCCCCAATCATGTTTGAAACATCATGGTTCGCCATACAAAATTTTGAGAGCGAACCATCTCGTTTCAATTCGAAACATCTTACCAAACATGAATAATTTACTACCATCTCTAATTTATTTAGTACGCTATCGCTTTTTTATCTGAACTAGTTGTCAGAATAAGCAAAACAAAGCAAAAAATAAATAAACATAGAGCGAAAGTGAAGTTTGTGTTTAAATATAAATAAAAAGCAAAGCCTTGATTGTTAACACAAATAAAACATTTATATAAATCATAAAAGTAACAAAAAAGTAAATCACAACTGTCAATAGAAACACGAATGCGTCTTGTGAACAGGGCGATTCACAATCATGGTTGAGTAAACGAAACAAGTGTTTCACATCACCGTCTGAATTAGCTATTAAGCATATTTACTTGAATTAAATAAACAGATTAAAAAAAAAATAAAAAAAAGAGAGGGATAGATACTCTTGACTATTTCTCTATGAACGTAGGCATCCAGACCATTTTAAAGACAGGACGCTCTCAAGCAACCGCCGTCATTGTCGTTTCGTGTGACTCATAGAGAAATATACAAGAGTTTATATCCCTCTCTTTCCTTTCTCTCGATGAATACGATGTATCGAGTTATCGATGACGACGACGTATCGAGTTCTCGATGGTGACAACGACGTATCGAGTTCGCGTTGCTGTTGAATTTTACTATTTGGTTGGACATAAAGTAGACAGAAATAAGAAGGAATGCGTATTTTCGTTCGATGCAACCAGCATAAAATATAATTTATCTGTCATTAGTATCAATTAAAGACTATTTAAACTTAGCTTACTCCATGGTTTGCTTCTGGTTGCTTATCGCTCTCTCGCATATTCAGTTTGTTTTCTATAATTTCCCCACTACATACTCGATTAACTAGCTGTAACTGTAACTGTGTTGAACATTTACCAAAAAAGTCTACACATAAAAATAAATTTTTCTAAATTGTGCGATCTTTTGCGATTATGTTTTCCTTCTTTTTCGCAAATAACAATGAGACTTATCCGAATTGGACGCTAACATCAAAACATTTGCCGAATATACTGTCTTTGAAAAATCAGAGACAGGGACGAAGGCAATGAGAGAATTGTGGGTATAAATATATTAGTAAATTAGTAATTATTATTATTAGTAATTATAGTATTAAATTTTCACCAAGAAATGGCTAGACACAAAATAGAGATGATTTCAAAATCTTGCTGTTAACTTCAAAGGTAAACTAATTATGCTGAAATAAAAATCACATGTCGTTTCAGGGGACACTCGGTTGGAGCGAAGTTCCTTTCACTATACATTATATACATTATGTGCTAGTTAGTTCCAACACGCCTAAGGCGCCCGTTGAAAAATTCGATAATTTAAATATATAATAAAATATACTTTTTGTAAAATGATAAACTACTTTTAACAGAATGTATTTTTTACAGAATGTATTTTTTGTTAAAAAAAATATATTTCCAGGTCCTTTTTGTAAGAATATGTATTATATTTTCCCGAAAAGGTCCTTTCTTGAAGAGAGATACTTCTTTTATTAAAACCTAATGTTTTTTTAAGAAAATATACTATTTGTAAGGAAAAGTACTTCCTGTAAGAAAAAGCCATAAGAGTATGAATTTATTAATTTTTAAAGAAGTGGTAGTCTTTTTAGGAAAAGGTTATTTTTTTTAGGAAAATTCACTTATTTCAAGAAAGGCTACTTATCTCAAGAAAATAAAATGTATGTTTTTTAAGAAACGGAATTTGTGTAAGAAAGCTTTTTTAAGAGAGGGTATTTTTTGAAGAAAATTTTATTTAAATGGGATTTTTTTAGAATTGTCCTTTTTTAAAAAATAATTACATTTTTAAGAGTAGGTACTCATCTCATGAAAACTTATTTTGTTTCACAAGAAAGGTACTTTTTAAAGAAAATTTAGTTTTTTAAAAAAAGGCAATTTGTTGTAAGAAAATGTACTTTTTTAAGAAAAGGTACTTATTTAAAAAAATTATTTTTTTAAAAAAAGGTCTTTTTATGCAACTTCTTTAAGATAAAGTATTTTTTTAAGATAAGGTACTTTGTTTAAGAATATGAATAGGTGTTGTTTTTGAGAAAATTTACTTTTTTTAAGCAAAGAGCACTTTTTTAAGAAAATGTTCTTTTTTAAACTTCTTTCCGTTTGGGTTTTCTAAATTTACTTTTTATTGGGCTCAAAACTACAATATACATATACTAGATATTGGTTACAGGCTCCACCCAGAAAACTTCACATTAAACAAAACATTTCCCAACATATGTAAGACACCTTGTTTGCCTCAACATCAACCAAAGCAAAAGTAAACAATATAGTTGATAATAGTAGGTTGTAACATAATAGTGTTAAAACAAAAGTTGTTTAATTTTTTTCGTTTAGTTCCCATAGAGCTACGTGCGATAAGGAACTTCGTTCCAAAAGAAAATCTAAACTAAGTTGCGTAGTACGATTTCCCTATAAAATAATGTGTAAAAATTTTCCCAAAGTTGAAAAAATTGCGAAAAAGGATTAAAAAATATGTGTCTAGGACAAATACACACAGATTTCTTAAGTGTTCTCATAATGTATACTTATATGTTTTGAAAGTTATGTTCCTTCTTTCCAAATCCTTTGAGAAGCTAAAAATCTAAAACTACATCGAAACTAAATATGACCGCAGAAGGTACGAATACCCGGGTTTTTACTTGTAAGTCGCGATTTAGGGGGTGTTTAAGAAATTCTGCATCTGGATTCTTGTTTTACTCGATAAAACCGACAGGAAAACTAACATCACTTCTCAGGTAATTAGGACTGTCGCACAGTGTATTGGTTGTTAACGCTAAAAATAAAAGAATAGATCATATTTGTAAGAATCACGAAGACGTTGAATTAAATAAAACTTATTTGCTAATATTTAATAATTTTACCATGAATATGACAGTAATGTGTATTCAAACCAGTACATAAGTTTCAGTCGGGTGAACCGACTTAATCATACCCTCACCCTAAGTCATCCATTGCGTGGGAGTTCCCATTCTCAAAGGTGACCATATTCAACAATT
Organism: Phaonia tiefii; assembly: GCA_963931995.1. Taxonomy (NCBI): domain Eukaryota; kingdom Metazoa; phylum Arthropoda; class Insecta; order Diptera; family Muscidae; genus Phaonia; species Phaonia tiefii. Next base: position 76,209,857 of record OZ008371.1, on the reverse strand, counting down.
CAATATTATTGAATACCCAAAGTAGTTAGTTTCCTCCCAATATTTATATACGTGGTACAAAAATGGGCATGGCAAGTTGTTGCCAAAATTTTGAGCAGTACCAAATTTTATTAAGATCTGTTATGATTTACTGGGGATATCGAGTCGGCAAACCCCAAATACGCCCAACGTTTGTATGGGAGGTACGAAACTGGGCGTGGCATAATAGTCAGTAATTAATTACACAGTAGATTTTGGTAACATTTTGCCTAGTACCGAATTGTATTAAGATCGGTTGTAGTTTACGAGAGTTATCGCGTCACCGGTCATCCGCCCAACTTTTATATGAAAGGTACAAGAATGGGTGTGGTAAAACAGCTCATTTTCTTCAAGAAAGTTTTATTTGACTAACTATTGACTAGTGCAAACTTTCATTAAGATTGGTTCGGTTTTGCGGGACTTCTCGTGCTGAACAACTAGACCCCCAAACAACTTTTGTATGGGACGTACCACAATGGGTGTGGCAAAATCACCCTTGTTTTAATCCGTGATTAGCTTTTGATAACGTGAAGCCTTATACCTAATTTCATTAAGGTCAGAAGTGTTTCACGCGATTTATCGCATTGACAACCCTGACGAACACCCTGTTTTGTATGGGAGGTACCAGAATGGGCGTGACAATCTCGCCCATTTCCTTCAGTTAAGTAGGCATTTACAGATTATTACCCGGTGTGTGAGTTGAAGCTAATCACATCTACCAGATGAAAGGTTTGAAAGATATATTATTTTGTGCTAAATGTGTCGATTTGTATGGAGGTACCAGAAGGGGCGTAGTCAAAACGCCAATTTTCAATCCCAAACTCAATATTGGCAAATAATAGTCACTGACAAAGTTTCACTGTGATCTGTAAAGATTTACGGCAGTTATCGTGTTGACCAGCCAGCCAGCCAGCGAGACAGACAGACAGACGGACATGGCTCAAAAGTCTTAAACAGTCATTAAACGAATTTCGTCCAAAGATTCTAAGGGTCTAATATGGCTCCTTCTATGTGTTACATTTTTTAACGTATTAAATAATATATACGCCCATCCCTATGGGTGAGGGTATAAAAAAATTAAAAATCGCTCGTATTTTGGTTGGCGTATATCTGGATAGTAGTTTTGACTGGTTTTGACATTTTCGTTCGCATAGATGACAGCGAAAATAGTTAATGGGCCCCGATTTTGTAAACACTCAATCACACAATAACAATTAAAACCAGGCGAAAAACGAAAGTGAGTGACTGGTTCTCTTTCGCTTAGGTTTCCTTTCGAGATCGTGACTCTAGCTATTAATGGCAAAATTGTGGATCACCAACACAAAAAAAAATTACCCGCAAAATAAGTTTCAACGAAATAGTCTTGGAACATTTCGTAACTGTAAACGAAATCGATGAGATTAAATTCAAAAACGAAATTGGTTTTTACAGCCATAAATTTTTCGCAGTATTTTTCTCTCGAAAACTCCTACAGATGTTTCGTCTGCTTGCGATAGGACCCAGGATTCTGCGCCATTAAGCAAGACAGGTTGAATGAGAGTCTGGAACAGCTGGACTTTTGTTACTCGAGAGACGGCTTTATCTCTAAAGTGCTTGCTTATCCCAAAATAACATCTATTCGCAAGCACAATTCTCCGCTTGATCTCAAGGCTGACGTTGTTGTTTTTGTTCACGGCAGATCCGAGGTATATAAATTCGTCCACTACCTCGAAGTTATAACGGTTATCAACGTTCACTCTTTGGTCTAATCGCGTGGAGGCCCTGTTCGTTGAAACCATTAATTTTGTCTTGTCCTCATTTACCGTCATTTACCACTTTTGCTGACTCCTTCTCAATTCTCGAAAAAAATAGTAATAATTCTACGTATACAAAAAAAAACACTATTTTGTTAAAAGAACCCTCACCCTTATGTACATGGTGACATTGACGATGTCAGCATAATCGTACAAAAATTCTTACAATAAAACTGAAAAGATCGATGAACGACAAATGCAACGTCAGAGTCGGCGTTGCTTCTGCTGCCTTTGCGGATTCTCCAAAGTCAAAATAGTATCGAATTATGTATAAGCAACCAAAAACTATTTAAAGTTAATGTCAAGATTGATTTGAATAAAGAATCAACTTTTCCCGAAGTATTTAAGTTCCAGTTCATTTTGTCTTTCCAAAGAAAGGACTCGCGTGCTGTCTGGGTGCTCTAAAAACCCCTTCGGCCAGAGCATTAGAGTCAATACTGTCATTAAAACCTATTCATGTACAAATTAAGTCCGAAAAGCCTCGTGAGCCTCAACTCACCTACACATATTGGAGAAGCAGATGAGATTCTCACTAGCGTAACAGAGATCTGACTACATTCCACGAAAAATTTAAACGATAGACTGCTACACAAGTATCTCATGGAGAGGGTCGTGGGTGGAGGACTTTCTTTCGAATAATCTAGAACAGATGGAATGACTGAAAGAGGATTCTTCATCGAGAGTCTGAATACTGAATGATTCTTTCGCAGACAGTCAAGCGGCGATCAATGAGATATTTTCCCAAAGAGTTAGATTACGTTCGATACTCGAGCGCAAGAAGGAGATACATATTTCGTCACCACTGGCAGCTTTGGGATCATACGGGCTCCATAGCAAGGCGGAATATTGGTGAATGCAAGAGCAGATGAATTGACGTGGATAAGCCCAAACCGGCAAACTGTAAATATGGAACTCGCGTAGCCTTTCGATGAAAAACTTTTAGATAAACACATTTTTATCTATTTGCCGGCTTTAGTCATGTATTAAGCGTGTTGTTATTGGAGTGCTAAACAAAGCTCCGATATAGTTCCTTTGCAAAGGCAATAGTTCCTTTGCAAAGGCACAAGACACTGAAACTCGTTAATAAAGTGTATTAGAAATACATCAGTTCGATATGTACTTGATAGAAAAGTTTCAACCGCGTATTTAAAAGAAATATACATATATTTTTATATATATTTTTTTTTAAAAATTTAACAATATTGTGAAATTATACATACAACTAACAATATTTTGAAATTTAGCAATATTTTAAAACTATTCTTATATTATATCAATAAAAAATTCGAAATACTTCTAAAGGAAACTAGAAAGATTATAAATTGGGCATAAAAGTAATAAAAAATAAAAAAATATAACTACAACAATTAAATATTTTTAATCTCGAAAACGTCTCCAATACGCACAATTTTACATCTAAATCCGCCCTGTCATTGATTGTTTGTTGTAAATTACATTTACTTTTCACAATTGCCTTTAAACCACTGTGCGACGGTTATTGTTACATCTGCGAGAATGAGTATTTAAGTTACTTATATTTCTTCTATTACCTCATCTACAACGACGATACGAAAGAGAACTGTTTATACCCACTTAGGTAAAGAGAGAACAAGGGAAAACATACAATTCTGTGGTATTTCATTCACTCAGTATTTCATGCGTGCACTTACAAATGCGAACTGATTTAACCCAGCAAACATTTTACATTTAATTGTAGTGAAAAATTAAGTAGATATCTCTTGACGAAATGAAACTTTCAAAACGCCGATACACGTATATTTTTGTTACCCCTCTCTACCAGAATCCGTTGTAAGAACCTTGATATATAGAAAATAACGGTCCCATTGACAGTCACTGTTATACCGTTTTCTTCAAAGAAGTATGGCCCCACAAGGTATCTTGATGAAATTGCGCATCACACTGTGACTCATTCTTTATTCAGTTCCGTCTCATAAAATATTTCTGCATTAGATTCACTGCATATGCGGCAATTTTGCTTGTTTACATTGCCCCTCCATTTAGATCAAAATGGGCCTCATCAGACATAAACATGCAATTTATCAAGTTGTTGTCTTCTTAACAACTGGCGAGAAAAGGCGAAGGATAGAGCCAGTTGGAAGAATATGTTGAAATTTGTTTGTTTAATTAATATGTGTAAGGCTTCTGACATCATGAGGTTGCAAAATAGTCAATAAAAGTAAAGTTGTCTTCTTCGGTCATTTCAATAATTTGTTGGGAAAATTCCAGGCGAATAGGCAAATCCAGAGGGTTTAACTTGCTTGCAATTTGGACTTTGTTCGGAAACAAGTTTAACTTATCATGAATTATCCGTTGTAATGACCGTCTGCTGACTCCAATTTGCGCCGATAAGTTTCGTATCATAACATTGGTATTTGCCTGAATTGATGATTCTACAGCCACGATTGTGTCTTGAACCCGAAAATTGGGGTCTCGATGGTACGGTCTTCATGCGACAATTCCAGATGCGGCAAACATATTTACGCACCTTGTATTGGTCCATCTACTTGGAGGAGTGCCGCCAAACTACCTCCTTAATTCCCTATAGAGCACATCAAATCATGAAGCACATCAAATCATGGTACCGCTGCACTATCTAGATCCTCTTTTCGGTATCATAAGCATTCATTTTGACAAATCTAAATAATAACCTGCAAAATAAAAAATAAGACGCCTACTTACACAGAAAACAAGTTATTACGTTTTGTTTATGTATCACGATTCGCGCGCCACCCGGTACTATTAACAAGCAAATGCAATTAATGATAACGCCCTGGTCCAGTCAACACGCACTGTGTCATGTAACTGAAACTGTGTTCCTACTAATCAGAACTCATGATAATGGACGATAACTCTGTGGTGCACTTTATGTCGACGAGATGCCTTTAGTACACAGTTTGCAAGGTTGTTGAGTGGATTATTGCTGTCCTCACAAAAATTCACTAACTTACGAACTTGAATGTAAAGAAGTTCGCACTGCAAGCTTTCAAGGTCTGATACATTTTTTTAAGTGAAAAATGTTTTGTTTTTCGGTGGAATAATAGATAATTCAGGAATGCGCAGTTTTGAACTCCGTGGCAAGTTCTTCTTCAGATGATGATTTCGTTCGTTAAAAATAGCGTTGCTCTTGAATGAATTAACATTTAAACAATTTTGTCATCACCCATTCAAACTGGTACTTTTATTATGGTGAGACAATAACATAGAAATGATGCAGTTTTTTTACAGTTGTCTCTTTCGTTTTGCTTTTTAAGCAAGTTTTATTAATGTTGCTCAACTAATTATTTCGTTCCACCTAATCACTTCAACGTACTTAATAATTATTATTTCTAGGCACAATCCAAAATCTAGGTACTGTCGGTAGCATGCCGCCAGATTTCCACTAAATCACTCAGTTAAGTAATCAGTAATTCAGTCAACAACTTACGTTTTTGTTCCTATCACAATGGAATGGAACTAGATACTGGACACTAGTTTCATAACTAACCCAAGGTAGTGCAGAAGCGGCACAATTGCCACATTTCTGCACCATGATATTACAGGAAGTAGTCAGCGCAAAAAAAGAGTATGTCATATGAGGTGTATTCTCAGACTGCAATTTCGAAGGGTTGGTTATAGAGTTCATGTGATGGTCTCGCGGTGTGCTCGGAGTGCCATGCGTCTGCCGGGCTGGTGAACTCGCCGGACGGGGGGATCTTTCCGCTTACCAAACACACCAACAGTCTGCCTCTGAACATAGATTACATAGATAATTGCCAGTTAGTAAGCACAAACACAAAACAAATTTAAAACCGGGAAGTTACAATGTGCCTTGGAGTGATGGGATAATACCCTATCGTGCGCCATATGGGCTGACTGGTGTTATCGTCAGCGATGCCCACCCTTATGATGCCCTTACCAGCTTCTCCTGACATTGATTCGTATCAATGTCCCAAAATCGCAGTACCAGAAAACTTAAACCCCTTTTGTACCCTACTTACCTATTACAAACTTAAGCTCGCATAACGAAAACAGAATTTCGTAAAAACATTATAAAATTTATTAAACCCTTTTGGGTGAAAAACTAAATTTCTTAAACAAAATTTCAATATTAATGGCTTAAGTACTAAAAGTGCCCAAAGGGCGAAGCGAAACCAAATAAATTGTCAACAATAACAAAGTTTCATGATTTTCTTTTAAACTTACTTTAAGTCCTTATACTACTAAGTAAAACTTAACTTATTTAAGGCTCATCAGCCTAACTATGCCCCGTAGGGTACAAAGACAAAAGATAATGAAGTGTAGGGCTTCGCTCCCTATATTCAAAACCTACCAAATTAACAGGGTGCCAAAAATTGCACCTTCGTTTTCACTCGACAAAATCTTCGTAGTGTTTACGAAACACCAAACCCGACGAACAAACTTTTAGACTCCGATCGAAATTAAACTAAACGCGAACCGTAATGTAAACACTCGATTCACCACACGTACGAGAAAACAAAAAAAAACAAAAAAAAAATCACGCAGAGCCTCAGGGGCAACTCGCATGAGACCATGTGTGGGAAATAATACAATTTACAAATAAAATCATGAATATGTTAAGAAGTCATAAATGTCCAGGTCACCCTAACATTTTAATCTGCTCAAGATGGCAGAAAGTGCACGCTGCAGCCGCACTGCGTAGCCTACACTACTATCTTTCCTTATTATTTAACACAATTTTTCTTATTCACTATTTTTGAAAAATCTGCCAATTATTATAACAACCAAGATTTGCAACCACTTGCAATTAGGGAAAATTTGCAAAACGGCAAATTCACTTGAGCTCTATTACTTTCTTTTAATTGGCAAATTCTTCTTCCTTAGTTTCTTATTCTACTTAATTATTCTAGTTCACTTTTGTACTTTTCTTTTTCTTTTTAATGGTTTTTTTTAATTTGACATTTCCAATTTATCGCTTTTTTTAAAAATTCTTAAATTTTGCCTCTTGGCTAGTTACGATATTTCAATTGATGTTTCTTTCTTCTGTTTTTTTTTATATTGCCATTGGCAAATTTTGCATTTTGGCTGTATTATGAAAATTTTATGGTATTATGCTATTACAGATTTATCATTTTGCTTATTGGGCATTTCATCTTATCACATATATTGATTTTTGAATTCCTCTTTCATATTTGTTGCCTTTCTTTCTCTTTTATTTATTAAATTTTCAAATTTGGCACAACTTACCGCTTTTCGACTTCCAGAAGGAAAGTCCCAAAGCCTAGGACTTGGCCCTTGGATCCAAGCCTGCGATTACACAACTACACTCACTTTTTATATAAATTGCCTAACTAATTTCACTTTTGTCTGTCCAGAGTGGTCTGGTCACAGTCCGTTAAAAAGGAAAATAAAACGGACTTACCTACAGCTTTCAAGGCAGATGGGACGGCTTACTGTTTACTGCTGGTGATCAGGATGAAGTGATGGATGAACTGGGCTATTAATTCTGTGTATGGCGAGGTGGTTGATGAACGGGCCTATTATTTCGGGCAGATGGTGTTGATGGAAGCTGCTTGCTGGTGTACGACGAGCCCTGATGCTGGTGATTTGCTGGCAAAATGTGGCTGCTATTGTTGCTCCCGATGCTTTGTCCAACCGGTGGCTGGCTGTATTTGCACACAAAATGGCGGCGCTGGTGGTGGTGGCCGATGAAATGCTCAGCTGTTGACGGCAGAAAGGTGGATATATGCTTGCGGGAAGCCTGGGACCTCCTTTTGGCCGACACTGTTCTTGCCGCTGGTATAAGCGTCCGTCTGTTCCCTATGGGGGAACTAGAGCGGGACCTAAAAGTTGGCCCTAGGCTGCCTGACTTTTTGCTACCGGGCAGCTGTAAGCCTGGTGTTTCACTTCCTTTGCTGTGGAGACACGTCGAACGAAAAGGGAATTAACACTTTGTCACACACAAACGCACGCATTTGGATTACAATTACCTTTGGCCTGTGTCCAAAATGATGAAATTTCGGGTGGCGTTTTAGCGGAGATGTTTCTCTGCTTCACACGCTCGCTCTGTGGCTATTCTCTGGACACGTCCCTGGTAAATAACTTTAACAGCTTTATCACTTTTTATATTTTCACGCCGGCCTAAGGAATGCGGCTGTTGGTCTTTCGCTTGTTTTTTTTAGAATGGCGCTGGACTACGAAAAACTGTACAATTACAGCTCGCTTGGGTAAACCCAATTTTTGGCGTTCACTCACACTGCTAGGATTTTTTCAAGATATATACGGCGCCGTTATCAAAAGATTTTTCTCGAAATTTCTCGGGCTGCCGCGACTGTGTGTGTTAATGTGGAAAAATAATTTAGAATTTCACCAGAGTGTCGGTCGTAGGTGTAGTTACGCCTTCGGTTATGATGTAGTAAACCAGGTGGTAGCCAAAAGATTGTTGTTGTCTTTTGGGGTTGGTTTTGACAGCGGCTGTGGTGTAGTAATCAGGTCGTGGCAAAAAGGTTGTTGTTCTCTTTTCGGGTTGTTTTTGACGGCGGTACTGAGCCGCCACAAGTAATCTCATTTAAAATTCTCCCTGGTAGAGTCAACAAGTTTGGGGGTTTCGGTTATTCATAACCTAACCAACCATCCTGCTCATGGCTGGATTGTCCCGCCTTTTGTTCTGGTATTCTCCTGCATTTTAGTGCTTCATCCCGACTTGAATCTAAAACGCCAAAATGATTATATTCAAAATAAAGTGCTTTAATTCATATAAAGGGTTTTTCAACAGAGACGCTACAAAAGTAAATCGATAGGGACAGCAAATGACGTCATATTTTTTCCCGCTCTTTTGACATTTCTCTTTAGTAAGATTTGCCATTTCATCATGGAAAGATATACGAGCCAACAACGAGTCGAAAATTAAAATTTACTACCGAAATTTGGAGTCAGTGGCCTCAACTTTAAGAGCGCTACGTCCAATTTATGGTTGTCATGATTTCCGGCTGAATGGCTTCGTCAATAAGCAAAATACACGTTATTGGTCAGACAGCAATCCACACGTAATCCATGAGTCATCATTGCATAACGAAAAAATTACGGTTTGGTGCGGTGTATGGGCCGGCGGCGTCATTGGGCCGTATTTCTTCCGTGATGATCAAGACCGGCACATTACTGTGAATGCGAATCGCTACCGTTCAATGATAACCGAATATTTTTGGCCCCAATTGCATAATATGGACTTGGAGGATATGTGGTTCCAACAGGACGGCGCCACAAGCCACACAGCGAATGCCACAATCAATTTATTGGAAACCAAGTTTGGTGAATGTGTTATCTCACGAAAAGGCCCAGTCGATTGGCCGCCTCGGTCGTGCGATTTGACGCCGTTAGATTATTTCCTGTGGGGCTACACCAACAAGCCGGCGACGATTGATGAACTTCGTACGAATATCGAACGTGAAATTGCAGCAGTATCGTCCGAGTTATGCTTGAAAACTGTCGAAAATTGGGTTCAGCGTCTGGACTTCTGCAAGCCTGCCCGTGGTGCAAAAGAAATCGAGTTGCATACATAATGGCATCGAACGTACTTTCACAGGAATAAAGAATTTCATTGGTATCTAAAACCGGTTTTGTTTTATTTAAAAAAACTTTTGTAGGGCTCTTATTGAAAACCCCGTTTCTTATTTAGTCTTATTTTAACTAAATACATTTACTTTGATTTAATTTTTTATTTAAACCCAAAAATATATATTATAACAGTCATTATTTTAGCACTAGCTACGTAGCTCAAGCGTTGCAACTACACAAGTAGTAGGTACTAGTAGTAGGTAGTTAGTGGTGGTGGCTTTGTGGTTGGGTACGTAACTGGTTTTGAACCAGTTACATATTCTGTCGGGATATTATCAGTCCACCGACTCAAGTAATCGTCCCTGTGATCTTCGAATGTAATGGAGAATGTTGACATGTTTCCAGAGGAATAATTTTGTTAGACCGAGGGGACTTCTAACAGCGCACCATGCCGCGTAAACATCGAGAGTACAATAGTGAGAGTAGTATCACACTGATGTCCTCGACGGAGAATGTTGAACTTTACCAATCATTTTCAACTGGTGTCTATCTATTCTGCAATGCGTTTCGCCAGACCTGGGAATCTTAAATAATTGTTGAGCGCACAATAGTCGAATACAAACAATACGCGGTTTTCGAACGTAGCCCCCAACTTTTACCAAACGAATTTCGACAGGCATACAGCAGCACGTTCAGTCTCTTCTTCATACCAATATATATTGCTCTAGAAAATACTTATAATCATAACTCAACGCCCTCCAACCGTGGTCTACTGAATTCCAGTTCCATCTTCACCGGTTTAACACAAGAGCCACAACAACTAGCCCAATCAGACAACTCACCAGTGTGCTGTGCATTAGGTTGCTAATTGTACTCGTAGATAAAGAATTATCGCCGACCAGAATGACAGTTGCATTTAAATTAAAAATGGTGACAAAATTAAATGTCAAATTAAGTGTCAAAATTAAATGTAACCATTTTTAATTTAAATGCAACCGTTTTATTTGAGAGATCCCTAGGAAATTAATTAACTAATTCATTTTAATTACGCTCTTTGTTGGAAGTATCTAGACCATGGTTGTTGAAGTGCTAAGTAGGCGGACCATTGTACAACCCCATCATGAAGAAGAATATACTTATTGAGGCTAAGAGAAAAATTATTTTGTAGTTTTTAGTGCATTTATAAATAAAACACTGTAACTTAATTTTTTTTAATTATTTCTTTATTAACAAATGAGTTAACATCTAAATAAATAAAATATAAAATTTAAAAATAGATTGAAATGGATTTAAAAATTATATATATGTTTTTTCGGTTTATTAATCTTTATTTAGTATACACTGAACGGAAAAGCATCGTCACAAGGATGAAAATGTTCATCACCCCAAAAACTTTTGTCATCGAAAGTGAGCTAACGTAACGTTTCATTCCCGCTATGAAAATATGTTCATCTACTGCAAATTGTTCGTTACTGTGATGAAAGTATGGTTGTTGCTGCATTGAATTTGCTTCATTATTGCGACGAATTTGTTTCCTTGCTGCAATGAATTTGTGTCATTGTTGCTATGAATAAATATCGTTCTTGCAAGGAATTTGTTTATTGCAGCTACGAATTTGGTTTATTGGTGCAACGAATTTGACTCATTGTTGCAATGAATTTGTTTCAGTACTACAATTTTCATTGCTGCAATGAATGTTTTGAAGTGTGTTTGAAATTATTTATTGACAATTGTAGTACTTAAATAAACTGTTAGTATTGCATTGCAGGTGTTTGGATAACAATGTTTTGAACGTTTGTTCCGAAAATGGTCTCAATTTGCTAAATAGATTATATTCATTCCATGTTGAAACACTCGTCGGTAGAAGATTGTGATAGTCGAGGGGTTGAGTGTTATTGTGGCCGTCGTATTTAGGTCCTGCAAATAAAAGCAAATATCAGGAATTTATTATTAATATTTCTTATTAAAATATGTACATACTTGCACCTATGTCTGTACTTACCATGAACATAAGCACTAATCTCATATACTCTACTCCTTTAAAATAGATCCACATAATTTTTTTGTTAAATCATGCAATTGGGGTAGTGTTCACGGTTCTGATATTCAATTGTTGTGCCAAATGTCCCCGTCATTAAGCCACTGATCGCTCAGCGAGCATTTTCTTCAACTGCTCTTTTATTTATTTTAACCAAATTTGTTAAAATTTCGATTGGATTCATTTAATTGTACGTTGAATTGTTATTTTTTATGTTCGTCGTACTGGAAACACTTTGATTCTTTGACTTCTTAATTTTCATTGCCTGCCCGCACAAATTTATGTCTGTCTTTCGTTTTTTTCTTAAACCAAAATAACCAACACAACAAAACAGCCGCGACCGAATTATGATATGACCGAAATACAAAAACACCAACATTGTGTTGCGATATGTACAGTCGCGCGCATACGCACACACACAAATGTTCAGTTACATATTTCGGGGTAGTTTTTCTGCAATCGGTGCGTCATTTTCTTTGCTGTCGTGTTGCTCCTTGCATTCTTTTTATTTATCTATTTGACTTATACATTCGCAAGTTACACAAACGATCACAGCAAATACATAAATTCACACAATTTAGTTTACACAATAAAAGATTATTACTAAGTATAACTAACTAGTCTGTTTTAAAAAATGTATTTAAATTATTCGGGCGGAGAAATATGTCTACCACTTTCGATTGTTGCAATGGAACTGATTTAAAATGTGTACGTGACCCACCATTCACGCTCACCATTTCTCTTGCTGGTCTCTTTTTTACGCTCGCTCAAATTTTCGACTGCTTCTCTCTCTCTCTATACCACCATAAAAATTAGTTTCGTTACAATAACGAAATTGTTTCGTCAACTAAAAATGTTGACAAACCTCGAAAATAAATAAATAATAAATATAAACTATAAAAAGTAAGATATGAACCAAATATCAGCAGTTTATAAGTCATGCCTTTACTTTTTTTTAAATTTTCAATCCATTTTTCTACAAAATTCAAATTAAATAACATTGTTGCAGGAACGAAAAGTAAGTTGTTGCAGAAACGAAGTGAAAAATTGTCAAAGAAGTCAAGAATGAAATTTTTCGTTGCAGCGACTACCAAATTGTCGGATATACGACACTTTTCATTGTAACAACGTAAAAACAGTGTACAGGGTATATTCAGTCATGACACGCCGAATTTCACCAGCATATTCCTTCGCTTATTTTATGAAAATATGTCCACAACGACCATCCCGGAAAATGCAAGTGTTCGAAATGGCAGCAGTTTGAAAATTTTCGAATTGCGGGTCGGAGGGTAGTAGGGTAAAATTGGTTACTTCTGAACCAGTGGTCGGATTTTTGTTGTTTTTGGGCTTGTGGGAAAGGTCTTTGGAATACCTTTCAGAATCAAATAAAAAACTCGTTCCTCCGAAAACGAAAACGAAATCTCAGATAACTGAAATTCGTTTGGGGACTGTAGTTGGGAGAAACGAAATTCTGTGAAGCCATACATGTCATTTCGTTTGGGCGAACCGAAAAATGTTTGCAGCAAACGAGTTATGAAAAACAAGCTGAAAACAACGTTTGCCAGAAACGAAAAACGGCCCCGCCAACTGTTCCGTCGGTTACATCAAACGAGTTGTAGTTGATCCTAACTAAAAAAAAGTTTGTGAGAACTGAAAAACGTTTGCAGTAAACGAGTTATGAAAAATTAAAGTTGAAAAAACGTTTGTGAGAAACGAAAAACGGTTCCACCAACGGTTCTTTCGGTTACAGTAACCGAGTTGTAATTACAACTTTTATTTGAGGCTTCCGTAAGCTCTTGTTTATTTAAATTTCCAACTTTTACGATTTTGGTTTTACCCATAAAGATTGTTTTAATGAAAGTTGGAAAAGTTGGAACTCGTTTGCAACAACATAATACACATTTGCGATATATGAGTTTATTTGGGTGATCTACATGAACGGTTGCGATTAATAAATTAATAGAAATCAATCAAAGTATTGTTGCTGCAACCGAGCAATAAACGTTTTTTTTTTCTTTGCGTGTATATATCTCTTATGAGCTCTGTAAGAACTTTTCTTATATAAATTGGCCACAATCCGAATCTTTGTATCGTCATCAACAGAGTCATCAAAAATTGGCAACATAACGGTTTCTTCGTTTAAATACCATAAGTGCTGTCAGAACTTTTTCAAACCTGCTTCGGATATAGTAGAGTCAACTTTCTCAATAACATTTCAGTGTGTTTAAAAGTCAGATATCTTGAAAGGGTGATATGATTTGGAACTAATTTTTTGCAATTCGCGCCAAACATGATACAAATCAGGTTGATTTTTACACAGTTTGGTATTGCTTTTGTAGCTATGTTTGCCTTTTCTCAGAAAATAATGCATTCGCGAATAACTAAATTAGCACTTTCACTAAGGCCTAAATTCCTGTTACGCATGTTAGAAAATAATACTTCCAGCACCTGCCGATTGGAAGGCAATTTCGAGCCTGTTAGTTGTAGTTTTGACATCCCGATTAAGTATCTACATATGTTGTAATTCTTGTTCTTAGTTGAATGGACATTTTTGGTTCAAAATAACTAAACTGTATTGATAAACTGATCATTTTTATGTGACTGACTTCAAAATTAGAGACGAAGGCGTTTATAGTTGTTACAGAGTTAGGAAAAGCAAAACAAAACAATTTTAATATTCGATAGCTTATGTCAAGGGCTGTATTTTTTGTTTCTGCACCACTTATCTAAAACATACCGCTATTTAGTTATAACACTTTGAAGAGGCTGCATTTTGTAATATATTTTAAAATATTCCGAAATACAATTTGAAATGTGCACACAACTTGGTTTTTCTGGAAAATTGTCCTGTTTTAAAGCTTTATAACCCAGTATTCTCGACACCCTGTATTTACTTTATAATGAGAAATTAGCGAGTCGTTTGTGAAAAATCTAATTGTCAGCACACATCACCTCGCAAATACAGTGGTGGCCACACAATTAGAAACGCTTGTATAGAAAAAGTACTTTATATCAGTACTATTTCCATGAAGCGAAAATTAATAAACCATGTACCAATAAAAATTAGTGTTACACAGTGATATACTTCCAACTGGTATTCAGATATTTATTTATTATTTATAATACTCAAAAGTTCTTTTTCTTGTAAAGCGGAAAAATATCATTGTTCGAACAATTAGAAACGATGATGAAAATCAATTTTTGGGAACTATACGAAAACAATGTTATACGATGTTAGTAATTGGTTGGGCAACTCATATATTTTATGACATCAGCTAAAGTAGGTGGAAAATATTCCACTAATGCTCGTCATCGTGAGGATGGTATCTCATTCCAAAATTTCCTAACATTTGGGAAATGTTCTTCACTATTCTTTGTTGTTTATGTTTTCAAATATCTTTCGACGTCGGCCCATAAAATTTCTAGAGGATTACGATCCGGACTTTGTGCTTGCCGCGGCAGTACAGTTGTATTAGTCTCCATAATCCGTTGCTTCACAACTCGGGAAGTATGTTTAGGATCGTTATCTTTCTGAAAATTATATGTAATTGGCATGTTTTCAAATGAAAATGGTTCAATTACATTTTCTTTGTAGTGATGTTGGTCCATTCGACCATCTATGCGGTGTATTGGACCCAAAGCATGCCAACTAAAAGCTGTCCAGACCACAACACCTCCGTCACCGTGCTTAATTGCCTTGATGGTATACCTTGGATCCAAAGTTTTATTTCATGGCCGTCGTACATAGCTTTTATCATCCGATCCGAACAAATTAAACTTAGATTCATCGCTACAGAGAATCTTTTTCCTAAAAACTGAGCGGTTTGTGTAAGTGCTATAAGTGCAAATTGAAGACGGGATTTAATTTTTTTTTGAAAAGTGTGGCTTCTTTCTTGCTATGCAGCCACGAAGTCCTGCTTCCTGTAGTCTACGTCTAATGGTCCTAGAGGAAATATTCTGGGAGATATCAGGTGTAACAACAGTTTATATCTGAATTGATGTCAGAAATGTGTTGGACTTGCTTGTTCTGGTAATCAACCTACCATCCTGTCTAGTTGTTTTTCTAGGGATACGACGCCTTGTAGGGTTCTCAAAATTCCGGTGCTCCGAAATACCCTTATGGCTCCAAACCACCATATTTTTCGAACAGCGAAATCGTTTTGCTACAGCCGACGTCGATTGATTTTCTTTTTGGAAACAGCGCGCAATAAGCTTACGAAGTGCCGAAGTAAATGATTTTTTACCCATATGTGAACTGAAATTTTCACCATTTAAAATTGCGTTTTTAATTAAATGGCCAAACGTAAAAATATGTGCCTGTAAAGTTTTCCGCATTCTCAGATATTGTCAAACCTGATTCCTTATCTGATCT
Source organism: Phaonia tiefii (assembly GCA_963931995.1). Classification (NCBI taxonomy): domain Eukaryota; kingdom Metazoa; phylum Arthropoda; class Insecta; order Diptera; family Muscidae; genus Phaonia; species Phaonia tiefii. The sequence continues at coordinate 76,194,103 of OZ008371.1, read as the reverse complement.
CATCCCACAAACATATAAAGTGACAGAGAACTTATATCGTTGTTTATGCCAAATTGAGAAACTTAATACAGAAAATGTTACGAAAAGATATGTAAATTTAAACCCACCGTTTCTAATTGTACGGCCACCACTGTATGTATGTACAACATATTCATACAAAAGAATGTATAACAGAGTCGCAAAAAGCTAGAGGAATGAATAAATATGCACATATATATTTATATTTGGGCAGAAAACATTCGATTCGCCGACATTCCTTTTTTTTTGGCTTTTAACTCTAGATTATTTTTTTTCAACAGCTTTTGATGCAATTCGGCACGTGCTGTTCCAAATTAAACACAATTTGGTGTTCAACTCTTTTACACCAAAACGAAAAAATTAGACCATACGCTTTTCAAAAAAAGAAACGAGGGGCACGCTACTGAGCATATTCTCAATCCTATCGACGAAAAGCGATGGCACGTTAGCGGACTCCACAGACACACTAATGGCGCCAGATGACATTTAAGGCGTTTATTGGTTACACCGCTTGCTTAAATAAATAATTATTTTTTATGGCAGGCTAAGCGATATTAGGCCGCATTTGAAGTCACCGTTTCCATTTCAGTCTTAGTCTAGTCTGAAAAAAAAATCAGAAAAACAGTGTTGGATATCGTTATTCTGAGTTCTAAGATATGGAGAAAAATATATGCAAGTGTAAGAATAACTGCAGACTATGCGTCAGAGCAAGACAATTATATGTATTAGCGCTCTAAATAGGTACAAAGTTGCCAGTATACAAAAATTAGAAAACACTGTTAGATATCGTTATTGTAAGCTCAAATATAAGGACAGAACTATAAACATCCTCCATTCTTTATCACTTATTTATTTAAACAGAATATAACAATATAAAACTATATTACAATACAACGTTTAAATAAAGAGTGCACGAAGTACATAGTAGGTCGTCAACGAATTCTCTCCATCGATTTCTGTTTCTGGCAAGTGACTTAAATTGGTTCCATGATAGACGAATTTATTTCTTTACATTTTTCAGGCACCGCTTCCATGTAGAGTCAATTTTTTATGTTCCAGGCCGATGTTTTTTGGCTGCCATTTCTGTTTGATTGACATTTGTCAGTTTGAATTTGACAGTTATGCAGAGCAGTCGATACCAATTCATTATGAGCATCCAACAACGTGTTGAAGCTATTAAAACATTTTATCTAAATAATCCTTCAATTGAGAATTCTAAGGGATTTTTTTTTGTTTAAATAATGTGCCGAGAAAGTCCACCATTCATCGAATTGTAAAGAATTTTGAAACTTTATATACACTGGGAGGTAAAGTGAAGTATGACCGAACCGCCAGGAGTATGGCTCAAAATATTACTGCAGTGAGACACAAGCCCTTAACACGTCAGTTAGGCACCGTGCACAAGAATTTGAAATGTCATCGTCAACTTTGTTCAAAATACTCAATAAAGGTTTTCATTTATGTATACCCGTATAAAATTCAACTAAATCAACATCTAATGGAAAAAGACCTTATGCGCAGACGGGATTGGAGTGAAAAGGTTGTGCAGCTCAATGAAGACGACTTCAGTTTTGGGTGACGAAGCACATTTTGACTTGGCTGGCTTTCTTAATAAACAGAATAGTCGCTACTGGGGAACTGAACTGAATGCTCATGGTGATCGATACCGTGACATGTTGGAAACTATTTAATGCCTGAATTGGATCGATTGGGCGTACAACATATGTAGTTCCAACAATATATCACACACAGATAACGATATGATAAGAATTTGGCGAGAACTTTTCATGGCCGCATTACGTCAAAAAGAGGAGATTTCGATTGGCCTCCTCGATCACCTGATTTGACTGCCCCAAATACGCAACAAGCCAATTACAACTCATATTCTAAAGAACAATGTTATGGAAGAAATTGGAGCAATATACCGAAATGTTATGTAAAGTATAGTTAAAATATCACACCATATAGCCGATATTATATTTGACACATAATTGATATAAACCCAACTTTCATGCAGTAAAATATTATAAAAAAATATTGTACCTTTTAAGTTGTATTAAGAACAAAACACCGGCCTAGAAAATAAAAGACATCCTGTATATTGTGGTCTTCCTGGCCTTCGAAACCGCTGCGGATTCCATTCAAGTGCCGCTCTAGAAATGTCTGATGTTGTACCCCTCGGTACACGGCCGATCAGGACTGTTGCATGCACGTCGCCAGAGGACTTAATTAGAAATTGTGGATACTCAAAAGATGTGGGGTGACAAATGCGTCACATTTCTGCAGCCCGACCGTAAGATTCAAATCAGGACCAGAAGACTTAAAGGGCTTAAATAGCCCAAAGCACCCCTGATTCATCAACTACGTCCTTGATCAACCTGGTATGCGAGGAATCCGGAACGGGAGTCTCCGGGTTATATACCTGCTCAAAACCGATATTCTAACAGTTTTGAAAGTAAGTCTCCGTTAGAGGTTCAAGCGTCTAAGCTCCGGAGCTTGTCCATGACCCATTAGATTTCCTAATGTCACTAACACACTGCGTTAACCTCCATTATTGACTAGCAGTCGCTGACCCAAGCAGCCCGGTAAGCCTCTGTAATATCCCGTTTAAACTGATTGAATCTGTTTTGGTACAAAGTCTAGTTCGATTCTCGTTCAGATTCCACAGCCTTGTTGAGAGTTTTCCTGGTGGCTTTCCAGAGAGCATTCAACTCCACCATCCACCACATCCGTCTCAGTAAAACAAAAGTTTACCATTAATTTCGTCTTTGTGGTACAAGGATTGACATTCAATCCTGACACCCTAGTGACAAGTTCGTGCAATTTTACACAGTCGGCTCTTCTAGGATTCCTAACGGGTCCTTGTGACACCGCCATGAAGTCTATAGTGAAGAGATTTATACTATTATCAGAAAAGAAGAAATAATCTGGTAACTTCCAGACCATTATAAGCTATTCCTCAGTGGTCAGAGTTATGGCTATGGCACTTTCCCTCGATTTATTGCAAATCTGGGCATAGCTGGAACTCAAGGTTTTACTATGTGGCGTTAAGTAGAAGTGTTAGGATCGTCAAATGAAAAAGGATAATTTTAGCCAGACATATAACTATCAAAAGTGTAGTCGGATTACAGACAGTTGGTCTTCATTTAATAGAATTTAATATGTTTAAAACTAGAAAGCGCACAGATCACTAGTTGTGAGAAGCTCTGCCTAATTCCTTCATTAGATGTAATGAAAACTTATTGTTGTTGTTGTAGTCAACTAATTAATACGGTATCTTTACAAAGTTTACCACACCATGCGATACGATTTTTCACCACTGACAGTTTTGGACTTTATACACAGCGGCATTTTGGAAACGGACCTGCTCGACTGTTGTCGAACCGGCGAAATGTATTTATATATTGAAAGCGAGAAATATTTTCAGGTCTTAAAGCCCAAACTTCATGAATGGTAGAATAATCCAAACAAGATTCTGGAACGGCACAATTCCTGCGGGGCGTCCAGATTGCAACAAGGCAAGGGGGCTGATAAAGCTCGACAAACTCGGCCAATTCATCGGTGACACTCCACTCTGCGAATGAAGTGTATAGACGGCAAGACCGACCATACGACCAAGAGTATGTGTTAAGCGGGAGAAATAACTATCATCACTCGATTTGTTCTTTCAGATAAGCCAGAGATGTGACTGACGTCGAGAGGCTATTGCTCAGTCTGGAAACCGCAAACCCTTGTTAAATACCGTAGTAGACATATTTTCGTTTACGTTTTAATTTGTACTCGTTCCAGGCTCACTCCATCCTTGAGGATTTAGCCCTATAACCAAGCCTTCTGAAAGACTTTCTCAGGATATATAGACACTACACGCTGACACGGATGTTTGTACTTATACTTGTGTCCAAACACGTTTTGTTTGCTATTTAATATTTCATGTTTGAGACACAATGCTTATAAGGTTATTCTTATAATATATGTGTTTGTGATCTAAATACAATTTTGTTTGTGATAGAAAGACAGCTGTGTTTGGTGAACGATTTGCTTAATTTTTTTTGCCGTTATGGCCTGTGGAGAGCAAAATAATAAAAGACGGACATATATAGATTATTCTGAGTCTGTATAACTGAATTTTGACATTATTCTTTCAGTCAGTGATTCACAAATATTCCTGAATGGATGTGTAAATGAATTATGTGTTTTTTATGTTGGCTGATCTGTTGCTGTTGTCTGAGCTCACTCTGCTGCTAGAGCAGAATATTCCCAATCACGAGGAGCAAGCAGTGGATGCACATCTCCCATTCTTTCGCAACCGCTGCAAGAACTGAACTTGGATATAAAAACCGCAGAAGGATAAGCCATAGTACGAAGAATAATGTCGCATTGCAACTGATAAAAAAGGCTGTCGGTTGCAATGCGTACTGCGACTGAGCAGTAAAATCCAACACTTAGGCGGCAATTGACAGTGGGAGCAGAGGGAGACTGAAAAGACCGCAATGTTCAGGATGAAGACTGAATCCCGAAAATAATGGGCTGCCCTCCTGCAAAGACGAGAATGGAAATCTGGTGACAGATTAGCAGTGTGTGCTTAAAATGTGGAGAGCCCACTTTTTAGCACTAATCCACTCATATTCTTCCAGTGAAGATCAGGAAGTAATGACTGTTGAAGACAGCGTTCACTCCACCGTGAACAAGAACAACAGCGTTAAAGGAACGGCGGCTACCGACATCGTTGGAACCAAGATCTATATAATTCGTATTCTGACGTGGGCATAACTGGGCGAATAAAATTAGGCCAATTACGTTATCTTATCAGAATGGGTGATGATGACCCTGCGCGAAAGGTTTTCGATAAAGTACCCGATGTAAGCAGAACAAGCGGACGACCAACACTCCGCTGGAAAGACCAGGCCGAAGAATCCCTCCATATAGTACTTGGGTGTTACCAACTGGTGAGAGTAGACGAATGATAAAACCAGTTGGAGAAATATGTTAAAATTTGTTTAATTTATTTATTTGTTTGTTTAATTGATATGTGTAATACTCTTTTCACATTTACTGCGTTTCAGCTGAAACGCCGGCGTTTCGCTCTCTTTCGATGATTTCAGGGAAACACACTTTAATTGGCACTTATTTCCATACAAAAAAAACCCAAACATTATGTTCTTTTTACTGTAGTTTGTTTGAAACCACAGTAAAAATGAGAGAGAGCACAGTGTTGTACTCCAATAGTAGTTAAAAAAAGGAGTAAAATGAAAAAATTTCCATTGCTGGTTCAAAGCAAATGTCAGAAAAATGAGGGAAAACAAATCTGTTTGTTTACATTTCTAGTTTGCATTGTGGTGGTAAGTACTTATTGCAATGTGATTTATGAATATAATCATTTATATCTTTGAATGCATTCATTGCTTTATCATACAACGATATAAATTCTAATATTATAAAAATTACATTAATTTTTTGATATTATTTTATATTTCTTTATTCACAAATGTGCGTTTGTGTTGTTTACAGTCAATACAGAAAACACAAAACTGAAATGAGAATGTCACATGAAACCACAGTAGTTAACAAAAGCACAATGTGAACACCATGGTTTCGAAATGATCTCAAGAGAGCGAAACGCCGGCGTCCCAGCTGAAACGCGGTAAATGTGAATAAGCTATAAGGCATCGGTCGTCATTGGGTTTTAAAATACCCAATACAAGTAAAAAGCAATATCTGTTGCGTTTTAGTTTCATGCATTCAATGGTCATACGATCATTTTGTAGGAAATACACAAATGCTTCGATCATGGAGAAAAATACTGTAGTACCATAGGCCCTGTGATTCTCTTTGTTTACATTTTAGCGTACGGAGTAAATGGCAAAGTTATTTGTGCGTGTTATTTTCTTTTGATTTCATCTATCTACCAGGGACGGAAATCATGGCCAAACAGGCCTTTAAAATACCGAAGGCCTTCCCTACACATTACCTCCTCCTTTCTTTTTAACGTTGCTTGAGATTGAGAGGCAAGCCCTCAAGGCCTTAGAAGGCATTTACTTTAATTTATTTTTGTTAAACAAAAATAAAACTAAAATAATTTACTTTATCACAAAATCATTATCCACTTCTACATATTTATTTATAAGTATGTGTGTATTAGACCGGTCCTTATTTATATGGACAAATTTATTTTGTCGAATATATGTTACGGCAAGCGCTAAAAATATTCGTTTTAGTCCCAAAGGCATAACAAAAATTTGACAACGATTGGATAATAGTTAGCCGTGCCCCAAGCACCTTTTTGTTTATATTATGAGAAATAAGGCAAAAAAAAAATAATTTTTTTATTTTATTTACATTTATTTGCAAATTAAGAATAAACTGAAATATTTTTATTAATTACATACTCGTAGTAACATTAATATGATTTTAATTTAATAGTGAAGTCTTTTTAAAAGTGGGATAATTCATGTTATATTCTTTAACCACTTGAAAAAGGAATTGTTTGTCCTCTTCATTGTGGGTTAATTTATTATTATAATCTGTGATGAATTTTGCGCCTCTTTCAGCTGCATCATTCACTACAGATAAGTTTTTACAAATTTGTGATCCCTGATCGAAGTCAAATCTTTCATTCCAATCCGACGGATCGACTTGCAAAAATTCTTTTGAAATTTCTAAGCGATCAAAGAACGCGTGTTTATTGGAATTTACAAAATCGCTTAAATCTTTTTGCGCAAATGTGTCGACATTTGTTGGATTAGTTGTTATTCGCTTGCATTTTTCTGTATTTGCTATAACATTATTATAACATTACATTCTAGCTTTATTAGTTAATTTTTAATAAAAATTTACATAAAACTCTTCCAGCAAAAAAGTACTTTATTAGCAATATGTCAAAAAAAGTGGTTTTTCCAATTTAAAGATATATGTACCAAATTATATGTACTGATTTGGGGATACATTCGGCTATCTGAAATGCTCATTAGGGTGGCCCTCAATTACATGATATGTGAATTATAGGGTGTTCTTGTTGTCATTGATTTTTCAACTTTTATTAATATCCGAAAAACTGGAATTTTTTAATTTTTTACAATAAACTGGGTTAGTAGCCTTTCATTTAAGATGAATATTTCATTCGTACACTGAGAGAAAAAAAATTATTATAATAATAAGTGGTAAAGGTAGATTTACGACTTTTTCATTTAAAATGGCACAAAAACGGCTAAAGATTTTTGGCCAAAATTTTCTATTTCTCGTTTAGAACCTTAAAAGCTTAAATTCTACCAAGGCGCTTCGCAGTACAATGTTTCGTTTGGAAAAAAAATTGAAAACACTTCAAGAAAAATGGAAAACATCCAAAATTTTTAGCTTTTTTACCTTCCTCAACTCATAACGTCCAAACTAAACTTTGTGACGTGAAGCGCCTTAGTGGAATTTTAGATTTTAAGGTTCTAAACGAGAAATAGAAAATTTTGGCCAAAAATCTTTAGCCGTTTTTGTGCCATTTTAAATGAAAAAGTCGTAAATCTACCTTTACCACTTATTATTATAATAATTTTTTTTCTCTCAGTGTACGAATGAAATATTCATCTTAAATGAAAGTTAAAAAATTCCAGTTTTTTTTTTTTTTTAATTTAATTTTTTAATTTTTAAGCCCACGAAAATGGTTAAACTGTGTTATATTTTGAAATACAACTAATTTTTAAAAAAAAAACTCGTGGAATAAATATTGTTTCTGAGTCCCCAAAGATTCATATTCAACAATAAAAAAGTTATTTTTCGCAAAAAGTTGTTTTTGACATATTGCTAACTTTATTATATGGAACAGAGTATACAATGTTTTAAAAAAGGCGTTACACGTGGACCAGATGGATGAAGATAAGAACTAAACCATAAGCTAATCCGACTAAAATATCATTTTCAGTTTTCATTTCGTGATCCTGTTGCCCCTTAAAAGGACTACAACATTTGAAAGGATAACATTAAAATCAAAATTTAGATACTTGTTCTCACTGTCCAATAAATACATTGAATTTATTTAACGTGTTTTATAGCAATATGTTTGTAGTAAGTCTTGACGAGTTGAAAAATTCAGAGGCTCAAATTATTTCTGAATTTCGATTTTTCGTAAAATAAGAAAGTGATTAAAAGCGAGTCAACGTGATTATGGAGTGCCCAAATCGGAACAAGTTTTTTATTCTATGTGATTTTTTGGTATGCCACTTGTTCCATCATCTAAAATAATCCTCCCTGCACTTTCTATTAAACTGGGTTTAATTCGAAACTTCGTTCGGGCACTTGGCTCTCAAAGTGCAGCTATGACGCTTCTGAAGACAGTTTTTCGAAATCTTACTGATGCCAAGATTGAGGCTGATATGTGTTGATTTATTGATACTTGATATTATTAATTAGAAAGGGAAGCTTGGAATAGTTTGGATGCTGTAATCAATAACTCCTTGGGCAACACCAAATCTGAAAAATGCAAAAGTATATGTATTTTGGAACCTTGCCCAATGTTTTGGAAAATTGGGAGTTAATATGTCCCTGAAAATACATTTTCTGGACAGACCTATAAAGTTTTTCCTTGAAAATTTAGGATATTTTAGTGATGAAAACGGTGAAAGATTTCATCAAGATCTCGCCGTTATGGAGAACCGGTTCCGGGGAAAAAATTCAGCCCACGTGTTGGTAGATTAAAAATAAAAAATAAATGGTTTCCCGTTACATTCCATGAAGGGATTAGGGAGAGCTTCTCACAAACCAGTAAGCTGTGCGCGTTCTAGTTTTACACTCACTGATTGGAACCTACAATTTTACACCGGTTCCGAACGGTATTTTGGTAAGCTTTTTCATGACTAAGTACTCGATAGTGTCGCCGTCACTAAGCGAGGTGACCGCCGGCGAAAGAAATTTAAGGTGGTCAGATCATCAATTGAACTCACGCTCTCAGATACAACAGCCGCGTACACTACCATTGCACCACCGACGGCAGATTACTGTTTGTCAATTTTTCGTGACACTGCTGGTATATACAAACCACAAAGCAAAAGTACACACTTTTCTTAATTAAGTACCATTCATTTTAAATATCTATGAATAATGGTATCCTTTGAAGCTTTGTAGTCCTTTTAAGGGGCAACAGGATGACGAAATGAAAAACTGAAAAAGCCATTATAGTCCGATTAGCTTATAGTTTCACTCTTATATCATCTAGTTCAAGTGTAACTCCTTTTTAAAAAAATATTATACTCTGTTCCATATAATAAAGTACTATTTTTTTGCTGGAAGAGTTTTATGTAAAATTTTATTGAAAATTAACTAATAAAGCTAGAATGTTGAAATTTTGAGGAGTATTACACTATATATAGACTATTAACATATATTTTTTTCGAATAAATTGTTAGAGATTTTCAAAGAATGTTAAAGGATTTAATTTTTCAAGGACATTTTTTAAGTCTTGTTTATTCTGGTATGATATAAATAAAGTAATGATAAAAATAGCCATAATTATGTTCTTTATGTTGGGACCTATATCGGTATCGTAGAGTGCGAATAAGTATTTAACTTTTTTTTTGAAAAATGTTATCCCTTGAAAATTTGTAGTCCTTTTATGGGACAACGGGATGAGAAAATGAAAAACTGAAAACGCCAATTAACTCCATTTTACCTATAGTTTCAGATGTATATCATCCGGTGCAAGTGTAGTATGGACTGTCGGACGGTGTAATCTTTTGGACAATATTCTTTTAATTTTTTTTTGTTTGAACTTTGTCGATCTCCACGTGTGAAAGTTGCAATACAAAATGATTTATTTATGCGAATTTTCGTCAGACGTACACAACAACAAGACAGTACTGGGCCGCCACAAGAAAAGAGAGAGTGTGTGTCACATTTGCCTCTCAAACACTCTCATGAAAAGAGTTTTGCATACATTTTGTGCACATTTTTAACAAAGTTAACAAGGTAAAATAACAAACTAAATTATCTGAGAGAGCGAGAGAGGGAATATTGAGAGAGATTATATGTGGAAAGGCTATTGCAGTGTGTTTTCAATCGATTGGGACGACTACCCTTAGTTTAGCATAGTGATTGGTAAATCGATTTCGTTTTCACATTTTCAGCAAAAACCGCATGTGGCTATTATGGTTAGGAAAATAATCGATTAATCGAATATAATCGAATTTCATGCCCGATTAATCGATTAAAAAATCGAAAACAAAATAGTTGATCGTTTGAATTGATTTTTTTGAACTTTGGTTTCCAAACACTAGTTTGACAGCTCTAAGATAATGCTCTTCCGAATGAGAGAATAATAGTCACGAATGAGAAACAATTGTTGGCGGGGGCACGGCTAACAATTGTCCAATCAAGCTCAAATTTTTTTTGTGTATTTTTAGGATCAAATAAAATGGTTTTAGCGCTTGTCGTCATACGAATTCGAAAAAAAATAAGGACCGGTCTAGTGTGTATCTACCTTAGAAAGTTGTACCATGCGCAACTTCAAATTGAAAATTTTAAAAATACCCTTAAAAATATAAATAAAAAGTATAATTTTAAAATTTGTATGAAATTGTCCAATTAAATTACAGTTAGTCAGAATCGGAAATGAAATTTCTCAAAATAGTAAAAATCTTCTTCTTGGTTATAACTGATGAAAAAATGCATGCATTCCGCAGGCCTTATTTTAGGAAGGCATTACAAATAAACTATTCCTCATGACTTATTTGTGGAAGGCCTTCACAGTTTTACATGAATGTGTGACATTTTCATTAGCTGATGTTGGCAATAAATCGTCACAAAAATTACAACAATGCTAATGATACTACCGTATATTTGTATTACGGCTTCGTAAGTATGTATATGGAAATTTGGGATGAAACACGTATATGGCTCCACGCAAATGTGTACATCTTTGCAAGTAAACATAGTAATGTTTGCATTTAAATATAAGTGAGGTTAAGACTTGCAAGTATATGAATATTTGAAGTGAGTACCAAACATATACATGGTTGCTCCAAAATGTTTTTGAGAGAATGTGTGTTTTCAGAGTAGAGTAGTACCACGGTGTGATCTGTTAAGAGCTGAGTTGAGAGCCACTATTTACGTTTCAGTTTTTAGTGCTCGAAGAAAACTGTTATTATGGATGTTAATTTAAAGCAGCTCTTATATTAAAAACCGACCACCTAGTGATATCAAATTATTTATAAAGCGCCCAGCGAAATGTTGTCTGTGATGTATTTAAAATTGTTTGTCTTCATCCTGTTATTTAACTCTCTCTACGTAACTTTTCTCTTCTCCTACCCAAATACTCGAATCTGATCGCATTACAGCCTTCCCCTTACCGACAACATACTTCCACCAGCATGGAAAATCATTTAGTATAACAGACGTTAGAACTGTTCGACTACATGTACAACCACATACCATCATTTAGGGCTGACAAGTAACTAAGGCTCACACATAAAATACGCCAACACACACACATACTCGCTCATATCGCTGATTCCATATCAAATCGAACATCTTTTTATCATCAGTAGTTTTGTTTGATCCAAATGTAGGCAGACTAATTCGACCTGTGAAAATATTTAATCGGCCCTGTTCGGCATTCAGAATCATTTTGAATCAGAATTTTCTTTCGGAATAAAAAGTCTACAACTTCGATGTTCTTAAAACATGAAACATTTTTGTTCTGAACTATTTGTTTTTAAAATCACAATGTATTTGCATTCTAATTCAAAACTGATATTTTTCTTCTGAATTGATTTGCAGAAACCCAAAAATTCTGAAACGTTTTATATTTGTCTGGATTCTGTTTACAGAAGAGGGCCCTTTTATTTTATTAAATAATATATTTTTTGTAGCTTGACAGACATTTTCTTAAAGTTATTGGGTTGTTAAATTAATGAAGTTATCATATTTATATTTCAGTATATTTTCACACTTTCAAGAAATTTTCAATGGTTAAGATTTTTCGAACTTGTTTAGGACACATTCTGCTCTTAAAAAAATGTCACCAAAATATTTTTAAAAAGCAAAAAACAACTTTTTTTCTTCGGGCTGCGTGTTTATTTTTCTTCTTTTCATGATGCGTGTTAATTTTTGTCCAGACAAATTCAGAAAAATCCGAATCACCACAAATTTACATTTTGCATGGAAAGCCATTCAGTTTGCCATGGAATTACCTATATATGTATATGTACATACATACATACATATGTACGTGTATCAATGCTTGTGCATGTATGAGTACTCGTATTACTAATATAAAACGTTTGATTTTTTTGTGCTTTTCGTTTTTACGGTTCGTTGCATTTTCAATTATCGTATTTAAAAAGTTTTATATTTTTTGATACCTTGCACGTGTGTATGTGTGTGTTCGCATACATAAATTTGATTTTTATTTAATGGTTATAACAATACAGTCATAGAGTAAAGTACAAAAACAAAAAAAAATATATTGTAATTTATATTTATATTTCAGAAATGTGAATAATTTTTCACATGCTGTTTTTGCACGCACATACCTGTGTATATGGCAACACACGTACATATATGTGTGTATGTATGCATAGCTTGCTCTATTTTTGGGAAATGAAATAAAATGAAATGCAATAATTTATATTATAAGTTGGAAAGGAGTAATTCGGTTACATTACTGCTTCTTAAATTTCGGTAATCCATATGAACTAAACAAATAAAAAGAGATATGAAATGTCATGGCAATCAGTGAATTTTGCACTATAGTTTGTAGAGACTCACGAAGCGATACCTACACTTTTCATCGGTCCTGTGTTAAGCCCGTCCTGCCGGTTTTCGATAAACCCATTTAACCACATTCCGCATATTGTCCCAACATTTGCAGAGCTAATATTGTCACAAAAAAAATTAAAACAAATTGGTATTCCAACATATTGCATACAAACGGCCTTATTCATAAAAAGTGGTCATGGGTTTGTAAAAGGTTTAAGAAGGTAAAGCCCAAAAATTGTATTCATAATCGAAAAATTCCTCTGTTAAGAGTTCTCTAACGTCGGCACTTTTGTTGAACGTTTTACCCTTCTTTAAGGCTATTTTATCCGCACAATTTTTAAAATTTTTAACCAAAATGAACTTTTGTTTACATAGTGATGCATATAAAATCAAAACATAGAAACTACAACTTATTATTATCGGTTTTAAATTCGACTACCCAAAACTGATATCCAATTCAATTTGATTGTTTGACACTTCTTCCAAGTTTATGAATATAGCAAATGAATAATAATAATTGATCGTTTGATTGAATAGTTTTTTCCACTAATGTTTAAAATTTTGAACAAATCCAGTGACGCATTTAATTAAACAAAATTTAATTCGGTTTATCGGTTATTGTTCATCTTGTTTTCACATCACAAACACTGTGAGAATACATTAAACAGGGTTGTCACTCAAATATCTGTTCCCTAGTTAAAATACTCAATACGGTTCTAATAAAACCTTCGCCAAATCTTAAAGCTTTCAATAACTGACGAATGCTTTAGAGCTACATTAATGTTTTTTTTTATAAATAATGCAGAAAGACTTTAAGCTAAATAGAGATATGAGCGAATCACGGGATTCCCGTGAATGAGTAGGAACAGATTTTTCTCACTTGATCGTGCGTGAATGTGAGTGTCTCAAAATTCTTCGTAATTCATCGCAGGCAAATTCATGTGCCCATCTTTAAAATTAGGGTCAGGTATACAAATAAAATTGCACAAGATGTCATTCCAAACATTTCACAAAATCATTAGATTTTTGACCAATAGTTTGCACAAAATATTATCCTGAATTGTTTTATCTGCAAAAGGTTTTGATGTGTTAAATAATGATGAGTTAAATGTGAAAATAATATGTGGTTGTTGTTTTGTTTTTTTGTGGGAATAAAACAAAAAGTATTAAGCAAGAAATTAATCACACATGTGCTTGCACTGGGTCTTTAAAAAATTTTAAGTATTAATATTATTTAAATGAAACGTCATCATATGATTGAACGCTGTTTTATATTTTCCAATGTAACATTTACTAATGTGTTCATTGAAATCGAACAGGTACCGTGTAACAAAAAGGTGTTAACACATCGCCCGTGAGTTCGAACACTTATTGTTTAATTTTTTTTTTGGGGCCATACCAAGATATGTCGACCAAACTAAATGCATTTCCACAAAATTCAAAACGATATATGTCGTTGTATTGGCCAAAATTAATTGAAGTACAGTGTGGCTGATGAAAGCCGCTAACAAACAAAAATTTTATAACTTTTTTTCTATTTAATGAATCTGGTTAATATTTTTTACTTTGCAGATTGATTTCTAGATTTAACAAAAATGGATAAATGGGACACTGACACAAGAATTTGGATTGTCCGACGCTATAACGCATTGGAGTCCGTAGTTTCGGTCCAAAGAGAGTATAGGCGCTCGTTTGGCGGCAATCCTCCGACCAGATGGACTATAATGAGACTAGTTAACAATTTTGCCGAGCACGGGATAGTCAACAGAAGACCTTACCATCGAAACCCTTCAATTCGGATGGATGAAACAATCGCTGCTGTAGCTGCTGCCATACAAAACAATTCAAGAATTTCGACAAGAAGCTTATCTGCTCAAATGGGTACAACCAGACAGTCATTGCAGTCAATTATGCAAAAATATTTGGACTTATTCCCATATAAAATTCAAATGGCCAACAAACTGAAAGCAGCAGACATCCCGATTCGCTTGGAATTTTGCCAGAAGATGCTTCAAATGGTGGAAGAGGACGGAAACATGTTGAACTGTCTTTTCAATTCTGACGAGGCCCATTTCGATTTAAACGGCAACATAAACAAACAAAATTGTCGAATATGGAGTGCTTCTAACCCACAGATACTCCATGAGATGGAATTGCATCCAATTCGTGTCACGCAGTGGTGTGCAGTTTCTCTTCGCTTCATTTTCGGGCCCTACTTCATCGAAGAAAACGGTCACACCGTTACGGTTACTGGAGACCGTTACTTGAGCATGTTGAGAGAGTGTTTCTATCGCCGAATGAGAATTTCTTTCAACTCTGTGTGGTTTCAACAAGATGGTGCAACTCCTCACATAGCCCGGCCTATTATGACAGAATTGCGACGAAAATTTCTCAGTAAGCTGATAACCAGAAACTGCACATTCCGTTGGCCCCCCAGGTCGCCTAACCATACTGCACCTGACTTTTTCTTGTGGGGTTATTGCAAAAAGGAAGGCTACAAAGCAAAACCAACAAATTTGAATAAAATAAAGCAGTCCATTCGAGAAACAATGAGAAAGATGCCGCACATGAATCAACGATCAGGGGGGCACATAAATTCCATTATTTTTGAAACTAATTAAGCTATATTTAATAAAATGAATTCCATATACTGAAAAAAAAAGTTATTTGAGTTTCTTAGGGCAAGTTTCACACTCGGCATTTAAAAGCTCAGAGAATATTTCCATATTTAATGACAAACGTAGGGCATTTAAAGTCCATTTGAATAGAGAATTTTCAACTGTAAAACTGGGCATTAATGTAGCAATATTCATCAGCCACCCTGTATATATGGGGTAAAGTCAAAAAAATTGTAAACTTTATGAAGTCGATCTACACCCTCCATTAGTTCGTAGCTGGTAGTATCTGAAATAATGTTATTAATGAAGTTGCTTGATAAATACTTATGGGAGTCAGAATGTATAAAGATTGTGGCGATATTTTTATTACTTCCCACATTTCCAGCCAGTCAAAGTCACAAATTTTAAAAACTGCTCGAAGATTTCCAGTTTTTTTTATCTGCTTTCACTTGAATACGTGTGTTTGGTCCCAGCTAAAAGTAGTCTGTGGAAAAGATACAGATTACAAATACAGTCAATCAGTAAAGTTTGATTGACCATCAAAAATTGAAGATAAGTTTTAGGCACTTTTTGTATTTGGAATATTATGGAAGTCGTAAACCACCGGCAACAGTAGGTTGGTTATAAAGTAGATGCATTTTGAAAAAAGGTTAATATTTTTTAACCCAGCTCTTTGACAGTGACTTGGAAGCAAAAATCTTCAGAATTTAACGGAAGAAATGTAAAGGACCCTTAGATGAGATGGTTATTAACCTTCTTCGCAAAATACCCATAATAATCCCCAAAAAACGGTTATAATCTGTCATAAACGTGCCGAAAATTTGGAGAAGAATCTTCGACAAAAGTGGTCCTCAGTAAAAACCACTTAAATAAAATGTATATGCAAAATTTATGTCTGTATGTAATAACTTACTTCTTCTATTTTGCCAAAAAGTAGAAGTTAAGTCAATCAATCCCATCAGTAACCCAGTTTCGAGCTAACTCTTCGTCAACGCAGTGGCCCGTAATCACTGCAACGAAAACCCTAATGCCAACCTTATCTAGTTGCATCAGCATACACTCACCGTTGTGCACTACATGGCCATACATTTTTCGGAGTATTTTTCCTCGAAAACTCCTACAGATATTTCGTCTGCTTGCGATAAGAGCCACAATTCCGCGCCTTAAAGCAAGACAGGTTGTATAAGAGTCTGGTATAGTTGGACTTTTGTTATTCGAGAGAGGGCTTTATCTCTAAAGTGCTTGCTTAGCCCAAAATAACATCCATTCGTAAGCACAATTCTCAATTTGATCTGTTTTTGTTTAAGGCAGATCCGAGGTATATTATATTCGTCCACCACCTCGAAATTATAACGGATATCAACGTTCACGCTTTGGTCTAATTGCTTGCAGGCCCTGCTCGTTAAAACCAATAATTTTGTCTTGTCCTCGTATACCACTTTTTCTGACTCGACTTCTCTCATTGTGCGCCCAATGATATCTGTATCATCAGCATACGCGAGAAGCAGGTGGCTTTTGCTCCTGCTGGTCTTATTAATAATTGCAAACAACAGTTTTACATTCCTCGTACAAAGTTCCAAATTTTACCAACCGAATTTCGATAGGAACAGACAAGATTTAGTCGCTTCTTTATACGTCCCGCAGCATTATAATGCAGTTTACAAGCAATATATGTCATAGGAAGAGGTCTATCGCCACGCTTTGCATTACCTTTCAACAACCCGTTCGTGGCTGATAATTAGCGAGCGTTTTCGATAGTGCCAAGGGGATAATTAGCGAGCGTTTCGATAGTGCCAGGGGTTCGCTATTTATTTGTTTATTTGTTAACCCGTACAACAAGATCTAATGTCTTATAATTACAGTAAAGGGATGTCTTAATCAAAGAAAAATTTTAAATTATATATTAAATTAAACTTAAAAAAGAAATAAAAAATAGAAAAAAACATAGAACATAAATTAAAAAATAAAAATAAACATAAAAATAAAAATTTGAAGGCAAAAAAATTACATTAATACTATTTTTAAGAATTGTGAAACATTTTCGTTCCAACTTTCGATTATAAAGAACCTAAAAATATTTATAAATTATGAGAAATAGACAATTAGACAATAGACAACAGACATTTTGACAGTGAAAAATTTATACATAGTTTAAAACAAAAAAAAAACAAAAACTTAACTATGGGCAGTCGATTGATTGTAAATAACAAAAATTATACGTTTAAATTTGCGATATTATGGATATTTCTAACATTGATGGGTAAAGCATTCCACACACGTATAACACTTGAATTGAATACAAATTTTATTTCTAAGGGACTGGCTGAATTTTAATCGGCTGTACAGATAGTCAGGTTCACGGTGTATTACCAGTTTGTGAAAAAATATGAAACATCTTATTTTTAAAAAGCCTTCGAATTCTACATTTAATACTTTTTTTTGAAAACTGAGATATATAATCATATTTTCTTAGTCCGTAGCCATACATGCAAAAGTTTTCCCACAGACTGTATTAATGTGATCTGTCCAAGTGAGGCTGTCATTGAAAATAATTCCAAAATTCTTCACTCTTTGAACAACTTCAACTGGCTCTCCATTTATTAAAACACTGTGCGCTAGATCGATTTGAACTTTACGTTTACGTATAAATAAACACTGTGATTTGGTAGGATTTAGCGTTAGACCATTTACTTTTGCCCATTTATATACTGCAGCTAGGCCTTCATTTATATTAGCAACGTGGTTTGACAATAAGTCTTTATCACTGCTAATATACAACTGCACATCTTCAGCATACATTCTTACGTCACTGTATTTTACGACAGTTGGAAGGTCATTGATATAAATAGAAAATAGGAGTGGTCCTAGTATGGAACCTTGAGGAACTCCCCTTTTGACTAAAAGTGGACCTGATACAGTACCGCAGATATCAACATATTGTGATCTTCCACCAAGATACGGATTGTTTCGTAAGCCCTCTATAACATCAATTAAGGCACGAAATCCTGATTGCTTGTTCGTAAGAACATTATTGGAACTAATAAAATCTAAAATTTGGCTATCCATAATACGTTCTTAAACTTTGGAAACAAAGGGAAGAACAGCAATTGGTCTATACTAAGTTTTGTTTTTCGGGATCGGAATAATTTTATCTTGCTTCCATCTCACCGGAAAGTAGCTTGAACTTAAATTTTATTACAGATAAAAGTAATAAAAGGAAGAAGTTGTGGAAGTAGAATTTTAAGAAATCTGGGATGAATATTATCAACCCCAATGGAATTCGAAGAGATTGACATAAAACTCGAAACGACATCATCTTGCATAATGCCCTGAAAATTAAATAAACTTACACCACCGTAGTCAGTTTGTGCGTTACCATACTACGTGTGATCAGGTTGAGTCATAACAATATTAACAAATTGATAATTCAGATAGTTGGCATTAACATCTATAGATGGTTTCGCCTTTCCAATTCCAATATCTCTGATGGTATTCCATGTTTTCTTAGTTCCAAGAGCATTACTGAATCTTTGGGCATAGACATTTCTCTTAGTTTCCCTTATTTTCGCGTTTATAAGTTTACGAGCAGTGCGATACTCATCGTGCAGTATTGGAGTTCGAAAACGTTTCCATATGGAGTAAGCCATTTCCCTTTGGTCGATGAGATATTTTATATCGCTCGTGAACCATTCTCTACCTTTCGGGTTGTTAGCTTTCGTTTTCAGGAGCACTGTCAAGTCAAAAAGATAATTCATGTTATTCTCAAGAAATGCTAACTGATCATCTATTGACATCATGTGGTAAAGAGTACTCCAATCGATTTTATGAAATTCCTCGCAAAACAAATTAAAGTTAATATTTTTAAAATCACGATATCTAACCTTCCTTTCCGTTACTTTTAACGAGAAGTCACAAACCATATATATTAGATCGTGTTTAGAGAAACAAGATGCAGATATTTGATCAAAGAAAATTTGGCGACATTCAGGTGACGACCAATTGGGAACCACTGCAAAATTTTAAAATTTTTTTGGAAATTCATGATGAGAAATGGGACATTTCTATACAAATGTGTTTATGAAATATTTTTTTGTTAACTCCATCATTGAAAAAAACTATGGGACATATATATCCCAGTGGTCGTTAACGGTCATTACTTGTAAACAAATATTATGACAAAACAAGCGAAAATTTTACCGTTTTCTTTTTTTTTCTGCGATTTAAAAATGATAAAACCATTTGTCGGAACAGATCGCCCTTCAATTTTATTTATATTTTGTTTATATTTTTATTTATATTTGAAGAAAATTATATTATTAAATTAAAATAACATAATTTTGGGTCACCCTAATAACATCTAAATTTGTATCAAAACAATAACAATAACACTCAAAATTCTATTTGAGTCTCAGTTGCTTTGTTATTTGCTTTGATATTTTTGCTGGTAATCAAAGACAACAACAACGCGATGATCTATTTCTTCGTTAAATTGGTAGTTTTGTATGTATGTATGTACATACATATCAATAACTGCCGTTCTCGCGTTTTGTTGTGGTCCAGCAAGAAATCTATTTTTGTCTTTATTGATGTGTGTTAATTGTGTATGCATGTTATTCTTTACAGTATTGCAGCAAAAGAAAGTAACAACAACAACAGCGCTGATGAAGTCATTGACTTCAGTTTGGTATTTCAGCTGTTGGGTTGTTTTTGTTACTTCTTTTAGATTAACTGTCGTTTGTTTTGATGTTTGGTGGCCCAACGACAAGAATATTTTTGTAAAGTTTTTTAGTTGTCGATTGTAAAGTGAACAATAAAGTTTAAATTTGTAATGTTATAAGAAAACAAATCAATTCGTGTTTTTCTTATAACCATATAGTTTCTGCGCAAACATTTTGGCGACCGTGACAGGACGGACAGTAAATATAGTTGCGCTTTACTCATGCAAGAAAAAAGCGAAAGTTTACTGTGCCTCCGTGAAAAAAAATATTTCGAAAGGAATCATATATTTTGATTGCTTAAGCAGAAACAATTATCTTAAATTGTTGGCATTTTCGTTCCGGTGGTTCAGTGGCACATTAGAATAACATTTTGTTGGTGATTCAAAGAGTACCGCTGCGGGAAACATATTTGTCGGCCATAGTTAGTAGACAGTGTGCATAATCGTACATTTTGGCGCATAAATACTGCAAGTGTTTTTTGCAATTTTGTGAATATGGGCGGAGACAGTACTGATAAGGTGCCAGAGGAAGCAAACGCAAGTGGCTCGGAGTTATCTTTTCTTAAGCAACAGCGCACTTCCATGAAAAGAAACATCGTCAACATTCAAAAGAAGGTAGAAAAGGATGGCGCAAAGGTCGATGCTACGATTCTAGAGTGCCGGCTACAAATTCTGGAATCGTACTTTAAGCAAATATGTCACACGCAAGGGCAAATAGAAGCATTGAACGCATCCGATAACGCTAGAAGTGATTTGGAGGAAACTTTCATAACTGCGAAGGCTACAATATTAAGCTTTTTGAATAAAACTCGTAGCTCATTTACAATGGATAACAGTTTTATGAATGTTTCCGGCTCTAGTGTCCCAAATCAATCTCGTTTGCCCACATTGAAACTTCCTCGTTTCGACGGGAAGTATGCCGACTATAAGCGGTTCATTACCACCTTCAACAATTTGGTGCATGATGTTCCATCAATTACTTCAGTCGATAAATTCAATTATTTGCTTAATTGTCTCTCCGGTCCCGCATTAGCAGTTGTAGAGCCTTTTCAAATATCGGATGAAAATTACCCTAAAGCATTGAAAAGGCTACAAGAGAGGTACGACAACAAGGTGCTAATATTTTTGGAGCATATTACTACGCTGTTTAATGTTCCCAAAATGAATAAAGGTGATAGTGTCTCATTGAGGAACATCATTGACACAATTTCTGCCATTCGTGGATCACTGTTGTCTCTTGGTACAGAGATGGATGTCATGAACGCCATTTTGGTTCATATGGTGTTATCTAAAGTGGATTCCGATACGAAGGAAAACTATGATGAGAAACAAGATTTCAAATTGCTGCCATCTTGGGATCACTGCTACGACGTTTTGAGCCACCGATGTCAATTTCTTGAGAGCCATGTAAGAAAACCAGAAGCGGCTGATAAGGCAAAGGGTAACAAACCCAAATCAAACTTCAATAGGCCTGCCCATACTTTTGTGAATGCAAGTTCAAATTGTGGTTACTGCAATTCGACGGAGCATAACATTGCGTCATGCCCTTCGTTTACTACGCTTTTGGTTTCTGAACGTTTTAATTTTGTAAAACGTAATGGGCTCTGCATTAACTGCCTGCGCAAAGGCCATATCGTTTCGAAGTGTCCATCTAAATGTCGATGCCGAGTTTGTGACGGTGCTCATCATACGGTGCTTCATATTTTTAGTGGCTCTGACCAAGCTGGTCCTTCAACATTAAACAGTACTCCAGTTCAGCCATTGGTGAACAACAACAACCCGGTTGCGTTAGTAGCTCGCTCATTCAAGAGAGCAATAATCCCAACAGCTGTTGTTCTTATTAAAGATAATTGTGGCACATTTCAGCCGGTAAGAGCTCTTCTCGATTCATGTTCAGAACTCAATTTCATTACAGAAGAAACAGCGAAGAGGCTCAAGCTTAAATTTCGACCATATTCTCAGGAGGTTTTTGGAATCGGTGAAGTCCGAACGAAGATACAATTTTCTGTTGAAGCCACAATAAAATCCCGAATTAGCTCGTTCCAATGGTCTTCATCTTTCGCAGTCACTAGGACCATTTCCACACAACAGCCTGGAGAGCATATCGTAACATCTCACTGGAAGATACCTCAGACAATTGAACTGGCCGATCCACTATTCTACAAGCCACAACATATCGACATTTTGCTCAGCACCGAAGTATTTTTCGACTTGTTACTCAATGGTCGTATATCGCTTGGAAATGGTTTACCCTGCCTGACAAACACAGTTTTTGGTTGGATCGTCGGTGGTACATCGAACTCAGTTCCTACTAACTTGTCGTTGGCATGTAATCTCGCTATCGGTCCCTCTGAGACCGATTTAAACAAATCGTTGATGATGTTTTGGGAAATAGAAGAATATATCAAGCCCCCTGAAGCATATTCCGAAGAAGAACAAGCATGCGAAAAACATTTTGTCGAAAATGTCTGTTTTGACTCTGATGGTAGAATTCAAGTTAGTCTACCATTTAGAAAATCTCCTGGATGCTTAGGAGACTCATTTGAAATGGCTCGTAAACGTTTTATGTCGCTCGAAAGGCGATTAGAACGCGACTCTACATTGAAAGGCATGTATACCGAATTCATGGAAGAATACTCAGCGCTTGGTCACATGTCACCCTACACTCTGCCAACAAGAGATTCAACGTATGTTATACCTCATCATTGCGTTCTCAAGCCTAAAAGTACAACAACCAAAATTCGAGTCGTATTTGATGCGTCCGCTAAAAGCTCGTCAAATCTTTCGTTGAACGATGTCCTGATGGTTGGCCCTACTATTCAACAAGATCTAATTACTACTTTGTTTTCGTTTCGCCTCAACAAATACGCTCTCACTGCTGATATCTCAAAAATGTATCGTCAGTTTCGCGTTGATCAAAGAGACAGAAAGTATCAACTTATTTTATGGAGAACCAGCAGGGATAAGGAGTTACAGGTATACCAATTAAATACTGTAACGTACGGTTTATCCGCCGCTCCATTTTTGGCGATTCGTTGTTTGTTTCTCATTGCAGATAAATATGGTTCGACATTTCCTTGTGGCTCTAAAGTACTTCGAGAAGACTTATACGTCGACGATGTTCTTACGGGCGCCGACAGCATAGAAACTTTAGCGCTGAAGAAAGATGAATTGGTACACATACTCCACTTGCATGGCCTAGAATTAGCTAAGTGGAATAGCAATAACGTTACCATCACTTCGGATCACGATGAGGAGATCATGATAAAAACATCGGAACCTGATATCACCAAAACTTTGGGTATGTCCTGGAAACCACGCCAAGATGTGTTCCTCTATCGTTTTGAATTACCTGAGATCGAAAATCCAACGAAAAGATCTGTTCTCTCGCTTGTGGCAAAAATCTACGATTTACTTGGCATTTTGAGTCCCATAGTCATTCGCTGCAAAATGTTTCTCCAAGAAATTTGGATTCAAAATATTGGATGGGATGATCCCCTAAATGGTCATCTCAAGGCAATGTGGCTCCAGATCAAAGACGATTTATTGTACATTCACCAGGTAGAAGTACCTAGATATGTGTCTACATCCCCTGGCATATTTGGAGAGGTTCATGGTTTTGCTGATGCTTCTCAAAGAGCATATGGTTGTTGTCTGTACTACCGTGTATTGGACAAAGGTACCTACAAATCAACGTTGTTAATTGCCAAGTCCAAAGTCGCTCCAATTAAAGCACAATCGTTGCCTCGCCTTGAATTATGTGCCTCTGTTTTGCTAAGCAAGACGTGGCAAAAGATTAAACCGAAAATCTCAAAATTTGTATCATCAACATATTTTTGGACCGACTCGAGAATAGTTCTACAATGGCTTAAACTACATTCATCCACATTAAACTGTTTCGTCGCGAATCGCATCTCGGAACTACAAGAGAATACTGGAGATGTTTATTGGAGACATGTCCCTTCAAAAAGTAACCCTGCTGATATAGTGTCTCGTGGTTGCAGTGCTCAAGAGTTACCCAATACAATGTGGTTCAACGGTCCAGAGTTTCTTCAACAAGACATTTCAAATTGGCCCAAATCAGTGGATGACATCAATATTGAAGTTCTAGAACGTAAAAAAGCAGCTACCTTCAAATGTACTCCCGTAACACCCCATACAATTGACGAAGTTATTGATAAGCAGTCATCATATATTAAAATTATTCGAATAATCGCTTTCATTTTTCGTATATTTAACAGATGCCCTGCAGATCGTTCTTTAAAACTTCCTGATATTCATATTCATCCACAGGAACTAGATATCGTATTCTGGAGAATCGTTGGTCATATTCAGAATTCAACATATGCTGCCGAAATCACCGCATTGTCCAACGGCAACTCTGTTCAACCATCATTGCAGAAACTCACTCCGTTCCTCCAAGATATGAATACAAGTATCGGATCTGTTAAGATAATTCGTGTTGGTGGGCGTCTGTCTAGCGCCCCTATACCTTACGATGCTCGTTTTCCTGCATTGTTGCCGAAATGCCATCGTTTCGTCAACCTATACATTGAACATTTACATCGTACACATCTACATGCAGGTCCAAAGGTATTATTGGGAATACTTCGTCAGAAAGTCTGGATTGTAAATGCCAGAGACGTTGTTAGAAGGGTAATCCGCAACTGCGTACATTGCTTCCACTACAAGCCAAAATTAATGGAGCAAATAATGGGTAATTTGCCAGCTGACCGTCTTCGAGCTCAACGACCATTTTTGGTTACTGGTGTCGATTTTTGTGGCCCATTTCTGACGTCATACCGTATTCGTGGAAAGGCCCCATATAAGACTTATATTGCTGTCTTCGTGTGCTTCGGCTCAAAGGCAACGCACTTAGAACTCGTTTCCGATCTGTCCGCAAACAATTTCATTTTGTGTCTCAAACGGTTTGTAGGTAGGCGTGGTATACCTCAACGTTTGTACTGCGACAACGCTACGAATTTTGTTGGAGCTCATAACAAGTTTAAAGAACTCAAAGAATCGTTGTTTCGCAACGACGTGGTTCAAGAAACGAAATATATGTGCTCTCAAATGGGGTTTGAATTTTGTTTTATCCCCCCTCGGGCCCCACACTTCGGAGGTTTGTGGGAGGCAGCCGTCAAATCTACAAAAACTCTACTGGTCAAAAACATCGGGCAATCATATCTCACTTTTGAAGAGCTGCAGACATTAATTGTTGAAATAGAGGCTATTTTGAACTCTCGGCCAATTGCGCCCCTTTCTGAAGATCCAAATGACGGCGAAGCATTGACTCCTGGTCATCTGTTGATAGGGTCTTCATTGGTTGCTGTTCCGGATGAGTATTTTGACATCTCCAAACAATCTGCATTGACTCGGTGGCAACGTATTTCATGTTTGAAGCAACAATTTTGGCAAATATGGTCTCGAGACTATCTATTGTCTCTTCAACAACGGTCAAAATGGTTCAACGACCACGCTAACATCAAAGTTGGGCAGCTCGTCATTATACATGAAGATAATTTACCTCCTCAACATTGGCTCTTAGCCCGAATCTCAAAAATTATAACCGGTTCTGATGGAAAGGTTCGAGTGGTTGAATTAAAATCCAAAAATGGTTGCTGCCGGCGTCCTATACACAAAGTAGCTCCTTTACCTTCGCAAGAAGATACTTGAAATAATTATTTCAACGGGGGCAGAATGTCGGAACAGATCGCCCTTCAATTTTATTTATATTTTGTTTATATTTTTATTTATATTTGAAGAAAATTATATTATTAAATTAAAATAACATAATTTTGGGTCACCCTAATAACATCTAAATTTGTATCAAAACAATAACAATAACACTCAAAATTCTATTTGAGTCTCAGTTGCTTTGTTATTTGCTTTGATATTTTTGCTGGTAATCAAAGACAACAACAACGCGATGATCTATTTCTTCGTTAAATTGGTAGTTTTGTATGTATGTATGTACATACATATCAATAACTGCCGTTCTCGCGTTTTGTTGTGGTCCAGCAAGAAATCTATTTTTGTCTTTATTGATGTGTGTTAATTGTGTATGCATGTTATTCTTTACAGTATTGCAGCAAAAGAAAGTAACAACAACAACAGCGCTGATGAAGTCATTGACTTCAGTTTGGTATTTCAGCTGTTGGGTTGTTTTTGTTACTTCTTTTAGATTAACTGTCGTTTGTTTTGATGTTTGGTGGCCCAACGACAAGAATATTTTTGTAAAGTTTTTTAGTTGTCGATTGTAAAGTGAACAATAAAGTTTAAATTTGTAATGTTATAAGAAAACAAATCAATTCGTGTTTTTCTTATAACCATATAGTTTCTGCGCAAACACCATTTTTGGTTGTTGCTTGTAAATCAATTAGTTTGCGTCTCGCGGTTAAAGAGAAAAGTCGATGTTTAAGCTTGGAGTATTCTTTATGACATATTGTCATTGAATTTGAAGTGATTTTGCAAGATGAAGAGAATGCGTCGATTTTATGTTACTGATGACGAAATAGTGCAATTATTAAATGCATCCGACAGCGAAAATGACGAGAATCGGCTGGATTTGGATGAGGAAGACGTTGCATTTCTCGAAGAACACGTCGGAAATTTAGATGCTGGAGCCGAAATTGAGATTGAGGATGTGCTTCTTTCTGAAAAACCGTCAACCAGCTAAGATAATAATTTGGAAGAACCAGTAAATCTAGCTACTCCCCAACCTCAGATCGCCCAGGAGCTACCAGTGGCATTCAAATGGATAAAAACTAGAGTTAATTACATTCCACCAACATATGCTGACCCAGAATATAAATAGGGAGAGGTTTTACGTCCAAGTGTACGAGCGGATGATCAAGTGCCCAGTATAATAGAAGTCTTGAATGCTGTTTGTAACTTCGACACTTTATTGAAAGAAATCATTTATCAGTCGAAGATTTATTGTGAACAAAAAGGCGTTGTATTTGCGATAAGTATTGACGAACTAAAAGCTTTTTTTGGGGTTATTTTGGCAATGACTATACACCGACTACCAGATACCAGGCTTTATTGGTCAACATCCCCATTATTCTCAATGCCAATTATTTCCAGTGTTATGACTCGTTTACGGTTTGAAGAAATACGTTCAAGTTTGCATTTTGCAAACAATGCTGAGCAGCCAAGTCGTAACAATCCCTCATATGATCGAGCATTTAAAATTCGACCTCTGTTGAAACATTTTAATGAGGCATTCAGAAATGCAATGAGGGAGAGCAAATTTTAATCTATTGATGAGCACATGGTGAAATTTAAAGGGCGGAACATCATGAAGCAATATATGAAAGATAAACCAATAAGTTGGGGGTTCAAACTGTGGTGTCTGTGCGATGCCAAAACTGGTTATTTGCATACAATTGATATTTACACTGGGAAAAAATAACAAAGAGAAGTTGGCATTGGGGAATCAGTTGTTTTGAAGATGTCCGCTGGCCTTGAAAATATAGGATTCGAGATATATTTTGACAATTTTTTCAATAGTCCGACATTATTGCATTGGCTGAAATTGAAAGGCATAAAAGGTTGCCGCACAATACGGCGTAATCGTTCACAAATGCCAATTTTTGAAGCTGATAAAACTTTTAAGCGTGGTGACTTCATAAGTTTCGAGTCAGAAGGAGTTACCATTGTCAAATGGATGGACAATCGTGCTGTGCATATGGGATCTAATTTCCTAACCCCCAATGATACCGTAAGCGTTAAAAGACGTCAGGCTGGATCTGCAGACAAGATAACCGTGAAATGTTCGAAAATGATTACGGATTACAATAAAGGAATGGGAGGTGTTGATCTTATGGATCAAAAAAGGTAATTTCATTATTTTTTCAACCAAAAAACAATACTAAAGTATACTTTTTCAGTCATACTATGAATGTAACCGCAAATCGAAGACTAAATTCTATCTCCGTTTATTTTTTGATTTATTTGATTTGGGTGTACTTAATTCATATATTCCATACGAAAAAATTTGCTCAAATAATTCCACTTCATCTTCCATAACGCTTTTGGACTTTCGTTCTCAACTATTCAACTGATTGGTTCTTTTACGAGCCGAAAATATGCAGTTAGCTCAACACCACGAGAAGGGCCCAAACGTTCAAGGATGACTGCTAATATCTCGTCAACTGGACATCAAGTTACCAGAATGGCTGATGGAATGAGAAAACGATGTGTTGTTTGCACTAAAAATGGCAAAGAAAATCGAACAAATACAGTTTGCTCCATTGGTGATAAGCCATTTTGTTTTACGAAAAATAGAAATTGTTTTCAAATTTATCATGAATAACTTCTATGGGTTGTTTTTTTTTTCAATGAATTATCTTTATGTTTTTTGTGTTTTTTCAATTTGTGTTTTTTCGCTTTTTTCTAATGAAGTCCTTCTTGAAAACTAATAAAAGTTTTTTGAAAATAACGAGCAAAGTTTTACCTTTGACGACCAATGGGACACATATGTCCCATCAGATTTCAAGGATCTGCCAGAAAGGGTTATAACCAATTTAAAATTTCTAGTTATTTCTGTCAACATAAGAGATTGATACAACATGTGACAAAAAGTTTCCGATTATTTAAAATTTTGACTTCGGGATGACGTTGAACGATTTTCCAAAAACTTAGTACAGATTTTAGAGAACTTACTTAAAGCCTCATGTATTTTGTATCACCGGAAACAAGTATTACAAAAATCGGTCTAAAAATGTTTCCTAAACCTTAAAAAGTCAACATGGGACATATACGTCCCATTGGTCGTCAAAGGGCTAGTAGCAATGAAATGAGTCGGTGTACTTGTATTTACCGGGGACAATCCGAGTGCCATTAACCGGGACAACTTCTCGTGTTTGTAAGGATGTTAGAGTTGAAATCCCCAGCTATTACAATTTTTGAAAAGGCACCAAGCATTCGCTGGTGAAAAGTAGGTAGAACCTTCGATGTTAAAAAATATATATTGTTACAATTAAGTACGAGTAAAAGCTTTTACTTACTCTTTTTAGCGACAATCGCTTGCTTGTAACCAAAACACGTCTATTGGAAAGTGCTGTAAATAAAGTAAACTTTTGTGCTATAGAAGTAAAATAAAGGGAAGTTAAACTGTTGTAATTATCGTAATTTAAGTCAACCTTGTTTTATTATTGGAAAAAAAACAGCGCAAGGACAAATAAGAAAATTCGGAACAATATTTTTTAAATTGATCACGTTTCATTTATTTTAAGGGCAATGTAACTCTAATATGTGTAATTATGAATAAAATACACAATAAAAGAAGTTTAAGTATTAAATATGTGTGTAGTTTATAGCTGTTAATATAAATTATGTTTGTATATTTTGTAAAGACGTAAATTCAATTTTAAGCCCTGAAATTAGTTTCTGAGCAGAAGAACGTATGCTTTCAAACTTCATAGCTCGACTGAATTGCGATGTAATTTGGATGCAAATTGAAGGAAAATTTCGTTGATGCGAACGAGTAACGGGATTTGTTCAGTCTGTCTATGTGGAAGATAAGGAATAAAACAAAAACGAAGATAAGGAATAAAACAAACAACTGCACCGACACTAAAAGTGAAATGAAACGATTATCGGTAATGGGGCAATGAATACTGCAAATAGTTTTTTTGTGTGCTAACAAGTGATAGCGAAGTTGCTTGTCACTAAAGAGAAATGAAGTGCCTTGAAAAAAAGGGTCAATAGCTACCAGCAGTATTGAAGGGCGAATATAGCTGTACATATAGTTGAAACTAACGCATACGTGCGAAAATTACTTGTTCCGTCACCGCCGTATTTGAACCTGACCCATAGCCCTTAGACCAAGATTTATCAGTGACTAGAATGACCACGTCACCCGATTAGACCACAATCATACGTCCACACAATTTAAAGTCCTTCAGTGTGCCGTTGACCGCTTAAAATCACAGCGGAGTTAACACTGCACCCAGCGATGTTCACCGACTAGTCAGCCCTCCGTACAGAGCGGGATTTCAGCGGGTGATTAATTGCGATAGATGTCAGACAATTGAAAACAATTTCTATATCAAAGAAGGCTGCGTATTTCCCCATTTATATTTCGGGTCCTGGCAATACTGGTGTTGACAGATGCCAACTTGAACTTCCAGTGGAAAGGGCGACATTTTTTACCATTAAAAATACATAAAACGTTATCACTTACGAGTCTAATTTGTTGAATTTACAGTGAGTTGAAAAATGCATCTCGGTCAAAAAGTGGAATTTACCCGCAAAAATTTTAGTGCGATGATTTTTTACGATTTTCGGCGTGGATTACCTATATAAGAGTGACTCAATCAATCAAGTTGATGAAACGTCTCACTCAACTTGTTTCGGCTTTTGGTGATGAAGCACCATCAAAATCCACTGTAAATCGCTGGTACCAAGAATTCAGTATGGGACGCCACTCGCTCCAGGATGAACTTTTCATCATTTGCCGGAAACCATCGATGCTGTGCGTGAACTTATAAAGCAAGACCGACATGTGACAAACCGTTAGATTGATGCATCCTTGGGCATTAGTATGATAAGCATCAATAAGATATTGTATGTTCATTTGGCAATGAGAAATATTTGTTCTCGCTGGATCTCTCATAATTTGACGAATGTTCAAAAAATGACTCGTGTCGATGGAGCGAAGAAATGTTGAAAAAATACAGCAGCGTGACTCATATGCTGTGTATAACATCGTGACAGGTGGCGATTCATGCATACATACATATATTCATTTGAGCCCGAAACAAAACAAAAATCGACCGTATGGGTCTTTCAAGACGAGCTAAATCCAAAAAAAGTTGTTCGTTGAAGAAGCACAACGATGTAAATGATAGCATTTTTTTCGGTATAACCGGTCATGTGGCCACAATGTTTTAGTGGAATATAGGACGTCAACAATAAAACCATTTGCAATGAAAATTGATAGCTTTTTTTTTGCTGGACCCGAAATATAAATAGCAATCCTCTATAACTCATTACATTGAGAAGAATACACACTCCTCGGGGTCACGCAAATTTGGTTTCTAATATACAAATCAATTATCGTCCCCAATATTATTTAAAAAACTATTAGTAGCTGTTAGGTCTGTTGTCCTTAGTCTTGCCCGACTTGGGAGTAAGCATAAGCAATACCTCCGTCAACCTAAGCTGTAATTCACCCTCCATAGATACCCAAAGAATGTGGGGTGACGAAAATGTCACACTTTTTGAGAATAACCGGTTGAATCAAATCGAGATCTGGAGACCTAAAGCTATTAATAGCCCAAATCATCCTTGTCTCAACCACGTCGTCAATCACCACCAAGTGTGACATACCCAGAATGGAAATATCCGGGTTATACCCAATCGAAGTGCCGATATTACCATAGTTTGGAAGGGAGTTTATAAAAAAACTCCTGGTCAGCCTTTCTAATGTCACTAAAACCAATGGCGTTCTTGGACAATTCGTTACGAAACCGTACTGCATCATCCAAGTTGTTCGTTTAGCCACTTTAGTGATCTTTTTATATATGGTCCAGTCCGATCCCCCTGTAGATCTTTTTGAAGAGGCTTCTGGTGCAATTACCAACATCGCTCAACCCGTTCGTCCACTTCTCTTCCCAAAGTGTGGAAGTAAGAGGGTACGTATCAATAAAGCATTTCTAACGAAGGTTTTTGGCCTTGAAAACTTTTTCATTAACTTCGTCCTTTATGGTTTCGTGGATCAGGTAGCCGCATTAGAAATTCCGCGGTTATGTTGTCAATATCAGATGATTAATACAAAGAATGATGTACACACAGTGATTAATCTAACTAGATATAGCGTTTATTAATAAGATTAACCTAAAGGACTAACTATGTTAGCAAACAAAATCGTTATTTGGGCCATGTAGAATATACAGGCAAAATTTCAGAAAAGTTAATTAACCCCATTTCTCCCGCAATCCACTTCAAATAGTGAACTCAAAAAACCGATTTTTCAAAAATAACGATTTTCGTTTTCTTCGTATATTCCGATGTTGGCGAAAGCGGTTTTCAGATAAACTGAGGTGTAGAAACCGGTTAATAACCGGATCCGGTTTTTATGAAAAAATGGAAAACTATGCATTTTATAGACATCGTTTATTTTTAATTCGTCTATCTTAATTTTGAGATCGACTATCGAGTACATTGCCATGAACATGCTTGTCAAAATGCCGTTCGGAACCGGTGTAAAAATGCAGGTCCCAAGCAGAGTGTGTAAGTCCGTCTTCATGGGGTGTAATGGGAAGCTGTAGGGTGAGTCATGTAAAATTTGGAATTTAATTTAAAAAAATACTAATATACATTTTTTCAAAATTATGATTTTATTGGTAAGGCCCATTATTGATATTTATGAATGAACACAACATCGTTCAGATGGCTTCAATGACATGCTTAACAGTACCTCAACCCATCAACCACTCGCTATTGATGGTTATGACTGCTCCTTGCTAATTTTCTGAAAACCTGTTAACGTAGTCCCCGATGTGGAAATGATTTTCATCGGAAAATATGATTTTACCATAAAAGCGCTCAAAATTGTGCGAAAAGAAGTGCGTGAAGTGTTAGTTTCTGCGAAAAGTGGCGAGTTGTTGTTGACAGCTGTTCGACCACACTTTCAGCTACAGCGGCAATCTTTTCCACTGAACGCACCGGACGACCACGTACACTATTTGTTTTGTCCACTAAGGATACGGATGGACGAATTCCCTTCACACATTAATCCACAAACGACGTTGATGGCACTCTATTTGAATCATATTAATTTCGTGGATTTCTTACAGTTTGAGTTGAAGACACAGAACTTTGCAGGAAAGATTTTAATATTTCCCAATTTTTTCGAGCGTTATGCGACCCATATTGTGCATTTCTAGACTTTAACTGGTAATTTGTCACTTCATGGATGTCAAATTGGTCATCTGTTTCGAAATCAGTACATCAGTTTCAATCGGGTGAACCGACTTAATCATACCCTCACACTAAGGCATCCATTGCATTCAAGTTCTGTTAAAAAACGCCTATACTCAAAAGTGGCCATATTCATATTGCTCTAAATATTATTGAATACTCAAATTAGTTACGATCCTATGCGAGGTACAAAAATGGGCATAGCAAGTTGTTGCCAAAGTTTTGATTAGTACCAAATTTTATAAAGATCTGTTATGATATATTGGAGACATCGAGTCGACAAACCCCAAATACGCCCATATTTTGTATGGGAGGTACGAAACTGGGCGTGGCACAAAAGTCAATTATTAAATACACAGTAGAATTTAGCAAAATATTGCCTAGTACCGAATTTTATTAAGATCGGCTGTAGTTTATGAGAATTAACGCCTCGATCTACCGGTCACCCGCCCAACTTTAGTATGGGAGGTACCAGAAAGGGTGTGGCAAAACAACTCATTTTCTACGGGAGAGCTTTGTCCAAACAACTATTGTATGGGAGGTACCAAAATGGGCGTGCAAAATCACCCTTGTTTTAATCGGTGATTGGCGTTTGATAACGTGAAGCCTTACACCTAATTTCATTACGGTCGGAAGTGTTTCACGCGATTTATCGGATTGACAACCTGTTTTGTATGGGAGGCACCAGAATGGGCGTGACAATCTCGCCCATTTCCTCCAGTTAAGTAGGCATTTACAGATTATTAACCGGTGTGAGAGTTGAAGCTAATCACATCTACCTGAAGAAAGGTTTGAAAGAAATATGATTTACAGAAGGGGCGTATTCAAAACGCCCATTATGGTCTTAAAAAGTCCTAAAACGAATTTCGTACGAAGATACTAAGGGTCTAATATGGCTCCTTCTGGGTGTTACATTTATTTACGTGTTAAATGATATATACGCCCATACTATGGGTGAGGTTTTTACTGTTTTAACCATAATTCGGTCGCACCTGTTTCGTGGTGTTGGTATTTGGGTTTGAAGTCAATGAAAACGAAGAAGTCAAAGAAACCAAGTGTTTCAAGTGAGACGAACATAAAAATAACAATTAATTTGTTGATCAGTGGCTTAATGACGGGGAGATGTGGCGCTACAATTGAACGACAGAACCCTCAACACAACAACAATTGCATAATTCAAGCAACAATGATGTGGTTCTATGTTAAAGAAAAGTTTGAACATAGATCAATTGCTGGCATGAAATCCATACGGGAGTAGAGCTTACGTCCATGGTAAGTACAGACATATGTAGATAGAAATCTTAATAATAAACTCCTCATATTTGTTTTTAATTGCAGGACCTGAGTACAACGGCCACAATAACACTCAACCCCTCAACTACCATAATATTTTTCCAGACGAGTGGAATGAATATAATATATTTTGCAAATTCAGACCATTTTGGAAACAAAAATTCAAATTTTTTATCAAAATACCTGCAATGTAATACTAATACATTCATTACAACAATGAAACAAATTCATTGCAGCAATGAAGCAAGAACGATACGTATTCATTGCAACAATGAAACAATTTCATTGCAGCAACGAAAAAAATTCATTGCAATAATGAATGCAATTCATTGCAGCAAAACCCATTCGTTCTTCGCAGTGACGAACAATTTGCAGTTGATGAATACATTTTCGTAGCGGGAATGAAACTGTACGTTAGCTCACTTTCGATGGCGAAAGTTGTTGGGGTGATGAACATTTTCATCCGTGTGGCGATTTTTCCGTTCAGTGTACTGAAATAAGGATGTTACCCTTTCTAACAAATTCCCATTTTTTTCAGGTTGAAAAACATTTCAACTTTGAGAAGTTGTCGTTTCCGAACGTTCTGAAAGAATTTAAAAATATGTTTAACTTACAAGTGGTTGAAGTCCTGCCATTGTAGCACTTTGACTCAAAATGACCAAGTTGTTACCAAAAATCTAAACGAAGTCAGTGGAAAAATTTACATGATTCCAACTATCTTTGTATCTGCTGCTTAGTAGAATCTCAAAAGCAAAAAATCTGGTTTCAAGTTTAGAAGCTACATTCCGTGAAAGTTTGAACATTTCACGACATCCGGTAGCAAACCATACGTTCCAACAGGGTGCCTCTACATACAATATTCTGAAAGCCTGACTAATGTCCTACAAATTCCTGGCACATTCTAAAATAATTTGACAATTAGTTAAGAATTTTTGATATTATTACGACTGTTTTGCAATTGACACCTGGTGCGTGTGGAAGAATACTAATGGAAATAAGAGGCAAACTTCTTTGAGATACAGACGATAAAATGATGTTCCTGTATAAAAGGGCTTAGGTTATTTGATAAATTTATTAAAATCAATGCTCAATTTAATTAAGGATTTGCTTTTAAGTGTATTAGTGTCTATTACCTGAATTTGATCATAATTAACGTATTTAACAACTTACTTTTTACGAACATTGTGTTGGATATATTTTTCCATATTGGTAAATTTTACGAGATTGGCGTGATTCACATAAATCACGCGTGATTCACGCGTGAATGTGAGTAGGACCAAATTTTGCTCACGTGAGCGTGCGTGAACGTGAGTAGCGAAAATATCTTCTTGCGTAAGAGTGCGTATGTGACCGTCTTCCTTTCGTGAGCCTGACTCAAAACTTACTCACGTGCCCATCTCAAATTTGTAGCGGGAACAAATATAATTTAATTTAATTTACCAATTATGTACTTAATTTTAAATGGTATAAAATAGTTTCGAACATTCAATTGTTATCTTGTTTCGAGTGTATTTTATAACTCTGTTTGTCATTTAGAGTAACTGTTTAAAATTGAACCACCATACGAATTGGACCAACCCCAAAAATCGCCCAAAAAAATAGTTATTTTTTCGATTCGACACACCGTTTCCGAGTTATAAGCATAATCGAAAAATGCAACTCGGCCAAAAAATGGAATTAAAGGATTATCGGTGTGGATTATCGAGACAAGAGTATCACAATCAACTTTTTTCGTCTTTTGGTGATGAACCACCATCAAAAACCACTGTAAATCACTGGTGCTAAGATTTCAGTCTCCGACGCCGTTGCTCCAGGATGAATTTCGGGAAGGTCGTCCAAAATCGGTTGTTCTCCCACAAAACATCGATGCAGTGCGTGAGCAGATAATGCAAGATCGACATTAGTTCCACTTCAATACATTCGATTTTGTATGAACATTTGGCTGTAAAAAAGATTTGTTCTTGTGGGATTCCACATAATCTGGCAATCGCTCAAAAAGAGGCTGGTGTCATTTAGTTTCAGGAAATGATTAAAAAGTTCGACCGTAGTGCTTCAAAAATCGCGGCAGGTGACGAATCATTGATACATGCGTATGAGCCGGAAACAAAACAGCAATCTAACGTGGGGCTTTCAAGGCGAGCTAAATCCAACAAAAGTAGTTGGTGGAAGAAGCACAGCGATTCAAATCATAGTGGAATTAGTAAAGTGACCGCAAGACGAGTTGTTGTAATTTGGAGACATTTTTGTTGTGTTTTGTAGTTTTGGCAGCACCGAGGTAGTGTCAAAATCAACTGATTCCCACTACCTTATTTGTTTAGTCATTCTCTTTTGTTCGACGTTTGTTTTAGTTTGCAAGACTTCAAAGAAAAGGAATGACGAACTGCTGTAGGAAATTGGAATTGACTGCTATGCCGGAAATTGTGCTACTCAATCCAAGAACGTCGAATCGCATTTGATTTATTACAATCCGCACTCAAGCTTTCGGCAACCGCTTCCAATCTGTGGTATGGAACTTGTGCCTGCAATATTCTATTCCACTCAACTCCGTCTATACTCACCTTTGGTTTTTTGCAAATGCAACAACGGTTCCTCATTTTTTTCTTTTTATTTAAATCTACATACTTCTGATTTATTTAATTTTTTTAACTTTAAGATTTTTAAACTTTTTCACTATTTCAAATGCGCGTCTCTTTGATAAGTAAACGTTTAGAATGAAAATAAAAAGAATGCAAAAGAATGAATGCAAACAAACACAAAAAATATAAACAAGTTTGACGTTCCAAAAGTGCAGTGAATCAAATCAGCTGATCAACAAATAAAAAAAGTTTAATCAGCTGTTCTTATGCGGCCACTTTATTATTACACTATGATTCAAATGATCGCCTGTTTCTTCGACCGAATGGGTCATATGGCCACTGTTCCGCTTGAGCAACGAAGGACGCTCAATTCTGAGTGGTACACGACCATTTGTTTGCCGGATGTCTTGGAGGAAATTAGTAAAACCAACCGCCAAAGACGAATCATTCTCCGTCACGACAATGCGAGGTCACACATATCTCGTGAAACAAGTGAATTTTTTAGCACTCAAAACGTCGAATTGATGACTCATCCTCCGTAAAGTCGTGATTTCGCACCTAATTACTTCTTCTTGTTCCCGAATATCAACCGTAAACTGCGTGGTCAACGATTTACAAGCTATGAAGAAGCATTTGAAGCGTTGAAAAAACATGTTTTAGAAGTATCTCAAGAGGAATGGAAAAACTGCTCTCACAAATGGTTTGAACGAATGCAAAAGACCATCAAGGGGAATATTTTGTAAAACAATAAAGCCATTTTCATTTAAAAATGTTTGCTATTATTTGCTATTCCTTGACTTCATTCTTGCACTTCAGGATTGGAGTAAGTTGTCGATGACTGTGTTTTTTTACTTGAAAAACAATTTCATAAGCAAAATAGAGATATTTCATTTATACAGTGCACGCGAGCATGCAAATTTTTCATTATTTAATTAAACATCGTATTTGTTTATTCCTATGTGCTTCCGCCAATTTTCTATGACACAAGGATTCCATGTTCATTTGAATAATGATAATTAAGCGTAATATGCATTCATTTATACTTTGTACAGGTATGAATGAAAAACTCTATTTTTCCTATAAAATTATTTTATCTGGTCAAAATCATAAAAAAATCAGAGATATAGCAGGCAATAACCCCAGTGAAATTTATTTTATAAATGCTCTAGTGACATCTTGGGTGTCTAAAAAGTGAATTATATTTATCTGCAGATAATGTCCGTGTTTGTCTTTAATCGATTTCAGAACTACCTATGTGCAATTCAACTGCAGTAACTCGATTTATCTGCCAAATACTGAATTATGAGGGAGTTTTGGGTATAGCACCGACTCGTATTGGTATACAAGTTATCTATCATACGCTGCGTACTTAATTTCTTAAGTTGTTGAGAACATTTTCATTAAATTGATGCCATCTCCGGAATGTGTAATTTCGGGCGAGCGAAACTTACCCTGGGGAACGCTTCTGCCTTTCTAAATTTGTATTGCGTTCATTGAAGGTTTTTGATGCACAGAAGTTATGTTTGTCCAAATTCAATTTTTTTAACTACTACAACTGCGCCAGAATTGTGTGTGAGATACAGTTAAAGAAATGCGAAAAAAGAAGTTAAATATTTTCAATTTTCAAAACTTGAAAAAACTACAAAAGTGTAAAATAAAATATATTTTAAAATTTAATCTATTCATAACTATTTCGTACCGCTGTTGTTCACATACGTGTTGTATGCATTTCGACTAAACAAACAAACGAGAAGAAAAAAACAGTAAAACAAATATTGAATCATTAAAAATGAAGGGATTAACAACGTAATCCTCTTGTGGAGTAGCAATCCAAAAACAAGAACAAAAATACATTGTAGTCATGGTTGCCAGATAATTCGAATATAAAATCGTCAAATTATGTTGTATGAAATTGTCAAAATCGAAAATCGTCAAAATTCAAAATAACTAAACTAAAATACTAAATAAAATAAAACAGAATAATATTTTTTTTGTTGTTTTTAACAGAACGATTAGTTTTATTTCATATTCTCTCTTCGACATTGCACGTACGCATTTTACATTTTTGCCTCTGAGAAACATTTTTATTTTAAAATTTCCAATTACAGACTGCGAAATTAAGAAAAAAGTTATGAGTCCTACTTAAAGAATATATATCTGAATTCAGCATTTGTAACATACCTGATTTAATAATAATATCGAAACAATTACATCTATTTAATTTGAAGTAATCTATTGAGTAATCTACCTTTAAAATATTCCTTTTCCAGTCGACTGCGACACTTAGTTTCATTGACATTAATTTGGCTGAAAACTCTTTCCACATTTGCCGATGAATGTGGTAGAGCAATACAGTGGTTTTTAAAGTTGGACAAGCATTCTGGAATATGTTCTATTTATTTCTGAAATAGTTTTACAAAAATACAGTAATCGAATTATGAATGAAAAATAAAGGTTCAATTAAAAATGTTACCAAAATCAAGAAACTTCAGCTCTCTACATTTCATCCTGAATGATAAATGTAGGAAACTCATCGACGATATCGAAAAAGAACCTATTTTACCATTGATTATTAAATTCGGATAAGTAAATGTCAAGGACTTATATCTCTGTTCAAAATCAAATCTCTATAAAACTTGGTTACACAATTCAATAAAAAAATTAGTACAGCTTTGAGACATTTGCGCTATTTCATATTGATTGAATTTTGATATTAGATCTTTACGATATATACCTAAATAGTTATTATGAGTATCTAGTTTTGGAACGAAGTTCATTATCGCACGTTGCGGGATGGGGGCTAAATGAAAAAATGTTAAACAACTTTTTTTAACTACTTTATTACAACCTATTATTATCAACTCTTTTGCGTACTTTTGGTTTGGTTTAATGGGAAGTTCTCCAGGTGGAGCCTGTTTATTACATATTGTGGTTTTGAACCCAATAAAAAGTAAATTTAGAAAAGACAAAGTACAAGATTGGCAAATCCATGAAATATTATTCTTACTCTCGTACTTTTGGTTTGGGTTGTGTCTAGACTAACATATGGGGGGGCATTTCTCGTTTAATGGGAAATTTTCGTTTTATTACATATAGTAGTATTGAACCGAATAAAGAGTAAATTTATAAAAGCCAAAGTGTAAGAAGTTTAAAAAAATAAAATTTTCCTAAATAACTAAAAAAATAACTATACATATTCTTAAACAGATTACCTTTTCTTAAAAAATAACTTATGTTAAAGAAGTGCCTTTGCTTAAAAAAGTTAATTCTTACAAAAAGTACCTTTTCTTCAAAACAAAAATAATTTGTTTAAATAAGTACCTTTTGCTTAAAAAAGTACATTATCTTACAACACATTGCCTTTTCTTAAAAAACTCCCTTTTCTTTAAAGAGTTTAATTTTAATCTCTCGTGATTAATTTTAATCCCGAGATAGTACTTTTAGGTACATGGGAGATCAATTTTTGATTGCCTGTGGACAATTACACTAGCCAACAGTCGTTTTGTTATTTGGTTCTAGCATAGTTTTTCTCATTGATTTTGACCTACTGAACACGAAAATGAGTTTTAAAAATTTTTCTGTTGATTGGTTTTCGAGATACAAATTTTTGAACTTTTTTTTTTAAATTTTTGGAGGTACACTTACAATTTTGAGCATATCTTTCGTCTTCTTTAACGTATTTGATCCTACTACTACTCAAATTAAAGCAAATTGAGCCGTCTACAACTCATTCTCAGAAAATTTTCAAATCGGGTGAGTAATTTTGATGTTGGCGGCTTAAAAAGGTTAAAAAACTGGGTTTTTTTAGTAAAAATGTGGCAGAAAAATTCATATAAAAATTCATATAAAATATAAAACGCGATGCTAACAGCGATTTTGGTTTTTTTACGTATAGCTGGCATTTTTCCAAAGAAAATAAGCACTTACTTAACAAAATCTGACAACAAATGGCGGACTCATAATTTTTTTGGTAAAACACCGAAATTCCGCTATTTCACGATATTTTGATTTTCATTATTTGCACAGCTTACCTACCCAACGCAAACGAATAAATACATTTGAACTTAATTTAAAATAAACAAATTAGTCTTAGTATATTATTTTTTAATTTATTTAGAGCACTACATACTCAATGTATGGCACAATTAGAACTGGATGTGCCAGGTTAGCTAAACTAACGAAATTAACCAAATCAACGCCCATAAAAAATGAGTAGAAACAAAGATATAACTGTACATTTTATGCCATGTGGAAAAACAGCTGACTTCTTCTTTGTTTTTTGTATTCGCTGCAATTGGTCTCACGTATTAGGGTGACTGCTGGTGACGCTTCCTGTACGCTGTTACTTTCACTTAAGAATCCGCAAATCCACACTGTACCATCCGAGACGCAAAAAGTTCGGATTTCTCCTTAGTGAGACCAAAATCGCGCACCCAATCGTTTAGTTCGGCCTGTGACAGTAATTTTCGCTTTCTGCACGCCCCAAATTCGCTTGCACTTGACTCGGACTCTTGATCTGACGATTCTGCTTTTTGAAGAGATGCACCAGGGCACACTGGATATGGTACATCATTCGAATGTGGTACTGGAAGTGCAAACGATCCCACTTGAGCGTAGTTCCATTTTAAAAATCTCCCTACCCCACTGTTTGTGGTGAGGCAAAAATAACAGTCTGTGGAATGGCATAGCGGCTTTTTCCACATCATTGGTGTATCGAATTTCATATGGCGCCTAAAATTAAAATAAATTACTATATTTGCTTTGCTTAATGTGTTTAAATAAAAATTCTTACCTTCCGCCAGCTGCCCAGTTGGTTAGGATTATATAGCAAAGATCACATAGCGACTTAGGTGTCCATGATTCTGTGATATTTGGTGAAATACCAAAATAATTCAAATAGTGCAATTGCACTGCTGGAGTAAACGTGTGTGCGTGATTATTCTTTATAAACTCGCCACAAACATTGCAGAAATTGTCTGGATTGTTCAAACACTCGAACACACGTAGTCTTTTACTCATTGTCTTACTTGTTGGGTAGGTATTATATGCACTTAAATTCAATTTGTTTCACTTTTTACTCGTACTACTCGCGTTCGTAGACACTTGTTGAATGACAAAAAACGATAAATGAACACCTATAAATACTATACCTGGCTATATACCTGATTCAGCAAGTGTGCGTTTCAAATTGTGGAAAAGTTTCCAAATAATGACCACTCACAAATGTGGGGGGAATTTCTGTAAAAAAATCCGATACAGGTAGCCATCGGGAAAACACACATCAATAAAAAAGTGTAATTCCCTTTAATTGACTGTGAACGGAGTAGCAGTCATAAAGGAACACGAAGAGCGTCCACGCACATTCAGAAGCGTATATTACTCTGCAACCACAATCATAAAAATTAAATAACTATTTGTGTATTACTTATTTTTTTTAATTCTGAGAATCATAAAAATTACGTAAACGTTTTTTCCAAACAATTTTGTACATGTAAAGTGGGTTTGCCAAAATTCGTATCGTAAAATGCACCTGTGTTTCTATGTTCTGCATTTTCATTATACCATTTTCTTAAAAACATCGACGAAACGTCCCTACGGTATTGTAAATAGGTTTTTTACAATTATGAAATATTTGTGTTATTAATATTAATTTAAAAATTTTATCAAAACTGCTAAGTGCTGTGACATTTGAAAAAAATTCCAAAAAAAAAAATTGCTGATTTCACTAAATTTTTGAAATTTCACTTCCCTTGCCAGAACAGAAGACATTAACCCAGGGTGGTGAAATTTTGAACAGAAGTAACTTATGTATAGGAGCAACTGTTCCGTTCTATTCCAAAAGGATTATAAAAAACTTGCTTTTTCGATCCCTCCTAGTAGGTTAGCTGTGCAAATAATGAAAATCAAAATATCGTGAAATAGCGGAATTTCGGTGTTTTACCAAAAAAATTATAAGTCCGCCATTTGTTGTCAGATTTTGTTAAGTAAGTGCTTATTTTCTTTGGAAAAATGTCAGCTATACGTAAAAAAACCAAAATCGCTGTTAGCATCGCGTTTTATATTTTATATGAATTTTTATATGAATTTTTCTGCCACATTTGTACTAAAAAAACGCAGTTTTTTAACCTTTTTAAGCCGCCAACATCAAAACTACTCACCCGATTTGAAAATTTTCTGAGAATGAGTTGTAGACGGCTCAATTTGCTTTAATTTGAGTAGTAGTAGGATCAAATACGTCAAAGAAGACGAAAGATATGCTCAAAATTGTAAGTGTACCTCCAAAAATTTAAAAAAAAAAGTTCAAAAATTTGTATCTCGAAAACCAATCAACAGAAAAATTTTTAAAACTCATTTTCGTGTTTAGTAGGTCAAAATCAATGAGAAAAAGTATGCTAGAAACAAATAACAGAGAAAATTTTGTTATTTGTGACCTAGTGTTATTTATACACAATTCGTTAATGCGTTAACGAAATTGGTCTATGCTTTCTTTGAATAATACTTTATTTCGCGGATAATCGGATTAGATTTGTTTCATTATTTACATCAACATAGACCGGTGCGTGTTATCTCATTGGTGCCTTTCGAGACGTCCAAGATTCTCTGCTCGGTGTGTACATAATATCAGATCGACCTTTTTGAGCGGAAAATTTATTTTTATTTGTATGATTGGATATTAAGTTCTTAGACAAGTACATCGTATTTCTACACTTTGTGTAGGGATAAAAGTACAATCCTATTAGCCGTTGAGTACAATATCAATACGGACACTTCCCATCCCTGGCTGAACGATCTCATCAATACAAGTTTGATTTGCATTTGTGTATATCACAACTTGTCTCATTCGAAAATTTCCTCTCGCGGAATTATTAAGAGAAAGATCTTGCCAACCGCAAACACATTTACAGTTGTTCTCGGGTCAATGACCGTAGATCTTTTGGCGATTTCGAAACATATGTTTGCTTTCCAATGACACTTATATGAAGACCTTGAGATGATTTTAACTTGTATCTTTCATGTTAAAAAATAAATGGTTTCCTGTTACATCCCATGAAGGAATCGGGGAGAGCTTCTCACAACCAGTGAGCTGTGCGCTTTCTAGTTTTATACTGACTGATTGGGACCTACAGTTTTACACCGGTTCCGAACGGTAGTTTTGAGCCATGAAAGTATGGCTAAATACTCGATAGTGTCGCCGTCACTAAACGAGGTGACCGCCGTCGAAAGAATTTTAAGGTGGTCAGAGTTGGGATTGAACCCACGTCCTCATGCACAAGAGCCGCGCACACTACCATTGCACAACCGACGGATGTTAAAATACGTGCATTTTTTATAATGTTTGTACTTTTCCATCATACATAGATAACTTCATAATTGAGACGTTATCTTATCACATTTGTATAATTTTGCTGTTTATAGCTAAACACTTCAAGTTTATTCAAATTGCGTTGAAAATTGACCCTTTGTAACAGTTTAAAAGCAGCTGACCTTACGATTTTGAAATTGTTGTTTCTAGGTAACATTTAATATTAGTCATAGTTTTGAATATCAATACAATCTGTATCAGGATAGCAATAATCGAAGTGTTGTTCATTT
Source organism: Phaonia tiefii (assembly GCA_963931995.1). Classification (NCBI taxonomy): domain Eukaryota; kingdom Metazoa; phylum Arthropoda; class Insecta; order Diptera; family Muscidae; genus Phaonia; species Phaonia tiefii. The sequence continues at coordinate 76,149,620 of OZ008371.1, read as the reverse complement.
GTTTCGATTCGCTAATCGGTTGTGCTACACCTGATATCATTCGCAACTGAGGATCGACAACAATTTCCCATTTTGGCAATTCCGTTTGTTCTAATATTGTTTCTTCAAGTCTCGGTTCTCACACTCCACTAGTCCCATACTGATTTGTCTTCCATTCTTCGTCAAACATGTCGCTAGATCGATTTATCCGTATTACGGATAGTTTAATCGAATTTGACGCTACAACCTATTGCCAACCTCGTCCGTGTATTCTATTGAAACGCACAAGGATGAGATAAAGGCAATTTGGAGTCAATTAAAGGATGCGTATGAAAAGTGTTTAGATGATATATCGAACAGCGAAGAAAGTTAAGAAGAATCCGACGAAACTGCAGATCTGGAAACCATTAAGGAGAAATACAAAAGATCCAACGTCACTTACCGTCGGTGCATATCTCGATTAATTGAACTTCTCCAGGATTTGTATCCTAAGCCGTCTCTGGCTCCCACTACCAAAGAGAATAATTTCGCTCTTCCCCCTTACGAGATTGGTGTTTTCAGAGGTGATTATACATCGTGGCCTACTTTTCGCGACCTTTTTACTGCTATTTGTGTAAAAAACTCAAGATTAAGTCCTATTGAGAAGTTATTTCACCTACTACAGAAGACCAAGGACGAGGTACACGAAAATGTTGCTAAGAGTCCATTAACCAATGAGGGTTTTAGCAAATCATGACAGAATCTGACTGCAAGGTACGAAAACAAACGAGTCCTTGTGAATTTCCAACTCCGAAGACTTTTCAACTTGCCATCGATTGCCGTTGAGTCCGGAAGCTCTATCAAAAATATTCAAAGAGATATTAATGCACGTATTTCCGCGCTGCAATTATATGACATTGACATTAAAAGTTGGGACCCGATTTTCATATTTATTTGTTCCAACCGCCTTCCCAATACGACTCTGACTCTTTGGGAACAGACCATAACTGAAAAGTCCAATCTCCCGAAATGGTCACATTTAGATTCGGTTTTAGTAAATCGGTATAGGACTTTAGAGTCCGTCTCCGTCATGAAGAATGAAAATAAGTCAGGGAGCGAAACTAAACCGAACGCAAACAAGAATCTTCACACATCTCAGACAAATGTGGATCGTGCAAAATGTCCCCTCTGTCCTACTGAGTGTCACATAATTCGAAAATGTCCACGCTTTCTGAATATGGGGCAATCACACAGACTAACTGAAATATAGAAAATTCAGTTATGTATAAACTGTATTTCTAGATCTCATTCCGTAAGAAATTGCAAAATCAAACATTCTTGTTTTAAGTGTAGCAAGCGGCTTAACACGTTTCTACACTAAGATGCTGCTTCTCCTGTAAATAAATCTCCGCATTCTACATCTACAAGTAAATATTCCATTTCTGGTCTTAAATATACTTCTTCACCTTTTGTTCCACAGAGATCTTCTATCCCTATACAGTCCACTAATTCAGGCAATGACGTCCAGACGTATTTCTCTGCAAGTTCTAATGGCGTTTTGTTGGGAATAGCACTGGTGAATGTCTGCCACGCTGGGTTAATATATACAGCAAGAGCGCTCATAGACTCTGGATCAGAAGGCACGTTTATTTCTGAAAAACTTTTTAATCGCATCCAACTGCCTTTCAACAGGACATCGGCAAAAATTTCGGGCCTGAAAAATTCTATTTCAGCCGATGTTCAGAAGGAATGTGCGTTTATATTAAGTTCCCCTGTTAACGAAGAAGTACAAATTGCTGCAAAAGCCTTTCTTGTGCCACAATTGTCCGGCAATCTTCCTTCATGTGTAGTTAATTCTGAATTTCTTTCCAAACTACAACATCTAGAATTGGCGGATCCTAGATTCTACGAATGCTCGAAGTTGATATTCTTTTGGGAGGTGACATGTTTCCTTTAGTCATGGTCCCTGGATTATAGTCGGGTATTTGTGGATCCCTAATGGCCCAAAAAACATTCTTCGGGTGGATCCTTACTGGTCCAACGTGCCATTGTGAAATTTCTTTAGATAAGAAAATTTCACGATTTTGGGAGGTGGAAGACTTCACGAGGAGACATTTCTTATCCAAATCTGAGCAAATATGCGAAGATTTGTATACGCGTACGACAACAAGGAATGAGGAGGGTAGGTACATTGTATCTCTTCCCTTTAAGGAGGATTTTCCACTTTTTACGGCCCAATTTTTCCGTAATGAGGCTTGACTAATAAAAAAATTAATGTGAGTCCGATCACAGGGGAGATGTGTAAACATCTAGTAACGAAAATTTTTTTTTAAGTTGGAAGTAATTATACTTTTAGTATATGTTTTTAATTAATCAATTAAAAGTACCAAAACTTTCAATATTGTAAATACATAGGAATTTGCTGGTTTTTGTTTGTTTTATTTAACTTATTTGGTTAGTAAATGGGCACATTGCAGTATATATGTACTGCATTAAAAATTACAGTAAGCAGTAAATTTACTGATTACTGAAAAAATTCAGTAAATTTTTACTGATAATGAAATTTAATTTGCATTACCAGTAAAATCATAGGCCGTATTCATAATAATCAGTAATCGGGCATTACTGATTAGTGAAAATTCAATGCACCTCATCGTAACCATGTAGGCACTTTATAAAAATTGCTGAAAAAAATTTTAGTAAACAGTAAAAATGTACTAGTTAAAGAATTATTTTTACTGAAATTTTAGTAGTACTGCAGAGTGCCCATCTATGGTAAATGCCCTAAGTACAAATAGTTAATATTGGCTTATGGTAACTAAAATAAGATACATATTTAAATTTTTGACTCGATTGCATTTAAAAATCTATGGAAAACTGCATCTATAGTAGTAGTGGAATTGTTAGTTGTGGGGGTTTGTTGAGAATTGCTCACATGCAAGTGGAAAACGTCAAATAAAAATTTTGATAAAGCTTGCGACTGTGGGTTTGCACAATTTGTATTAAAATCACCACCCATAATAATTGGCATGAGATGGAGATTGTTACCCAATTGTCGTGCACCAGTTTCAGTGTAAGTCAACAGTACGTAATGAAGATATGTTATAATCTTAATTTATATTGGAATCTAATAGAAATTTTGTTAGAATTAACATTACATCCATTCAGCTTCGATACACTTTGTGTTGTTTTATGTTCTGAGTTATAATTTTTTTGGTGTTTTGTAAAATATTTTATTATTTTGTATTTGTTGCGGTTGACATGTTATTAATCAGCTGTTTACTGAAATGTAATGCATGTACTAGTTATTTTACAACAATGGTTTTCGAAAATTAGTAGCTACTATTGCACACTAGATGGTGCTTATATTCAGCTGTTAAGTATGAATGACAATCTCAAAGACGAAGAAGACTTATAGTTTGACAAGTTTAGTTTTTAGTTTTCCTTATTTTGCTTTGTTTTAGTAAATTTCTTATTAAAAGGTCAAAAAATCTTTTTAAAAGTTATTAAAATTAAATGTTTTTGTATTCATTTTATTTATTTGTTTTCATTTGCCTACGATAACATAATATACGACAATTAGTGAAAATTAGTCGCTACTATTGCACACTAGATGGTGTTGAGTATATTGTATGCAGCTTATGATTACACTAATACACTCATAAAAAGCTCACACCGGTTTTGATAACGCTTTACGATTGGTTAACGATTTCATCGCACATCTGACTCTAAATTTGTGATTGTATTGTGAAAAAGATTTTTACCCCCAGCGTATAGATGTTTACACATCAAAAATCCACAACTTAAAGAAGAGTATGATCGAGTGCTAAGGGAATATATAACTTTAGGTCTTATGACCCCCGTTACTACTCAAACCTCCTTGAAAACTTCATCCAATTATTCATCCAATCCAGATAGCACATCGACGAAAGTACGTGTGGTATTCAACGCTTCGTCGCCGACATCATCAGGATTAAGTTTGAACGACATTTTGTATACTGGGCCGATACTACAAAAATATCTCTCCACTTTGGTTATGAAATGGCGTTTATTCCGATATGTCTTTAACGGCGATCTACAGAAAATGTACCAACCGATATTGGTTAAGCCAGAACATAGATGCTTTCAAAAAATCCTTTACAGATCATGTCCTTCTGATCCACTACAAGAATTTGAACTCAATACGGTAGCGTTTGCTGTAAACTGTGCACCATTTTTGGCTATCCGCACATTACAAAAGTTAGCAGACGATATACATGAAAAATATCCGTTAGCCAGTCATATTTTGGAACATTTTATGTATGTTGATGATGCTTTGGCTGAAGCCCATTCTGTTGCAATGGCAATTAAGATGAGAGACGAGCTAATCCTCGCTTTAAATTCCGCTGGGTTCTCCATGAGGAAATGGAGAGCTAATGCTAAATCCATATTAGCAAATCTTCCGCCAGACCACCTTCTTTCCGAAGATTTTCTGGATTTAGGTGACCGCAGTTCGGCAAAGACACTGGAAATCCGAGGGAAGGCGAAATGCGACTGTTTCTACTTTGCTATTATTCCATTTCCCGAGTGTTCTAAATACACTAAAAGGATAATCTTTTCTGAGATTTCCAAACTTTGAGATTCTGCGGGATGGCTGGCTCCTATAGTCATCCGTGCAAAAATAATAATGCAAAACGTATGGATCGATAACACCGATTGGGACGAAGAACTTATTGAGGAAATTTTAAACATGTGGAAATCCTTTCGTGTGAACTACCAATTTGTAAATTTAATCAAAATTCCTAGATGGGTTAATTTTACACTTAAATCGGATGTTCAATTCCATGAATTTTGTGACGCCACGGAAAAGGCGTATGCAGCTGCCGTTTACATACGAATATGCGAAGGTGATTCCGTGTATACCCATTTACAAGTGTCGAAAACCACAGTGGCTCCAATAAATACATTGTCCATACCACGACTGGAGTTGTGCGGCGCAGTGCTGCTAGCGGAACTCATTGATAATATCATCCCCAAATTAACTCCTATTAGAAAATATTCATTAACTTGTTGGACCGATTCATCAATTGACTTATCGTGGTCAAGGGCACTCAGAGTTATTGCCTATGTGTTTCGTTTCTGTCATAGCACCCATCTACGACACCGGTTCAATTACAATTGTGAGTCTGCAGCCGTATTCACATCCACGATCATTTCAGTACAAAATCGGCTAATAATCATTCCAAAGATGGTACTTTCAATATGATTCGAATTTTATGCAAGCAAAGATCGGGACTTAATGTGTGTCATACCAATGCTCAGAGCTTCAGAAACAAAATAGATGAATTTCGGTATATTTTTCATAAGTCTGGGGTAGATGTCATTTGCGTCACTGAGTTTTAGTTAAATAAAACTGTTACTGATGCTTCTGTCCGATTGGACGAGTTTAAACTATTTCGTTGTGACAAGGACACCTTAGGTGGTGGTGTTGCAATATACGTGAAGAAGAATATTTGCAGTAGGTTTTTGTGTAAATCTGATAAAGAAGATAAAATTGAACACTTGTTTGTGGAAGTTCTTTGGAATGGTAATAAAATGCTTTTAGGTTGTGTATATCGACCTAATCGTAGGATGAACACAAATACTTTCCAAACATTTTCGGAGACTATAACGACCAGTTATGCGGATGTAATTGTTTGCGGTGATTTTAGTTCCAACATTCTTTTTTAGAAATCTTTCAGACGGTATGTTGTCCATTGGACTATCTCCGACAAACACGACCGTTCCCACTCATTTTTCAACCACGACAAATTCACTACCTGATGTTTTCTTCGTAGTGACAACCAAAAAGTTTTGATTTATGATCAACTCCTGGCACCTAATTTTTCAAAGCACGACTTAATTTTCCTCTCGTTTGACTTTATCCCACAACTTGAAAATAAAACCAGCACTTATTATGACTTCAAGAATATAAACCCTGATATACTAACTACAGAATTATACCAAGTTGATTGGGATTTAATATACCACATGCCATCAGCTGAAAATCAGTTGACTTTCTTGGAGACAAATGTTGTAAAAGTGTTTAATAGTTCCGTGCCGCTAAAAACAATAACAAGCAATCCCAAGAAACAAACTTGGTTTAATTCAGACATAAAATTAAATTAGCAATTCTGGAAAGAAACAGACCTATAGAAGATGGAAACATTTCAAACCTGATGCTCTTCACAAGGAATACTGTACGGTAAGAAAGAAAGTCAATAAAATGACCAAAGTCGCTAAAATTAACCATTACTCCCGAGTCTTCTCATCAGCGGCGAGAAGTAACAAAACATGGAAAGTTCTGAAGGAAATCGGTGTGGGAAAACCTCGCTTCGAATTAGATGATGATGTCGACATTGAGTCACTTAATGAAAACTTCACGAACACTGCAGGTCTTTCATTAGAAGAAAGTTTTAGTAATCCGCGGAATGTATATGGTTCTTACAATCAACCCCTTGATCATGGTCAAAACTTAAATGAATTTCACATTATGTGCGTAGAACAAAATGATGTATTGCCTAGCGGTTTGTCCGTTAAGTCAAATGCCATTGGTCTTGATAAAATACTTCCCAAATTTTTGGAAATTATTCTTCCTTCAATACTACCCTACATTACTTTAATTTTCAATACAATAATTACAAAAAGTGTTTATCCCTTAAACTGGAAAGCATCTAAAATTATACCAACACCGAAACCAAATTGAGAATATCGACCAATTGCAATATTGCCATTCTTATCTAAAGTCTTTGAAAAACTGATCCACAGCCAGATATCAATTTATCTTGAACAAAACAACCTTCTATCAGAAAGACAATCAGGGTTTCGACCAAAAAGTAGCTGCGTAACAGCCCTTATTGATGTCCGAGGAAATTCGTGTAAATGTGGATCTTGGTAATTTGTCATTATTAGTATTTCTTGACCAATCAAAAGCATTCGACTCCGTTAACCATAACATTATCTGTCTAAAACTTCAAAATATATTTAATTTTCGTACACATCTATTCGTCTTATATCTTCCTATTTAAATAATCGTTATCAATCTGTGTGTTTAGACAATAGAATATCACAACCATTGCCTGTTTTAAATGGTGTTCCCCAAGGTTAAATTCTTGGCCCACTTTTGTTTTCTGTGTATATAAACGACCTTGAAGATTGTTTACAATACTCTAAAGTACATTTATATGCCGATGATGTACAATTATACATGAGTTGTGACAAAGACCAATTTGAAAGCTGTGTAAGTAAACTGAATGAAGATTTACAACGCATTGTTTGGTGAACAGGGCGCAGACTATCCAACAGCCGGCCGACTATTCTCGAACTAGTTTGTAACTGACTGTTGAAGCGGTCGCACAAAAATCGTAATTTGGGCGACGCCATATTCAAAATACATGCACACGACACGAAGCAAAATCACAGAGCGAACTGAACTATCGGCCGACTAAACAATCGTCATGTATGCGCAGGCGTGTATGCGCCAATACTGATTAAACAGTCGGCCGACAGATTAGTTTGAATGTAATCGGGTAGCCTATCAAACTTTTTTATCGGCCGATACTGAATCGCTGTAGTGTGCGCATATGCATTCCTCTCCATACTAATTAAGAAGCCGACCAAACTATCGGCCGTGTTCTTATAATCTAAATAAAGAATACACATCCTAAGAAATAAAAACTAATTCCATTGTGTTGTTTCATTTCTCGCCATCCAATTTCCATACGTTGGATATTCTGCTTCACCATTATTGTCGAGCACCAAAACCAAAGACATTATCTCTTTGGCTTTAATTCCATTCAACAGAAATTGGTTTCAAATTGTTTTCCAGGCATTGATCTTATACCAGCCTCACTTCCCTCGCTAACACACCTTGGAGAGAGTAACAACCTATTTGAACGACTATACCTGATAGATAATTCTACCATGATCAATATGTATAACATTTACTGCTCGTTGTTGTGAACAATTTAGTTCTAATTTTCGTTTCCAACCGGAAAAAAAGCTATCCTTCAAATTTAGAGATATAAAATTATATGTAGCCTTCCATTAACTAAAATAATTCTGATGGACTTAAATTGTGTAATTAATTGTGTATTTTGCAAATTCCTGCTTTTAAGTCTCTTCTTGAAAACATTTTCATTCGCCAGAAATGAATGATAACAAAACTTATCTAAGACAACTTTTGTTGGCATTTCTTGAAATTAAACTTGTGGCAGCATTGTCATTGCTCAAGTCGGAATTTAAGTGGGAAATTGAAATGTCAGAAAATACATTTTGACAAACTTTGGCCATATGATCAGCTGGCGAAAATGGGATATTTTGTTACACAATAAACAGCGCGAACTTAATTTCAGCCCTTTTACTGCCAAAATTTTCAATGGGAAAAATTTTATTTATTTTCGACTGATTGGCGTCAATAGGTTGTGAGAACATTGGCACAGCTGATTTAATGTGGCCACGGCATTTAACGGGAACTGTCAAATGCTTTGTATTCACAGCCAAAATCACTATCTCGAAAGAAAACCTTACCGAACGAAAGCCAGCCACTCACTTTCGTTCTTGTTCCAGGCTTTAAATGTTATTTTGTGATTGTGTGTTTGCAAAATCGGAAACCACTAGCTATGTTCGCTGTCATCTATGCGAACGAAAGTGTCAAAACCAGTCACTTGTCTTCTCGTTGCCGCATAGCTGGAAATCAAATAAAAGCTTGAAACAAAAACAATTTATATAGAATTCAATGGAAGAAACAGAATGGACAGAAAATAATGTCATTATAATAAATTTGTTATTAAAATATATTTACATTTCAGCACAAAAACGCCAACTTTGCGGCACCTACAGATACTGGCTCTTAGTACTCTTCTCTCTCGCTCCGAAATTAAATGGCGAAACTCAATTTTATGTCATTGCTTTGAACAACAACCACACAAACACACTTAAAACCATGCGAACAACAAGTCGAAAGATAGTGACTCGCTTTTTGAAACGAAAGTGAGTGACTGACTTCGTTCGCTTGGATTTTGTTGGAGAGAGTGTAAGTGGGGTCCGATTTTGTACTGAATTGTATATGTTTTCGTTCGCTTATTAGTGACTCCAAAATCAGCTGTTTGTCTCATAGAAAGAGAGCTAATGTTAACGTTCGACATCATGACTTTGGCTGTTAGTTTTGTACATAATTAATTTTATTGCTAGTCTACATACATACATATGTGCTCAGTTTGACATGATCCGAGTGCGAATCTAAGAAACACCCAATATCCTCACATTATTATTTCATCATGATTTAATAGAAAAAGTAAAATCAATACTATTATTTTTTAATTGGGAAAGAGAATTATGTCAAAACTGGGCTTTTCATGGACAATTTGTAATCACATGTATCAGGTTAGAGCCGTTATCTTCCATGAAGGGCTTGGGAAGAGCTTCTCATATCTTATTAAACATATACATTTCTTTATTCAAGTATTGTTCTGGTACTAGCTGGTTGTAGAAAGAATGCCCCCAAATAATGGTTACCAAAAAACTCATTTGTCATGAAATTGTAAACTCTATAACTCTATGTATTTATTATTATTTTGCCTTTACGTAAATATTAACTACTCCTCGACATTTACAATTGTTTACCCGCAGACAGCAACAACAATAACCAAAAAGGTCCTGCCACCATAAGTATGCACAGACAAAAGCTGCTCATCTGGAGTTTTCATACTCTCATTGTCAACCAAGGAATAAACCACGGACGAATGAAACAAACATTTTATGTTCAGTTGGACTTTTTAATTTGCCCCTTTGTTGTTGGTGGTTGGTGCTCCAATTTGGGCATAACTGTCAGTTTCGACCCCAAAACAAGTTAAGTGTGTTTGTTGGCCGTGTTTGTTTATTATTTGCTGTAAAACTAAAACAAAAAGTCCAACAAAACAAAAACTTACAAGTACTCGCCCGTAGTTACTCGTACTCAAAATACTTTTAATTTGTCAAAAAGTTGAACAGTTCAGACATTTCATGTTGTGCCTAACTTTTGTTTAATTTCGTTTTTTCTTGTCTCAGTCGCTATTGCACGAGTATTTATTTGTGGCTGCTGCCATTTGTGCACTTTGTCAGAGTTTTTGCTATATCTGCGGCAGTAGCAATTCTGACCATTCAAAATATCAGTTGCAAACTGTGTTAACATCACATTAGGCAATATTAGTGAAGGGCTCACAATAGGACAACAAGTCCTAAGTACTTTGAAGAACTGTAATTACAAAAGTATTAATGTAGTCGTGTTAATATTAAAAGTTGTTCACCCTTTAATGCCCCAATCATATACGTAGAATGGCGGTCTGTTTTGGTAGAAAATATAAAAAGGAAATAATTGTACACAAACGCCGTCCGTAGTTGCGATTAGCAGCAATATTTTACAACTCAAATGAAAATAATATTATTCTATGTTAAGTTTGTTAACTATAAAACTGACAAAGTAAAAACTGTTTACTAATAGCTTAAAACCAGTACAGAAACAGAAATGGTCAGACGTAAATATACCGCCAACCGAAGTCATCCATTGTATCAGAGTTTCATTTTCAATGGTTATAAGTGTTACGATAATTTAAGTCATGAAAAATATCTTTTCTGCTGTTATGCAACCATTTAGTTTAACCGAATGGATGTGGCAAATTTGCCAATGTTCAATAGCATAGCTTAGTGACAAAAAAAAGGATTCCCATAACCCCCCTGGAAGGAATTGGGGAGACTTTCTCACAACCAGTGAGCTGTGCGCTTTCTAGTTTTATACTCACTGATTGGGACCAACAGTGTTACTCCGATTCCGAACGGTATTTTGGGAAGGTCTTTCATGGCTAAATACTCGATAATGTCGCCGTCAATATGCGAGGTCACCGCCGCCGAAAGAAATTTAAGGTGATCAGAGCAGGGATCGAACCCCGGATCTCATGTACAAGAGGCGCGCACACTATCCATTGCACCACCGATGGCCATTGGGAAAATATTGTCAAATACCAAATTTAATTAAGATCTTTAGTTTTCGGAAATTATCACGCCCACCTTCCGATTGTCCGTCCACCATTTGTATGGATTCAAATACCTTGATATTTGAAATAGCAAAATTAATTTCTTGGGCGAGATCTGTTACAAAATTAACAGTGCTTTGTTAAACAATTTATTACAAGGCAACATAGGAAAAATATTGATTCTCCAATAATTAAACGACCGTTACACAAACAAAAAATTTCGGAAACAAGAACAACACTCCAAGTTCAATATATACAGATGATTAGAAACACTTAAATTTCTGATTTTTGCAGGCCATATCTTTTCCTTCCAACCATTATAAAAGTAACAACAACAACATTAAAGTTCCCTATCCAAAAAAGAACAAAATTATTAAATATTTTTCCGCTCGTATGATTAGAACCATTTAAGAACTTTTAATGAAAAATTCATTATTTTATAGTTTAATAATAAAAACCATTAACATTTAATTTATTCATAATATTGTAGGCTTTTTAATAGTGGGTGCTATCTTCGTTGTTTAAAATTAATTTCAATATTATTTAATGTTAATATTATATTATGTAATGGAATTCTGAACGAATTGTTATGTATAAAGTAACATCTTTGCATCATTGTACTATAATTTCGAGTAAGGAAATATTGAATTGCATTGAAATAGACTTAAACAGCGAAAGTGAAATCTGCCACTACGTCACGTCTCATAAGTGCTAGGGACCCGGGAGAAGTTGCTGGCCTGTTATTGGTTGAATTCGATTTTGGTGACTACCATCACTAACTTCCCTTACCATCCTTCCAAGGGACCATAAGTCGATGGCACACCAGCAGGTTCGTGGCCAAGGCGGGCTCAAAGGCGGAGACCACCAATTCCAGGGTCAACGAGTACCTGGAGGTTTTGTCGGAATATTACGACAGGTAGAAACTTACGCTGAATGTTGACAAATGCGAGGGAATGATTTTCAAGGGAAAACGTATCCTTTTGTTCCCTAATACTAGAACGTTCGTACCTAGTCTATAGGTTGGGGGCCGGGTGATCAGGATCGCGGGCGGATTTAAGTACCTAGGTGTCTTATTCCGTACGAACTTTGAATTTCACCGACACATTGACCACATTTTGGCCAAGTTGAAGGTGATCTTCGGTACATACATCCATACGCTACGTTGCCGTGGAAGCCTTTCGACTGAGGTTAAACTTTTGATCTACCATCAGATCATAAGACCCATTATGGTCTACGTATTTCCTGTTTGGTTTGGAATATCTTCCTGCAAGATGGAGAGACTTAGGAGATGGGAAAGACGCATCCTTATGAGCTGCTTGGGCTTAGGGATCCGGATAGCTGACGATGGTTCGGTTAGGAGGCCATCCTTTGCTACGATGTACAGGATGGTCGACTTTGACTGGATAGACGTGTACCTTGTTAAGGGCGCACTTAAATTTCTGGAAAGGCCAGCCTTCTAGAAAATGGACTTGTTAAGAGTAGTTTGGTCCAGGACGTGCGCCTGGAGCGACTTCTTGAATTAGGGTATAGGCCGCCGGTTGGCCTCGCGACCTTGGTTATGGGGGGACACCTCTTCGTTGATGACAAATTCATATTCTGTCATAGGAGGATAGGATCTTTTGACCTGGACGACACGGTATATATTACGGACCAGTAGTGGCGCCTCTTACCGTAGGCATGGATTGTAAATATTTGTAAATAGTAGTTTTAGTATTAGTTTTTAAGTTTAGTAGTTAGAAAATGTTGATTTGTCCCCTTTTTACTAGTCCTTTTTTGGGGAAGCCTCTAATAGGCTGTTGAATTTTAATTTTTAGTTCATGATTGTTTTGTATGTAGATTGCTACAACTTAAGTTAGTGTGAAGTATATAGTTCTGTAAATATTATTAAATGTAGGGAAATACGTAGCGACAAATTTAAGTTATCTTATACTTTTGTAAATGAATTTTAGGACCCAATAAACATTAAACATTAAACAAACCAGCAGGTCGTTATTGATAGCGGCCAAATGACTGTTATGATGAGATCGGTGGAGGAGGAAATTATTCCTTGTGCCACGTATAAGAAAATCTTGGATGAAGTGAGGCACATCCAAGTTAAGTATGATACGGTGATGGAAGGAAACCGCATATTGCGTGAAAATCTGGATAATGTCGAGAAGATTCTCTACGCGAAGGAGAATTTGCGAGTCTCGGACTTCGAGGATGAAGCAATGGAGGAAGGTTTTTATCGCCTGAAGGGAATCCCTCACTGTCGCTAGAAGAAGCGCGTGACAGAGTGTCACAATTGCCAGCGCTTCGGTCATGTTTCGACCAATTGCGGCATGGCGCTCCAGTGTGCGAAATGCAGTGGTGAACATGGCCCTGGTTAGTGCACTATACCTTCCAAGGAAGTGGAAGTGGAAATGATTCCAGCTACCGACCCGTTCACGGGTCTGGTTTCACGCGTAGTAGGCCACACGCTGAAATGCGCCAATTGTGAGGCCGACGGCCATGTGACTAGCTCTTAGAGCTGCCCAAAGCGTCAGGCCTTCCTCGTCAAGCGGGCAAGAGCACAACCAGCCAAGGATCTGCGAAACTTCCCACGTAACCGTGGGGGGATAGTTAATGGCCGTGGCCGTCGGTGGTGCAATGGGTACTTTGCGTGCCTCTTGTACTTGAGATCCGGGGTTCGATCCCTGCTCTGACCACCTTAACATTTCTTTCGCCATGAAAATGCTTCTCAAATATACCGTTCGGAACCGGTGTAAAACTGTAGGTCCCAATCAGTGAGTATAAAACTAGAAAGCGCACAGCTCACTGGTTGTGAGAAGCTCTCCCCAATTCCTTCATGGGATGTAATGGGAAACCACTTTTTTTATGTTTTAGTTAATGGTGTATCCTACGCATCGGCGTTAGGTGCTTACTCAGCAGGTGCTGTTCCCATGGCACCTGTTATAGCACCGGCTCGCCCTGGATTTAACCCCGGAGGACGAGTCGGTCTTGTTGATGGCGATTGTAGCCTCCTTTTCGGCAGGGACCTAGTCTCTTGTATGACTGAGATTGGCCGCCTTTCGGCGGGATAAGCTAATTTTTCTAGCGATTCTGAGAAAACCCAGGAACTGTTTGGGTTCTTCCTTTCACTTTCTTCTGTCCAGGGACGTTAAAGACATTTTCGCTAATGTGAACTCTCTTGTGTCCATCCACAGGAGACATTGTTTTAAAGTGTTTATGGACGGGCTTATCCCGGACATAGTTCTTGTAGCTGAACATAAACTGGGCGCTACTCGAGGTTCAACGGATTTGTAGTTCATCGTCAGAAGAGGCACGGGAACCAGGGCGGCGGTAACGTGGTCTTCGTGAAGGACAATATACGCCACGAAGGGGCGGTATTGAAAATACGTGCGTGCGTATTCACTTGGGACTCTAGCTGGTCAGTATGACATTGTGATAGGACCTGACCTTAATGGTAGCCAGGCTAGCTAGTGGGCGACAGGACGAACATTATGGCCAGGGCAATCCAGGATTTCCTTACTGGTTGCCCTGACATTATTGTAGTACCAAATAGTGGCCCAACTAGGATAAGTGCTACTTCGGCGACGTATATCTACCATTTTCTGGTCTCTTTGGGGGTGGCGTTCCGTGACACCGGGGGAAACTGGTTGACGACGCATAATTGCGGCTCGGACCATATGGCCGTGGAATTGCTGCTGGAGTTCGGTCATCGTGAGCGACCGTCTTTTTACAATTTGGACCGGATGAATCGACGGCGGTTCAACCGGTACTCGAGGGAGGGCTGAGACAGAGCGAACTCCCGATCTATAGAAATGTCACAAACTGGGAAATCGGCCCTTGTGTCGAGTCTGTGGGCGTGGTTTCCCTGGGGCTCTATTCCTAAGGTTCCTGTAGGTAGAGGAAGCGGCTTCGGCAGATAATCGATAGGACCGGAGATCCTGGTAGGGCGATAACGGTTGGGGCTATTGTGGCAATATTGACAGGATTATTCGCAGATCCATTCAAGTTTGAGCAAAATAGCAGTGCGGCGTGAAGTTGAATAGCGGGACTTTTCGGAGGGTGAAAACCGCTGCGGGCGTTCATGCCATAAGACCTATTCCTGACCTGTTGGATTCTGATGACACCCTGATTGTGGTCGATGAAGACAAGGCTAACCTCCTTGCTGACTGCATCTAGGGAGATCCTCCGACGGTGAGCGGTGGTGCCACGGGCGGCACTTTTGACTTGGATGGCGAGATTCTGCGCTGACGGATGGAAACCCAACTGTGACGTTAGGAGAGACGCCATGGCTGACGGGTCGTTTTGCGTGGATGGTGGGCGCTGGCGTCGGCATGTCTTCGTAAAACCTGCCGAGGTTGGAGATGCGTTACGGTGGAGACCTACTCGTAGGTCTAGTGGATTGGATGGGATTCCTGATGTGGTTCTGAAGCAGGTTAATGTCCCTATCTGGAACTTTCTGGCAGTGCTTTTTAACCACTGTACGATCCCTATACCAAAGACGGGTGCTGACCCCAAGAGGACTGAGAGCTATAGGCCGATATTGCTTCTGTCGCCCCTGGGCAAACTATTCGAGAGCTTCTTCTTGACTAGGATTGTTCGGACGGCAGAAGATCCTCAAAGATAACCAATTTTTCGGTGAGGACACTCACCGTCTCATGCGCTCATGGTCTTCAGACACTATGTGATATGCATTTCGATTCGGCCTGGCAGGACGGAATCTTATACAAAATGGTGAGAATGGGATTCGATATGGACATCTGTAGGATGGTGGGTAGTTTCCTTACGGGGCGCAAATTCCGTACTAAAGTCGGAGATGCGTTCTCTAGCGTTAGAGATGATGTGGCGGGAGTGCCCCAGAGTTTACTCCTGGGTCCTGTACTCTACAACATCGTTGTCAGTGATTTACCAGAACCGCCTGACAAGTCGAGGCTTAAGCTGAATGCTAGCAAATGTGAAGCAATGATTATCAAGGGCAAACGACGATTGCTGTTTCGTAGCGCGAGGGCATTTGTACCTGACCTTTGGGTTGGGGACGCCCGAATAGGAAATACCGAGGTTCTTAAGTACCTAGGTGTCCTATTCACGACGAATTTTGAATTCTACCGACACATTGACCGAACTTTGGTCAATGTGAAGGGAATATTCGCGAGTTACCTCAATGTGGTCCGGTGCCGTGGGGGACTGACGAATGAAGTAAGACAGAGCATTAGGCCTATCATGTCCTATACCTTCCCAGTCTGGTTTGGGATTTATTCCCACCAGATGGAGAGGCTGAGTATATGGGAAAGACACATTCTTGTGAGCTTCTTGGGCTTGCGGAAAATAAGAGCCGACGTCAGATTTACGGAATGGTTGATTTTGTTGGAATTGACGTGTTACTGGTTAGGGGCGCGTTAGGTTTCCTGGATAGGTCGGCCTCTTTGGACAACGCTTTGGACAGTTTGAAGGAAATTATAGACCGCCTATTGGCCTTGAGGGACTGAATAGGGACGGGTTATTAATTGTTGACGATAGGCTACTATTCTACCATAGGACGACACGGTATATAATATATCACAGTGACCGCACCTTACCTGTACATATTGTAAATATATAATGTAAATAGTAGTTTTAAGCTTAAATAGTAGTTACTAACCTTTAGTTTTTTAGTAGTGTTGATTAACACATTTTTAATTATACTTTTTTGGGGGTACTGCTTGTCAGTGCGATAGATTTGTATTGTATGAAAGATATGCGTTCAGCTAAGTTGCGGTATGTAAGCGTATTAAGGTAGAGGAGATAGTTCTGTAAATAGTGTTAAATGTAGGAAATAAGCGTATCGATTGATTAATGTTAGATTTAAGTTCCTTTTCCATCAACCGAATTAGTATAAATAAAATCATAATTTTTAAAACAAAAGAAAAGAATTACGAACTAGTTTAAGTGATTTTTACGAATATATAATAACGTCTTAAAAAAAATTAAAAATTAAATTTGAAAACTAGTATTGACATAGATAATGGACAATCGTATTGTTGTTCTGAAAATTGTTATTAGCAAATTAACTAATGAACCTAAATTAATACAGCATTCTAGAATTCCTTACTATTTAGATAGGAAGCCATATTTGTTATAGCAGATACGGATTCTACGACTAAAAGTACGTATGATTTGAATGAAATATTTTGTTCGGTTCATGATAGATGGCGTTGTAATCGACGAAATTCAATTTTTTCAATTTCTCCTTCTTAGAACACTCGCATTCGATTGTGCAATACGTTTGAAATAAAAAAACATCACGTAATCATTGGAAATACTCGAAATTCGTCATCAAAACAATTTATTAATGTAAATGGTAGGTGAAATTATTGTATGTAACACATAGAAGGAACCAAATTAGACCCTTAGTATCTTTGGACGAAATTCGTTTTAGGACTTTTTAAGACGTTTGAGCCATGTCCGTCTGTCTGTCTGTCTGGGTGGCTGGCTGGTCAACACGATAACTGTCGTAAATCCTTACAGATGACAATGGAACTTTGTCAGTGACTATTATTTGCCAATATTGAGGTTCGGATTGAAAATGGCCGTTTTGACCACGCCCCTGCTGGTACCTCCCATACAAATCGACACATTTAGCACAAAATCCTATTTCTTTCAAACCTTTCTTCCTGGTAGATGTGATTAGCTTCAACTCTCACACCGGTTAATAATCTCTAAATGCGTACTTAACTGGAGAATATGGGCGAGATTGTCACGTCCATTCTGGTACTTCCCATACAAAATAGGGTGTTCGACCGGATTGTCAATCCGATAAATCGTGTGAAACACTTCCGACCTTAATGAAATTAGGTATAAGGCTTATTAGGTATAAGCTAATCACCGATTAAAAAGGGTGATTTAGCCCATTCTGGTACCTCCCATACAAAAGTTGTTTGGGCGACTGGTTGTTCGGCATGAGAAGTCCCGGGAAACCAAACCAATCCTTACGAAAGTTTGTACTAGTCAGTATTTAGCCAAATAAAGCTCTTCTATAGAAAATGAGCTGTTTTACCACACCCATTCTGGTACCTCCCATATAAAAGTTGGGCGGATGACCGGTTGATCCACACGATAATTCTCATAAACAACAACCGATCTTAATAAAATTCGGTACTAGGCAATATTTTGCTAAAAGCTACTGTGTGACTAATAACTGACTATTGTGCCACGCCCAGTTTCGTACCTCCCATACCAAACTTGGGCGTATTTGGGGTTTGCCGACTCGATATATCCAATAAATCATAACCGATCTTAATAAAATTTGGTACTGATCAAAATTTTGGCAACAACTTGCCATGCACATGTTTGTACCTCCCATATAAATATTGGGAGGGAAACTAACTAATTTGGGTATTCAACAATATTTAGCGCAATGTCATCAATCTGCTATTGAATATGGTCACTTTTGAGTATGGGCGTTTTTTAACAGAACTCCTATGAAATGGATGAGGTACGGTATGGTGAGAGTATGATTAAGTCGGTTCACCCGACTGAAACTATTTAGGTTTTAAATACTATTTGTTCGAAGACCATTGCTAACACCGTAATTACTATACCGCTTTTTAACAAAATTAATTCACCAATCTCTAATATTGAATTGTTGGATACAGAGATATTTAGTGGTTTCGATGGAATTTTAGGATGCAACTTGCTAAAAGCTTTGGGTGCGAAAATTGGTTTGAAGGACCATTTATTAGTTACTTCTAAGGCAAAGTTTCGTCGTATAGTTGAAATCGGATCTGCAGAATGTACTGGAGGGGTTAACTAATATTTAAAGCTATAAAAATCGATATGCATTTTAGTTAACCGAAAATAGATTATTTTACTACAAAATAGAAAACCTATAATTTAAATGTTAAAGAAATCAGAGAACACACTAAATTAAGTAAGGACTTTAACAAGGTTTTTATGTTGAAGGTGTGAATTTGAATTTATCTTCAGTTTCTAAATATTACCATACGATACCTGCTAAAAATGACATTCAGATATATTCGGGAACACATAGATAGCCAGATATGCATAAATATGAAGTGGACGTTAAACAAATGTTAGAATCTGGTATTATCACAAAATCTTCTAGCCCGTACAATGTCCCTATTTGGGTTGTCCCCAAAAAAAATCTACAATTCTGGAGACCAGAACTGGAGGGTCGTAATAGACTATAGGAAACAAAATAATGTGACAATTGAGAACAAATTCCCTATACCCAATATGGAGGATCTATTGACAAAATTCGGAAACTCTCAGTACTTCAGCACATTAGAGTTAGCGAAGGGTTTCCACCAAATACCAATTTTTTTGACGATAGGTTCAAAACAGCATTTTCTACACCGGATGTTTACACGCATGCATTTTGGCTTAGAAAATACCCCCGCATATTTTCAAAGAATGATGAGCGAAGCTCTCCATGATTTTATTATTAATACTTATATAAATGTTTTGGAATTTATTCAAGCTCAAGACCTTTTTAATATAAAGCTTATTTACGAGTATTAGTTTTTTTTACAGTGCAATAGAAAAATAACTTCCGGCCATTGTTTGGTCGGTAAAATATTTTAGGCCATATTTACTTGGAAGAAAACTCAAAATGCTGACTCCTCTTGTATGGTTAAATTCTTTGAGGAAACCGAACATGAACTACAACGTTGGAAGATACAATTAAAGGAATACAACTTCATATAGAGTACATTAAAGGAAAAAGTAACAGAATTCTTAGTCGTTTAGATGTTAACACCTTGCTGGAGAATAACATGGAAATACAATCAGATTTAGCCACAATTCATAGTGGAAAGGCGAATCATAATTACGAATTGCTTTGAGCTTCAGAACATTATTTGAAAGAATACATTTTCCCCTAGTTCCTATTACGTTGCTGCACGATAAAATTGAAAGACGCCTCAAACTCCTTGATGTAATAATCAATCTGCTTGTTAGAAAAATTTCTCTAGGTAGGAGGAAAATGTTTCGAAATTGTATTTGCACTTCATTTTTAACAAAACTCCAGTCAGTCTTCCTAAACGAAAGAAACGGCCTTGAAATTTTAATAAGAAAATCTAGATCTGGCAAAGAAATCTGAAATCTAAGAGGCAATTGAACCTGAAATAGCCGGAAAAACAAAAGATAGTATAGAATTTCTGTCGATGATATCGATTTTTTTTATTTTATATCGATGACAGTGCTACTTAAAATAAAATTATCGAGAAGAGATACACTATTCGGAAACGTCGGATGGCAATCACAAATTCTCGAAACTGATATCGATTCTCGTAGAAATCCACTCTATAGTACACAGCCACTAAAATTAGACAGCGCATCTCCCCTGGAAATGTCCTATGCATGTAGATCCCTTCCCAAAATTAATCCAAACCCATTTCAAGAAAACCGTAAAATACTTGATAAGCCTTCTGTCTTTACACGGGAAATAAACTGAACGCAAAAGTAATTTCTTAGCCCGTCCTCCAATTATATTTCGGCAAACATAAAAAGTTTATCAAATTATAATCAACACATTTTTGTAAAGAAAATATGCATTCTTCTTCTTGTTGACGTGGGAACATTTTTAAAATATCCAATTCCATATTTTCTTTCGCTTTAGGTTAAAATAATTGACCGAAATACGAATTAATTACACTGCGATAGTTTTTGACAGGACATTTTTAAGACAAGGCCGGAGAGGACGGTCTTACCCTAATTAAAAAAAATTCCAATGAGTGTTCGAACTCATGGGCGATGTGTTAACACCTTCTCGTTACACGGTACCTGTTCGATTTCTATGAACACATTAGCGTTCAATCATACGATGACGTTTCATTTAAATAATATTAATATGTACTTTATTATTATTTTCTTGCTTAATACTTTTTGTTTTATTCCTACAAAAAAACAAAGAGAATGCAAAGCAACAGACATATGTACACACATAGATTGTTATTTTCGTACATACGCCACACAAGTTCACACAATTTTCGTTGCTCTAATTTTTTAATTTTTTACTTACCAGAATTTTCCAAAAAAATAACCAAAAATTAGCAAACTTTTAATTATTTTTATTTAGAACATTAAATGTTTATTTAAAAGAATTCATTACAGAAAATCATATTCTATACTTACATTAGGCCGGGTCGATTTGTATGGAGGCAACAAATCGTTCAACCTACAAAGAAACTCGTATTCTAGGGATCAAAATATGGAACTTTGCCTAAGGATCCATATCTCTAAAACGAATTCTGATGTCCCGGAATTTGGGTCGAACTTTTGGGTAGGGTCAAATTTTGAAAAATCCCACTTTGACCCATTCAGAGTGCCCCAATCGGGTCCAAATGTATGACCGACCCCCACTAACTTTGGAAGCCCGACCCACCCATGCCTGTGGCACAAACCCCCTGGAACCCCCACTTTACATGAAAAAATCAGCGAAATGGCTATTTTTTTCTTTTTGGAGTTTATTTTTCTCTTTAGAAATTTATTTAGTCAGAACATATGTAAATGACAAAAGTAATTTAAGTTAGTAATAGAGAAGAACTAAACAAAATTATTGTTTGAAGTCTGGGCAATTTCGCACGGCTCTCTAATGTAGTCGCCATTACAGCCTCTACATTTCCCGGTATAACTCGTTTGGAAACGCTAGCTAGCAATTGAACGTGTCGTTCCGTTCATTGTATTTGCGATGGAATTTTTGGATCAAGAAACGGTGGATCATCTTGATTTAAATATTCTGTATCGTACGGAATGTTTCGCGTGAATGGTTCTTCAAATACGTTATTTATATCATTCAAATTGATCATTTCTGTGTAACTTGTGCAATTAAAGTTTATAGCTTGTTTTTTATAATCTCTAAGTTCCGTTGGATCGTCAACAACGGTTCGATAGCGTAGAATTCTCTTGATAGCACAGTCTCGCTTTTCTTTGCTATCATCAAACAACAATGATTACAAGATATTTTCCGGAATTATCTGTAATTACTTGATTGACAATTCTGCGTAAACGAGGTTCTTAAAATCGTGACCAACTAATGAACTTGAAAAATAATGCACTACCGTACACGACAGAACTGTAATACTTGATAGAACAAAGAACAGAATGAAAAACCCGCAATTTCCAGAGTTTGTAAAATCTCTGGAAACAATTTTTTACATTGGAACATGTAAATGCGATTTGAAGGCAGCTCCATGTGCATGCGGCTGGGTTCCAGAACGCCTCAAAGAGTTTATGCACGATCAACATAATCAGAGAAGACTAACAGTGGATGCATTTGTGATGAAAATTGAAGAGCAAGGAGCAACGTCTATTTCATCAATGCCAACATACCAAGATGCCGATGATTTAAAATACGCACCGCCATCGGTTCAAGAAGATATGGATACAAGCACAAGTTCACAATGCACAGAAAGATGCGATTGTTTTAACTTTGCCTTGATATGTGACAGATTTGGTGTGCCTGATTAGGAACCGTTCTTTTCCAAGATTTTTAAATGAAAGATAAGCATGGCAAACCTCTCATCATGAATAAATCGAAAGTTCGCAGAGAAAAAGAGAAATACAGACAAGAAGTGCTTCGCAAACGGTTAAATGATAGCAATTTGTTAGGGTTTTCATTCGATGGCAGAAAAGATGGTACTTTAACGAGAGCTAAAATTGATGAGAAGTATCATACTAGGATGGTAAAAGAACCTCATCTTGTTATTTTGAGAGAAACGAATTCTGAATTGATTGGTTACGTAAGACTGGAATATGAAACCGCTGAATACAAAACAACCAAATTCAATGATTTTTTCAACGATAAAAATATTGGCATATGCACTGACGGTGAGCCAACAAACACTGGCCCACACGGTGGAATTAAACGACGATTCGAATTGCTGTTAGAAAGATCATTGCATTGGTTCGTTTGCCTTCTACACTTCAACGAACTTCCGTTTCGGCATTTGTTTGAAGCTTTGGATAAATCAACCAGCACTGGACCAAGATCGGCAGCCGGAAAACAGCCGTCAAATCGAAACTTGTGAAACTCTTCCGGTAAGTTATTGCTATCACTCATTTATTATAATTGTCAACCGTTTTTAATTATTTTATTATTATATAATTTCAGGTTGTGGGTGGCTTTCAGAAAATTGAATTTTCCACCGATTCGAATTACTTATACGACATGGCCCATGCAATTTCTAGTGGCGTGGTTTCGGTGGATCTGGCTAACATCAAACCAGGGAAAATTGTACATTCTCTGTGGCTCACGAAGGCCGCTAGATTGTTGCGATTATATGTGACAACGGAAAATCTATATGAAAATTTAAGAATTCTGGTTGAATTTATAATTAAATGTTATGTGCCCATGTACTTCAATATCAAGTAGTACAGCTCTGTCGTGTACAGTATTGCATTATTTTTCAAGTTCATTAGGTAGTCGCGATTTTTAGAACCTCGTTTATGCAGTCAATCAAGTAATTACAGATAATTCATACTATGCTTGTTTGATGATAGCAAAGAAAAGCACGACTGTGCTATCAAGAAAATTCTACGCTATCGAACCGATGTTGATGACCCAACGGAACTTAGAGTTTATAAAAAAGCAGATATAAACTTTAATTGCACAAGTTACACGGAAATTATCAATTTGAATGATATAAATAACGTATTTGAACCACCATTCACGCGAAGCATTCCGTACGATACATTGAAAGAATATTTAAATCAAGATGGTCCACCATTTTTTGATCCAAAAATTACAAGAAACGGAACGACACGTTCAATTGCTAGCTAGCGTTTCCAAACGATTTATACCGGGAAATTTAGAGGCTGTAATGGCGACTACATTAGAGAGCCGTGCGAAATTGCCCAGACTTGAAAGCAAAAAAGACTTCAAACAATAATTTTTTTTAGTTCTTCTCTATTACTAACTTAAATTACTTTTGTCATTTACATATCGCTCATTTGCCGGAATGTTGTATTAACTCAAAATTCTTCATTTTTGGACTAAGTACTATAAAATATTCTCCTGACCGAGTTCTTTCAGATGGATTAATTCCTATATCTAAATCTGTGTTAAATTCGTTAGGAGAGCATTTGGAAGTTAGCATTTTGTGTACATTCATATACAAAATAAAACTTTCAAAGTCGATTTACTCGAAACTATGTTTTTTGAGTTAATACAACATTCCGGCAAATAAGCGATATGTTCTGACTAAATAAATTTCTAAAGAGAAAAATAAACTCCAAAAAGAAAAAAATAGCCATTTCGCTGATTTTTTCATGTAAAGTGGGGGTTCCAGGAGGTTTGTGCCACAGGCATGGGTGGGTCGGGCTTCCAAAGTTAGTGGGGGTCGGTTATACATTTGGACCCGATTGGGGCACTCTAAATGGGTCAAAGTGGGATTTTTCAAAATTTGACCCTACCCAAAAGTTCGACCCAAATTCCGGGACATCAGAATTCGTTTTAGAGATATGGATCCTTAGGCAATGTTCCATATTTCGATCCCTAGAATACGAGTTTCTTTGTAGGTTGAACGAATTTTAAATCGACCCGCCCTAACATACATACATACATCAATATAAAGGTTTAAAAAAAAAACAAAACATAAAATATGGTTTAATAAATCATAGTCTTGATTTTTTGTTGCATTTTATTGCCATTCAATTGCAATGCATAATCAGACCAATAAAAGCACGAATATATTGGGTTATGTAGTGCGAACGACGTCAAACGCGTATTTTGGTTAGGCCCATAACCATTCAATTCTCCCAAATAGTGTTGCCACTGCTTCATGTTTTCTTCTGTTTGTAAGTAACATTTTAGGTCACATTTCGTAAAATTTTCTAATAGAAGTATGAAATAAAATGTTTTTTCTTATAGTAATTATTTCATTTTAAAAGGTTACCAAAATGAATAAAATGGTACCATGTTACCAGCCGTTTAAATGTTACCAATTTTGGTTGGATATTACCAACCGTGGCAACGGTGCGTATAACCACGACATTATTCTCTTTGCTCTGAAAGTGATTCCACACCGACACAAGACAAGTATTCGCTTCCGCTACAGCGGAGTGTGTTTTTTCGCAGTCTGACAATCTGTGTTTCGCAGTCGGACAAATGTGTATTCTATATAGGGATGGGTTACCCTTATCATTTAGGGGTATGCAAAATAGATGTTGGCCTATTCTGAGACCTACCCGGTATGCACACAAAATTTCATACAACTCGGTCCAGTCGTTTCGGAGGAGTTTAACAGCAACCCATGTGTGATCGCAGTCGGACAATCTGTGCGATCGCAGTCGGACAACCTGTATTTGAATGTATTCACTTTGTGAATCTACGGGTACGGCCTCCGCTCCGCGCCTATAGATGTTAACACATCAAAAATACTATAAAAATTCCGGTGGAAATTACAAATACATATTTCGGTTTGACATAGTCACTTTCGGTTTGCTACATAAAAAAAGATTTGTCTTTTTAATTGATTTTATTTCTAAAACAAAGTTTAACGCCCAACAATCTGTGATCACAGTCGGACAAACTGTTTTCGGATGTGTTCACTTTGTGAGTTTAGTCCCTACCCGCGCCTATAGATATTAACACATCAATATATGTAACAAAGTATATGTAGGCTTGCCAGACTTACAGTTTTCGCCAGTACGCACACTTTTTTGATCGCTGTACTATCTTCTGCATAACCCATAAAAAGGTGACAAAATACTTTTTTTTAAAACCATTGTACTTTTTTTTGTAGTTTTTTGGTTTTCTTTCGTTAAAAACTAAATTAAACAAAGTGTTTTTATCTAGAAAATCTTTACAGTGTAGAAAAAAGTAAAATTAAGTGAAATCGAAAATTAAGTGAAATTGATATTACGTGGAATTTGATAATTGTAAATGTTGATGAGTAAATAAATATGGTTTGTAGCGTGGTTTTGTCTAGGGCTGAGGTAAGCTCAGCCATGTCCAGAGTCTTTCGTTAGGATCCACCAAACCTTTCGAAATAAGAAAAGAATAGTTTACCCTTTCTGGGGGATTCGAATTCAGATTCTTTGTTGATATTTAATTTACAAAGTAATTTGATTTACAGGAATAACATCAACTGCTTCACTCGGTGAGAACACTCCTTTTAGCTTGAGAACACTAGTCTTGGTTGACAACACTCTTCTGGGGTCACTTGTTTTGGCTTGACAACAATCTTCTGGTGGCACTTGTCTCGGCTTGACAACACTCTTCCGGGAATACTAGCATTGGCTTGAGAAATCGTCTGGGGCAGGTAGCGGACTGGTAGATAGGTGATCGGTATCGGATATGCTGGATCGGTATATGCTTTAGGAACAGTCAGCCGAAGCCCCTGTGTAGTAACAGTGAGCCGAAGCCCCTGTATAGGAACAGTGAGCCGAAGCCCCTGTGTAAGAACGGTGAGCCGAAACCCCTGTGTAGGAACAGTGAGCCGAAACTCCTGTGTAGGAACAGTGATCCGAAGCCCCTGTGTAGGAACAGTGAGCCGGAGCCCCTGTGTAGGAACAGTGAGCCGAAGCCCCTGTGAGTGTTTGCTATTATGTACGGACGTCATGACGTCACGTTACAAGTTATGTAGTGAATGGTTTTCTCTTACTTTGCAAAATATTCTGATTACTGGCAATTTGTGAATGGAAAACTCAACGATAGTCGTCGGAAGATTACTTTTCTGCCGATGTCAAACAAAAACCTGGTTTTGGAGGTAACCTGTGTTCCCTAAACTTGAAGCCCAAAACATTTGGAACAGCATTGTTGAATAAAGTTTACCGGTACAACCAACAAAATAGAAGTTAGTGGCTATCAAATAAAAACAATTTGTTTTAAACCGCAATTGTAGCACAAAATACTGATGATACAATTCGATTCCTCGTACCCGGATTTATTAATTTTGTTTATTTTAATTCTTAACCGGTTTCACATACAACAAGATACACAGGTCTTATAATTCAAGTATTTTATAGGTTTGGGTAGTAACAAACAATAAATACATAGGTAAGAAGAAGAAAAAAACACCTATTAGCAAAAAACAAATTATAAAGATTATAAAAACTATTAAGCCGTCCTCTCCTGCCTTGTCTCGATTTTCAACTTCCACAGTGTCATTCAAATAGAATACACTTTACGTACACGCTGAAAAACGGCCCCAGCTACATATTGCAGGTAACATTTATATTGTCTGGTTCGTTTTTGAATTTAGCGGTTTTCAACAAACAATCAAAAAAATTATAGGCTATTAATCATTGTGTCTAAAGCATGTAATATTGAGTAGCAAACCCAATGTGTTTGGACACAAACAAAGTATATTTGGGACAAGCCACAAACACATTATATATGTATCCAAATAACAAAAAAAACTGCGCATCTCCCCAGATTTTTTTGCGTGTAGCGGATAAAAAATTCTATAGTGGCTTTATAGAAATAAATATTATTGAATAAAAAACCACCCAATATTTTAAATTAATTTCTGTCAGTATGCTGCCCTCGCTTCACTGGAACCACGTTCAAACTACAGAAATCAGTTTAACATTTTCGGTGTAAAAGCAAACTGAGAATCATTTTTGTTGTTCAATTATTGGTTTATTTTTAGTTTAATGGCATAGCGTTCTTAAATAACTTTCTTTTTATACGTACAATAATGAATAACATTTCAATAATTGTCACTTCATTTCAAGCGCCCTATTCAGCTCAAATTAAATTTTAGCTCCCATAAACAGTACGTGTATAAAAATCAATGGTAATATGCTGAACCGAAAATGTGGTCGTTTTGAACTTGGTACTTAGTTCTTTGGGAAAATTCCATGAACTTTATCTACATATATCTGGGTTGTATTGGCAAACTTGTGGAGACTTTATATCGGATGAAAACATTTGCTTGAAAATTGTTTTCAGATTTTGAACATTTTGACTACCACAAGTAATAACAAAAATTGAGGGCAGAGAGGAATTATTCTTGAAATATTTGCAAGGTGAACAACATTTCTTACAAAAATTTCGCGGCAACTGAGTACTAGGCTTAAGGGTAAAATAAAATGCATCCACACCATAGCACATACATAAGTATCTTTTAGGAAAAATATGATTTAATGAGTTAATTAATACATATCCCAGTCGAGTTGTTTTTAAAATCTTTCGCCTACACACTGACACATTTTGTCATAGATTAAATTTATAGTAGAGCCGCCATTTGTCTCATCTGACGTTTCCTTTCACACTCTTCGTGATGCGGTCGGTGTGATAGAGAGATGTTTGACGAAAAGTGATATACACCAGGTGGAATTACAATAACTTCTTGCTTTAATTTTTCATGCCATTTTGGTGAAAAACTGTGAAATTTAAATGTGTTTTAAACTTTTTTATTGACTGTTATTGTTAGCATATATTTGTGTTGTATTTAACACATTAAATTTAACACACAAAACGAACTGCCGTTGTTGTTATTTTGTTCGTTGTTTTCAACCATTGCCTCTATCTGGTATTAGTAAAGCAATTCTTTTCAACATCAAACGTATACATCACACGAGGACAAATGTCAGAAATTTGGTGAGTGAAAGATTTTCTCTACCCATATTTACTCTATGCATTTTGTACTTGAATGCATATGTATTGGTCCCACATACAAAAGAATGCCCACAAACCATATACAGCACTGAATACTGATCTACTATAATACGTTGGAAGCGGTTGACATAGCGATGATGATGTCGATGGATAGCTTCCTTTACTCCGGTCTGTTGTACAACATATAGCTATCGAGACGAGTATGTATGTTTAATTGCGCAGACACATACCCAGCATAGGCCACATGATTCGATTGAAAGTACTGTGTAAATCATGGAATATTAACTTTGTGTTATCGTTTGTAACACCTTCAAATGTTAATGGTAGATCGCAAGAAAGTATCCTTTTTCGACTTTGCACAGTTCAACAGCACATTAATCTAGAAGGCCGGTTGTTGATTGTCACGATTTTTTTAGTATGTGAGTTTAATACTTTCTAAGAAACATCACAAATTCAGACCATTATAACTTTTCAACTAAAAGAGATTTTGAAGTACGTTTATTTTTAATCTAAAGACCAGTGTCAATGTAATACATTATACAATAAATATGAGATTAATTAATCGAACAATTTTTAACAATAATTGTTGGTATTTTATTTTGTCAATTGACAAGAACTAATGCGATCCGACCGATTCTTACCGGAGGTGTTACGAGAAAGTGATAGGCATGATAGCTGATGAATGTTGCTACTAAAAAACGGTAATAACTGTTTTGCTGTGTAGTTAATCGGTTCCACATTTAGCACGTTGGGGGATGGGGGCTAAATGAATAAAATTAAACAACTTGTTGTTAACACTATTAGGCTACAACCCAGTATTATCAACTTTATTGGGTACTTTTGCTTTGGTTTGTGTCTAGACTAACATATTTTGGAAGTTCTTGTTTAATGGGAAGTTTCCTAGGTGGAGCCTGTAACCAATATTTAGTATATATTGTACACTCAAAAAAATTATAGCTACATGGGCTATATTTTCTTCATGCTAAATGCTATAAACATAGTAAAAAACGGGATAGTAGATTTTTATTACTGCATCTGCTATATTTTCTACGAAACTTTAATATCTGTTATTGTTATAATTTAATGTAACTCGTTTTTCACCAATAGCATTTTACGCTACGCTTCCTCATAGTTTTTGCTATATGAACATAATATCTACAGATATAAAATATAGCTAGTCTTGCTATAGCATTTGGCGCACTTGTCTATATGCCATATTATATACTGATTCGAAATATACCTACTACTGCTATAGCATTTGGCATACTTGTCTATATGACCATATTCTGTACTGATTCGAGATGTAGCTACTACTGCTATATTTTCAGCACTGCATAGTGTATACTATTGCGCCAGTTGCTATCTATGTAGTCTAGCTACAATGAAATATAAGAGATTAACGCTAATTTAAACACAACAATATTGATTGCTTAAAAATATTTATTTTTATTTTGTAATAAATGTGCCGCGTACTTTAACATTTTTTGTACAAATTACTACAATTCATTGCACTGAAAACCACTACACAGATGTCGATCAGTTGTTTTCTTCCAAAATTAACTTCTTTTATTTCAATTTAAACAAAGTTACCTTCAAAAATGTCTATAAGTGGGGATAATCCCCATTTACTTAATTTATTTCTCACAAAATTCTCCATTATAAAAAGGTTGTTACTCACTTCACAATAGCTTCACAAATGAATGATGAAATCAGACGCTAGAAGATGTAAGGGAGCATAGCGAAAATAACAACACTGCTAGCCAGTGATGGTATTTTTGAAATTTATATATTGTACCACGGCGGCAACCAAATTGTACCAAAAAGGCTCCAATTGTGCCAAACCAAAACATACATTTTCAAAGGAATTAGTTTTTTTATTTATTAAGAAGAAAAAAAGGAATTAAAGTTTAAATAGCATATATATTCATTTATACATTCATGAATCTGTATTTTACTTATAAAAAATCAATTAAATTCAACGAGAATTGAAAGAAGTTTATTTGAAAGTAAAATGTATTCATTCTTTAATTCATTAACAGATTTTGGAAAATTGTTTTTGACATTCTCTTTGAATAATAACATATGTTGATGGGAAATATTATTTTGAGATATAAAAACTGTAACGACTGCGCC
Organism: Phaonia tiefii; assembly: GCA_963931995.1. Lineage (NCBI taxonomy): Eukaryota > Metazoa > Arthropoda > Insecta > Diptera > Muscidae > Phaonia > Phaonia tiefii. The sequence goes on along the minus strand of OZ008371.1, from coordinate 76,118,951 downwards.
ACAGAACATTTTTTTTTTCAAATGCAAGCCGACTATCAATTACAGTCATTAACCAATTTCAACTACTTTTTTCCAAATTTATCTATTTTGCCCGTTAATGTTGTACTAAATAGCAAAAAATATCTAAAGTGTATCTAAAGAATATCTTATAGCTTGCCTTTGAGCACAATCCGTCTGACAAGTATTGGAAAAAATTCAAAGAGAAGATGAATACATTTACACGATCATTCACATCAAAGGTGAAGATTTAAGCACAATCCGTCTGACAAGTATTGGAAAAAATTCAAAGAGAAGATGAATACATTTACACGAACATTCACATCAAAGGTGAAGATTTAATCGATGTGCAACATATCATGAATTCTGTACCAAGAAATTGCCGAGAGTACCATAGTTCATTTTAGAGAATTTGAATAGTACTAAAAAAGTATTGAGAGTATCACGGTACCATTCAGAGTTCAATTGTACCACAAATAGTACAATTGTACCACTTTTTGCATCACTGCAGCCAGCTATAACAAATACCACATTAGCTACTTATAAATAAGCTCAATGCTATGAAATTCATTTACTCATTATAGGGAGCATGGCGAAAATTACAGCACTGCCAGCTATAACAAATACCAAATTAGCTACTTATAAATACGCTCAATGCTATGCAATTCAATTACTCATTATAGCTGCATATGCTATGCAAATCGCCGCTGATGCATTAAAATCATTCACCTGCGGCTATGTTCAATTCCTAAAAAAATACAGCTATTTTGGCTATATTTGATATAAATCAAGACATTTCACTAGCTGAAATTAATATAAAGGTTACCAAATGCAGTAATAACACCGTTGCTATAGTTTATAGCAAACAAGTAGTAATTCCGTTTTTTGAGTGTAGTTTTGAGCCCAATAAAAAGTTAATTTAGATAAAGTATCAGAAGTACATTTTCTTAAATAAGTGAATTTTCTTAAAAAAAAGTAAATATTCTCAAAAAAAAAACTATTTATATTCCTAAACAAAGTACATTTTCATAAACAAATACCTTATCTTAAAGAAGTACCTTTGCTTGAAAAAAGTAAATTTGCATACAAAAAGTTCCTTTCCTTAAAAATTTTTTTTTTTTTTGAAATAACTACCTCTTCTTAAAAAAGTAAATTTCTTACAACATATTGCCCTTTCTTAAAAAACTACCTTTTCTGTAAAGGGTACCTTTTTGTGAAACAAAATAACTTTTCTTGCGATAAGTACCTACTCTAAAAAATGTGCCTATTCTTGAAAAAAGGACCAATTCTAAAAAAATCCCGTTTCTTAAAAAAAAACCTTTTATTCAAAAAAATATCTTCTCTTAAAAAAATACATTTTCTGACAAAAATTCCTTTCTTAAAAGTACCTTTTCTTAAAAATAAAATAATACCTATCCTTTTCTTTTGTTGAGAAAAGTAGCGTTTCTGAAAATAAGTAAATTTAAAAAAAAAAAAACCTTTTCCTTAAGCGAGTATCACTTCTTTAAAAAGTACATATTTTTAGAAAGCACTTCTTTTTAAAAAAATTCATACCCTTATGACTTTTTCTTTCAGACAGTAATTCTTCTTAAAAATAGTACATTTTCTTAAAAAATACATTAGCTTTGAATAAAAGAAGTACATCTCTTTAAAAAAGGACCTTTTCGGGAAAATATAATACATATACTTACAAAAAGGACTTAAAAATATACCTTTAAAAAAACAATTTTCAGTAAAAGAAAAGTATCTTTTGTTAAAGATCCATTTAAATTGTCGTAGTTTTCAATGAGCGCCTTAGGCGTGTTGAAACTAACAAGTACATAATATATATTGCAATTTTGTATTTCAGTGATTTACGAACCATTGTGTTGATGAAACTAAAGTTTGGAATGTGCGCCGCACAGTGTTGCCCTTTCATACAACGCGTAGTTAACAATAAAAAAAGTAACAGTAGGGCTACAAAATCCTGTTCATGTTAATAAATGAGTAACAGGTAAAAAGCTTAATTTTGCTGAGAATCCTTCCAAGGATTCGGAAAACTAACATATATCTTGAAATTTAAATTAGCGATCAATTAGATCAATAAATTTCCACTCATATTTAAAGGAATAGAACAAAAAAAAATTGAAAAAGCTTTACATATTTATATTTCTACTATCAATTCAAAGGATTTCTTATACTCTACTCTGTGTCTGAGTTGGTATGAATAAAAATATTATTTTAATTTTAATTTTTATGACCGACTAGAAAACCCGACGAACTCCGTTTCGCCACCAGATGGCTTCGTTTTGTTGTAACATTTAGTTTGGGGATTAAAAGATGAAGAAAAATTATTTTTTTTGATTTATATTTGAAAAGGAAAAATTTTATTTCACTTCACAACAGTAATGAATTCATTTCGATTACAAAAATGATGTGTAATTTAGTTGAACTCCTCTAAGTAAAAAATGAAATTGAGTCCAAAGTAAATACTGAATCAAAGGGCTCTTTGGTAAACCACATTTTTTGTTTTTTGGTCTGACATTAACACAAACAAAGCGGATGGTTTCCCAACTCGTGAACACGCAACGTATAGCTGCCCATGTGAAAAACAATGATTTTCTAAATTAATCCCAAAAACACTAACCGATTGCCCTTGCGACTTGTTAATTGTCATTGCGAACGCAAGGCGAACCGGAAATTGCAATCGTTTGAAGTCAAACGTAAGATCAGTCGGAATCATTGGTATTCGAGGAATACATATATTTTCATCTGCGTACTTCCCGTTAATAATCGTTGCCTCAAGTCGCAAGTCGAGTACCGTTGCAAAGTCGCGGTGGATTCAAATTACGCAATATCATAATAACTGAACCAACTTTGAGTTGCAAGTTATGTGGTGGAAATCCTGGTAACTCCAGAGAGTTCAAAAACTCCGTTGGATAATTTACTACATCATCGGGATTTGTTATGGAATCAACGGATTTGGATGTCACCAAATGGCCATCGATTTTTGATTGAATGGTGAAATTCAGTGCGTATCACTAATGTTTGGGAACACATTTTCAATAAGAGCTAATTGAGAGTCTACAAATCGGCAAAAGTCGTTGTTAAGAGTAATTAATCCAGTTGTCGCATCAACTGGGACTTTTCCATTTCAATTCTTATTAACTTATAATATACACGTATGCTTAGTATCAGAAACATGGCTTAAGCCTAATATAACACTTTGCCACCAAGATTACAATATTTAAAGAAATGATAGAGAAATTAGTAGAGGAGGAGGTGTTGCTATAATAATTAAAAAAAATATTTCCCATTTGACAATTCCCATTGTTAACACCTTCCTTATTGAAAATGTCGGTATTAAGATATTTACAGAAATCGGTAGTGTAAACATTATTCTTGCTATTTTCCTGGAGGTCGGGTGGGCGCCAATGGTTCGCGGAGTAAAAATTTTGCTTCGGGCATTTTCAAGCTTAGCAGGAGCGATAGATACATCATTGGTGGAGATTGCAATAGTCGACATCAATCTTGGAGTTTTACAAGAGCAAACTGCTGGGGAAATTCTTTATATGAGAAGCAGGATTCGTACAATTTAGACATAATATATCCAAATGACAGTACATATATACCCTCTCAGTTAAATCGTCAAAGTTCTACTCTGGATATATTCATCACTAATTTAGACAATTTATCCCCAGCCGAAGCTGTAAACGGTTTAGGTTCCCGTAAAAATAACCTTCCCGTAAAAATAACCTTGAGAAGTCTGTATGGCATTACAGAATTCAAATACTTAGACTTCAAAAATGCTAATTGGAAACGTTTTTCTCAATACATGAAGGGACACCTTGTCCCTCCCATTGAGAATATATTTTCAAGTAGAGAGCTTATCAACGCAGCTTTACAACACTTCATTTCCATTTTAAATGGTGCGATTGCCTACAGCGTTCCTCAAAAACTAAGGAGAACTTCCAATAAACAGCTGCCCCAAAATATTAAATCGTTAATTCGGAGGCGTAACCATCATCGTAGGAAATGGATACGACATAGAGATGTACATGATTATTATGAATTCAAAATTTTGAATACTATAATTAAAAGGAAGATTGATGAATTCAAAAATACATCATGGAATCGTTTACTGGCGACATTAGACAAAGGCTCTTCTCCTTTTTGGAACCTTACAAAAATTTTAAAGAAGAAGTCAAAAAACATTCCAATACTAAAACACAATAATTCACGCTTCTCTACAACGGCAGAAAAGTGTGAATTATTAGCTCAAAACTTTTATAATATGCACTCATATTCTGGAAATATTAGAGACACAGCCACAGAGAACTTAGTGAGAGATATCATTTATGAGTTCAATTCTAGTGATGATATTGTTGTTACGTGTGCTGAAATTGCTGGTATAATAAAAGGTCTCAGATCAAGAAAGTCACCTGGAGCGGATGGCATAAATAACAGTTGCTTAAAAGCTCTTCCGAGAAAGGGTATTACATTTTTAACAATTTTAGTGAACAGCTGTCTCAAGATAGGATATTTCCCCGATAAATTCAAGGAGGCTAAAGTAATTGCAATTAAAAAACCTAATAAGCCCTCTGACTCTCCTACTTCATACCGCCCAATAAGTTTATTGTCATCAATTAGTAAAGTACTTGAAAAGGTTATTAAGGGTAAACTTTTTAATTATTTAGAAGAAAATAATATTTTACCGCCCCAACAGTTTGGATTTCGTAGGGAACACAACACCATACAACCGTTAGTCCGCATTAGGAATATCGTAAAGTCTAACTTCAACCTGGTCCACTGGAATGGTATTGCTTGACGTTAGAGCAGCTTTTGATACTGTATGGCATGACGGTTTAATCTATAAATTAATACATTTAAACTTTCCTTCGAATATAATAAGGATGATCCAAAGTTTTTTATCCTCTCCGTCGTTTAGGGTTCACATAGGTTCTAACTATTCCGACGTATTTCATATAAATGCTGGCTGCCCACAGGGCTCGTGCTTATCACCAATTCTTTATAATATATATACAGCCGATATTCCAATCATGGACCATTGTATTATGTCCATATTCGCAGACGACACCGCCATATTGTGTACGGGTAAACTATATACAGAAATATTGTCAGACCTACAGCGGGCCCTTGATATATTATTGGAATATTTTAGAGAATGGAAAATATCAATTAACTATGATAAAAGTCAAGCTATCTATTTCACTAGGAAAAGAAAACAATGTTATATTCCTCAGAACAGCATAGATGTTAACAATGCGGAAATCAAATGGGAAAATAATGTTAAATATTTAGGTGTAGTCCTAGATTCAAAACTAACATATAAGGATCATGTATCATACACTGTAGATAAATCTAATATTCTCATAAGAACATCGGCGTTAAATATTGACAATAAAATTATAATATTTAAATCCATATTTCATGCTGTAATTTTTTATGCTGCTCCTGTTTGGGCTAAAAGTGCCAAATGTCACGTGAAGAGACTCCAGATTATCCAAAATAAACTGTTGAAGTTAATTTACAATCTTCCAAGATTATTTTTTACGGAAAGACCACCAAATTGCGGATGTTGAATAGGTGGCTGTCAAGATAGACCGATTGTCTTCAATTTTTAATGCCAAGTGTTCTTATTCCGAATACACTCACGCATCTGAGCTGGCCTCAACCTGAACATTTTGTATTAAATTTAAGTAGGTTATAAGTTTTTATCATATGCCCTAAGTTCATAAAGGTTTTTTGCAAATTTTCACCTCCATTCAATACATTAAACCACAAATAATATTTTAGGAAACCACATGATATATTTAAGCAGAAAAAGGTAATCTCCTTAAACTCTTTATATATACATACTAAATTATAAAAATTCTGTAAACGCTATGAAGACAATACAAATTGAATTGAATTGAAATTGTGCAGCACTTTGATAATTTTGAAGTTGAACTCTCATATTAGTGGTTAGCGATAATGTTTTTACGTTATTCCACAAAGGTGATGCCTTCAGGCAAGCATTCAATTCATCTGCAGGCGTTCCACTGCGAATTACTGGCAACGTCTGCCTGAAATCGCCTGCCAACAATATCATCAAGCCGCCAAAGACGTTGGTATTTCGCCGAAGATCCTCCAGTGCGAAGTTAAGTGCTTCAAGTGATTTCTTATGTGCCATTGTGCACTCATCCCAAACAATGAGCTTGCATTGCATCAACAATTTTCCCATTGCACTGGATCGGGAAATATTGCATGTTGGAGTGTCAATTGTGTTTAAATTGAGTGGCAACCTAAGCGCAGAATGTGCAGTATGACCGCCATCTAGAAGAGTCGCCGCAATTCCAGATGATGCTAACGGCAAAGCTATGTCACATCTTGATCGAATAGTGGCCAAAATCAATGAAATGACAAATGTTTACCTGTTCCTCCAGGTGCGTCCAGGAGGAATAGACCACCAGTATTATTGTCCACCGCTTGCATTAATGTTTCGTATACTTGTTTTTGTTGTTCATACAGCAACGGCACATTATTTCGAACGAATTCCTGCAATGTATCAACATTTTATTGCAGCTCTCGATTTAATTCTTGCTTGAATGCATCGTGCATCGATCGATTTGGAGCAATCATGCCTACTTCAATCAGTAGCTTGTTTGCAATAGTCAAGCATTGATTCTCAATCAGAATCAATACTTCATTGTAGATTTCATCGGTTATTTGCATGTCGGGATTACTCGAATGCGCAAGCGATGCAAGATATCTTCACATATGTCGTCTTTGTATTTGTGCCATAACTGAATTGGTTGGGAAGGAAAACATGTGGTGATGATAATTACGAACAGCGTTCGTATTTGGTACGCTTTTGATGAAACAACTGAATCCGCAAGTGTTAAATCCCAATGAGAATCGTTCTCCAGCAAACCCAATAGTTGACATGCTTCTCGATATGTTTGGCATTGGTAGCCATTCACAGTTTTCAAATGCGCAAATGATTTTGGTCCACGTACATTTACCAACAGCAGTCGCAAATAAAAACATTCATCATTTCTAGGATGAACAGTATACATGCGACCTAGCGCATCAGTGGAAAACAACTGTGGCCAATCTGGAACTGGGGTTCCTGGTTTGCGGCGTTGGAATTTCTTTGTTGATTGATTCCAAGTGTAATACTTGGGCATTTCAACGTACATCAGCGTCGCTGCAAATGGATCTGCTTCACACATTGCAAAGAGCTAGTCAATGTTGTCGATGGTGGTCTCTCAGCTCGTTGTGTCGCATTAGCCTCAGTGAAGTAAACTCTTTGTCCATTTTCCAAATGCACTGCTAAATGTACAACTGTGGGATATCTTTCATGAATTTGAAATGAGAATAATCGCCACAGTGCTTCATTAGTACTGACGTATCTGCCCATTTGGAAGTTCCTGATTTCGTCATTCGCATTTTCCGACGCAATACCAAACACAGCCATGGCGCTGCCTTTTGTGACGTACTTGCACAAATATTTGACTTATTTGGCCGAATGGCAACTCTCAACGTACGCATGTGTTTCGAAAATTCGTGATAACAGCGGGCAATATGGTACAATGAATTCATTTCCGATCTCAATCTCTTGATTTTGAACTTTAACTTTGATAGTTCGACCATTATCTTCTTTTGAACGCCGACAATAAACTGGATATCCATCGTTCGCTATGACTGTTTCAGCAACTAACGGTCGCGGATATCGTTTTGTGCACTTTCCATCAGCCATGCAAGGCGATAATGGATATAATGCACCGCACGGTCAATGCACCATCTGTGTCGTCACAATGTCGATGTAGATGTAGTGACAGGATCAGGAATTTCAGCTGATATGATGTCATCCACTTCATTTGAATGTAATTTGTTCAGCAACGAAATTAGGATATGAGCATGCGGTAGTCCACGCTTCTGCCATTCCACCGAGTACATATAACAACGTGTGTCACCAAAAACTCGATGCTTAGTAAGCACATCCATCATAACCTTGAGTTTTTGCTGAAATACTCTGGCGATTATGTCATGGCGATCTAGCGGTTTTTGGCCCGGGTCCAACTCACGTTCAATTTCTGTCCACTTCGGATTGCAAGTGAACGTAATAAATAAATCCGGAGTTCCATAATTTCGCACGTACGTCATGGCGTTTTGAGCGTATTCGTGCATGTGGCGTGGGCTTACGATATAAGATGATGGGAGAATCGTCAGGCGTCCAATATTGTGAACATTACCATCTGAATGAATAGCATCACGCAAGTGTATATAGTCCTCAGATCATAGCTTTACCTGATTGAATCGGATGAACGCTAAACGTTCAATCATCGTACGATACGCATAGTAATTCATTGCGCTTAGATTTTTGTTCGCTGATACGCCTGAAAATGCAAAATGAAATGGATTGTTAATGGAAACCAATAATACCAATAATTAGTGTGTGAATATTGTACCAGTAATTGGATCGACCATCATCAACGTGATGTCGTATCCGTCTTGCCCTTGCCAATAAATGATTGGGTATTGCAACGCATCGTACAAACGGTGTGTCTCGTTTACACGATGCATGATATTGCTTCTTCGCTGAACGACAATGTCTCGTGATGTAGTTGGATCGCCAACAATAATTGCAGCAACATCATCAACGGTGGGTGCATTGAATCTTCGCACATGTTCACCTGTTGGGGTACGATCCGCTCTTATGACAAATTTGTGCGTATCCGATGGCATTCGTTCCAATGCTCTTTTGAACATATTAACCACAGCGTTATTAGCGTGAAAAAATGCTTGCAACTGTTCAATAATTCGTCTCTTTAACTGTTGTGATCCCTGTATATTGCACCGCACATTCAGCTGATCCACCATCGACGAAATTAAATATATTTGCAGAAATTGATGCGGTTCATCTGGTGTTGGCACCATTGAACCATGCAAATGATATATTTGTCCTTTATCTGTAATGGCAAACAATCATTTGTTGAAGAATACGGTGTGACTTCTGATCGTGTGATGGTGTAGTGTGTGGTGTATGTGTAGTTGTTATGTATTGCAATTTATTTTTTTTTGTGTTATTGATTGGTTGTGTGTGTTGTATCTTTTACCTTGCAAGTCGGCATGAAGCCGCCTTCTCGAATGATATTAGATCCAAAGGAAGTCATGCGAAAGCAGTTATTGTATTCAAGGATTCGTTGAAGAAAATGGTTGGAATCTGGATCAGTTCCATCGAACAATGGTTTCAGTGGCTGTGGTGGTGTAAGTAATGGATCCAGTTTGACTTTTCCATTTGCGCAGCAAAATCCAGCCGTTTTCCTTTTGAACTTTAACGCATTGCAATATCGGCATACAGTCGTCATTGGTGCAATATCTAAATTGTCATCATCACTGTAGTTCGCAGTGGGATCATATTGGAATGCCCAGCGATTGTATGATGCCAATGATCTTCGTGTGCTCACACGTTGTCTCAATCTGGCATTTTCTCTTATTATATTTTGTCATTCTTCGCTTAAGTTCTGTGAATACACTTGTTGCTGGCTTGCATGTCTAGTGCGGCAGCCGATGTTCGCACGTCGTGCTCTCGGCATTTTGGACTATGGACAGACTGGTGAATTTAACGTCAAATGCACGATCCACATAATTTACACAGTTGAACTTACCACCTTAAGGACAAATGCCTGCTGTTGAAATTGAATAAAAATTTGCACAGTACGCGTGATTGATTTGATGGTTGCCAATCGAACTGTTAGGAAACGAATAACTTTAACCTCAATTTCACAGTGAACACAATACCAGTTAGCGTTTGAAAGCACATGCGCATAATAAATGTCACATGAAATGAACTGAGCAGAGTACAATAAGTACCTGTCAAACAATGTATCATGCACCGGCGCCATCTACTTAAAATTAAACGTACTTATTTTCGTGAAGTATACTCACACACCACGTACTTGCGCCGTTGTAGTACATGCTATGTATCAGAGATGGCGCTGTATGTGAAAAATGATTTTGCCTGTTTTCCTGTTCTCTTGAAATTTTTCCTGAATTTTCTTTGCTATAAACCTCACGGAGCCCGACACCTTTCCATCGAATGCAAAACCGTGGAAATCGGTTCGTGCGTTCTGGAGTTAAGGCGTCAGGAAGGAAAACCCGACTTTTTTTTATATATTAGATTTTGTTAGTTTTTGGTTAATGTATGAGAAATTCATACAACAATACATACAGCAAAAAATACAACTCAGTGGTATAGATTAAAACTCACCTCAAAGCACTGCAACTATGCGAGAACGCATGAGGAAAGAAGAACATGGTGAAAAAAGCTGTCTGTTCTTGTTGTTGGAAGTATATGCATTTCAAGTTCAAGTTCTTGGATCGATACTAATTCGCACATGTAAATTGCTGAATTGACTTTGTGTATATACGATTGATGATCAACCGACGGTATCAATTCAGGCACAGTAGTTAGGCATCTGATGGTGAACTTGTCACGGCGTTCGAAACTAGTCATGCCAGTGAGTGTGTATAACTGAATTGTCTATTATTTCTACAGAACCCAACCTTTTTTAAATTAGACAAATGTCCCTGACCTTGTAAGCTTGTAGTATGAAATGAACTTCTCATACAATAACCAAAAAATTGTATTTTTGGTTTTTTTTTCTGTCACAATTTCGGGTGTGTTCCACCCCTGCTTTTGTACTTAGTATTTGACAAGATTCTATCGAAAATTCTGACAAATTCCTAAGGGAATTGCAGAATATTTCTAAATCCTATGAAATACACAAGAACCTTGTGTACTGTAGCTGGCATGAAATTCCAATAATAAAGCTTTAAATATATGCCACATATGAAATGTAGTAGGTACTTCAGGAAAGCGCACTCACTGGCATGCTTGCTATCGACCACCGTGACAAGTTCATTATCAGATGCCTACAGTGTGTATAATCGTTCTACGTATGTTTTGTCATTTAAATGGCATTTAATATGAAAATATTCTGCGAGCTTTTAAATGACGAGTATGAAACTCGTCCTTAGTATCGATCGAAAAGCACGTGGAACAGCTTTTAGTATCGTTAGCTTTAAATAAAATCAAATATTTACTTTTCTTTCTTCATAATGATAGGTAATGATGATAGGTGTTGGCAGTAACATTATGCAGAAACCATGAAATATCCATATACTTACGCGCAAGCATTGTTTTCAGGAATTGAAGATCTGCTGCTTTTTTGTTTCTTTTTTATCTGGCACGATTTTATTTTCATAAGTTTACAACAAATAAAGTCATATAACATATTAATCATTGTGTCTTCAACTTGTAATATTGGATATCAAACACGATGTGTTTGGACACAAGTATTCTATATTTGCGACAAGCTACACGCTGTATTTGCATCCAAATAACAAATAGTACAGTTTTTTTTTAGCGTTTACACTATTAATCGAATTTGTGATTTCTTTCATGAAAGTAAATTTAATACGCTGGTAAAATCGAGAGGAGGAGACGTTAATTTTCCGGCAATATGTTTCCATTCTCCATTTTATCCAAAAATCGTAAAAGCACGAGTGAAACAACAATCATAAACTCATCATTTGCATTTGAACTAGTGGAACTAGTAGCGTTTAAATGAAACTCGTATCAAAGCCTCATTTATATTTAAAATTTAGAAAAATGTTCATGACTTGTACGCTTGTAGTATGAATTTCTCATACATTAACCAAAAACTATTTCAAATTAATAAAAAATCGTTTCCCATTACATGCCTTGACGGGATTGGAGAGAGCTTCTCTCCATCCCAAAGTTGCTCCTTTACCCAAAGATGGGGTAAAAGAGCAACATTTACGCTCAAACTATCTCAAAACTTTCCTTCGGAAAAGTTCGGTGAAATGCAGAATAATCAAATGAGCTGTTTTCTGTTTGTGAAAATAAATTAATTACTTTTAGATAAAATATATTACAATAACGGCAGAAAATATTATTTTAAACATATACAACTTTAAATGGATAAGTTGTAAATATGAATAATAAGAAGTTTCAATAAATTAATAAATATTATGAAAATTTAAAAAACAAATTAATATCATCACAGTTTAACGTTAATTTTTTGGTTAAACATGTTATTTGTGTTGTTTCTTTACTTTTGGGCAATCTTGAATTTTTGCGAGAGTATTCTTGGTTATTCTAATTTTACCGAACTTGACCAAAACCAAACCAATTAAGCCATTGTTTAATCACAAATAGAAAATTTAACAATGTATTTGTTAAGTCTGTGTCGATAAGCATGGCTACCTACGGTAACCACTTAATCATAGAGAATACAATGTATGCTGAGGACAATGCAATGAGTTCCAGTGTTCGGGAATTGTGGTACACTTGTATCACTTCTGGTACAATTAAAACTTTTGTGATACATTGGTACCGTAGAGCAATGTCGGATAGAGTAGTAGTAGTAGTAACTCTGCCAGTAAATTTATGACATTTGGTTTCTTGCATATTGGCGGTTGGATGTTGGATTTTTGTAAAAAAAAAAATAAATGGTTTCCCGTTACATCCCATGAAGGGACTGGGGAGAGCTTTTCACAATCACTGAGCTGTGCGCTTTCCGGTTTCCACTCACTGATTGGGACCTACAGTTTTACACTGATTCCGAACGGAAGCTTTTTCATGGCTAAATACTCGATAGAGTCGCCGTCACTATGCGAGGTGACCGCCGCCGAAAGAAATTTTAAGGTGGTCAGAGCAGGGATCGAACCGATGATCTCATGTGCAAGAGGCGCGCACACTACCAATGCACCACCGACGGATAGTATTGCTTTAATAATACCAGATAGCGGCAATGGCTCAAACCAACCAACGAAAAATCAGCAACGGCATTTCGTTTTCCACGTTAACATTTTTGTTAAGTATAACAAATATATACTACCAACAAATATAACAAAAAAGTCCGACATGGTAAATTTAAGTCAAAAATTTGTATAATTCCACCTGGTGTAAGTCATAGAATAACACATACGTAGAAGGTTTTATTCGCTCAATAAATTAAACGTCATAGGTACGATGGAAATTACACAGTGGAGGGTGGAAAATATGGGTTCAATAATACCAGATGGTGGCAATAGTATACAGCGATCCACAAAGGAACTACACCCGAATTTCGTGTTTTTGTGGCAAACTAGTTGTGTTAAATACAATACAAATGAATACCAACGTTAAAAGTCAACAAAAAAGTGCGAAATACATTTAAATTTTTCAGTTCTACACCAAAACGACAGGAAATAGTTAAGTGAACATATTTTGTACCTCCACCTGGTGTATGTAAACATTTCCACAGACCTACCGAGAGAGTGTGAAATGAAACGTCAGATGAGAGAATAAGTTCTTCTATAGTATGTGTTATTCTATGGTGTAAGTCAATTTACATCAAATAACTGTCTATCGCACAGACCGCACCACGAATAGTGTGAAAGGAAATGTCAGATGAGAAGAATGACCGCTCTATATGACATTGCTCTATGGTTGGTACAATCAAGCTGGTTTTGGTTTATTTCAAACTCTGACAAAATTCTAAAAAAATAGTTTTATACTTTAACACCAGAGTATATTTTAACACCGCTGCGTTACTTTTTAAACAATTTTCCAGTGGAAGTAGAAATATCCTAGATATTAATAGGGAAAATCAGCTATTTCGTAGAGTACAACGCTTTAAAATTTATTATCTTTGGAAAGAGATTTATACAATAAGAAATGGGCTAAACGAATATATTCTTTCAAAATTGGTAGGTAATGTTAGTTATTCTATGCTATTCACCATCTCTTGAATGAGGTTTTCAGATAAAAGTGTTGTCTACACTAAAATAAAGCATAGCCTCAGGTACCAATGCGGTTTACCCACATAACTCGACTCTTTTTTTTACCAATGATAGGACATGTGTCCAACAGTGAGCAAGAATTCTCCAGGCGGCCGATTGTTCCCAGTTCCGGGTCCTACAAATTCGGAAATTTATAGCAGCTCATGTGCCTTTAAGAAACTATTTTAATAAACATGGCAATAATTTTTTCAATGATTTCTTGCAAAGTAAAGAAATGTTTAACATATTGAATTCGGATATCTCGAAAACTAGGCGAAGTATAAATCTGTTTTCTTATTTGATTTTGCGCTTGAAAAAAATAATAAGCTATTGGTAGTTCAAATAATAATTTTGAGTTTATGTAAATTGATACACTCGGGTTACTTTTGGTACAATTTGATGACGATTTTGGTGCCAATAAAAAATGTGGTATTGCACTGATGAGCACAGTTGATCTCAATATGTGCATGTGTTTTGTTTTGAAAATATTTTGAAATTTACTATTAGATACCATTCGTGAATGATGTCTAATGGGCCTGATAGTAATTAATACAATTATGTATAATTGTTTAGAATGTATAATTTATAACTTCGTATTTGATTAGGAAAGATCTACAATAAGTTAGCCAATTTCAAACTGTTCTGACGTTAGATTAAAATTTACAAGTAAATAAAAACAAAAATTGTGTTTTAGTTTTCTAAAATTCAATTATTTTGTTCATTTTTACAATTAAATTAGTTGTTGAACTTAGGCGCAATCGTTAATTAACTTTTTAATTGACTTAATTAAATAAGATGCCATTCCATGCGAATTAATTTAACCAAATGTTTAATTGGCCATCGGTGATGCAATGATTAGTTTGCGCGGCTTTTTGGCCTCCTAACATTTCTTACACCGATGGTAACCCCAATTAGTGATGGCGACACTATCGAGTACTTAAATAAATAAAAAATAAATGGTTTCCCATTACATCCCATGAAGGGACCGGGGAGAACTTCTCACAATCACTGAGCTGTGCGCTTTCCAGTGTTCACTCACTGATTGGGACCTACAGTTTTACACCGATTCCGAACGGTATTTTGAGAAGCTTTTTCATGGCTATATACTCGATAGTGTCGCCGTCACTATGCGAGGTGACCGCCGCCGAAAGAAATTTTTTTTGAAGGTGGTCAGAGCAGGGTTCGAACGCAGGGTCTCATGTACAAGAGCCGCGCATACTAACCATTGCACCACCGACGGCCAATTAAACATTTGGTTAAATTCATTCGCATGGAATGGCAGCTTATTTAATTAAGTCAATTAAAAAGTTAATTAACGATTGCACCTAAGTTCAACAACTAATTTAATTGTAAAAATGAACAAAATAATTGAATTTTAGTAAACTAAAACACAATTTTTGTTTCAATTTACTTGTAAATTGTAATCGAGTACTTAGTGAGTGTAAAACTAGAAACAGACTTGGAGAAGATATCCCCAATCCCTGTATGGAATATAATAGGATACCATTTTGTTAACAGAACAATGTTTAATTGGATCAAAAAATATGTGTGTTTGATTACGTGAATCAATTAATTATTTAGTTAATATAGAATGTGTTTTTTCTTACAATTTATTTAATTGGAATCTTCTATTTATTTATTGGTGTAAAATGAAACAAAATTTTACTTGAGAACGCTACTTTGGTAATTGTAGTCGATTTTAAATTTTTTCTATGCCTTATTTGTTCGGTTGGTTTTGAACCACCTTGTTAACCAGCAATCTCATTTTTATTTAAACTGTCTTCACAATTATTTTTTGTTAAATTTTTCAAAAATTCAGTCACATCTAACACTATTTGGGGTTTGACGTCATCAAATTCACGTATTTTCGTATTGGATTTAAAACACATAATTAAAGAAATTAAATGGGCGGAGACTTGCGCAGCTAAACTTTTACTTCTACGATATTGGGCACTTCTCGCAATAAGAAAATTTTAAGTGAATATTGACGAACATTTTTAGTTGTCAAATATACCACTATATACAATTTCTCTGATTTTCTATCACACTGTTATTACTATAGCGGTGCATATCATGTGATTGCTGTTTGTAAGCGAAATATTCATGATTGCATTGTAAACTGTAGGCATTTACAAATCTATAAAAGACGAATTTGTCGTGACACGCGTGATCATGACTAACATTAAATTCAATCATGTGATCGTGATTCAAAATTTCAATCGTGTGTGACGAAAATGTTTGGTATTCACGCAAACGAATTATACTCACGGATCACACTCACGATACACACTCAAGAGTCACCCTTTAAAGTATGAACATGTTATAAACCAAATCTACACAATTTTATCGTTCCGTCTCCAAAAATTCTACCAGTATGTTTGAGAAATGGGTTTTTGTTTTTTTTTCGGATAGAGATGGCGTCAAATGTGTCTATTTATAAATGATTATAATTATTCTTATAATATACATATACAAGGTGTTTCAAAAGAAGTCATCCGATGTTGTTGCTCTCATTTTTTTTTCTAAATGAAAAACTTCGATTCTGTTTTTTGATTATGTTTATTTGAATCTTTAGAATATTATTGCTTAAGTTGAGAATATGGTATCGGTTAAATGGGCGCTGTCACAATTGATTACCACACGGACTCGTTTTATGGCATTTTTCATCACTTCGGCGAGAACTTCGGGCGACAAATTCTCGCACTCGTGTCGAATATTGACCTTGAGGGCTTCCAGGGTCTCGGGCTTGTTCACGTAAACACGGAACTTCAAAAAACCCCACAAAAAAGTCTGGAACGGTTAAATCGGGCGATCTTGCGGGCCAGTGCAAATCGCCAAAACGAGAGATGAGGCGATCCGGGAACGCCTTCTTCTGAATATGGGTTGTGGCTCGCGCAGTGTGTGCCGTTGCTCCGTCCTGTTGGAGCCACATGTCCTCCAGTCCTAATTCGTCGAATTGCGGCAAAAAAACTCGGTTAACATGGCCCTATAGCCCGCACCGTCCACTGTTGTCGTTTGACCAGCGGCGTTGTCGAAAAAAATGCCCCGATTGACTCCTCCAGCATGAACAGCGCACCATGCAGTCACTTTGAGCGGGTGCAATGGCTCCTCGTGCATCACTCGTGGATTTTCGGTGCCCCAGAAGCGATAGTTTTGCTTGTTCACGTACCCGTTGAGGTGGAAATGAGCCTCATCGCTCATTATGATTTTCAAATCATTATGAACAAAAATGCGAGAATCTGTCGCCCGAAGTTCTCGCCGAAGTGATGAAAAATGCCATAAAACGAGCCCGTATGGCGCCCATTTAACCGATATCATCTTCTCAACTTAACCAATAAAATTCTAAAGGTTCAAATAAACATAATCAAAAAACAGAATCGAAGTTTTTCATTTAGAAAAAAAAGAGAGCCAAACAACATCGGATGGTTTCTTTTGAAACACATTGTATATGTATATTAGGGCGGGTCGATTTCTAGGGTCGAAAAAGGCTCATCGCGATTCTTGTTCTATGGATCATTTGGAGAAAGTTTGCCGAAGAAACCAGTTCTAAACTGAATTTCGAGCCTCCAAATTTTACAAAATAGGTTTTTTTTGTAAATATTCAATAATAGTGTTAGATATAGGACTAAAAAGGCAAAAGAAAATTGTATTTCGTCTAGTTAAATGTGTATTTGGGGGTTTTTTGGGTCGACGAATCCATTTTTGACATTTATTTAAGTACCGCCAGAGGGCGCTTTCGCCCGTTTTTTGGGATATTATCGAATTGACGAAATTGTTGTGAAATTTGACGAATATTTGAGTTTCTCATATTGTAGTCCCAAATTCTAAATAGCCTATAAAGTTCAGCGCTAGAACTTAGGGGGGTACTTATTCACAAGCTATAACGATTTCAATCACTTTTAGACAAAGAATGAAAAGATCATATTTTTCCTTATTTTACTTTATTGGTTTTCTTTAAAAATTCAACTTAAGGGATAAAGGCATATAAAATGTAAATGAGAAAAAAATGCAATTGAATTCAGCAGTAAAAGGAACAGAAAGACGATTTTAAGAAAATAATAGAGAAAGAGTTATTTTTGTAAGTCTTTCTTGCTATGAAGTCTAGGGAATTTTTCACTGCCATAACTCCTTCTCGATTCTGTTCCACAACTGGTTTGATAACGCTATCGAGCAATTGAACGCGCCTTTCCGTTACTTGTACGTGAAAGGGAATTTTTGGATAAGGCAGTGGCGGAGCATTGTCTTCTATATATTGTTGTAGCTATTCTTAAGGAATGCTTGCAGTAAATGGTGGTGCGAGTATGACTGAATTATCATCAATTATAGTCGTATAATCCGTGCAATTGAAGTTTATTGTATGGTTCTTGTAAACTCTCGGTTGCATCAGATCTTCCACATGGTTAAGATATTTTACGCAACAATATGTCTCTTCGAAAGGATGTTTTTCTAAATGGCACACTTCCTTTAATATCTTTGGAACATTCTTTGCCGATGAGGCAACACTGTACTCCGCCATCAACCATGACAGTACGTTATTTCCATCAAAACAGAGTCTAGGTACACGGTTGGCAGCACTGTTTCGGGCAGAAGGAATATACTGAGGCTCGTATAGCTGCTGCCATACAATTCAATAGTAGAGTTCCATTAAGAATTAGCGGCAGAAAGTCACAACAGGCAATTCTACGTATGGATTTACAATTATTATAACAAGCAAACTGAATGCAGCCGAATAGCCGATTCGCCTGAAGTTCTGTCAGAAGATCATTCAAATGGCGTTTGAAGACCGGAGTCCAGTTTTTCTAAACATTTTCGTTGCCATAAGAAGTACGTGTGTACAAAATAACAAAAATTTTGCTCACTTTTCATTTGCTTTGTACTCAGCTCTTCGCAAAAATTTCGAAGACCAAATCAATTATTGGGTCGCTACGACAAAGCTTTTTCGTTCGGATAATTGTTTGATAATTGCTTGGGACCGGAATTTTGACATTTCGATAACTTTAACAACCAAAAGTAACAGCACATGCGTTAAAAATAAAATGCAGTGCGTTGAGGATTTTTTTTTTGGTTTGACTATTTATTAAAATGTTTAGTGTTTCTTATCCTTCATACTAAAATATTCAAAAGTATAATTACCAAAGTTTAATCTTAAAACTGGTCTTAAAACGAGCCCTTCGTTCAGTATTTAATATAAATAATAAATTCCTTTTCAGAAATTAAAAATAGAAATAAATGAATACAAAATTCGTTGAATTATTTAGACGCTACAATGAAAATTATACAAAAACATTGCTTATTTATTACTATAAGATCACACATGTTTTTTTTTTAATTTGCATTGCATTCTAATTTTACTTTATCTAATGCAAATGCAAAAGAATTACCATTGTTCGTAATGGCAATTAACAAATTTTGAATTTGCATTTGCTCAGCAATTCAAATGCAGGTTGTGGAATCAGATGCCAATTGTAAGGAAGTATGGGGTGCTTTTAATTATTTTGAATTTGTTTGACTGCTGGCAACTCTGTTTTATATGTAGAGGTTTATGGTTTCGAAAGGTATTGCCTCGTAGTACTTTAAAATTCATAAACGTGTACTGTATAAAATATTTGGAAACCAAGACTGCCAGATATGATGGAAATGCTTTGAAAATAAGTAAAATTGCCAATGGTATTGAACGTTTTTTGAATTTGCATTTGGACAGGAAGTTCAAATTTAACAATAAATTATAATTGTCATATAATTAATTTGCCCCATGTATCGTATGTATAAAAAATAAATAAATGGTTTCCCATTACATCCCTTGAAGGGACTGGGGAGAACTCCCCAATCGTATGTATAAGACAAAATAATAATATTAAAATGCAGAGCAGGTATAATGGAATAGGACAAGGGGATAAGGATGAGAATCCAGATAGAATTGTGCTAGCTCGTGAGCCACACTCGTTTATTTCTTGTGGTACAGGAATTAGATCTGTCTCTTTCTGATATAGATATATCGTATCTTTTGATGGAATCGGTTAAAATATTCTCAGTTATTACTTTGTTGTTGGCCCTTCTGTTAATATAATATACTAGAGGAACGCCATCTAAATCTTGTATGTATCCTTTTCTGTCCAAAAACAGAAAGGCTTTTGAGGGAGCAACTCCATTTAGAATAGCAAGATTGAAATATTCGTCACTCTCATAGTAAGAAGCTTTAATCAGTATGTTATCATTATTGTCAAGACAGGGCGTAATATGATTCCTAGTTAGATTAACTATGTGATTATCTATTCGTACTAGTTTCGCGGCATTGTAAAGCTTAATGTTTGGATACATATTTAGTAAAATTACTGTTATCTGACCTGAACACAGAAATACAGTATCTTAATAGTTGTCTTTCGCATTTTCCCAATGTCTCCATATAAGAGGGAGAAATAGTATACCAGACCGAACACCCATACCATCGGATTGGTCTAACCAGAGACTGGTACATGGTTATTTTTATTCTGCTCTCTATTAGCTCTGATCCAAACATTTTAAGATGTCAGTTGGACGTAAAGGTTTCTACTATACACGGAAAAACAGAATTGGTAAAATCAAATAATTACAATTCTATGAATAAAATTTCATTTTATTTCATTAATTTCTTTAAATTGAAGAAAAAATTTTTGAAATCAAATACTTTGTTTTCTAGATTTTCAAATTCAAATCATTTGATTTTGCAACAAGTTATTTTTGCTTAATCAGCTAAATGTTTCACTGGTTGTTCAAATAAAAAACTTCGTTAATGAATTAGTAAAATCAATTCAAACTTTAGAATTTTTAACCACCTCATATTTGTAGAAATTTTATCTCGAATATATATGATTTTACAAATCATTATGATGAATTCTTTATGACGTCACAGCCTACGAGAGCATTTTGTTTTTGGTGATACGTAGGAATCTTCGATCGATACTAATTCGCATGTGTAAATTGCATAATTTCATTTGATGATCAACCGATGGTATCAATTAGGGCGCAGTAGTTAGGCGTCTGATGATGAACTTGTCACGGAGTCATGACAGTGAGTGTCCTTGCCAGAATTGTATATTATTCCAACAAAACCCAACCATTTTTCAATTCGAAAAATTTTCCTGACCTTGTAAGTTTGTAGAATGAATTTCTCATACAAAACCGAAACTCAATTTAAAAACAGCAATAATTGCTCAAAAATATTCCAAAAGCAAATTAAGTTTAAATTAATTTGTATGTATCCACCAAAAACACTTGACACTTGTAGGAATTAATTGAACAATTTACCAATATTTTTCTTCAATACTGAGATAATTTTTTTCTCAAAGCCAGAAATATTTCTTTAATATGACTAATTTTAATTTTTGTTATTCGTTGAATTTTCAAATTTATGTCTAATAAAATTGTAATTCGTTAACCCATGCATAAAATTAATTAAATCAAGGAATGTTTTTGTTGAATCTAAGATTGACAAATAGAATTCTTTGAAAATAAGAATTAAAGACTTGTAATATTTACAAATGTTTTCTTGAAACTAATGAATTAATTTTCAGTTTTAATAAAAACCGTAGGATGAAGAACAACAAATCTTGTTTTGTTAAATCAGATAAACTATTTCTATGACTGCAAATTAGACAAAAAAATCATTGAAATGGGACGCGACATTGTCCGATACATAGAATTTTATTCTGTGTATTAAATTTATTCTGGAGATGTATATTTACATCGGAAATTTTATCGCTGGAGTGGTATATGACTATGTCGTCCGCAAATGAGTGCGTTGAGGAAGTATAAATGAAATATTTGCAAGGTAAATCAATGATAGGTGGTAAGTCTCCACAGCAAAATTTTCCGTTTAGAGATAAATGATAAAATTTGTTAAGCAAATTTTCGAATCGGAGTGACTCTAAGCCACACATAATCCATAAGAAAGAGTTGCATCCAACTCGGATCACATCGTGGTGTGCAGTTTGACCAAGCTGCATTGTCGGGCTTTACCTTTTCCAAGAAAATACCGTTTCTTAAAGATGTTGAAAGGGGTTTTGTTTCCACAAATATGCCCAAGCATAATTCCTTTCTACAATATGGTGCAACTTGGCCCATAGCCAAGCCTGTTTTGGCAGAATTGTAGTGAACAAACCCTCAATAAGCTGATTTTAAAAAGCTCAACATTCCGCTGGCATCTCAGTAGCATGTTTAGAGAACAAAACCACCAAATTTTGATAATTTAAAGCAATCCATTCTAACGATAATTGGGGCAATTAATTTTTCAAAACGTCTTTTGAAAACTATATATCTATTATTATATACTATATTTCTAAATATGTATTATTCTACAGATATAAAATTGCATTTAGTTTGAATAAATAAAATGAAAAGTTATCAGCTAAACAAAACAGACCGAATAAATATAAATCGCCCCAGGGGGTTAGTGATGGTACTCGTCGTATATACATTGCAGTTATCTCCAAGTTTACAAAGTCTCTAGCCTTTCATCATATTCCAGATATCGGTACATGTAGACGAATATTAAATAAAGAATGAAAACTCCTCGAAGGTGCAAGAACGTTTCGACATTCAATTGATATAAAATGTTGACTGTGGGACCTAGTTTTTGAATTGGGTACACTATTAGTAAGTAAATCTGTTTTTAGTCAATCATAAAGTAGAGCTTCAAGTAGTACAACTGTACTGTATGTACAAGTGAATATTCGCGATTTTGTCCCTAACTACTCTAGATTTAGGAATCATTAATATCGAATGGGGACCCACTACGTCCATCTTATTCTGTCTAAGGGTCTCTGAAAAACTCCTTTGAGAGTTTCGCAAGCAGCGCAATAGTTGCGGCATTAGGTTAAGTATCCTCTAGTAATGTTATATTCAGATTCAACTGACATGAATGGATATTATGTAATAATAGAACATCAATCCCCTAATAATTGCTATAACTGAAAATATATTCCTGCCCAGAGAATTCTATGCCTGCCCCACCAGTAGGATCGCTTATGAATCTTACACCAAAACCACTATATATTTTTCTTGTATACTGGTCATCCTATTAGTCGAAATTGTAAATTCTTTCGTTAAGGAGTTGTCTTTAAAAAGGCTTTCGGTAAAAATTTAAATTTTTGAAAAGCGTGTTCTACAGATTTGAATTTAACGTAAGAATGATTTGTCCGACTTTGTTAATGAATATTTCAAATATTGAATTTCTTCCTGACTTTTCTAAAGCTATCTTAAAAGTTTTGGAGTTATCTACAACATTATTGCGAACAATTATATTAATATTATAACCCTCTATTGCTGGATTCTAAAATTTGAGAATAATTTTTTCGGTTAAATATCGGCCTCTAATTTAAAAAATCCAATGAGTGTTCGAACTCAAGGGCGATGTGTTAACACCTTTTTGCTACACGGTACCTGTTCGATTTCTATGAACACATTCGTAAATGTTACATTGGAAAATAAAAAACAGTGTTCAATCATATGATGACGTTACAGTTAAATAATATTAATACTTAAAATTATTTAAAGACTTTCAATACCGACTGCCAAGCAACGAACAAACAAACGATGATTTACTCTTACAAACCTAACACTTGCGTATGTATTAAACTGATAGTTTACTGCCCTAGAGGCGCGCGTATAGATGTTAACACATCAAAAAAAATGCGTTGCAAATAATGAATACTGTATGTTGGGTTTCGTTGAAAACTATTGAAATCTGTTACAAGATCATATGAGAAACACATTATTTATTTTCGGTTATGATAGTCAAACTAACAATTTTTATTATTCGAACTGCATACATTTTATTACTCGAACTGCATTTATCGCAAATCCATGTGCCAAGCACAAAGCCGGAAAAATCTGATAAAAGGGAGCGTCTAATAGCTTGAAAAGCTTTCACAAATATATTGCTACATCTGTTAGCCACTGTAAAAAAAGCTTCTTTACAAAAAAAGTGGTTTTATTTGCCATCAGTGTGTCTTTTGTGAAAAGTGCCGTAATGCACTCTTAAGCACTAGATGATTTAGTCAAGTAGTGTAGGTAGATCATCCAAGTTAGGACATTTTAGCAGCTTTTTTTAACACTATTATGCTACAACCCGGTATTATCAACTATGTTGGGCACTTTTGCTTTGGTTTGTGTCCTGACTAACATATGTAGCAAACTTTCTTGTTTAATGGGAATGTTTCTGTTTAAATGAAAGTGGAGCCTGTAACCAATATTTAGTATATATTGTCGTTTTGAACCCAATAACAAGTAAATTTAGAAAAGCCAAAGTGAAAGAACTTTAAAAAAAATTCCTTAAATAAGTGCCTTTTCTTAAAAAAAAAAACTAAATTTTATCAAAAAAAAAATATACTCAATTTCTTAAACAAAGTACCGTTTCTTCAAAAATACCTTATCTTAAAGAAGTACCTTTGTTTAAAAAAGTAAATATTTTTACAAAAAGTACCTTTTATTAATAAGAGTAATTTTTTTAAAAATAAGTACCTTTTCTTAAAAAGTAAATTTTCTTACAACAAATTGCCTTTTCATAAAAAATTCCCTTTTCTTTAAATATTACCTATTTTGTGAAACAAAATAACTTTTCCTGCGATAAGTACCTACTTTAAAGATTTAGCTATTCTGGAAAAAAGGAACAATTCTAAAAAGAATTCCCATTTCTTAAAATAGAACCCTTTCTTGAAAAAATACCTTCTCTTAAAAAAAATCTTTTCTTACAAAAATTCCTTTCATTAAAAGTAAAATATTACCTTTTCTTTTCTTGAGATAAGTAAGAAGCCTTTCTGAAGAGAAGTAAATTTCCTTAAAAAAATTACCTTTTCCTCAAAAGAATACCACTTCTTTAAAAAGTACCTGTTCTTAAAAAGAAGTATTTCTTTGTAAAAAAAATCAAACTCTTATGGCGTTTTCTTACAGAAAGTACTTCTCCTTAAAAGTACCATTTAGTACCTTTTCTTAAAAAAACATTAGCTTCTAATAAAATAAGTATTTCTCTTTCAAAAAGGACCTTTTCGGGAAAATATAATACATATTTTTAGACAATCAACCTAAAAATATACTGTTGTTTAAATAAATACAATCTATACAAGAAGTTCTTAAACAAAGTTTATCGTTTTACAAAAAGTATATTTTCTTAAAGATCCATTTAAATTATCGCATATTTCTAGTACTAACTAGTACATAATATATAGCGAAGGGACTTCGTGTAATTTTTTTAGCTAATTTTTAAATCCTCACCCTTTTTAAAGCCCTTAATTTCGTTAACAATTTGTGGCCTAACTAAGCATTTTTTAATGTAAAACTTGTACTTTATTTTTATTAATAATTTATTTTATTAATATTAAGAAATATTTGAGTAATAATAAAACAATACATTATACGGCAAAGGGAAGGCTTTTGGTTAGGGGCCGCAAGATTGCATCTGAATGACAAGGCTCTTTTTTCGATTTTGCTGCAATAAATGCTAGATAGTTTGTAATTTTGATTCGCAGTCTTCGACTATATTGTAGCCCTTTCCTCATTTGATAATTCCTTTTAACATCTTTCACAAAAACAAAATCCAAATGATGAAACTGTGAAGCATATTTGGAATATTTTAATTATTTTATCCATTTTCAGGCTCACTGTCGAGATACTAAGGGTGGTATTCTAGAAGCCGTGAATCAGTCACTTCGCGTTACTTTTATCGTTTTGGTAGTTTATAAAACGTTGCAGCTGTTCGGTGACCACTTGCGTTGAGTTCCCTTATTGAAAAATTGAACACGCCACAGTTCTTCGCGTTAGTTGAAGAAATTACAAATTTAAAGAATAATGTGGATCGAGGACAGGCAGGTGGAAGTATTTTGCATTTCATTGCTTATAAGTAGTTGTAAATTTTGACTGAAATACAATCGACGGATGGAGTTCAAATTTTTTTTTTAAAAATAATTCAAAATTATATTTTTTACTCACTGAAATTCTTATTTACAATAATAAAATTAGAAATAGAAAGATCAAATAAATAGTGCGTGGCAAAACTATTATAATTATATATAAAAATTATAGATATCAGTTGATGTTGCCATTAATAAACAAGAGAACCAATACATTTTAAACACCGACAAATGGCACGTGTTTTTGAAAAGACAACGAATTTAATATAGATGGGAAAATTTATCCGACATTGGAATATCAGGGTTTTTACACATTTTATGTGAATATTGTTGTATTTGCAGTATTATAAATAATAAAAATAAATGGTGTCCCATTACATCCTATGAAGGGACAAGGGAGAACTTCACACAATCACTGAGCTGTTCGCTTTCCAGATTTCACTCACTGATTGGGACCTACAGTTTTACACAGATTCCGAACGGTATTTTGAGAAGCTTTTTCATGGCTATATACTGGATAGTGTCGCCATCACTATGCGAGGTGACCGCCGCCGAAACAAATTTTAAGGTGGTCAGAGCTGAGTTGGAACCCAAGATCTCAATCTTAAAATATGTTGATCTATTTAAATCGAGCTACATTTTTAATCCTTTTCATTCTGCGAATTTCACTACAAAAATAAACGAACGCAAACACGAAGTGATATATGTATAACCTACAATTTATTGACTTTGCCGTTCGCGTTGACTTTTGCGTTTGCGTTCACTTTCGGGACGTTTACTAAGTCTCTTCCAAGGAATTGTAGGCTACAAATTACTTGACAACTTTGCAAAATACTCTTATCCACAAAAATTATGTTTGGATCCAATTAATGGATACAGAATCCATAATTTTGCCATTTGTATTTGTAATTTTTCTGTGGCCGTCGGTGGTGCAGTGGGTAGTGTGGGCGCATCTTGTACATGAGATCCTGGGTTCGATCCTTGCTCTGACCACCTTAAAAAAAATATCTTTAGCCATTAAAAAGCCATTAAAAAGCTTCTCAAAACACCGTTCGGAAACGGTGTAAAAACTGTAGGTCCCAATCAGTGAGTGAAACACTAGAAAGCGCAAAGATCACTGGTTGTGAGAAGCTCTCCCCAATCCCTTCATGGGCTGTAATGGGAAACGGTTTTTTTTAATTTGTAGTTTTTATAAGTGGCCTTTCTTATAAGTGGCCTAATTGAAACAAGTGGATATGACTAAAACCTGCAAAGCCGTAGTAC
Source organism: Phaonia tiefii (assembly GCA_963931995.1). Classification (NCBI taxonomy): domain Eukaryota; kingdom Metazoa; phylum Arthropoda; class Insecta; order Diptera; family Muscidae; genus Phaonia; species Phaonia tiefii. The sequence goes on along the minus strand of OZ008371.1, from coordinate 76,091,973 downwards.
TTAACGCTGTTGACTACATTGTGAAATATAGTAATCGATAACTATTATGTTGAGGTTTCCAAAATAATCGTAGCAATTCAAAGATATAATACCTTTAAATTGTAAAATATACAACATTTCGAATTTGCTTGACGTTTCGCCATGTTATGGAGAATTGGTTAATTTTTTCTGAAACACATACTAGAAAGAATTACGAAATGAGGAAAGAGCTACAATATTGCCGAAAGTTGGGATGCAAAATTTCGGAATGCTTAGGATTTATTGAAATAATACCAAAAATAAAGCCCTGTCACTCAGCCAAAAACTTATTTTTGGCATGTAAAGAAAAATTGTGATGATTAGGCTAAAAACCGATTTCTAACATCACGTCCATTTACATAATTTCAGTGTTTGTTTGATACCCTAAATCTACTGTCGCACAGTTATATCGATGGAAACCCCATTTCATGTTTTTAGCTTAATTAATAATAATAATAATAATATATTTAAACAATTTTACTCTAACCCTTTATCACATTTTGCTTTATTTCACTAGTTATTCCTTTTTCCGCGATTTAATTATAACCAAACACTCTCCGTTGATGAGTTGTGTACTTTTGGATCAATGCACAAAGGCAAATGTGTGAAAAACGCATTGAACAACCCTACATGCTTCCAGGCTTCTAACGTTGTTTCTCCTTCTTACTTTATGCTGCATGTTTTCCTAACTCTAAGGTTAATCAGCTGTGGCATAGAACATAGAGACCTTCTGGCAGAGAGACCTTCTGGCAATACCAAAGTGATTGTATCTCATTTTGGCAAGAATTTCGAATGAGATTTACTAAGTTCAATGAATATCAAAAAAGAGTGCGACTTATTATTGTCTGATGTGATTTTTAAGACATAGGACTGCCCCTGGAGGTGGAAAGTTTATAACAGCCATTCACTTGGGCGTTGCCAGAAATGATTCCTGCATTGGGCAGTCCAAGCAGCTCACTACTTCCACCTGACTTTATCGGAAACTTCCGTTAGCTAGCTAAAGTGAGAAGGCGAATCGAATGAGCATCCTGATTGGATATGCGATCACTGATGCGATCATTGATGCTCTTCGAACTTGTGGGCATAATCTTCAGTCCTTTGAAAGCGGATGAGCTAACACCCCAGGCCAACGGCGGATCAAAATTTAAAAACCCAAAATTCAGCTTCAACTCACTGCATTCTGGCCAGCGTCTTAATGGGCGACTGAATCATAATCAGCCTGACAGTGAGTATAATGCAAACCATGGTGGGCTGGGTTTGCCTCCCGCCATCTATACATAGGCAATGAAAATACACATCAGCAAATTAGGTAGCAAAATTTAGTTAGATGCATCCATAGAATATAAGATTCTATCGAGTATAATGTGGTAAAGACTAAAACCAATTAACGATGACCTGATTGAATACTACCAGTGTGGCTTTAGTCCTAAAAAATCGACAACTGACCGTATTTTCACTTTATGCGAAATCATGGAGAAGACCCACGAAAATCAAATCGAATCCTATCATCTATTTGCCAATTATAAAGCGACCTTCGATAGCCTGATACGGGTGAAACCCTACGAAGCAATGTCTGAGCTTGGTATTCCTGCAAAACTCATACACCTTTGCAGGATGACCTCGACGATCACCACGTCCGCAGTAAAAGTTGGTAAGGATCTTACCGAACCTTTCGAAACTAAGCGAGGCCTCAGGCACTGCGACACCCTTTGGTGCGATCTCTTTTACATCTTAATGGAGATCATTTTGAGAAAAGCTGAAGGCAACATGAATAAAACCATCAGCAGCAAAAGTCATATGCTGCTCGCGTATGCTGATTATATACAGGGTGGAGCGCGGTAATTTGCTGAATGAAATAAACAAATTATAAACCTTAGAATAGTTTATTTTATATTTTAATTATATTGAACAGTAAGGGAATTTTTTTTAAATTACATGGTTTTGAATAGTGTATCTGGCAAATGTCGACCTTCGCTATCCACACACTGCTGTATACGTTTTCTGAAGATTTCATGAACTATACCAAGTATGTCGGCCTCAATATTGTTAATTAGGTCTTCCAAGGTGTTGCGATTTCAGGTAACCCAAAAGGAAAAAATCACATTGCTCCATGGACTTAGGTACTTGACGAATGTCTCTCACCATACTCACCCGTGACAGCAGCAAAGTTGAAAATATCCTTAGAAAACTTAGAAGAAATTCAAATTCGAATTATTTAGAATGTTTATAGTCAAACAGTTAAAATTAATCTTTTCAAAAATCGATAATGTTACCAAAAGGTTTTATCAAGAAGGGAAAGTTTCCCAAAGAATTTAAAATTAACACTATTGCTGTAAGAGGGAGAGCATAACACGTACATTAAAACTATGTACATAATTGTTATTATTATGAATAAAATTTTGAAAAAGCTTTATTCTTAACTGAAAATGCATTTAATTTAGACTTCCCAGATGTACGAGCGTTGCTTGTTAGGTTTTGAGAGAATCAAATATAAAGAACTATTTATCATCAAAAATTGCTTTATTGTTTCTAAAATGCTCTCACACTTTTGAATGCGTTTTAAGTCACCAAAATCCGTTTAAATTTCACAGTTCTCCACCAAAACGACGTGTCAAATTTAAAACAGTAGATATTGAAACTCCACCTGGTGTAAAACGATTTACGTCGAACATTTCTATATCGCACCAAACTCACCACGACGAGGGTGACATTAAACGTCAGATGAGACGTATTACTTTTTAGGTATGTTTACACTATTGATTGTAACAGTAAAATGTTTGAGTCCATTGAGTTTATTGAACTTGCACTGCCATGTGTGGCCCCTGGGTAATGGCGGGGTTACTCACGGCCTAACATCACAAAAGAGATCAGCTGACTGAATCTACCACACACATTTTGTATGCAAGTAGTTATTCAACACATCACTTTACATAACGTAACTTAAAAGCGGGCATAAAACAGATTTTTCTTACGTTTCCTTACTACGTTTGCGGAATCATCTGAATTATTTGGATATTGTTATTTTGTAATTTGAAAAGTTTTGGTAGTACATAATTTGAGGTCTGTTGAAACAAGTGGACGACAAAAGGTTAATTACTGTGGTGCAAAATTATAGGTTTCTGTACCATAAGACAGCGGCATCTCATTCATTTCCTTATGTCTCTTATGTTTTGACTAATCGCTGCTATTCCACTATGTTATGTTGTGAATAACTCCGCCATAAAGCATTACGATGTCCTAGGTGTTATCATGAGTTGTAGCTGAGTATTTAACGTGACCACGATTACAACATCAATTCACTAACGTAGAGCAAGTTAAAGTCGTATTGACCACTCCCATCAATTCCCTTCTTTTCGAATGTATGTGTTCAGTGTTTTCGTAGCAACGAGTACAATTGGCAATTGTTGCACGAATGTCGTTTAATGTAATTAAAGCTCTTAATTTTACCAATTAATTAATTGATTTTGTAATGGTCCTTCGGAATCTACTGCCACTATTGTTCCCACATTCACCATCTCAATGTTTGTGCAGTTGTGAAGGTAATTTTATGCACTCACACCGGCAGATGTGCTTCAGTATTTCAGATATCCCTTGATGGAGATAATGAATTCTCCGGGTACTAGAGTATATTTCCACTTTGTCAGCAGTTGAATACGCGCTTCATTCCCCCTCCCGCTTAGCAGGATATAAAATCAATTTTGCAAAATTCACGTTGCAAAGATGAGGACGAAAGGCAGCTAAAGCTAAAGAACAAATTGAACGTACAAAATAGTAAAAAAAAAATCTGCATATTGATTGAACAAAATAAATCTTGAATTAAGCAAAAAATAAAATAAATAATAATTAATGAAATAAAAACGAAATGTATTTTACGTTATCGCAAATCTAATTACACGAAGTATTTAACTTTAATGTATTAACACGAACTAACGATATTACATTACAAAGTTCTTAATTTCGATGAACACAAACACATTTAACTGAAATTCACATTTTACACCAAAACATTGTACACTGAACCATTTCCCGTTGCTCTGCAAGATTCGGACAAAAATGTATGTATAGCAGGCAAAAGTTTACACGACATTCGTGTGTAATATTATCGTAGAATATTAGATGTAACAATTTCATCTGTTAATAATGATTAGAGAAGTTCCAACTTTAAATGTAGCAAATGATTTGATATGAACTACGGTTTTTTGTAAACATAACAAATTAAGTTCATTTGTGGTTTGACAATGCCAGAGGTTTACAGGGAAACATAGAAATATAACAAAGATATTATTCAATCATAATTTTATAGGGCTAAACAACTCTCAACTTAACGAGAAAGAATAGCGAAAGAATCAATAGTCGTGTTTTGGTTACAAGCAAGCGATTGTCGCGTGCTAAGTTGCAAAGAAAACGATTATTTAGCGATAAGATATTTTATTTCAAAATATGAAAAATATGGTAATAATATGTCAAAAAATGTTATCTTAAACTTAGCGAAAATGATTCGCGTCGCTAAGTCTTCGGTAAGTGCTTCATACAAAACTAGCGATTATATAAGCAAGTGGTGTACCCAAACACGCTTAATATTCACTACTTTTTGTCTATGAAGGCTTTCACTGAAAGCCAACACATAGATGTTGTTGTTTCAAAATAGAAACAACGTTTGTCAAGAGATTGGCGTTACAGTGTATATTTTTCAATCATAATTCGGTTCAAAATCTAGGTAAAGGTAATGCATTAGTTTGGATGTTTTCGCACTAGTAGGTGTTGTTGAAACAATTCTTGGTAATTTGAGAATTGTTTATTTCTATAGTCGGAATTGCTATATTCCCAACCATTCACCGAAATAATCAATTCCACTGTCCCTTGTAAAAAAAAAATTCTATTAAAAAGTATTCTTAATAGAAAAAGAGATCTTAAAATGAATTATGATTGACAAACTTTCACTTGTCGTGCCGGACAACCAGACGGGCAGCTAACTTTTGTATGAAAGGTACCAAAAAGGGCGTGACAAAATCACTCTTGTGTTAAACGGTGTTAATGCTGTGAAGACTTATACTTAATTGCATTAAAGTTGGCAGTGTTTCACGTGGTTTATCCTATTGAAAAGTGTCAGGTGCACCTACAAGCCATACAAATCTCAGTAGCAAGCGAATACCAACTTTGCCCACCATCAATCGAAGAAAACACACCCAACGTGAGGACCTGGCAATGATATAGGGTGGCAACACAAACAGCGAAGTTGGTAGTGGTTATCTGTCACTTACATGTATAATCCATTTGCAGGAGTCATATCCGGCCTCACAAAACTTTCTTTTCGACGACAGCCATCATTACGACCAGAAGTAATTTCGCAAACTCCCGAAGAAAGAGAATACACAGCAACATTCCGAAGTGAGCGACTTCGAGTTTTTCAAAAGTAATCCAATTAGAAGCACGCCACTGTTTTGGGGACAAAGTTGTCCATTGAATATTCTAATATTCAAATATCCCAGGGACACAGAATAAGTATTCCCCAAAATTGGACTAAATCCGGTAAGTGTATTAAAACGGTTAGGACGAGTTGGGGCTGAGGATTATTTAAGTTTTAACCGTCCTTGTACCAACGGAAATTTAATGGCGGAGTTTTGTATTGTGTCTTCTTTTCTGGTCCATGTCATAAATAAGCTCTGCAAACATCTCGACGGCAGCAAATAGTGCCTAGACCAAGGTTGCCTAAGCAAGGGAAAGCCGCCAAAGTTCCGAGTTTCGAAAACACCGTTCGTCCAGGTCGTTTATCCAACGGGGGGTTCAGTAGCCGGCTGTCCGAAACCTTTTGGCGTAAGACAGTCGACCTGAGGCTCACTCAGGCTAAGTTACCTGGCCAAGTGTTTTCGAGGGACAAGGGACGGATGTGATTACCCGCGTAAGGGTACAATAACCTGAAAAGGAGTCACAAATAGCGGCGACACATAACATACAACCAGCGACAACATTTAGAGGACATCAAAAGGACCGCGGCTACATAAAATAAAAGCGACAATAACCTGCAAGAAATAATAAGCTACAAAAAACCAGAGTCTACAGCAACATAATCACCAAGGTTTCTGTACCCCAATTCGTCAGGAATCCGGTAAGTGCTTCAGATTCCTTAATACTCTGGAATATTACTCGAGAGAAGGGCAATTGAGTTACGGCAGAGATGAGCCGTCCCAGAAACAATTCGTGGAACGCTCAGATTGACCAATAGTTGTTTAAGAGAAAGTTTAATTATCCAACATAAAATGAACAAAGAAAAACAATTAAAATTGTAGAATAATAAGTAAAATCAGAATAATTTAGTAATCACAAACCGTAAGAATAATTTCGAACGTTTCGCAATGGCCAAACGACAATATAAATCAAGATAATTCGTAACTACGAAACCTAATTATGGACGAAATGATTCATAATTACCAAACATAAGCATAATTCAAAGAAACTCGTAATTTTAAAACTTAGTTAAGAAACCCATCCACGTTTGTAAGACAATCAATGATTTGGAGCAAGTTAAAGCTTAATTGCAACAAGCAATAATATAAATTATAATTATCATTTCGATAATTTTTAGAAAATATGAATGAATAAATATGAAAAATGAGAATGAACCATACATTCGACAAAACATCGATGAACATAAAACGATTAAACAAATGCTATCCCTAAGATAGTTAAATAATTGAAGAATATCGTTTGTAAAAGATTTAATTTATCTCACTTCCATTCTTTTATATATATACGTATATTAACTAATACCCTTTTCACATTTACCGCGTTTCAGCTGAAACGCCGGCGTTTCGCTCTCTTTCGATGATTTCAGCGAAACACACTTTAATTGACACTTATTTCCATACAAAAAAACGCAAATATTATGCTCTTTTTACTGTAGTTTGTTTGAAATCACAGTAAAAATGAGAGAGAGCACAGTGTTGTACTCCAATAGTAGTTAAAAAAAGGAGTAAAATGAAAAAATTTCCATTGCTGGTTCAAAGCAAATGTCAGAAAAATGAGGGAAAACAAATCTGTTTGTGTACATTTCTAGTTTGCTTTGTGGTGGTAAGTACTTATTGCAATGTGATTTATGTACATATGTATGTATCAATGTTATTATCAATGTATGTATTATATGTATGTATCAATGTTATTTTATATTTCTTTATTCACAAATGTGCGTTTGAGTTGTTTACTCTCAATACAGAAAACGCAAAACAGAAATGAGAAATGCCACATGAAACCACAGTAGTTTAAAATATTATCATATAAAAAAATTTATAAAAAATCCACGTTTTTCTCGGATCCAAAGTGGACTAAAAAGAAGAAAATAACTTTTTTTCTAGGCTTTTAAGAATGGTCAGACGATTTGTATAACTCAAGCTTATTATAAAATTCTACAACTAAAAACGTGGGGCTCTATATAATTAAATGTCTTTATAGATTATTATTATACTCTTGAGAAGATGTATATAATTTACAGATTAGTTCTTGTGGAACTAGCTCCCTCAAGAGAGATTATGATTATTATAAAATTCTACAACTAAAAACGTGGGGCTCTATATAATTAAATGTCTTTATAGATTATTATTATACTCTTGAGAAGATGTATATAATTTACAGATTAGTTCTTGTGGAACTAGCTCCCTCAAGAGAGATTATGATTATTATAAAATTCTACAACTAAAAACGTGGGGCTCTATATAATTAAATGTCTTTATAGATTATTATTATACTCTTGAGAAGATGTATATAATTTACAGATTAGTTCTTGTGGAACTAGCTCCCTCAAGAGAGATTATGCCCCACGTTTTTAGTTGTAGAATTTTATAATAAGCTTGAGTTATACAAATCGTCTGACCATTCTTAAAAGCCTAGAAAAAAAGTTATTTTCTTCTTTTTAGTCCACTTTGGATCCGAGAAAAACGTGGATTTTTTATAAATTTTTTTATATGATAATATTATTCTTCTTTTTAGTCCACTTTGGATCCGAGAAAAACGTGGATTTTTTATAAATTTTTTTATATGATAATATTATTTTCTTCTTTTTAGTTTTCGGATATAAATCTTGCAATCGTTCTTCTGAATCTGAAAATTTTAATAAAATATAATATCAAAGGAAAACAATTTTAATTTCATAAATCTATTTATTTTTAATTTAAATCAATTTTGTACAAAATTCAAAACACATAACTCTTGCCTTCTCTGTTTCCAAATTTCCAAAGTTAATATCCATATTTGATAATTGGCGGACTCATCATTGGTCCAATAAGTAAAACATGAAACACAAACAAACACAAGACATTTACAAACATAAAGAGTTGACTTACCAGACGAGAAGCGAAATTATGGGTTATTTGGTGGCTGATAGTTTCGCATTCTTTCCATTTCTCTGATTGCTTTCTCGTTACATGGCTTCCTTCCAGTGAGCTTGCTGCTATCCAGCTCAGTAATGCGTAATCCTTCGAGAGATCTCACTCTGCTGAGTGCCACATAAGCTTGTCCATCTTGGAACAGAGACTCTCCAAGATAAACAACAGCATGATCCACCGTGCAGCCCTGCATTTTGTGAACTGTACATGCATAGCAGAGAATCATCGGCAGCATTCTTCGCTCAACTGTTCCACTATTGAATTTGGCTGGAAATTGGACAGCTCGAGGTTCAATAAGATGAATGCCATCCCGACCAAAGTCAACACGAACCGATGGTATATCCGTTTGATACATTTGGCCTCTGCGGAAATGAGGCCACACCACCTCAATAATATCTCCCATTGATCCATTGACAAGACCTTTCTCAAGATCAATATTTGACCGAAGCATAATTCTTGCACCAACAAAAATTTCCAGCTCTTGAGGCATTCCGCCAGTTTTGTTGATGTCTGCTGGCATAATCTTGTTCATATCGATTGTTTCTGGATTACGCGTATCAACCAGTCTGTCCTGAGCCCGAATCTTGCTAATTTGAGTTCCTGGTTGTCCTCTATAGTAGTCTAGCACAGCGTTGTTATGAGCATCAACCTGTTTTCTTGTAGGAAATATCCGAATTGCCTTGTTCAATGCAAAATCACCTGTTGGTTCTGTCAACATTTTCGACATAAGCAATTCAAAGTGTTGGGCAGACATTTCACCTATTCGTAGAGCATTAAGTAAATCTGCAAATGTTGTGTCTCCTTGCTGTCTCATATTTTGCGTCAGTTCAACTAATGAAAACATTCGCCATAAATGTGGAGCGGGCAAGAATATTCCCGGTTGTTCAAACACTTGTGCACCTTTAACTGGAGGCAGTTGCATTAAATCACCAAACAGAATTACGTTGATGCCTCCAAACGGTATGTTTTCCTTTTTCTTCAGCTGTCTAAGGCGCGAATCAATCATGCACAGCATTTCATACGGAACCATACTTATTTCATCGATGAAGATAAACTCGATATCTTTCCATTGTTGTCGCATAATCTTTAAGTAATTTCCTGTTAGTAATGGCATGTTTGGTGTTATGAAACCATCTTTCTGAACAGGTAATTTCAACAAATTATGGAGAGTTGTTCCACCAACCAATCGTGCAGCTACACCTGTCAAGGCACCTACTTTCGCTGCTGTTCTTCCATAACATCGGTTAACTTGGTTTTTCAGCGTGTTAAAGGTATAAGTTTTACCAGTTCCTGCTCCACCAGTAACAAACAGTCGGACACGATTTTCACTTCCATTAAGTTGTTCTTCTATACTGTTAGTTACAAAATTGTATAGCTCCATTTGTTTCGGATTCATACCATTACGAGCAGCTTGGAATTGCTCCTCTGTCATGTTTTGATCCGGTATTTCCTCCTCAAATTCAGCTTCGATATTCTCTTCTGGATCAAGAAGTTGAAATGCATGAGCCTGGATAAAGGCATCCTCTAACTGCTGATCTCGCTCTATAAAACTTTCCATGTAGCGACTCGTCTCTTTCAATTGAGCTTCACGAGCAATGAAAGCTTCACGAGCACTATCAAATTCTTCCAACAACTCACTTTCATTGAAATATGGTACATACTGCAGCAGACGACTGTAGAAATAATTCTCTTGATCGGTATGCATCATAAAGAATGGCACTCTTACAACAGTAGGTACATTACGAATCACCATTTTAGAATTATCAGTTAGACTAATAAGTCTTCTTCTCTCTGACTGATCTTCCATTTCAGCATCGATACTTTCCTCATTATCTGCTGCACTTTTCTTATAATATGGCTCGAAAAGCATGGCGAATTCCAAAAGACACATATTCGCAAAGTCATAAGTTGGATGGCTTCGTGGGCGCTTCTCATATCGCTGAAATATATTTGAATTAGTTCCAACTGGTTCATTTCCTTCGTACCGAATCGTAAAGTATCGTTGCTCTGGCTTACGAGTATTCAGAAATACACACTTTCTTGAACTTTGGTGGAACGGTAAATGTCCTAATCGATATACGCATTCACACGCTGAAAGTTGTCTATCCTTTATAATGCGCATGCAGGCCTTGAACAATTGCCGTGACACATTACTTTCTTCTCGGCGAATATTTCGGATAGCCTGTGCAACACTTTCATTAAGATTTGTTGGCTCCGATTTGGCAATGTATTTTGCGATGTAATGAGCAATGGATTCATTACTTCCACATGGCTGGATGTCCATATTGCCGTCCCATAATGTTAAAATCGTGGAAGAGTAATTGTTAACCATGTTATCTTCAGCTCTTCGTTTTAAAATGCAAATTCGACCACAATTCCGAATAAATTCATTAGAATTCGTTGAAATAACTCTAGTTCGCTCCGATGCACTTCGCGGGAATCCAAATCTACAAGAAATGTTGTTGTTTTTATAGCATGTACTTCTGTGCTGATGCATTTGGTTTCTGTTTACAATATTATGGAGTTCGGAGTCTTCATTTTCTGACGGAAGATGGCATGAAACGACATCATCAATCAATTTCAAACCTTCATCAGTGTCAAATGATGGAGCATTTTCAATCCACAGGACCATGTGAATATGTGGACTTCCTCTGTTTTGAAATTCAACTCTCCACCAAAAGTCCTTAATTCTTCCACCTAGTACGTCATGATTATTTTTGAGATATTTCATAAAAGCATTGAATCTTTGCATGAAATGACGACTAACAATAACTGGGTAAAATTCAATGAGTCGTTGAGCTTCATCAATACTGATGCTACTGGGATCAACATCAGGTCTTCCATCTGCAATGAGCAACGCTCTTCGCATATCTGGCCAGTTTAAATCATTACAGCTTAATGTCATGAACCATGTTGGAGGACCAAGACATCGAATTTGTGCAATCAACTCGTTATGTGCTGTTCTCCAATAAGCAGCTGAACCTCTCAAATTTCTCATGTAGACATGCAGATCTTTAACTGCTCCTTCTTCTCCTCTAACTTTCTGTACACAAGCCGAAATTGTGGATTGTACTCGATGAAATTCAAACATAGACAGTGCATAAAATAGATAATCGTTTCGTTGGAAACGCGTATCTCTTCCAAGAATGCGGAACTGAAAGTAGTCCAATGGTGATATTTGAACTTCACGATCTTCTTTCAATCCGTTTACTCCGTACGGAAAGAGGAAATACCAAGAAAATTCCTCTGCTTTCATTTCATGGTTAACATTTACAATATTATTTGCTGTTTTACGCACAATTTCATTGATATTATTGCTTTCCACAAAAACATCTTCCACATCCGGTGGAGCGACGTCTATTGGTGCCATTACAGATGTTTGTATATGAATGTGTTCTGACATTACCTCACCATCTATGTCAGGCTGATAGCGAATGGAAGCATGTTGTTGAACTTCTTCCTGTTCTTGTTGGGTAAATGCGAATTCTCGCGTTGCATGGTTTCTCAAGTATTTATCATTTTGCATAACATTTCCAACAATTTTCACATTTATGTAATGGATCGAAAACTGTTGATCTACTGGTCGAAGTACACGTCGACAAATGCGATGAAGTTCCTCAATTGTATCGCACTCGACAATGCAAGCTTTACCATTGTCATTTTTCAGTGGAGCGCCCTTTGGTCCACAAGAATGGGAATCGGTGAAATAGAACTTGTCATCCAAATGCATTAATCCTAGTGACTTCGAACATCCAACTAGAATTCCTGTATTACGATCAGAGAATAAATCTCGCATAGCATTCAGCAAAGTTTTTCCAACAACTCCATCGTTCTTTCTATCAATTAAATTTCCTTGACACAGCCAATCATCGTCATAGTTCAAGGAAAATGCATTATCATACATTAGGAAGTCATGCTTGATAACGTCCAAATTACGGAGTTCCAAATAGCCACTATCTGGAATGAGCACAACATCTTTTCCCTTCTCTCTCATGAAGTAAGTCAGAAACCGAATTGTTGCATAGATGTTATCGCCTTCGAACATGTTTTTATTCAAAACATTTTTATCCCACTGGAGAGGCGACAAAATTTCAGCTCTCACAATATTAGCAATTGCCATCGCAAAACACTGCACTCCAGCATATCCGGACCGGAAAATATTGCTGTTGCCTTGATGCCAATCAGCAGTTAAAATTCTCGAAATGTTTCGATTTTTATCAAGTGGGATATAGGCACTTCGTCTTTCAACTTGTATAACATCATCTTCAATATCTTGACTTTGTACATGTTGCTCTTGCTGTTCTATTGGTTCAACAACACGTATGATGTCTTCAGGATCAAGTCTGGCAAAGTGATCGGTTTTAACATCACTGTATAAGGGGTTATTAGTCTGAAGCCAAGTCAATGCCTGATACACACGGTCACGAGATATTGTAAAATCTCTGGATCTGTTGAGATTTTCTAAAGTTTCAGTAACGACGACAATACCTGCATCATCGCTAGATCGGGGAAGCATTTCAGGCAATTTTTCTGCAACTTCAAATATATCCAACGCAAAGAGCGTTGCGTTTCCCTGAAATCCATATTGTCCGAATCGACCGTTAAACTTTATTACTTTAACGAACGGAATAATTCTAGCCAAAAGTCTCCGTTCTGGCTCGGTTAATGCACTAATGACATCTGGAATAATACCTGGATCTAAATTATTCCAGTAAGCCTTAGAAGGACATTTCTTCTTTTGGCCGTTCTTAAGATGCGTATTGCATCTGTGGCAAACAATCAGGACATCCTTATTTGCAAGTTCTTCTGGTAAATATGATTTTGCAACAACATTTCGATAATTTACTACCTGATTTGGGTAGCACTGCTTGAGACATATTTCGCAAATTCTATCGCAAAACGTATTTATTGCACGAATAAACTCATCACCATCGCTCAAACGATTTGCATATACAAGTCGTGAGCGTCGCAAGCATTTGTTATGCTCTTGCTGTGTTTCATTTGCTCGAGATTCTGCATTGCGTGATGCATTAGTTGCAAGGCGGTTTAACCGTTCATCATCATTCTCAACCGCACGAGCTAAAGCATGTCTTTCAGCATCAAGTGCTAGGCGAGAAGCCTCCTCATCGGGAGTTTGAGTCACACGAGCTAAAGCGTGTCTAACAGCATCAAGTGCAAGGCGAGAAGCCTCCTCATCGGGAGTCTCAGCCGCACGAGCACGAGCTTGAAAATCTTTCTTCTTGGTGAGACGAGCAATACGTTGTGTTTCAGTCTCATTTTCAGCAGTTTTCTTGCGTTTGGCCAGTCTTTCTATCTTATCCTCGGCAGTTTCACGCAAACGCTTCTGCTGGTATTTATTTCGGGCTTTTTCCAAGCGCCGTTTCTTTTGTGTGGCAGTTTCTGGCATAGTAAAATACTCACCTGCTCTTTTTTCCAAATTCGAAATTCACTTAATTACTAAAGAAATCACTTAATTACTAATTTAATCACTTATTTGCTATTTGAACCACTTAAAAACTAAGTCACTATTAATTTTCAGTTTTTGCTTCTTATTCCACTTTCAATATCTCAATATCTATATCAATATCAATATCAACATCTATATTATGCCTTTAAAACTCTTTTCCACAAAATATCCACTTTAATTTCACTTGATTTTACTCAATTTTCTTGATTTTTGGTAAATTTTGCCGAATTTGATTTTGTTTTGTTTACTTTAACAAAAAGCGCGCAAATCAACTTCGTGGTTGGTTGATTGATTGTTTGGCACAAACCTGCTATTGTTGTGGTGTGTCATCGTATTCAACGTTGGCCTTGTGTTTGTTGTTGCTTTGCAGGCGTAAAAAAGTGATTTTTGTCCATTTTGATATAATTTTCCCACGCGATTTTCACCGGTTGTTCGTATCCGATTTCATTAATTTTTGGATCAAAACGCTAGTGCGGGTTTCGACGAAGAGTTTAGGCCAAAAATTAAGGCGATCCGATATCGGCGAGCCGAGATTTAAGCGATTTTAATTTGCGATAATTTTACCCATTGTGTGCTGTACCATCATATTTATCGTTGGCCGTTTGTTGGTTCGCTGCTGCTGCCTAAAAGGTTTATGTCTGCACTAAGCGCTTAAGTAGGGCATTAACATTTAATACTGTTGCATACTTGGAGGGGAACACAATTGAAGAATTAGGTAATTAGTTGCAGCATAACCGGCTTATCTGGAGACATGAAATCTTTAAAATATTGCATTGTCACCGGAAGCAAGACTGTATAAAAAATTTCAGCTCGATCGGATATCAGGAAGTGGTCGAAAAATCGATCGCAAGATTTGACCTCCACAGACAGACCTACAGGAAAGCAAGTTAAGAAAAACGTGGTAAAAAAGCATAATGTGAACACCATCCCAGTGTGCACATCGGATCCGAATCGGATCCGTAACGGATCCGAATCTTCGTACTTTTGATCCGATTCGGATTCCGTTTCGGATCCGATTCGGATCCGAAATCGGGAAGAATTCCCCTCTCCGTTTCGGATTCAGTTTCGGATCCGTTTCGGATCCGAATCGGATTCCGTATCGGATTCCGTTTTTTGTCCGTTTCGGATCAGTTACGGACTTCATATTCGGATCCCATTCGGATTCAGTTTCGGATCCGTTTCGGATCCGTATCGGATTCCGTTTCGGATCCGATTCGGAATTTGAATGTCAGAAATATAGGTCCCCTAAGCAAGTTTGACGCATTTAAATTTGAAAACTTTTTACAACAAATCAAACGTAAATTGAAGCAAAAACGATTTTTTTGTTCCCAAATTTACAAGAGAATGGTGGAAGCAAGTTTAAATGATGTTAATATCACTTCAACAAATGAAATAAACGAGTACAATGTTGGCGAATTCAAGGATGGCTCGTATTTATTTATTCAAACAACAAATTACTATTTTTCTTTGAAACATCCAAATAATGTTTACACATATAATGGCAAAGTGTACAAAGTTGACGCAATTAAAAAAATTTCGGGAAAGTATGTAGTTTCTGGTTATCCTATAGCAGCGCGAACGTTCTTCACTAATGACCACAGCCAACTTCATATTCTGACAAATAGTTGTATTCGGTATGAAGGCCAGCTACAGCAGCATTTGCCTAATAATATAAATAAGCTGTTTAAAATTAGAGTAGGTAGAGAACTCTATTTTGTGGCCCTAATCCACTGAACATTTGACACATATGTGTCCTATTTTAGGTTCCACAAACCAATCACTGACTGTACGGACGAGAGGAGTTTTTAGTGAGTGAAAGTCTCACACTGACATTTGGCTTTTAATGCTTTTCTCCTATTCAAAAAAAAAAAAAAAATAAAAAAAAATCGATGGTGATTTCAATTGAGTTTTGTTAGATAACTTACGAAATAAATTATTAAAAACTGATTTTGTTCGGTCCCACATAAAGACCTTTTCTTAAACAAAGTCCCCTTTGTTAGAAAATTCCTTGTTCCAAAACTAAGAAAATTTGCCTTAAAAAAAATCATGATTCCTTTTTTAAAATTTATCTAGTCAATTCGCAATTTTACTGAATCCGATTTTGCAGTTTTCTCGGATCCGAAACGGATCCGAAATGGATCAGTCAATTCGAAATTTTACTGAATCCGTTTTTACAGATCCGAAACGGATCCGAAATGGATCAGTCAATTCGCAATTTTACTGAATCCGTTTTTACAGATCCGAAACGGATCAGTCAATTCGCAATTTTACTGAATCCGTTTTTACAGATTTTTCGGATCCGAAACGGATCCGAAACGGATCAGTCAATTCGCAATTTTACTGAATCCGTTTTTACAGTTTTTTCGGATCCGAAACGGATCCGAATCGGATCAGTTTGTTAGCGATTACACTGATTTCCGTTTTTAAAGTGTTTACGGATCCGAAACGGATCCGAAACGGATCCGCGTCCGTTCTTGTGCACACTGGGATAGTTTCAAAATGATTTCGAGAGCGAAACACCGGCGTTTCAGCTGAAACGCGGTAAATGTGAATAAGCTATAACACCCAAATTGCATAACTACTTTCTTACTAGTATATAAGCATCTACATATCTTCATAAGTCCAGTGCTATCGATCGTTATTTCTAAGCGCACAGCTGGTGTCGTACATATTGTTACATATATATATGGATTTATGTGCATCGATATACATACCTACATATCTAGGCATACATACATATATGTGATTGTTCTGATCACGGACAAATCCATTATATTTCCCAGTGAAGAGAATATTTTGAATTTGATAATACAGCGGTTTATTAATAAGCAACGATCCATATGCACTTATAGGCCAGAGCATGATAGTGGATAGAGAAATATTTTGTATACATATATACATATATCGTAATAAGTTTTAGGAACTAAGTATACGAGGTAGGAGAAATAAGTTTGAGCTTAGGAGTTTTTATTATTTGTTTTTTTTTTTTATTCGATCATTGGGAAGAAATTTGAATGAATTGTAGGAGATTTGGATCATAGTCATAGGAGTAATAACTAAGTAAATAAAATAAGTTTGAGAATAGGAGGTTATTATTGTTATTTTATTGTATTAGGGAAATAGTTCAGGTCAGACCTTAATTATGCGATTGCTATATGTGAAATAATGAATAATTTAAAACCGGATTGAAAGAAAATGGTGACGACCAATTGGTCACCAAGTAACTGTATGCGTTTCCTAAGCAGGTTTGAGATCTCGACCCGTGCGTAGGCGTAATTCATAGCATATACCCCTGAATATTATTTTTCTTTCATGAAGTATAGTTTTATGAATGAATAATAATGTTTAGCGTAAACGATAATAAAATGTTAAAAAAATGAGGCCACGATTAGCATTAAGAATTGAAGTTGATTTGTTAATAAATTTAAGAGATTTTGTAATTCTGAACTATAATCATTTGGTGATCTTATTTCGAAATGGTCTATAGATAGGGTAACAGGTAGGTAATGGCGTAATAACAGTGTAAGTGTGTAACCCCAAACAAATATTATCGAATTGGGACATCCTAAACTTAGGGCTACAGATGTCAAGGAAGGTTTTAAATAACCTCAAAGGGAGGGTAAAGACGCCGACGTCGACATATCACCAGTCGACCATGAAAGTTCAAGGATATGTAGTGCAAGAAGGCATTTGGTACGATTCTGCCTTGCATTGCATTTCATTCTGCGTGTTGTTTTTTTCTTTTTATGAAACCAGGTGTTATTGTGGAGAGCTCCGTATTTCTTTTTTCTTTCTCCTTTTAAGTCTTTTAACAATTTCTTTATGGCTCCGGTGGGTCACCGAGGCCTAGCTGGCATGATTTTTTAGAAGTAAACGTGTTATCGCTACCAGAGAGGGTCAACAAGAACCACCCCGTCCGGCGAGCTCTAGTCGCGCAATACGCCAGCATGCCAGCGCAGTTGATGATCTGGTGGAATCAATCTCATGCGTTCGGTACACATTACATAATGGTGCCCGAGGTGGAGCATGAAATGGTCTACTGACGAGGTGCTAGGAGTGGTCGTGTGTATCTTGCTAATACAGTGGGGATTATTCATTTGCGTACAAGGTGTGTCTTCAACATACACATTGTGCCTTGACCGTACACGTTACAAAATCCTGCCTACCACTAAGCTCCATTTTCGCCCATTTCAATCCCAAACTAAGATTGGACAAATAATAGTCCCTGGCAAAATTTCATTGTGAGCGGTGAAGATTTACGGCAGTTACAGTGTTGACCAGCAAGACAGACAGACGGACATGGCTCAATCAACTTAAAATGTCCTAATCGAAAATCGTCCGAAGATACCAAGGGTCTAATTTGGCTCCTTCTATGCGTTAAATTTGTTCCATATTAAATGATATAAATGTTATAAAAAGAACATCGTGAGAAATATGACAAATATGTTTTCATCAGCTGAGTACTATAAAGCTCCGTACGCCATCAACTTAATTTCGAGAAAAACAGCATTTAACTTTAGAGGCTTAGAGGTGAAAGTGGATTATAGAGCACCATTGACACTGAGTATCTCAGCAACGGAGTGAGATAGCGAAATTCTGAAGACAGCGTTCGAAAGAGCAACATTTCCAACCTCTGTTTCTAATCTTAGCTTAAAAGTAAAATTGGCGTATGTAGCTTTATAGTACTCAGCTGACGAAATGCCTTTAATATTATGCAGTATTTACTTTGTTTGAACCAAACTACGAATTTAGGGGATAAGCCTTGATACATTGACCGGCGCACAGTGCTGTATAATGTGAAAATCTAGCATATGAGGCTGAAAAGTGACTATGTCCAAAAAGGGGTTTTTAACATTATATGAGTAGAGGAATATCCTAGGATGTCACAACAATAAAGTATTTGAAACACTCCACTCCAGCAACATTAAAAGTAAGTTTTCCACACCCAACAAAATGAATTGAGGGCAATGTTTATATAGTACCCCGTTTTGCTGATCTAGAACATATTTAAAAAAAGTAAAGAAATATTGATTTTGCTTTATTGATGTGAGATTTCACAGAAAATGACATGGAAACGACTTTTCCGTGAAATGTATGTTTCTACATTTAATGCAAAACCAAAATGGAGCGGAATCTTGGAATCTCCTAGAGGAATTTGTGGCGTTTTTAGCCAGTGATGATTCCGAAAAGTATGACGTAATGGTGACTTTTCTCGTTCAGTTCCAAGGGATGTACCCCTAGCAATAGACCGATTTGGTGTGCATTAGCTTTATACACCCTTAGGGTTCCTGCCAAGTTTCAGCGAAATCGGTTAATTTTTTCTCGGAGAGCCCCTAGCAAAAGTGAATAAATATATTACACAGTAACAGGTTGTCAAAAGCAGAGAAAACAAAACAAAAACATATGGTCTTCTGCACAAAATATTATAATACATTATTACTTAGGAAATTTGAGCGCAGAGCAAGGACGCAGCTGGAATAGTATATTTTATTCCTCATGGAACATCCAGAGATGCTTAGCGGAAATAATACACCTACGCATCCGCGGCAAATAAGAAGAAGGAGCACCAACTCTCTGATCTGCCCCAGCATTTTACCACAGACAAAAGCTTTTTTGCTGAGTTCAAAAAGTAATTTCCCCCCGCTATCGGTCCAACTACACGAGACTTAGGCCTTTAACGATTGAGGTATTTATACTCCAAATGTATATCATTACAAAGGTCTTTCTAAATTCTTTAAATAAGTGCATAAACATATTTTTGTTATTAACCCATTGGGGAGCAAATTAAAAAACTATTTTTTAAGCTCTCTTTTCTGATATAAATTTATTTTGTATACCCTCACCCATAGGATGGGGGTATATGTATATCATTTAATACGGAAAAAAGGTAACGCATAGAAAGAGGCATCAGTATCTTTGGATGAACTCAGTATCTTTGGACATTTTAAGACGATTGAGCCATGTCAATCTGTCTGGCTGGGTGGTCTACACGATAACTGCCGTAAATATTTATCGATCACAGCGAGATTTTGTCAGTGACTATTATTTGTCCATGGTTAGTTTGGGATTGAAAATGGGCATTGTGGCCAAGCCCCCTCTGGTACCTCCCATACAAATCCACACATTTAGTACGAAATCATGTGACAAACATTGATTAATAATCGGTAAATATCTACTTAATTGGACAAAATGGGCGAAGTCGCCAGTCCCATTCTGGTACCTCCCAGGCAAAAGCTTGGTGGTCGTCCGGGTTGTCAATGCGATAAGTCGTGTGAAACAGTTACGATCTTAATGAAATTAGGTTATAGGCTTGAACTCGTTAAACGCGAGTCACAGGCAAGGGTGATTTTGCCACGCCCATTTTAGTACCTCCCATACAAAAGGCCAGATAACTTCCATAAATCTTTGCCTATCACAATGATATTTTGATAGTGAACATTATTTGTCCAAACATAGGTCGGGGTTGAAAATGGGAATTGTGCCCACGCTCCTTCTGGTACCTCCCATACAAATCGATACACATTTGGTACAAAATCGTATTTCTCCTAAAACTGGTTTCTGGTAGATATGATTAGCTTCAACTCAAACATCGGTTTTAATCTGTAAATATCTACTTAACTGGCGAAAATTGGCGAGATTGCCATGCCTGTTGTGGTACCTCTCATACGAATGTTTGGTGGTCCGGGTTGTCAATGCGATAAGTCTCGTGAAATACTTCCGATCTTAGTGAAATTAGGTTATAGGCTTCAAATCATTAAACGTAAGTCACAAAGTAAGACAAGGGTGATTGTGCCACGCCCATGTTGGTGATTCCCATAAATTTGTTGCTCGCCCGGCTGGTTGTTCGGCAAGATAACTCCCGCAAAACCGAACCAATCTTTATGGAGTTTGATACTCGACAAAATTTACTCAAACGCACACGAAAGGTGGGCGGAAAACCGGTTGATCGACACGATAACTATCATAGACTACAAGCGGTCTTAATGAAATTTGGTGCTCGCCAATTTTCGTTCCTCCCATACTAAAGTTGGGGGGCTTTCCGGTTGGCCGACTCGATATCTCTCGTATACCACAACCGATCTTAACAAAATTTGGTACAAGTCAATATTTTGTGCAATACTGTGGAAAAACAGATGAATAACTTCGCCATGCCCATATTTGTACCTCCCATATAAATATTAGGCTGACAATTGGCTGGTAGTCACGAGAACTCCCCATAATCACTTAGGATCGTAATTAAGTTGGGCATTGAATAATATTTAGCGCAATGCCACTCTGCTATTGAATATTGGCACATTTGCACATTTGAATTCGGCCGAAATTACTTACTTTTTTTACTAATTGCACTTCTGACTGCATAACACCCAAAGAAGTACGCAAAATTACTTCTTTGTAGACTCTGTACTTCTGTTTGTACTTTTTTTTTGTTATGCCAACAATAAATACGAAAATGTTACTTCTTATTCATACCAAAAATCGTGTTCTATGCGGCATGTGAAAGAATATTCAGTTTGATGTATAATTTTTGGAGAAACGAACTAAATTAACTTCTAATTCAAAATTTATAAAACTAATTAAAAAACTAATTTTACGTACACTTGTAATGAGTTTGTAAATTTTTTAAAAACAGAAAATGGTAAAAACGGAATAGCTAAAATCAAGTCCACAGATACTATAAATATTTTAAATTCGTTCGAAAAGTTGTAAAATAATATTTTTGATTATTAAATAATTAAAACAAGAAGGTTATATTCTGTATTAAAAAATTTTAATATAGAATAGATTACAATCTTTTTACTTTTAAAAATAAAATGTGAAACACCTGACTAGTTATTATTTAAAAAAAATATTTGTGGTCTCTTAGTTTGTTCGTTTTTTTCTTTAACTTAAAGTTGTTACTGTTATGTACTGATTTTGTTTTATTTCCTAACTTAAAATTTAATTTTTCTGTACTGAACTTTATGATTTTTTAATACGAGAAAGTGTACTTTTATTTTCTTAATTGTACTGCCTTGTTTTCCTCGATGTACTTTTTCTGTCGATTTCAAATCTGGCATTCCTAGTCGCAATGAATGACTTCGGGTGATGGTATGTTTAAGTCGATTCACCCGATTAGAAAAATGCCCCATTATACTTATTTTTTGGTTGGCTCCGATAATAGACAAGACTTTACCCTTTTTTGAAGGTATAGCACTCACCACTATCCCTTCAGAAACCGGAGATTTTTACGCTGAAAATTTTTAAATGCATTTCGCGCTTTTTCAATTTTTCTGACACAAAACAAGTAATTTTTCTTTCTGCTCTATTTCCAAACTGCAATGAAACAAAAGTGCTGCCTCCATTTAATTGTGCCTTCTTGTCGTTTTGAACGAAATATATTATTTGTTTTTTCTCGTATACACTTTCATTGTTTACTTGTAGAATTTATAAAATTGTGTTGTATCAACTTTCCGGCAAACAAAACAGCTGCACGTGCTGTTACCTTAAAAAAAAAAAAAATGTGTTAGAATACCGATTTGTGACAATTGTCACATTGCTGTCAAAACACTACCAGAATAGGGGTGTAGTGAAAGTGGATGCAAATCTATGAACTTAAAACTACTTTAATTTTACGTTCAATCCATACACAATATCAATGTCAGCTGAAAAGCATTGGCAACATGCACGTAAGCAAATATGGACGTCAACTAATTTAAATTATTGTCAATTGTATCGTCAACGCGTTGGCAGCATTTGCGTTCCTCAACTCGAAAATTAGTTGATAAGCTGGTTTTCAAATAAGTCAACTAATGTAAATGCAAATAATACGCTGACTTTTGCCGCCAACAGTTAACTTTGCGCGAAATGACGTTGCGTCAACTAGTGTATATCGAGACTTAAAAGCGGAAATTTTTTCAAAAAAAAGTGCCCTGTCATGTTTGTCACAGTCTGCAACAGTGTGTGGCGTTTAGTCATACAGCTGAAAGCAATAAACGTCATAAGGCGCAAAAGTCTACATACCGCCAAATTTCTAAATGTCAAAAAAGCTCAAATGTTATGCCATAATGTCGAAAAATGGTTTGTCCTATATGACATATTTCGTTTTCAAATCTGAGCGTGTTTTTTTTTGCATTATGACATTTATTGGCACACATATTGCCCATTGAGATTTTGGATGTTATTACCCATAGAGCAATTCTTATATCTTGAGTTTACTTTTCGCTCAGCAAATTTATGACATTTGGCTTGGTGTGACATGAACGTTGAATGTTGGAAATAATTACATTAATATTACCAGATAGAGGCAATGGTTCAAAACAACCAACAAAATAACAAGAAGGGTATTTCGTTTTGTGTGGTAAAGATATTGTGTTAAATACAACACAATTATATGCCAACAATAACAATCAAGAAAGAGTGTAAAACACATTTAAATTTAACAGTTTGTATCAAAACGACAAGAAAAATTAAATTCAGAAATTCCTGTAATTCTTGTAATTTTCGTCAAACATCTCTCTTTCACACCGACCTCACCACGAAGTGTGTGAAAGGAAACGTCAGAAGAGATAAATATTCTCTCTATATATAAGAATTACTCTATGTTATTACCATTTCTGTGTGGAAGACAATTATACATATATTTTTTATTACTATAGTAAAAATTTATTGGGATATTTTAAAATATATCCCAACAATGTGCGCACAATGAGATTCTGTTTGTTAATATGGAGTAAATGACTATCAAATGAAAGAAAATAAATTTGTACATACCACAAAATAACCAATTCTGTATATGATCTGACCCTCCGAGGGCCTATTTTATTGACTATTATGGGGTAAAAAATGTAGGAAAGGTTTTTATACGACACAAATCTTTAATTCCGGCTACTCAAAAGGTAACTTATAATTATTGCAAAGAAAAAATGGAATTTAGGTCACGGTATGTATGTATTCGATGGGTCTTTCTAGTGTTGTTTTCCTTCTTGATTAGTGTATTCAAAACCGAAACCGGTTAACCGAATTCCGGCCATTTAACCGTATGACGGTTTTCTAAAAATTGCTATTTTCGAAGAACCGGTTTCGCCGGTTAGTTTAAGTTGATTAACCGGTTTTTACACAACTGATATAACACCGCAGAATTACATACCTAAAGCCTTTTTCATAGCTCATTATGATTACTGGCCCAATCAGACAGACACAAAAGACTTTGCTAACGAATTATTTCACCGACAATTTGCTGAAATTGGTTGTCCAATGGCATTAGGAGTCATATCTGACAACTCCGATTTATATCTAAGTTCTGGATCTAATGACAACATAGGTGGTATGTTAGCCGAAATGCATAAAAAGTATAAAAGTACGAAACGTCCAAAGGAATATTTGCTCAGCGATGATTTTGCCTAATTGGGTAAATGAAATGTGTATGAGACGAGATAGGTTGAATAAAATAAATAAATAAATAAGGAGTGGGATACGTAAACTTTGGAACTTGAACCTCCCGGTATTTCGAAGCAGATGACCCATTTCAAATCTATGAAGTGACAGATTATTTGTTAAAGCCTAGACATTTTCAAAATTAGTCGCTTTACGCTCTAAAATATATTGGGAAATATTAAAAACTTTCTTCCAAAGTTCTGACTTTTCAACTCAAACTTTCAGAAATCAACGAAATAAATTCTACTAAAATAGAGTACCATCAACAAAACTACTCGTGTACGTTCTCGTCCCGTGCGTTCAGTGGAAATTATTGCGGCTTTAGCTGAAAGTGTGTTCGAACAGCCGTCAACATCAACTCGCCACCGTTCGCAGAACTGAACATTTCTCGCACTTTTTGCATAATTTTGAGCGTTTTACGGAAAAATCATGTTTCCCAATGAACCTCATTTTCACCTCAGGGATTACGTTACCAAACTCAATTGTCACATTTGGCGCTTGGAATATCTACATGTCGTCGAGGAGAAACCGAAGCATCCACGAGTGACTGTTGGATGCGGTTTTTGGCCAGGCGGCATAATAAGCTCAATTTTCTTCAAAAATGAGCAAGTAGCCGCCGTAACCGTCAATGACGAGCCTTATCGTGCCATGCTCAACGATTTTTTGTTCCCAAAATTTGAAATTCTGTACGCACTGTCGCAAACCGCATAATCAGCCGAAACCTGTAAGTCCATTGGCGATTTGAACCCGTTAGACTATTATCTCTGGAGTGCCGTAAAATATAACTGTTACACTAACAATCTCGAGTCCTTTGAGGCCTTACAACACGAAAGAAATTGAATAGATAACCAATAAAATCATAATTTTGAAAAAACTATCTATTAGTATTTTTTTAAAGCGAAATTAAATACCAACTTTAGTTTCCCATGACATCCCATGAAGGAATAGGCTCACACACTTTGATTGGGACCTGCAGTTGTACACCGGTTCTGCACGGTACCTTGTCAAGCAATTTCATGGCTATGTACTCGATAGTCGATATCAAAATACAAGGAGACGAATTAAAAATAAACAATGTTTATAAAACGCGTAGTTGTCCATTTTGTAATTAAAACCGAAACCGGTTATTAACCGGTTTCTATACCTCAGTTTAACCTAAAACCGGTTTCGTCAAAGTCGGAATATTCGAAGAACCCGAAAACCGACATTTTTGAAAAACCGGTTTTTTGAATACACTATTCTTGATGATTCTTTCCTTGCCTTCCTGATTTCTGCAGTGACAACAAAGTTAATATAATAATTCTGCTTCCCTACTGGTCGGCCTAACGGTGTCCTCGCGTTTGCCGCGCATTCACGGAGCCCTAACAGTGCCGTCGCACCCGCTGCGTCGCATTCGCCTCCTGATACACTTACTAGTAGAATAATATTGATCCGGTGGGAACGTGTTCCCGGAACTTACTGCCAAAAAGAAACAAGAGGAACCAGTTCCTTTGGTTGGTTGGTTGAAAAGGCTGCAAGACAGCACGCTGTCTAGCACACTTAGTCTAAAGAAGCCCATTGTGATACCTGCAGTTTCCTCCATAGCAACTATTGACTAGTCGTCCAGCCAATTTGCCCTTTCTATAAATTTGTCTATAAGACCTACAGGAATATCCTGTAGGGCTACGGTGCTAACTAAATGTGTCACGAATATCCTACTTCTCAGTCCTGCCGGAGCAAGGCAATCCCAGAGAAGGTGTTTCGTCGTTTCCCCTTCCTCTTCCACGCAGCATCTACAGAGAGTGAAGTTTTTATGTCCCAATCTTAGGGCGTGTTTTCCAACAAGACAATGTCCCATAAGTGTTCGTATCATTGTGGATAATCTGGCTCTCGGCAAGTTAAGTAGTTGCCTAGTCCTCTTCCTGTCCACCTGTGGCCAGAGGACCCTGGATTGTTTGCAAGTTGAAGTAAGTCTCCACTTGTCCCTGAACATATTATCGGCCCACTGCCCGATCTGCAAACGGCAGGTAGAGATTGGCATATTAACACTTTCTTTTGCCGGAAGAACCTGTGCCGTAGTGCCCTGTCTAGCCAACACAGCCGCTGCGCAATTGCCTGGAATGTTGCAGTGTCCCGGTACCCAGATGAGCCTGATGTCAAAATACTCTACCATCACCCTAAGTTATGAGTGGCATTCTTTAACCGTCAGGGACGTAGCAAACATGGCTTCCAGGGATTTTATGGCAGCCTGGCTGTTTGTGTAGATACATATTCTCTGGAGGGTTGTGACACTACTTTCCAGTAGTTCAGCAACCTCCAGTATGGCAGTAATTTCCGCCTGAAATACACTACAGTGATCAGGCAGCATGAAGGAGATATCTACATTTAGGTCCGGTGAATGGACCCCATAGCCTACTTGCTCGTCCAACGCTAATCAGTGCTGATCTTTGAATTTTCATTAAGGAATTCGGAATATACGATGCCATAGAGTAGTAGTATTGGTCTGACTATTGGCATATAAATCCACATGGTGATCTTAGGAGACAGTCTCCAGCGCTTTTCAATCGCCCCTTTACAACAGTAAAGATCAACAGACGCCTTTTTCACACTCTCCTCCACATTCGGTTTCCAAGACAGTTTTCTGTTGAGAATTATTCCCAGATACTTGGACCTTTTCCGTCAACTGTAATTGCACCACATTAACTGACGGCAGTTCAAATACGGGTATTTTATATTTCTGAGAGAACAAGATAAGCTCGGTTTTAAGAGGGTTCAGCGATAGTCCGTTGTTAGCGGTCCAGTTCGAAATCAGACTAAGTAGGCTGGTTGTATTAATGCTAAGTAAATTGAGATTTCTACCCGTACAGATGATAGCAATATCATCGGCATAGGCAAAGGGCTGGCATTCGGCTCAGTCCACCTCAAGAAGCAGTGTATTGACAGAAGTTAACCATAATAGTGGAGACAGAACTCCCCCTGCGGTGTCCCCCAGTTAACGTTCCTAGCAATTGTAACACCACCCCATTCAGCTTTGACGGATCTATCCACCAGAAGCTTCCCAATTAGGCGTGTCACTAAGCTGTCGACTCCTACATTCTGTAACGACCTAAGAATCGCCGAAGGTTGAATGTTATTGAAGGCTCCCTCGACGTCCAGGAAGGTCCCCAGAGCGAAGACCTTATTCTGAAGAGAGTTTTCTATTATGCTGACTATAGAGTAGAGAGCCGTCTCAGTTGACCCGCTCTTGATATAGGCATGCTGAGAACTCGATAGTAGATTCTGTGGAAGATTACTTCGAACATGAATGTCCAGTAACCTTTCAAATGTCTTAAGAACAAAGGATGGTAGACTGATTGGTCTAAAGTCCTTTGGTTTGGCATGAGAGCATTTGCCCGCTTTCGGGATGAAAACCACTTTGGTTTGCTTCCAAATGCTAGGTAGCCCCTGAAGATTGCCTCCAACCAACTACAAGATGGGTATAGTGCCGCCTGTAGTTGCGCGGGCGTTATCCCTTTACAGCCCACTCAATTGCAATTAAGTTCCTTTTATTATTTCACTGTACTATCTCTCTCTATTTCTACCGTACAAATATATTATTCAGACTTATAGCGTTTTGTTAATCTCATTATAAGCCTCCAATCCATGCACACAATATGTTTTCCATAAATATGATAAATGACCGAATCCTGGTACTACTAGATGCACGCACTGACAGAATAACGGATTTAGTAGTTTGCGTTTTGTAATAATTGATTGTTTTACGAAATTGTCATAAAGCCCACAAAATGGTTAGAAGTACATAAGTAGAAGTACATCAGACGCCTCAGATTAAGTGTTACCATGTTAGCGTAACTTGCGCTAAGAAGAGTTATAGCAAGTGACATTTAGCCCAGTTTCACCACAAATGTTTCAGTTTTTTTAAATGCGTAGCAGAACGAGAGGATTGTTTTGTGTGGGACAGGAGATATCCAGAACGAAAGTAGTATCACTCTTTAAGAAACACATGACTAAAACGGAGTTAAACCTAAGGGAAAAGACAATACTTGACTCAGTGGGGGAATCACGAACACTTTTGGGACAAAGACTGTGGCAATATATAAAGACGATTAAAAGATTAAAACGAAGGAAATATTGAGGGACACATAGACGCATCAACCAAATATCCAACAGGCAATCTACAGAACGGGAGCAATTGATTAGTGGAAAAATTACATTAACGGAAATAATTATGAGAATAACCAGTTGCCTAACTTGGTTACTGTCCCATCCAGAATATATATGTAATATCCTCAATAAAACACGCGTCTATTCTATTGCTCTGCTCAACAAGAACCCCCTATTATTTATTTTTATGTATAAGTTTTTCCTGACAATAAATGACTTTATTGTCGATGCTACATGTACTTTCTTTCTTTTTTTTTACTTTCAATACATAGGTAGATTCATCGACTACATACATATGCTAATTTCGGAATCGGATTGGTACTGTACATTTCCGCTTAGGTGGTCGAATATCGCTAGAACTATTTTCCTGTCGTGAACTATTCGGTGATACCGATCACTCGATATTGATGGACATCCTTCGAACGACGGTCGTATGGGTGAAAATGCATTATTGTCGATTGAAATTCGCCTTAAGTGTGCGATATTTCGTCGCTTTAAATTTCCACTCTCCGTAGATTGAACTGTAACTTGAGAACCGTTTCTTTTTACAACCTTATGAACGGCTGGTTCAAATGGTGATTCTAACTTATTCCTCACCACTTGTCGCTTTAACAGCACCATGTCTCCTTCTTTCATTTCTATACGTTTTGCATGTCGTTTGGTGTCTGCATAAACCTTCCCTTTCTCTTTCTGTTCTTTGTCATCACTCAACTCTTCATCAATTTCCAAAGTTTGTGATATACTTGGAAGCTTATCTCGAATCTTCCAATTGGACATTAATTCAGCTGGTGATTTCAGCGTAGTTGAGTGCGGGGTCGATCGGTACATTAGCAAGTATTTACTCAAATCCTCCTTCCAATTACCTTTCATTGCCTGGCTGATTTTAAGCACCTTCAATAGCGAACGATTTTGCCGTTCTACCTCGCCGTTTTGTTGAGGCCGATAAGGTGTCTTTCAATTTGATGTTGTTGATGTCGCAATAATTTTGAAACTCAACACCAAATTGTGGTCCATTTTCAGCCGTGATTGACATTGGGAAGCCAAATCTGGCAAAAATATTTTCCAATCGGTTTATACTCTCCTTTGTATTAATTTTTGTCATTATTTCGACTTCAACAAATCGACTGTAGTAATCAACAATAACGAAAAGGTAATGTCCCGATGGCAATGGCCCACAAAAATCAACTGCAATATGCTGCCACGGTTCCGATGGTAGTTCGGTTCTACGTATCGGCTCCGGAGCTGACGGTGCACTCACTAATATGCAGCCTCGACATTTCTTAATCCTTATTTCTACTTGCTTGTCCATCTTAGGCCACCATACATTTGATCTCAGCCGTCTTTTCATTACTGTCATTCCAGGATGACCCTCATGTGCCAATTCCAACGCACGATTTTGCAATCTTAAAGGGATGACGATACGTGTGCCTCTTAACAATATCCGATTAGCAAAACTTAATTCGACAGCATATATTTTATACGGTTCAGCTGCACCTAGCTATTTTTGCTCCTCAACAGCTTTTCTTACAGCTTGAATTGCTGGGTCAACATCTGACTCCTGTGCTATTTCTTGAAGCTTTATAGCCTTTGGAGTTGCATATGAAAGCACCATATTGACATAGTGTTCCGAGTCTTCACTCCATCTTCCAGGTGGAGTAATCTTGGTTGAATCGATCGCAAGTCGCGAAAGTGGATCTGCTTTGTTTGATTTTCCAGGGCGATAGATCACTCTGTAACGGTAAGACTGTAACCTTAAAACTCATCGCTCAATTCGTGCACATGGCTTTGATTTCGGACTGAAAATTGTCTCCAATGGCTTGCGGTCGGTGACAAACAAGCTCAAACAGCTTTCCGTAAACGTAATGATGAAAGCGCTCTACGGCCCAAACTAGAGCAAGTGCTTCTTTTCTATTTGTGCGTATCTTTTCTCTACCGCGGACAATCTGCGACTTGCGTAGGAAATAATCCGAGGTCCTGATTCATTAAACTGTATTAAGACCACCCCCAAACCAACTAGACTAGCATCAGCAACTATTTGTGTACGGTCGTGAATATTATAAAATGCATTTGCCTGAATAGAACTCCATTGAAATGGCGTATTCTTTCGAGTTAATTGTCGTAATGGTTCAGCAATCGTTGCAAGGTTTGGTATGAATTTGCCTACATAATTGCCTAATCCTAAGAAACTTCGTACTTCTTCAGATATCAAAGGGTTTCGAAATTGCTTAATTGCTGCTACTTTATCAGTGGTTGAAGTAATGCCATTTGCTGACAAGTGATACCCAAGAAAATCAAGTTCAGCTACACCAATAACACATTTGTTCGTGTTTAAACCAACATTGAATTTCCTCAAACGATCAAAAAGTTTTACTAGACGTTGATCATGTTCACTTTTTGTCTCTCCGTAAACAATGATATCGTCAATAAAATTAAGACATCCCTCGCAACCATGCAAAATTTGTTCCATTATCTTTTGAAAGATTTCAGGCGCACAAGTTATGCCAAACATTAACCGAGTGTATCTGAAGAGACCTCTTTTCGTTATGAAAGTTGTAATTTCCCTTTTCCCTTGAATCGGGTGCAATTTCGACTTGATGAAAAGCTTGTTTAATGTCCAGCTTCGAGAATATTTTGCCTGTTCCCAAATGTGGTAGAAAATCTTCGATTGTTGGCAATGGGTGGTTTTCTCTGCTAACCGCCTCGTTTGCCCGACGCATGTCGACACATACATATGCGTATATCATCTCCTTTTGGCACTACAACAACTGGAGAAACCCATTTCGACATTCCATTCACCTTTTCAATAATTCCTTGCTGCAACATATCGTCGATCTTTTTGTCAACTGCGTTTTCAAGTGGAGCAGGGATTCGTCTATAAGGTTGAATGGCCGGCTTAATATTCTCTTTAATTGGTATGTGAACAAGGACACCGTTAATTTTTTGAAATTTCCCGCCATTAACAGTGACCTGGTTAATATCATACCCTATTTTCAAAACATTCAGTAGCATTGCCGTATCACGACCCAACAAAAATTTTCCACTTTCACCAACAACATAAAAATCAGCTATAACGCTCCTACCACCTATTTGGTTATTTGCTTTAAAAACGCAAATTAGTTTTAAAGTTTTTCCTCCATAGGCAGTGAATGATTTATTGGTCTCTCTCTGGCAGCTTGCTGTACAAATATTCTTCTTTTTTAGATAATTCCACGTTCCTTGATCGACGACGTTATATTTTGACCCAGAATCTATAATCGCTTTGATTTTGATACCACCAATTACACAGAAAATTTCGTTTGTATCGTCAACTGTGGTTATGCAAAATACATCATCGTAGTCATTACGACTATCTGTCCTTATAGAGGAAACCATCTGGACCGATTCTGTATCACGTTTGGCTCTTCCAACCTCCCTGTTTAAGTATCTCGCTTGATGTGTATTGTATTGTTCATTGTACTTGCGCTTTCGGATGTTTGTCGTCATACATTTCCGTGCAAAGTGATTCCTCCCACCACATTTCGAACATTCTTTGCCTTTTGCTGGGCAGCGATCATCATTCGCTTTGTGGCTTTTTGAACCGCAACGAAAACATTCGAAGCAATTGTTATAATTTTTGTTGTTTTGAAATTTTTGATGTTGAGGGTCTTTAACTTCAATTTTACACACTTCTTCAGGGTTATTTTGAGGTAAAGCGTTTTGACTGTCATCCGGTTTGTTTGCTCCAAACGACTTTTGTTGTTCTGATACTGCTTCAATGATTTTTTATTGCCATTTTTATTATTTTGTCTAAACTGTCGTCACCACGTTCAAGTATTTTCTGTCGCAATAAGTCCGAAGTACATCCTTCAGTAATTTGATCTTTGATGTTACTCTCAACTTGATTTCCAAAATTGCATTTTTCGGCCTGTGTTCGAAGTCGCATTGCAACCAACTCAATTTTCTCGTTAAGTTCCTTGTTTAATTTTGCGGAAAATGTGGCTTTCATAAGTGGAGTTACGTTTGGGTGCGAAAAAGTTTTGCAAATGTAACACCGCGTCATCATATACATCAAGATGCGGAATAAGTCCACTGACTAACGGTCCACGTTTTACCTCGTCTAGTGTATGTGGCAAGTTAAAGAACACATCTTGAACTTTTTGGCCAGCGTAATGTAACAACCAGTTGTACTTTTCGGCAGGATCTGTAATACGATTTGCAGCCACAAATATCTCGAATCCTCGTAACCAACTTTACCATTTATTTGCGCAATTACCATCTTCAATTTCAAACTTAAATTCCAATGATCCGGATATTAATTGTACCCGACCTGAGCCTAAAAATTTAAGAGAAAAAAAAATAAAAAAAATTAAGATATGTAAATGCAGATTCAGATCAAGTTCCTAATGTTCAACATCTTGATAGTCATCGTCTTCGTGAATTATCGTATTTAATTCGCAATAAACACAGAATTGTTCATTCCAAATACATAATGTACTTCTTAAGCATAATATTTTCGAATTCAATCTAAGTGATACTTAATTTAATATCAAAAATTGCTTTGTCTGAATTTGATCATTTACGCACCGAATTTAATCATCGCATAAGCAATACATTTTCCGAAGTTATCCAACTGCGAACATAATCTAAACGTCGCATTACGAATGCATTGCTTTCTTCTCTGAATTTAACCACTTGCGAACCGAATTTAATCATCGCAAAGCAAAGCAACACATTTTCGAACTTACTTTCTTTTCTGAATTTAATCAATTTGCGAACCGAATTAAATCATCGCAACGCAAAGCAACATATTTTCGAACTAACTTAATAGCAAAATGAATTTGAACATCTCATTTGTCCGATTTCGACACTCATAAAGTGTTAATGTATATACCGCCACACATCTTATTATAATAATCAATCCCCCCCCCCCCCCACTTTAGTGGGCTAGATGCAAAATTAATTTTCCGTCAGACGTCTTTAGGAATTCATTTCACATGATTTTCCCTCGAAATTTGTCACATTTGAAGAAAATGAGAAAAACAACATTAAATTTTAAATTTAAGTCAAAAACAAAAAAAAAAATTTTATTCGAATTTTCTTTAGAAATCAATATTTAAATATTTCGGAAATGATACCAATATCTTTCTAATTTGTCACGAAATAGGTATGTTGACCAAATCTGCCTTCGACGCCGCTGCCGTTCATGTTCCTTTTACTTTTCTCCTTAGCGCCTTCGTTTTTGAAATTCGGATATTCCAAACATAAAGACATTCTGGAAAATCAGCATCAACGTCTTTTTTTCACCCGTATTATTTGACTGCATTTTAAATATTTCACTAAGAAAAACAATATATATTTTTTTTGATTTTATTTTCTCCTCGTCGCCAATGTAATATCCTCAATAAAACACGCGTCTATTCTATTGCTCTGCTCAACAAGAACCCCCTATTATTTATTTTTATGTATAAGTTTTTCCTGACAATGAATGACTTTATTGTCGATGCTACAATATAGACTACCCAAAATCCATAAGGATAGAAATCCACTTAGACAGATCTGCTCGGCTATCACCTTACCAGGCTACGGACTTTGCAGATATATGATTATTATTCTGAACAGTTTGAAGAAGGTCTCGAAATACAATGTTAAGGATACAGGTGATGTTAAGGGAAGTATTGATAACAGGGCCGTGCGTAGGAATTTATTTCGGGGTGTTTTAACCACTTTACCAAAAATTAATACAAAAATTATATCAACATGAATTTTTGAGTTGACGCCAAGGCACAGACAACGCAAATCCCGTTTGGAAGGCTTTTAAAAAATTTACAATTTACCAAATTAAATAAAAACTAAATTACAATTTTCCAAAAAAAAAAAAATGCGGGGGCCCTGATAATAATAACGCACGGGCCTGATTGATAATTTTGTTACAAAATATGACGAAATATTTATTCAATTTGACTTGGTGTCGTTATTCCTAAGCTTAACAATTCATGTGGCCATAAACTATAGAAGGAAAATGGAGCATACTTGAAAAATTTACAAAGATACCACAAGACTTGTATATCGAGCTTGTGACGTTTTGCATAATGAAGACAAGATATTTAAATATGAGGACACATTTTACGAGCAGAGGAAGGGGATGCCTATGAATTAACCTGCTTCCCCAGTATTAGCTAATATTGTGATGGAGGAATTATTAGATAAAGTTATGTCGACCTTGAATGAAGGTTAAACCTAAAATCTTGACCAAGTATGTGGACTACTTGTTCCCAATATTAAAAAGGACTGATGCTAAAAATACGCTTATTGCATTGAATTCATATAACGAACAAATAAAATTCACGCGGGAAGAAGAAAATGACAACAATTTTTGCCATAATTGGAATCTACTGAAATTCGACAAGGACATCTTCTTAAATTGGCTTGGTACCAGAAGCCACGTCTTCTGGGCGCTTATTAAACTTGTTCTCGAAGCATCCAAGACGTACTGTAATTAACACTGCGTCTAACTTTGTAAAGAGAGTTCTGAGAATTAGCGGCAATGAGTTTCACCCCGAGAATGGCAAGAAATTCATGTCAATTGTGCAGGAAAAATACTCTCCATCAAAGACTATACAACCTCTATTATTTCGTGCGAGAAACAGTGGACAAAGAACATCGGTGGAACATAATCTAACATTACGAGACCAAAATCTTCAAATAAATGACTGGTACCTGGATAATCTGAACGTTTGGAGCATTCGAGCGGTTATGAAAATGAACAATATGAATTAAGTCTCAAGGCACACAACACACTTTACCAGTTCTTCAGCCAAACGAAATGCAAATTGACTAAAAACGACAAATCTAATGTGGTATATGAAATTAAGTGTAAAGGTGATAAGACCGACGTATATAAGACGCACTGTGGTTGTCGGTGGTGCAATGGTTAGTGTGCGCGGCTCTTGTACATGAGATCCTGGTTTCGAACCCTGCTCTGACCACCTTCAAATTTCTTTCGGCGGCGGTCACCTCGCATAGTGACGGCGACACTATCGAGTATATAGTCATGAAAAAGCTTCTCAAAAATACCGTTCGGAATCGGTGTAAAACTGTAGGTCCCAATCAGTGAGTAAAACTGGAAAGCGCACAGCTCAGTGATTGTGAGAAGTTCTCCCCGGTCCCTTCATGGGATGTAATGGGAAACCATTTATTTGTTTATTTTATATATGACGCACTACGATGACTAAATTAAAGACTAGACTTTCATCACATAAATCTGATTTTAAGGCTACTTGGCATTAGAGCAGGAAACACCATTGGACACTCATTGTGCCATTACAGGCGCACCCCTGATTTTGAGGACGTTTTACCTTGGCGGAGGAACGCAAGGACTCACGACGTTTTACTCGAAATGTTGCTTTTTATTGACGTTCCGGTGGAGAAAAGAGTCTCATTTATAAGACTAACATAGACGGATGCCTATGTATATAGTTGAGGAAAACTTGCATAGCGGATAGGCCAACATACTTTTTTTCTGTTTCTTTTTTGACTTTACTAAACATGTAAATAATGGCAATTGTTATTGTGTACTTTATTCATTATTAATGTTTAAAACACTTTTGAATACAGAACCCCTGAAGATGGTTACCGATGCTAATGGAATTATTGGGAATTAATGAATAAATGATATAAAACAGTGGAATCACCTGGATATTTATTCATTTTCTGACCTCGAGCCAAACAAAATAGAGAGGTTTTTTTTTAATTCTAATGTAATTTTTAGAACACTGATTTAGCAAACAGCTCAGTTACGCGTATTAAAATTGTTTTCGTTCAATTTGTGTGAAATATTAATTTTTACAGTGTGTACATTTGTATTTTATAGTGTAATAAATATCACACTTCCTGTGAATACCTAAGGGATTTCTATGGCTTAAGGTAAAAATGGGTGGTAGAAAAGTTTGCCTAAAGAATAGTGCTAGATATCTAGGTGTGTTACTCTACCGAAATGTGACTTTTAAACCACACACTATGGATAGGATCAGTAGAGCCTAAATTACTCTCTACACTAAGAAAATATGATGTACTTCTTTTGTCCGTTCTAAATTAGGATCTGCGTCGTTCACTTGGAACCCGACTGCTGCTACTAAACGTATAGGCCGTATTGAAAAAGTACAGAAATCATTATTGAAATTTGATTTGGTCTGTTTGAATTTTACCGATCAAATTCCTTTTCATTAAAGCCGGTGTAGATTGATTTCTTTGAAAACTTTTGAATCTAGAAAGGTTTTTGCCTCAATTACATTTCTGCATGGTGTTACTTCTAGTTCTTTTCACTGTCCTGAGCTGCTATCACTTATCAGATTTAATGTTCTTTGATACTTTAAATATTGACACGCACTTAACTTATAACGCCTGGAATGGGCCTATTACACTGTGGATCACAAATATGAAATTAAAAGGTTCCGATAACGGATTCTGGTAGAGGGGTTAAAAAAAGGTTTACGTGTATCTGCGTTTTGAAAGTTTACATATGGGTCTAGTTAAAGAGGAGTTAAAGTCTTTTGTACATTCTTCTGATGAATCGACATAGGAAACCATTTGATCCTTACATTTTAGGTATAGGATGTGTTTAGCAATTGTGTGTACAATTTTACAAGAACTATTTTTGCGAAACATTTTAATCCTCTAGCTCCTCAATATATGGGTCTTTTATGCCCCTTTTGCGGAAAAGGGTAGTAATGGGCTAAAATGTACAACAAAACGATTTTCCGTAAAATTATACTATAAGTCCCTGAATACACCAAAGCTCAAAACTCAACCTAAATGTCAGAAGTAAGTCGAAAATGAAAATGTCTTTTATGGGTTAATTTTTTACTTATTCCGAATTGGTGCTCAAATGTCTCAAAAAACTGAATTTTAGAGAAATGGTGTATATGGAAGAAAATCTATGCAAAATTTCACTATAAAGTCATTGAACAAAAGAAAGACGAAGATAACAATCTGTAGATATAAAAACTCTAGTTATAATAAAGGGTTATCCATTTTGTGGTTTCAAAAGTATAGGACTGGAATTCGACATCTGTCAAACTAAGTTGTTAAACCAATTTTAGTCTGACATTGACGAAAATGGATCGCTTAACTATCACACAACACATAAAAATTATTAAAACCTACAACAAAAATGGCGATTCTGGCACAGCCACATACCATTAGACTTTTTTTTTAGTGGGGCTACGCGAAAGACCGTGTTTATGCAGATAAACCTTTAACTTGAGCACTTAAGAACCAACATACGTCAAGTTATGGCTGAGATACCGCCAAATATGTGTCAAAAAGTGGTCGAAAATTACTTCAAAAGAATCAATGCTTGCAACACTTCGCGTGGTGGTCTTTTAAATGATGTAGTGTTTCTCACATAATATCAATGTTCAATCTTTATAATAAAAAAGAAATATCATGAAAAAAATATTTTATATGTCTTTTATTTACGTTTAGTTTTGAAACCGCAAACTGGATGACCCTTTATATATAAAAAAGAAATAAGTACAAGTTTGGGTATTTAATGCTATAAAATTAACCGTGCTATAAAATTAACCGAGCATTTTAATAATTAAATTTATAAATAAATTAACTCGAACAAACAAATTTGATAGTTTTTTGAGATAAAGCGTACACATACATAAAAAAAATTAATGAGTGTTCGAACTCACGGCCGATGATAACGCGAAGATAATTTCGGACTAAAAAAATTAATGCGGTTTTTTCAGCTTATGTTCACGCATGCGCCATAAACAACAAAAATATTTCCCAAAAGGTGGCGTATACAACAAAATGTGGCGTATACAACAAAATTTTTCTTGGAGATAAAAATAGTCATAACTCGGAATATTTCATCAATGCGTTTGGATATTTTTACTCCAATCGATGCAGAATTTCAGGCACTACTACTGGTGAAAATTTTGGACCACTTTTTTCTCACCAATTTTTTGCACAAATTGTTGAAACTTTAGAGTCAATTTCCCAAAAAAATATTTTTTGGAGATACGTGAAGATAACTTCGGAACGACGATAAGCTGACCATTGTTTGATAACGGTGTAGAATTGTCTAGAGCTAAAAGACAAATGTAATAAATAAGTTCTTGCTTAAATCTAGGGTACCTATTTAATCGGGTTTTCTGATTAATCGGTTAATCGTTAATCGTAAATTTCAATCTGACAATTAATCGAACAAAATGCAATCAAATTATTCGATTAATCGATTATTCGAATAAAAGAAAAAAAAGAAAACAGTGTTCACACATTGTTCCAGGCACATTTATTAAAACAAAACAAAACGTAACAAAGGCAACTTCACTATAATGTATAAAATATATGTAGGTACAATTCACAAATCGTGGTTGCAGCAACATGAAAATTAGTGACTTTTGCTTCCAAACCAAAAGCAAAACAAATCTCAAGGTTTGGACCCAACAGTGCCACACTTTGCGGTACCTCCCATACAAAGGGTAGGGTCGTTTTGAAACTATATCACACTATAACACCTTATTGGATTGATTAATTTTTACAAAAATTTAGCAAAACGTAACTTTCTGACTATTATCCTTATTGTAAATAGTTTGAGCAGAATCGGACCAGGCATTCTGATACCCCCCATACAAAGTAACCAGTGGGGCTTGAAATATCATCAGACTATTACACCCAATCTAATGAACCAATTCTGAGACAATTTTTTTGATGTGTTAACATCTATAGCGGCGTATAGGGACTAAATCTATCAAAGTCAACACATGCAAACAACACACAGAGAGGTTTTCTGCTGCTGCTAAACCCAGATTTTATGCTGCTGCTAAAACCAGATTTTATGCTGCGAAAGAGAATAATGACGTGTTAAACAAAAATGTGCGAGCAAAAGAGCAATGAAAGAGTGGTGTGGCAGGGGTGAGGCAAACGAAATTGTGTCTACAGCGTATGTATTAACATAATAATGTATGTATGTACATGTGTCTGTTGCTGTTGTTGAATGGAGATATAAAGCATAGCCACGCAAAATTTCAGACTCTCTACATGATGCGTATGTTATCCTGTGTCCGGGTCAACAGAAACACCTTTTGTAAAGCAAAGGCACAATTTTTAAAAATTATTTTGTATGAGAACAATGACAAAAATTAAAGTTTAAAGTGAACAATTGTTATCTACGAAGAGGCACGTTGGGTTGAGCTCAACAACTTTTATCAGCATTTTAACTGGAAGCTATGTTTTCTGGACAATAATATAGATGCTGCTGCTGAAATGATTGAGAAGATAATTCTGATTGGTATGAATTCATTCATCGCGATGTAAATTATTTCGGTTAAACCATCGGAAAAAAATTGGTGTAACCAGACATGAAAAA
The DNA here is from genome assembly GCA_963931995.1 of Phaonia tiefii. Lineage (NCBI taxonomy): Eukaryota > Metazoa > Arthropoda > Insecta > Diptera > Muscidae > Phaonia > Phaonia tiefii. Next base: position 76,052,198 of record OZ008371.1, on the reverse strand, counting down.
ATGTTGTCAGATCCAAAGAGGGCGCGTTCAAAGGCTGGCGTTCTAATAAAAACGTTAATACTGAACTGGTACGCAAACAGGCAAGATCCAAGTGTGCCAAAATACTACGACGCGAAAAGTTTCTTCACGAACAGCGTATTCGTTCTAAAGTCCTTTCTTTCCCTAGAGGAAGTAAGAGCTTTTGGTCATTTGCAAGAAGAATAAAGGATAGTTCTTCCTCTATCCCAAGTCTTCTTAAAGATGGCATAACATTCACTGAACCGGTTGATAAAGCTAACCTCCTGACTGAAATGTTTGCAAGGAACTCTTCCTTGCCGGATAGCAATCAACCACTCCTCGTGATCAATTACGTATCTTGTTCCATGCCCAAGATATTTTTTCGAACGCGAGGAGTTAAAAAGGTTCTTGCGAATCTCATAGTAAATAAATCCCCTGGCCCGGATCGCATATAATCACTTGTCTTGAATAGGTGCTCTTCGACGCTGACACGTCCACCGCGCAACCTTTTCAACCTTGCATACCGTGCGGGAGTCTTCCCGGCACGTTGGAAGGTTGCTAATGTCCAGCCAATCCCTGAGAAAGGTGATGCAAGTGACCCTGCAAATTACCGCCCTATTGCAATTTGTTCTGCGCTCTCGAAGGTCATGGATAGCATGGTTGAAATATCTTGAGTCCAATGACCTTCTTAATGAACGGCAGAATGGCTTCCGTAGAAGGAGATCTACTGCAGACTTGATGCCATTACTTTCGGAACAGTGGAGTCGATCCATCCACCATCCAGAGTAAGATAGTGACTCTTGATATTTCCAAGGCCTTTGACAGAGTTTGGCACGATGCACTCTTGTCAAAGCTCGCTGCTTTTGGTGTCGGTGATAACTTTACTCGATTTATATCGAGTTTTCTCGGAGACCGTACTATACGAGTTGTTGTAGATGGGCTCTGTTCTTTCTCCTTCTCTTTTTCTTATTTTCATTGACGATCTCCTGGGTCAGACTGTGGATCCAATCTACTCTTTTGCCGATGACAGTAATCTCTGTCATTCTTATTCATTCGATCGTAGGCCAAGTCTTCAAGAGATAGAAGTCAAACGCCGGACGATGAATGAAACACGCGACCGCGATCTGGTGTCCATTGTTGAATGGGGTCGAAAGAATAGAGTAGATTTTAATGCGGGTAAGACCCAGTGTTGTTTGTTGTCGCATAAACGTATTGCTGACCCAGGTGTGTCGTCATTGTCTATGGATGGTGTGGATATTGATGAATCAGACGCTCTTGATGTTCTGGGCATGAAAATACAATGCGATGTACATTTGCTTTTGAAAAACGTAACTCCATATTCAGCAATAGTATGCTTGCTGCATACATTTTAAGTTTTGTTTTGATTTTGCTTCTTCGTGGTGTTTTGCTCCAAACTGCAGTTGATAAATTTCGTTGCTCGGTATGACGCACTAACTACCACCATATGTTAACTTACACAACGCCCATACACGAAAACCTTTTTTAACCTCTCTACCAGAATCACTTCTTCCTTTTGTTATAATCTTCGCGAGCACGGCTATCCATCCCACAGGCATACAAAACTGAAATTTTTAGTATATCCACCTTGACCTTGTATTCAATATAACATGGCAACAACTGTAAAATTGCAACAAATTTTAAAATCATGCTGGATTCTTTAGTGTTAACAGCATGTGCGATGGGAGTCGATTGGTTTCTTATTTGCCTTATGCAAAAGTACTGCTTTCAAACTCTATTCGCTGCTATCAACACATCCTATGAATTATATAGTTCATTATGTTCTCCGAACAATCCTAGAATATCCTTACAAAATCATATGTTACCCCGGACTCTAGGTATAATTCGGAAAAAAATTACATCTTCACCGTTAACCAATTTTTGGGTCCATTAATTATTTTCAGATCAACTTCAACGTTTTCAGGAACTTCTTTTATATACAAAATAAACTATTTTAAACCATCAGCAATTTTTCAAAAGTAGGATTCCAAAAAACCGGTGATGAAGATATGTGGCGAGGTCTGAAATAGCTATACGGTTTTCCGGGAATCATGTGGATGCATTTGCAAAATATCTTCTTTTTCAAAACACTATACCTATATTAACCTATACCTATATACCTATATTAAGTGGACGTCGGTGGTGCAATGGTTAGTGTGCGCGGCTCTTGTACATGAGATCCTGGGTTCGAACCCGGCTCTGACCACCTTCAAATTTTCTTTCGGCGGCGGTCACCTCGCATAGTGACGGCGACACTATCGAGTATCTAGCCATGAAAAAGCTTCTCAAATTACCGTTCGGAATCGGTGTAAAACTGTAGGTCCCAATCCGTGAGTGAAAACTGGAAAGCGCACAGCTCAGTGATTGTGAGAAGTTCTCCCCAGTCCCTTCATGGGATGTAATGGAGATATAGAATGGTCTTGAGCGTGAACATTAAAATAAACAAGTACCAATAAAAAGGCCGAATATATAAGACATCTTTAAATAAACATTTTTGCAACTTGAGAACACCTATCAGTACCAACTCTGCAATCTTCCACTGTTATTAAGACATACAGCCATGGACTCTAAATTAGCACAAAACTACTCTTAAGTTTGATGTAGTATTTTTGTAAACTTGGACACTAAATTATCACAACGGGAGCGAAACGGTCATAAAAAGTTTTTTGGTGCATATTTTGTGTCCAGCGGTTTTTTTTAATTTTTGTGCAATTTCTCTAAACTTTTCCTAAAATTGGGACGCGGAAATGAGTGTACGCCAGGGGAAAAGCGCATTATGTTCAATATGTAATAGGCCAATCACATGAGAAATTGCAAAAATTCTGAACCGATCGAGAAAACTGGTCTATAACGTTATTTGTTTCATTAAGACTAATAACAATTTTGCAATGTAAAACAAGAAAAATAACCCACGTAACAATAACAACAACTGGAGTAGTGTCCGGTACACTAAATGAAAAACTCTTCGTCGTATGGATGAAACATTTTCGTTAATGTTTTTACGTTGCTGTAATTAAATGTCTCGTATATCCGAAAATTTGGTAGTCGCTGCAACGAAAAATTCCTTACATGACTTCTTTGACAATTTTCATTCCGTTGCTGGAACAACTTACTTTTCATTACTGCAACAAATTTATTTAATTTGAATGTGTAGAAAAATGGGTCAACATTAAGTGCATGAGATTTGCAGCCTGTTCTAGACGAAAGAAAGTTGATGTGGGTTCCCCAATCTTTACGTTTCAAGTCGAATGAAAACATAAAATACTTCAATACTTTTCTGTACAAATTTTGGTTTCTCCATGCTGTCATTTGGAAACAAACATAGAGTCAGGTGACCGGAAATTTCGAGTTAGAGGATTGTGGTTGTGAGTGACTGATTTTCATGCGCTTAGGTTTTCGTTTGAGATCGACGAACAGACCATTAAACTATTTATATTTGGTTTATCTCTTAATTTTTATAGTTTACTATTATTAATTATTTTTTTGGTGGTTTACCAACATTTCTAATTGGCAAAACAATTTGGTTGCTGGAATGAATCAGATGCTAATGCAACTATCTCTTCTGGAGATAGTGAGAGGAAATCAGCCGAAATATGAGCGAGCGCAAAAAAAGGCCAGCAAGAGCAAATGGTGAGTATGAGTGGTGGATCGCGTACACCTCCTAAATCACTTCCGTTGCAACAACCGAAAGTGGTAGACATATTTCTCCGCCGGAATAATTTAAATACATTTTTTAAAACAGACTAATTATATATACTTAGTTATAAACTTGTATTATGACAAATATATTGTGTGAATTTGTGTGTTTGCTGTAATCCTTTGTTCTAATTTACTTATCTATAAATGAAATAGATTAATAAACAGAATGCAAGGAGCAACACGACAGCAAAGAAAGTGACGCATCGATAGCAGAAAAGCAACCCCGAAATGTGTAATTGAACATGTGTGTGTATTCAGGTGACGGACGGTACAACGCAACAAAATGTTGGGTTATTGTGTGTTAACCATAATTTATTCGCGTCTGTTTCGTTGTATTTGGATTTAGAAAAAAAAACGAAATCCATACATTCGGTTTGAGTGCGGTCAACGTCAATGTAAACGAAGAAGCCAAAGAACAAAGTGTTTCAAGCCCGGTGAACATAAAAAATAACAATTTAACGTACAATGAAATGAATACAATCGAAATTTGGACACAGGTGGCGCAAAAGTAAACTTCCAATGTTTTTTGGCTGTAATTTAAAAAAAAATGAAAAACTTTGATTCTTCTTGTGGATTATTTTTATTTTGTCTTTTAATTTTTTACATCAAGTCGAGAATATGATGTCATGTAAATGGCCGCCGCCACAGTTGATTGTCATTTGAGCCCTTTTTATGGCATTTTCTATCACTTTAGCCAAAACTTCCGGCGATAGGTCCTCACATTCTTGACGGATATTGTCTTTAAGAGCTGCAAGAGTCTGAGGCTTGTTGACATAAACCCGCGACTTCAAAAAGCCCCACAAAAAGAAGTCTGGAGCGGTCAAATCTCGCCAAAACGTGAGATTAGGCGCCCGGGAAATGCATCCTTCAGCATATCGGTTGTGGCACGTGCAGTGTGTGCACCGTCCTGTTGGAACCAAATATTTTCCAATCCCAATTCATCAAGTTGCGGCAAAAAGAACTCGTTGGTTATTGCTCTGTAGCGTGGCACGTCGTCTGGTCGATGTCGACGGCGCTTCCATGACATCCTCGGCTACAGCAGCAATATTCTCTGCAGAACGGCTACTCCGGTGTCTGCCACGCCTGGAAGCATCTCGTGTTGTGCCAGTCTCTTCGAGGCGAGCGGCTAAACGTCGCAGTGTTTCACCAGTAGGCGTTGGACGGCCAGGAAATCTGCGATGAAATTCACGTTGTGCCAAAGTCACCGACCGATTATTGGTCAAAGCAGTGTAGCGTAACAGTGTAGCGTAACATTGTTTATTAACGTGTATTTTGCATGTGTTTACTACACAAATGTCAAAACAGAACTGACATTAGGGGCCAATTGCAAAATTTATAGCATTTTCTGATAGGAAGATTACTTTTGCGCCACCTGTTTGGAGCAACAACCACACTTGCATCACAGTGACGAACAAGTCACTGAATGTCACGAAATGAAACTGTACGTTAGCTCACCTTCATCGACAAAAATTTGTTGGGGTGATGAACATTTTCATCCGTGTGACGATGCTTTTCGAACGAACGAAGTAAACTCAGGATTTGGGATAAATTTGTCAGACTGGCTTATCCGAACACACCTCAATAAAGCTCAGCTCTTTGGACCCGCAAACGGACAGAACCTTTCCAAAAAATATTGCAAAGCGTTTACCCTCTGCTCATACCCGTACATCAAAAGATCTCCCAGTATGGAACAATATTCTTTGGAGTGTTGAAACGAAAGTTAATCGAATGGGCCCGGATTGTAGAGTAAGGCACTCAATCCGCGCTGCACACAGAAAACCGTGAAGCACGCCGGAGGAAGCATTATGGTGTGGGGATCTTTCTCATGGCATGGGGTAGACCCTATTGTGAAGATAAAGGGACAAATGGACCCCCATCAGTATTTTGATATTCTGAGTAACCAAATGGAGCCATATGCTTTTGCATAAACGCCAGTATCGTTCACAAATTGTCAAGGAGTGGTTTGCTGAAGAAATAATCCCCATTTTAGACTGGCCGGCTCAAAGGCCCGATTTGACCCCTATTGAAAACCTCTGGAATGATGTAAAAAGTAAGATCGCTCAACATACATAAATATAAAAACTTGGATGATCTTTGGACCGGAATACAGAGTGTTTGGTATTCGGTTCCCCAAGAGCGTTATCAAAGTTTGATTAAATATATGCCTCGCATATATCAAATCATAATTGAAAATAACGGTTATTCCACTAAGTATTAACCAGGTAATATAAAACCATCACTACTTTTATTGATTACTTAAATAGTATATTCTTTCTGTCAAGAAGACATGTTGCGGGAAGGGAGCTAAATGAAAAAAATAAACAACTTTTGTTTTAACACTATTATGCTACAACCCAGTATTATCAACTATATGCATGGTTTACCTTTGCTTCGATTTGTGTCTAGACTAACAAGATATCTCACATATGTTGGGAAATTTTCTAAGTGCAGCCTGTAACCCATATTGTAGTTTTGAATATTGTAGTTTTCAAAGAAATACCTATTCATATTCTTAAAGAAAGTAAATTTTGTAAAAAAATACCTTACCTTAAAAAGTACTTTTGCCCAAAAAAAGTATCAAAATTTTCTTACAAAAAGTACGTTTTCTTGAAAACAGTATTTTTTTAAATAAGTACCATTTCTTAAAAAAGTGAATTCTCTTACTACAAATTGCCTTTTCTTTAAGGAGAACCTTTTTTGTGAAACAAAATAAGTTTTCTTGAGCACAGGTAGTTGGAAAGCCGAAAAAGTTTTACCACGATGCCCAAAATTGTGATAAGTCTCCGGAGACTCCTTGGGATCCCCCGAGATGGAAAAACTCCACCTTGAAGTCGTAGCTGCTCATGTGGGGCTAAGCGGCCCAATGTTAGGGGAGGAATTTAGAGTTGGCAAAAAAGTGATAAAATATTTTTCCTGGTATTTCGCCGGGGTTTAATAAGTTTTGTATACATGTGGTTTGATTGGGCAGTTGTTTTCCCATATCCGTAAAGGAAACATTTCTATTCAACAAAACCTCCAATTGTACACATTTTGCGTGAAAAATATTGGTTGATTTGAAAATTCAACTCAAGAAGCATTTCCATTGTGTTTCTCTGAGAAAATGTACTAGACATATAATATGTATAATGAAGGAAATCAATTCAACACGTCGGAATGTAACTAAATATGTTTGGAAGAAAAACCTACGTCGGATTCTTTTACCTTAACACAATAATTAGGGTCCGTAATATTGTTCAACTTGCGTCGGTTCCAGAACTTCAAAAATTCACGATGAACGGACTCCCCAGCTTGTTCGGACCAAATCCCAAATCCTTCCTCTCGCTCTAGAAACTCTAAAGGTTGCTCGAGGTGTTTCAGGCATACGTGACATATCTCATGAGATAAGTACATACACTTAAAAATTTACCTATTCTTGAAAAATCGACCAATTCTAAAAACTTCCCATTTCTTAGAAAAACCTTTTCTTCAAAAAATACCGTCCCGTAAAAAATACCTTTTCATAAAAAATTTATTTTCTTAAAACTACCTATTCTTAAAAATAATATAATACTTTTTCTTTTATTTTCTAGAGATAAAAGTAGAATTTCTGAAAATAATTAGAGCTTCGTAAACAAATAACCTTATTCTCAAAAGAGTAACATTTCTTTAAAAAGTACCTGTTCTTAAAAAAATACTTCTTTGTAAAAAAAATCATACTCTTATGGCTTTTTATAACAGAAAGTACTTTTTCTTAAAAATAACACCTTTTCGTAAAAAACCATTAACTTTTAATAGAAGAGTCCTTTAAAAAATTACCTTTTCGAGAAAACATAATACATATGCTTACAAAAAGGACCTAAAAATAAACTTTTTTTTTAAAATAAATTCTATGAAACAAAATCCTAAAAAAGTTTATCATTTTACAAAAATATCTTCGCTTAAAGATCCATTTAAATTATCGTAATTTCAATTAGTACATAATATATAGCGAAAAGAACTTCGTTCCAACCGGGTGTCCCTTGACACCACATGTGATTTTTATTTCAGAAATTGTAATTTGAAATTGTAAATAGCGTCTAGGTAAGATCTGGCATATAATTAATTGACGGCTCTAATTTACAGCAACTGGAAACTTTGTTGAAATTTTGCTTATTTTTTAAAAAAATACCTATTTGAAGTTTTTATGATACAGCTTTTGTTATTTGGAGTGAAACAATAACAAATAAATTTTTGTTTTTGGAACAAAAGTTGTGCTAATTTAGTATCCATGCCTGTATGTATGCTATCATTATTAATAGTTTAGGTAATATTACAAAAATATGATTGACTCAAACAGTAAAAATGCTTAAACAACGTTGTATTACAAATTAATTCATTTATTGTAGAAATTGGGGGCTCAAATGCACAAACAAAACAAACCAAATATACAGGCAATGGAAAAGTATTATCCATACCTCTAAATTTGAAGGATACATTATTATTTACGACTGAAAATAAAAGGGCAATTAATGCTTCACAACAACGCGCGCTAACTGTTTGTTTCATTTTTTCATCTCTAACAATCGCATGTTTTATCGCAGCGCAGTTGGTTTTCACGCATTACAGCAAATGCTGCCACGTTTCCTAGAATTAAGTGTAAATTGTTTTTTTTCTGACAGTCATAGCCTAATGGAATACAAAAACATCGCTGATATTATGCACCCAACAACAAAGCTGTATTTACTTAAAATTTATAAATTTTCAGTGGATGCAAAAACTGTGTGTATAAAGCTATAAAGGATATGAAATTTGTTTATAATGGGCAGAGTCATAAAGCGCAATTTTTGATTATAGATTTGTATGTAAAAAGTAAAGTTAGTATAGTTCTGTAGTTTGATTGCGATATGTCTTTGAAAAGGGTAAATATGCCTCTTTCCAAAACTATTAAAACCCCTAAATCAGTTTCGAAGTGACTGACCTACGATATTGTAATTTAACAAAGTCACCCAATGCCGGGCTTTTAATTGTAAATTTCGAGTTTTAGGATGTACCACAATTTCCAAACACGTGGTTATGTTTGGAGTGTTTTTAATCCCCTGCTAAACTAATGATTCGACAACCTCTTATGGAGAGCCGCTTAAAATCACTTCATATCGATTAGCTCCCCATACAAAGTGGTCGATGAATTGGTTTAGCAGGGGATATCAAATAGCACACCCATTGTATAATCGACCATATATGCTGCCTCTACTAGGTCACTTTTGCATTTTTTGTAGCAGTGTGATGTATTTACGGTAACGGGTTTTTTAATAAGAGCGCTACAAAAGTTTTTTTAAATAAAACAAAACCGGTTTTAGATACCAATGAAATTCTTTATTCGTGTGAAAGTACGTTCGATGCCATTATGTATGGAACTCGAGTTATTTTGCATGGCCACCACGGGCGCGCTGGCAGAAGTCCAGACGCTGAACCCAATTTTCGACGGATTTCAAGCATAAATCGGCCGATACTGCTGCAATTTCACGTTCGATATTCGTACTTGGTTTCCAATAAATTGATTGTGGCATTCGCTGTATGGCTGGTGGCGCCGTGCTGTTGGAACCACATGTCCTCCAAGTCCATATTATCCAATTGTGGCCAAAAATATTCGGTTATCATTGAACGGTAGCGATTCGCATTCACATGGGTTATTCACGAAGGGCTGATTAATAGGATATTTGATGAAAAGATTAAAAATAATCTCTGTGCTGCGTGAACACCCTTATATGTTATTTAGTCGCATATTTGATTACTTTTTTCTATCAGCTGTTTTCAATCAGCTTTTCGACAAATCTTTTCGGCTATCCCGATATCTTTTTCGGCTATCATTCGATACTAAAATGGAATATAAATATAAATAAATGGAATATAAATGGATAAATGATTTGGTTAAGAAATCTATGAAAAAAAAATTGTTTTACTTACCTTCACTCATGTTGATATTTATTTTTTCGCACAAAAAAGCAACATAAACAACAATTTTACCAATATTTAAATATCAAATTTGAGATGCCAGATGCTAAAAATTCCCTTTCTTAGTGTTGTCAGTTGTGGTATTTTCCAACACTACAAACAATCATATACTCTATTAATCACTTCCCAAAGGCAAGGGTTGCTCGAAGTTGATGAAAATATTTCCATATATTTTGTTGTTGGTGAGTTAATCATTTACGCGGTTACACTGTTAATCAGCCCTTCGTGAATAACCTAACAGTAATGTGCCGGTCTAGATCATCACTGAAGAAGTACGGCCCAATAATGCCGCCGGCTCATAAATAGCACCAAACCGTAATTTTTTCGGGATGCAATGATGACTCATGAATTACGTGTGGATTGCTGTCTGACCAATAACGCATATTTTGCATGTCTGGCCAATAACGCATATTATTGGTAGGACGATTATGACGACCATAAATTGGACGTAGCGCTCTTAAAGTTGAGGCCACTGACTCCAAATTTCGGTAGTAAATTTTAATAATTTCGACTCGTTGTTGGCTCGAATATCTTTCCATGATGATATGGCAAACCTTACTGAAGAGAAATGTCAAAAGAGCGGGAAAAATATGGTGTCGTTTGCTGTCCCTATCGATTTAATTTTGTAGCGTCTCTGTTAAAAAACCCGATACATACTTACATATTTAAAGACATGAGAAACATCATAAGGAAGTTTTCTATGTAAACACCAAACCGAATTCCAATTGGTGGGATGAAATTTGGTGGCTCATTTTGCATGTTTCCGTTATTTTAGCATTTGAATAACTGGATTTTCACAAAAACGTTGAATATTATGTTGTGTAATTAATTCACACTCATATATTGCGAAAGTAAATCTATAAATAATCCATTTGAAAAAGTTAAATTTATTTTTTTTTTGTTTTCACCGCATTCAAATGTAATTAATACAAAAACTTTATCATACTTTTGTTATTCTTTCTAATTTATTGGTAAACATTAAAATGTTAGTATATTTGCAAAATAAAAAACCCCAAACACAACAAAACAATGGCCAATAAATAATAATTAAATTGAATTAATAATAATTAAATTGAATTAATTTCAAATACCGAATTGATTTTAGACCAATACACAGAAAAAAATATTGCCCAAAAAATATCGGTTAAACTTTGTTAAAATTAAAAATTAAAGAAATTCATGCCACAAATTGGTAAATAGATAATTATCTGGAACACAAATGATACCACGTCATGTGAGTCAATTATTTTTGTAATTATTATTACCAATTTCTTTGTTCAAAATAAAACTGATTACATATTTGATTGAAACAAGTGTAATTGTTAATCAACTTTATGCTCAATGTATGCACTGGCGTTCAAAGAAACCCATATACTCGAACTTATTGTTTTGGCAAAGGTGTGGTTTGTTTTCGTAGTAGTACATAATGAAACAATTCCCATTAGGTTGAGTCTTGTTTATCTCTATAATCTTTTGATATACACACCTAAATAGTCGTGGAGAAGCATACGGATGCGATGTCTTAGTGGGCATGGAAATAACTTTATCCCCAACCATCAATTTAATATGTTGTTGAAATAAGGGATTTTGGTAGCTGTCAGTTCAGTTAGTGTCAAACTAGAAAGCGGAGAGCTCACTGGTTGTGAGAAGCTCTCCTCAATTCCTTCATGGGATGTAATGGAAAACCATTTATTTTTTAGTTGGTAGCTGTCAGTTGAGTTTCGTTTCCTTTGCCGTTTGATCATGAATAAACTGACACCTGATCAAGGCATTAACATTTTTAATATTTATTGTACAAGCAGGTAGTTTTGTCGTGAATAATCGCAAAACACATTTTCTTGATTTTTTTGGTTTATACTTGGCACCTAAGTTAAAAAACACTATTTCTTGAAAAACCTAAATATGAAGTTTTACGTCGGTATACATGCTATTTTCATATGGAACATTTATAATTACATTGCAATTTCTTTTCTCTAAATTGTTCCTATTAATTTAATCCAATTCAACTCAATTCACTTCACTTCAATTTAACTGAATTCGATTCAATTCAAATCAACTCAATTGAACTCAATTCAATTCATTTCAATTCAGTTCAATTCAATTCAATTCTTTTAAATTCAATTCATTTGATTTAATGCAATTCATTCCAATTCAATTCAATAATATTCAATTCAATTCATTTCAATTTACCCTAGTTTAATTTCATTCAATTCAATTTAGTTTAATTCAATTCAATTTAGTTCCATTCAATTCAATTCAACTCAGTTAAATTCAATTCAACTCAATTCCATTAAATTCAATACAATTCGCTTCAATTCAATTCAATTCAATAAAAGTCAATTCAATTAAAATCAATTTAATTTAATTCAATTCAATGCAATTCAATTCAATGCAATTCAACTCAAATCAATTCAATTCAATTCAATTCAATTCATTTCAATTCAACGCAAGTTAATGCAATTCACTCCAATTCAATGCAATTCAGTTTAATTAAATTAAATTAAATTCAATTCAATTCAAATCAATTCAATTTAATTCAATTCAATTCAATTCAATTCAATTCAATTCAATTCAATTCAATTCAAATCTATTCAATTCAATTCAATTCAATTCAATTCAATTCAATTCAATTCAATTCAATTCAATTCAATTCAATTCAATTCAATTCAATTCAATTCAATTCAATTCAATTCAATTCAATTCAATTCAATTCAATTCAATTCAATTAAATTCAATTCAATTCAATTCAATTCAATTCCTCTCAATTCAATTCAATTAAATTCAATTCAATTCAATTCAACTCAATTCAATTTAATTCAAGTCAGTGCAAGCCAATGCAATTCAATACAACTTAATTCAATGCAAATCAATTCAAGTCAATTCAGACCAATTTTCAATTCAGTTCAATGCAATTCAATCCAATTCAATTAAATTCAATGCAATTTAACTGAATTCGATTCAATTCAATTCAAATCAACTCAATTGAACTCAATTCAATTCATTTCAATTCAGTTCAATTCAATTCTTTTAAATTCAATTCATTTGATTTAATGCAATTCATTCCAATTCAATTCAATAATATTCAATTCAATTCATTTCAATTTAAACTAGTTTAATTTCATTCAATTCAATTTAGTTGAATTCAATGCAATTTAGTTCCATTCAATTCAATTCAACTCAGTTAAATTCAATTCAACTCAATTCCATTAAATTCAATACAATTCGCTTCAATTCAATTCAATTCAATAAAAGTCAATTGAATTAAAGTCAATTTAATTTAATTTAATTCAGTGCAATTCAGTTCAATGCAATTCAACTCAAATCAATTCAATTCAATTCATTTCAATTCAACGCAAGTTAATGCAATTCACTCCAATTCAATGCAATACAGTTTAATTAAATTAAATTCAATTCAATTCAATTCAATTCAAATCTATTCAATTCAATTCAATTCAATTCAATTCAATTCAATTCAATTCAATTCAATTCAATTCAATTCAATTCAATTCAATTCAATTCAATTCAATTCAATTCAATTCAATTCAATTCAATTCAATTCAATTCAATTCAATTCAATTCAATTCAAATCAATTCAATTCATTTAAATTCAATTCAATTCAATTCCACTCAATTCAATTCAATTAAATTCAATTCAATTCAATTCAATTCAATTCAATTCAACTCAATTCAATTTAATTCAAGTCAGTGCAAGCCAATGCAATTCAATACAACTTAATTCAATGCAAATCAATTCAGACCAATTTTCAATTCAGTTCAATGCAATTCAATCCAATTCAATTAAATTCAATGCAACCCAATGCAATTCAATTCAATTCACTTTACTTCAAATCAATTCTTCACTTACTTGTAAGAAAAACATTGTTAAAGCCAAAATAATACTTAGCATTAATTCCGCGTACAATGCCCAAAATCCCCAATTTGCAGTATATATATATATATATATATATGCTGAGAGCTTTAAAAAGGTAAAAGTTATCGAAATACTCTTTTACCCTTTGCCATCATAAACGCCTAAACGATATGTCAGATTCGTGAAATGTCATGGATACTTATTTCCGCTAAAAAAAAACTATGTCTTCCCTATGTTAATCGAACATCCATACTGGTAAGATCGTCCTCCTGCAATCCGTATAAATAAGGAATTATTTCAAATCCGAACATTGTTTGTTCTCTTGTTATCATTTTCATTTGGGAATATTCTATTTTATGCGACTTCCATTGAGCACAAAATCAAGAATCTTGATTTTGTTTCGGCACAGAGCGTAAAATTTTGTCCTACTCCAGGTTTCACTGCATTCCCCGATTTCCGAAGGAAACATTGGTCCCATCGAACCGGATTCTAGACGATCTGAGAGTTCCATGGATGAGATCTTAAGTGCACCATCGCTCTCACGACTTCATCTCTCACAACTTCAGCTCTTGCGCATCATCTTAGAAAGTAATACAGTTCGGTGTGCTTAGTTATTTGGTGACAAGTATTTTCATCCTTTCTTGTATATACACATATATGTATACACGGATATGTTTGTTTTCCCCCGGATACTTTAGTAAGGGTATTCAGATATCTTTGTGACGAAAGCGACAGTAGAGTATTATTCGGAATTATACTGCTGTTACGGAATGTGCTTAACTTTCCATAAATTTTAGTATACAATATTTACCCATACAACTCTGACACCGAAAAGGGGTAAAACTTTTCTTTTCTGTGTTGTTACCAATCGTATTGGGACAATTGATTTGATTGCAGTTGTAAATAACCACACATTTGTGCTAATACTCATATAATCTATCTATCGATCTCTTCAAATTTGTTCACATTTCATATTCTGGCTATTCTCGGATTTTATCTGTGAACACTGCCAATACCTCGGAGATATTTTCTCCTGTTGACGACATTTTGTTTACCCTGCAGAATTTGTACGTCAGGATAGAGTCGATTAGATATCTAAGGGTATCTATTTTCATGTACTGAACTTTTCGAAATAATTTGCCCTTCCATTATCTTTTCACGCCCATTCCGATTCTTTCATCCATTTCTTCCAAATTCATTCCACATAACAATGTCTCTTGCTCATTTCATTCGCTTAGCGGACAGCTTGGTCGAATTTGATTATGACTTGGATGACAATCGGTATCCTCTCACATCTCTTCATGCAATTAATTTTCATAGATCCGAGCTTAGAACAAATTGGTCTCGCATCAAAGCCGCTTATGAGAAGTATCTTTTCGATGTGGAAAACGATCCGAAGAGTACGGGAACGGATCAAGGATAGGATCAGAATCCCGCGGAACTTGAATCATTTAAGGTTAAATATAAGACCACCTACATTACCTACTGTAATTGTTTGGCAAAACTAACCGAGCTTCACGACGCAAAACGATTGGAATCTCTTCCTAGGTCTGAATCGTCTGACTCTCCTCCATCTTTTGCGTCCTCAGTCGCTAATGAAAACACTCGCAACATCTCCAACTCCTACAGCTTTCACCTTCCACCATGCGAGATTGATAATCTCTCAACGGAGATTACATGTCTTGGCCTACGTTCCGTGACATGTTCACAGCCATCTATATTAAGAACTCAAGGCTGAGCCAGGTTGAAAAACTTTTCCACTTGACCAATGAGACTACGGGTGAGGCCAGAGATATAGTCCAAAAAAGTCCATTGACTAATCAAGGTTTCGACCTAGCATGGTCAAGTATATGTGCCCGATTTGAAAATCTTAGGGTACTAGCCATTGGTCAACTAAAGGTTTTGTTTAGTCTTACAGCTATTGCTTCTAAATCAGGTCATGCAATTAAACACCTTCAACGTGATATCAAGTCGTGCATTTCTACTTTATAATTGTACGATATTGACGTTGAGAGTTGGGACCCTATATTTGTGTTCCTTTGTTCAAATTGCTTGCCTGATAACACTCTCCATCTATGGGAGCAGGGTGTCGTGGATAAAACATCTATTCCAAAATCGGTCGACTTGGACGGGTTTTTAACAAACCGCCATAGAACCCTGGAATCGGTCCATGAGATCCGTAATCTAGCTTCTAGAAACCATCGGATGCTGCAACCAAGAATCCTACAAAATCCACTAGTCCAGCAAAGAAAATTAATTCATTTCAAACCACGGTGACTGGTCCGCAATGCCAACTTTGTCCAAGCGAATTTCATATAATTCGTAAATGTCCTAAATTTATACAGATGAGTCAAAGTGGGAGGTTTAACGAGATTAAAAAGCAAAGTCTCTGCCTAAACTGTTTCTCCAAAACTCATACTGTGAAAGTCTGCAACAGCAAACACAACTGTTATAAATGCAGCAAACAGCATAATACTTTATTACATAAAGATGCCGATAGCTCCAGTTCTAATCTTTCCAATACAAATAATACGAAATTCTCACAGTCACCTAGCACTAGCCATCATTCCGAATTGAATCCAAATTCAGCGCCATTCTCTTCCGATTCCAAACTTTCTTCGATACAGTCCACTACTAGTTCTGGAGCTGATGTGATTCAAACTTGTTTTGCTTCAAACCAAAGGGGAGTTTTGCTAGGCACTGCTATTGTTAATGTGTGCCATCCTCAGGGTACTTATAAAGCGCGATCACTCATAGATTCAGGTTCAGAGGGAACCTTTATAACTGAACGTCTGTTCACTGATCTTAAGCTACCTAGTAAGCGTTCGAATGCTCGGATTTCAGGCTTAAACAACACGTTTTCGGTAAAGGTACAACGCGAATGTTCATTCTTTCTGAGTTCACCAATAAATACGGACACTAAAATTCCGGTCAGGGCATTGGTCATCCCACAGTTAGAAAGTCTTCCACAACTTAAATTGGCTGATCCTCAATTCCATAGCAGTTCCCATATTGACATCTTAATAGGCGGCGACGTAATTCCATCTATAATGCTTTCCGGTATCCAGCATAACATTTGCGGATCCCTAATGGCACAAGAAACCATCTTTGAATGGATTCTGACAGGTCCAATTTCGGCATTCTCTTCTGATTCCAATCCTGTCATATCTTCATTTGCTTGTGAAATCTCTTTGGACAAAGAGATTTCACGTTTCTGGGAGGTGGAGAATATTCCACGGAAGAGTTTTAGGTCCCCATCCGATCAATATTGTGAGGATTTGTTTGCTAGAACCACCAAAAGGAATAAAGACGGTAGATATGTTGTCGCTCTTCCATTCAAGGAGGGGTACCCTACGAAGCGGCATTTGGGGCAATCGAAAAATAGTTCAATGGCGCAGTGTTATAGAAATGAAGCTAGATTACTTCGGAAATGAAGCTAGATTACTTACTCCCACCTTTAAAGATGAATATGATAAGATCGTTGAAGAATATATTGATTTGCATCATATGTTTAAAGTTTCCCCACCTAACTTAGCCGATATTCCAATGCATTTTTATTTACCCCACCATGCTGTTATAAAACCCGAAAGCAGCACAACTAAAGTTCGTGTTGTTTTCAATGCTTCAGCTAGTTCGTCCAATGGGTTAAGTTTAAATGACATTCTCCACTCTGGTCCAGTTCTTCTAAATGACTTGACTCCTTTAATTCTGAAATGTCGTTTTTTCCTTTACGTGTTCAATGCTGACATCCAAAAGATGTACCGGCAGATATTAATTGACCCGCAGCATACTCCTTTCCAAAGAATTGTTTTCCGAAAAGATTCAAGTCAGATCATTTGCTGAATGAAGACTTTTTGGATTTTGATGACAGCAGTAAGGCGAAAACACTAGGCATCCGGTGGAATGCCCGTTCGGACTGTTTCTACTTTTTGACAACACAGTTCATGGAACCCTCAACGAACACCAAAAGAGAGGTCCTGTCGCAAATTTCCCGATTATTTGATCCTGCGGGATGGCTGTCTCCATGCGTTGTTATCGCAAAAATCCTCATGCAAAGGATATGGGTTGAAGGTCTCTCCCGAGTCTCTTTCTCAATGGAAAACTTTCCAATCGAATTATCCATTCATTATTGATATTCGTATTCCTCGATGGATTGATTTTACTCCGAAAATTCAGTATCCACTTGGTTTCGTCCAACACGAGAGTAGCACCAGTGAAAACTTTGTCTATTCCGCGATTAGAGCTTTGTGGTGCCGTCCTCCTTGCTGAATTGATTGATAGTCTTGTTCCGAAATTAGAAGTTGAAAGATATTCCGTTTTCTGTTGGACCAGCTCCACTATTGTTCTCTCTTGGCTTGCTAAACCTCCTTGTTCCTGGTTGACCTTTGTTGCCAATCGTATTTCCAAGGTCGTTGAAATAATTGACCCAACATATTGGTATCACGTTTCTTCGGAGGATAATCCAGCGGATCTAGCCAGCCGCGCAGTTTTCCCTCATGATCTTATAGACAACGAGTTGTGGTGGAGTGGTCCCAAATGGCTTCGGCAGTCCATCAGAGCAACAGACCTCGAAAAGAAGACCATCAAAGTGCATTTCGCCTATTTTCAGAATTTCGAAGACGTTTTGGGAAAATTTTCATCCTTTTCTAGGGCTATGTCCTACGTGTATAGATTTTTCCATAGCACCCATCCAAGATATCGTTCTAGTTTCTCCAAAGAGTATTATGTTGTGACAAGTTCTTAGATACGAGCTGTCCGTAATCGACTCATTTCGAATGAATACAAAGCACACTCATCTCGACAGCACATATCTTCTTCCAGCCCTATTTTAAATTTAAATCCATTCCTAGATCCTGAAGGGCTCATTCGTTCTTGCCGTAGGCTTGAATCATCTGCAGGTCTCTCTTATAATGAAAAACATCCAATTATTCTTCCATATTCTTGCCAATACTCTCGATTACTGGTTCAATTTATCCATGACATTAGTTTGCATGGTGGGAATCAATTGGTACTCCGAATTATAAGATCTGAATACTGGATTCCAAAGATCAAGAACCTTATAAAGGAAACTATCAATAAGTGCAAGCCTTGCATTATTTACAAAAGGAAATGTCAAAAGCAGCTTATGGCTGCTATGCCGCCAGAAAGATCGGAGATTTCCCGTCCTTTTACGCATACCGGACTTGACTTTGCCGGGCCATGCGATATAAAAACATATGCGGGTAGGGCTTGTCGAATCACCAAAGGTTATGTATGTGTCCTTGTATGTTTCTCCACTAAGGCCATCCATCTTGAACCTACTTCAGACTTATCCACTTCCTCTTTCCTAGCTGCCTTTAGTCGGTTTGTATCTCGTCGTGGTTGTCCTCTCCACTTACATTCAGATAATGGCACAACGTTGGTTGGTGCGTCGAAAATCCTCGCCAAAGAATTCCTTGAAACTTCACGCCAATCTATAGCCGCGAATTATGCTCACCAGAATATTACTTCGCATTTCATTCCGCCAGATGCGCCACATATGGGAGGATTGTGGGAAGCTGGAGTGAAAAGCTTTAAATCCCATTTTCGAAAGGTATCCGGCGCTTTTATATACACCTTTGAAGAATTTGCTTCCTTATTGTCCAAGATTGAAGCATGTCTAAATTCTCGTCCATTGTCTCCCATATCCCAAGATCCATCCGACTTGTCCGCATTAACTCCAGGACATTTTCTTATCGGGTCTCCTATATTAACTCCAATTGATCCACAGATCAATGAACCTCCTTTGTCCATACGCAATCGCTGGCGAAAAAGGCAGTTAGACCATCAAAAATTTGGGCTCGATGGAAATCTGAGTACCTTAAGGAACTTCAAAAACGTACAAAATGGAAAGTACCAGAAGAAAACGTAGGAGAAAATGCTCTCGTCGTTGTTAAAGAAGAAAATCTTCCTCCTAACGCCTGGTGTCGTAGCAGAGTATCTAAGATCTACCTTGGGTCTGACAATCGTGTTATAGTTGCGGATGTCATCACGCAAAGAGGCATCGTAACTAGACCAATAACAAAGTTGGTACTTTTATCCTCCGAACCTTAACTATTTTTATCCACATTCTTTTCAAATCATCATGCCTAAAACATCATCAACCGACAAAAATAACCAGCAACTGCGTCGTCGTCACAAGAATCATCCAAAACTTTCGCAAAAATACAACTCATTTCTGTGCAGAATCTGTAACCGTCCTCATTCGCTCACAACGTGCCGGAAATTTTTGGCAATGAATGTGTCGGATAGAATTCGAGCCGTCCTCCACCAAACCGACGTCGAAATCCACCTCCCTCAATACTATTTTACGTCAAAATAGGGTAATTCTCCTTCCTACCGTCCTAGTCAAGATTAACCATAAGACTACCCACGCTCGTTGTTTGCTAGACTCTGGATCCTCCATGAGTAGAATTTCCAGGAAATTTGTCGCAAAACACGACTTGACAATCACTAACGTTGCAGGAGGAAACCATCTGTCCATTGACACTGAAATCGAGATTCGACTCCAATTCCTAGATTGAGGGTACATTTAGGGTGGACAAGCGCCTCACTCTCCAGACACCAGCTCAATCACTTCCGGAATCTTTCAAGAAGAGTTTCCGTGATATCTTCCTAGCGTACTCTAAATTTTATGAGTCATCCGGTATTGACTTGATCATCGGAGTTGACCTGTATCCGAAGGTAATTTGTGAGGGGGTTATTTCTAAAACAGGACTACCAACAGGTCATAGCACAATATTTGGTTGGACCATCTACGGCGCATGCTCCACATAGGTGGTTCTTATACATTTTTACAAGCACTATCAACGATCTAATAAGCAAAATCAAACGCACTTGAAATATAATTATGAATGAACTTTTATACTACTACATACTGTTAATCCCTATCTTATAAGAAAAAATCCTCTTTGAATTGAGTATAAATAACATTAAAAACCTGTAAATTTAATATTTGCATTCCTATGCTACCTATACTTAAGTACTAATTTAGTATTTCTATTTCGTTCATAAAAAGGTATCTATGATATTTCAGACTTGATATGTTGCATATATACTGCAAGGCGGGCGGTAATGTTAACGCCAAAATAATACTTAGCATTAATTCCGCGTACAAAGCCCAAAATCCCCAATTTGCAGGATATATATATATATATATGTGTTGAGAGCTTTAAAAAGGTAAAAGTTATCGAAATACTCTTCTACCCTTTGCCATCATAAACGCCTAAACGATATGTCAGATTCGTGAAATGTCATGGATACTTATTTCCGCTAAAAAAAAAACCTATGTCTTCCCTTTGTTAATCGAACATCCATACTGGTAAGATCGTCCTCCTGCAATCCGTATAAATAAGGAATTATTTCAAATCCTAACATTGTTTGTTCTCCTGTTATCATTTTCATTTGGGAATATTCTACTTTATGCGACTTCCATTGAGCACAAAATCAAGAATCTTGATTTTGTTTCGGCACAGAGCGTAAAATTTTGTCCTACTTCAGGTTTCACTGCATTCCCCGATTTCCGAAGAAACCAAATATTAACCCATGAGTTTTTTAAGAAAATTGAAATTATATAAAAAATTAAAGTTACAAAAATCTGATCTATTTTCTGAATAATAATGAGATTTGTTCAGGCATACGGAAAAGTCAACAAAATCAGAAGCAAGGAGTTTCATATAGAGGATGAAACGGAATGAAGGAAATTCTTCGTCCGAAACTGTAAGGGACATACTGGGTCGGAATTAGCATATTGGACCATTTACAGCACGAGGCAAGGTCAACAAGACGAAAACCCGCCTCAAATTTCCGGATCTCTGACGCATGTGCCTGGTTATTCCGGAGGATTAGGGTACTCCGATATCTATGGAAGAAGAATTTGCGTGTTCCCCAAAACATGCATATACTATACGTATTATATTACATATTATTAGTATTATTTATTATAATTAATTTTATCAATATAACATCCATATATATAAAGAATTAATACAAATAATTAATAGATTTAAAACGACCCTTTTTACATTTACTTTCATTGAGTGCATTCTTTGTTTTGTTTTTCATGAAATGAGAATCTGCTGTTATTTTGCTTCTCCTTCCTTGCCCCCTTGCCCCCTTGTTATCACTCACGTTTTTGTTTTCAGAAGGTTTCAACTATGCGTTGGTAATCATTATGTGTTGGTACACAAACAGTATATCTATATATACCAATCGAGTTAATGGGAGCCAAGCATGGATTAATTACATGTATATTTTTTTTTGTTATACTTATTTCACAATTGGACCGCCGTTCCGATTTTCGCAGTAAAGGTTCGGACAGACAAAAGGCTTCACGTTGTTGCCCTTTCCAGTTTCTTTCACTTTGGTAACACACATCCATCTATACGAATCACATATGAACCATTGACGACGGAATACATGGAACTAATCATGAACTACATGAACTTAATCTGAAATTTACATGTCCACTTTTTTCCTCTTTATTTAACAATTTTAGCAGTAAATTATCACTAGTCTCAGAAGTATTATATTTTCAGACTAACTAGCAGTTTGTGTATGATTTTGATATTAATTAGTTGTAGTACATGAAGATTACATCATTTGATCGAAGCGTCTCATTAAATCATGCGGTTTGTATCTTTGAAGTCTGCTATTTAATTCGCCAGTGTTAAGTAGGCGCAGTATCAGCTCGTTTGGATGTTGTTCCTGTTTTAGCATGTGTGTTGACTGAGAGAATAGTGCAAAAAATAGAGATACACACTTGCAAGATAGACTCTCTCGATGTCTCCCTTTTATTCTCTTGCTCTCGAGAAAGCGTAAACAGTGCAACAAACGCAGCTGTATTTGTATCACAAACACAGACATATGTGGGTCGCAAACATATATATTATAACATATTAATCATTGTGTCTCAAACATGTAACACAATGTGATTGGACACAAGTATATTATATTTGCGACAAGCTCCAAACACACTTTATATTTGCATCCAAACAACAACAGAAAGACAGAATTTTCCGCGTGTGCTTACGAGTAATTTGTTTTTTTTGTGATTAATAATACATGTAATTATAGTCTGTCGTTTTGTGATCAATATGTGATTAATGTTATATTTTTGTATATATAATCCTGAGGATATTAGCGACGCTAATAGAAATAGTGAGGATATTTAATAAATCTTGAAAATTTCTGGTATTTTCAGTTATTGACCTGAAGCCAAACAAATTCAACATAGACAAAATGTTGCTTTGTGTTGATTTTGTATTAATTTTAAATAAATCCGAAAATTAATCAGTTTCATTAGTTTGTTTCGTGCTAAGAATCTGGAAGCCGGGTTTCCAAAAATGTATCTTTAAAGTTATCCTTTAGTAGGCTTTTTAAGAGAAAATAATTTAAATAATTATAACTTCACCTTCGTCGTATGGCTTTTGGCAAACAAACGTCAAAGTGGATAAAATATCAGTCTCTCTAGACAATATCAAGTGCCATGAGCTTTTCTTGCCGAACAGAGGCACGTGGATATTCTGTTTCTCTTTTACAGCCATTGTAAAAAATCCTTAATATATTTTTAATGTTAATACTGAGTCAACATTTAAACTTTTCAAAAGCTGCAGCATTTGTGTTGGAGATAATCTCTCTTCAAATGAGGCAGCAGGGCTCACGAGTTATTTGTATTTTAAAAACTCGAATTCTGTGGAAAAAGTTGCACTCAAGTCAACATTATACTTATACATTAACTATTATAGATGAGCCATATTTCAGAGTTATTCATCAGATCCCAAAGAAAGTCACATTTTGACTATATGTCCAAATAATCTGTTGATCTTTGCTCGTCAAGGACACAGTATATTACATTAAATTCCGTCAACTCCATCTTTATTTTCAAAAAAATTCAGTTTAATTTTCCTCCTTAAATCTATTATATTTTCTTCTGTACAACATAAGGGTATAGCATCAGTTTCGGGCATATAACACTCAATTTCGTACCTCATAACATTTACAGACAATATAAGTGATTGACATAGATTCACAACTAAGGATAAATCTATATTAACCGATTGTATTTGAACTAATGTACTAACATTTTGGAACTGGTGTAGAACGGGGATCCAATATCACAACATCCAAGGTTTTCACGTTATCACGTATCAATTTTGCTTTATATATTATATAGTTGTTTCCCTAAGGAGAATCAATACTGCCTGTAGCAGCCAAATACGCAAGTTGGACTGAATAAGCTACACAAGGATCACAAAATACAAGTGTATTTCAATCGTTGATCCTTGATTGAAGTCAATTATATCTTCCTGACATGTTGCTGTCGTTGTCATAACTTTGTCAACGACGGTTCTTAAAGACCAATTTCAATGATTGAGTAATTGTCCACAATGCAATATTTTCCATATCTTGTTGCAGGGCAAGAATCTAATAAAAAGTTCGACAAATTAATGAAAATTTAATTGAATAATTGGAAAGCAATCGTATGCCTGATCGAAATTTCAAAATGCTGCCGTGAAAAAATATGCTGTATGAAATGTTATGACAAAATATAAAATATAATGACAAGTTGTTTGAGCCCCATATTAACCACGAAAATAATTTCGTTTTTTGAGACCCCTCTTTCAAAAAAGAACAAGAAATTATCAGTACACCCTAGTGCCCAGTCACAAACGGATATTATCATAACATTTTTCCATATACTTGCTAAATGTCAGATAGACCTGACAGAAATGTCAACTCTAGCATTCAGATAGTCTTAAATGATAATTCACCTATGAATAACTAGCGTCAGATATATCTGTCACACAGATCTGTTAGTGTAATTTAAGGTTTACGCAACAAAATATTACTATAATTAACTCTTCTATTCCAAAATGCAAGGGCTCATCCGAAATTCGGTCGGAAGGTGTAAATCCATTCACAATAGTGTTTTGTTTTGTTTGTGGACTCTTATGAGTGCGCGATAAATTGCGTTGAAGCACTGTTCGAAAATTGCTTCTCCGACAAAGCGTAGATATCAAGCGCCCAGCCATAGCGGCAAGTCATTTATTGTACGCTTCCATTATAAATAAGGTAGAATCTTTAAACAGTGTTATATCGTATAGTATTTGAAACTTCATAATCCTAGGAAAAGACCATTATTTCACATTCACTTTATTTTCGACGTCATTTCTTGATCAATCAAAGAAAGTGACGAATGATTTTTTTTGAAATATATATTCTTCGCGCTGAGCCTTAAATAAATATCGACAACTATAGTACGGTCAGTTCATTGGTACCGAAAATGGCGAATGAAATGAAGTGACTTGCGTTATTCAAAATAATTTTTAACCCCCAAATGACTGGCACCCCCGGTCAGCAGCCCATATGGTAGATCAAGCGCTGCTTTGGGGCTATACCTCATATAGACTTCGACAAATATACATATTAAGGGATGTTCTTTATAGAGACCTTGAATTTGCACAATCGATTTTGGCTGTAATTATTCAAATCCAGTGAGGGATATCTCAATGGTAAATTGTATACTACAACTTTCACTGCTTTGGTTTGGTCTGATTGTAGATATTTTAATGTAGCACTTTTCTTCCACGTATAAATAATAGGTAGGTAAATACGATTTGAGTAAACTAAAGATTGGTAAATAATTATCTTTGTTTTTAAACTCAGCTGGTTTTTAAATTTGTTTACAAGTCCAGTAGCCGATGAAATCGTTGTCTCTATGTTATTAACGTGATTAACCCACAACATATTATGCGCGAAGGTCATACCAAGATTTTTGGCACTCTCCGTTTCCGTTATTGCTTTTTCATCGAAGAGCCTAGACACATTTGTATCATTCCCGCTGATATAAGGATTAAATCTTATAAATTTGGTCTTGTCCGCGTTTATGAACAATATATTTATCCGAGCAAAATCTGAGAAAAATGCGGCGTCGTATTCGATTTGGCTCCGAAGAAACGTCTCATGCGTAGATTTATAAAAGAAATATTTATATAAGTAGACATCGTCCGCAAACATACATAACTGGTCAATGTACTTGATGCTTTCCAAATTATTTAAATGGGTTTTAAAAAATAAGGGACCCAACATACCCCCATTTGGGCGTATTGAGACGAACTCCGATTAGTAGTGAATCAAATAGTTTTACATACGATTATTTTTATTATTTAAACGCATTTATTATTATAAAAACATTTATTATTCAAAAATGTTTAATGTTTCCGTATTATTCATATTGTTGACGTATTTAATCCCAATTGTAGTGCCATTTTTTATATATGTGGTAATACTGTTTCAAAATTAAATCGGCTCTCACAGTCTGTGTTCCAATGTCAACTCGCAAGTTGACAACCAAATTTGTGCGTATTGTTGAAGAGTTGAAGAGCGCACTCGAGTGGTGTGTATTTATTATGCCGCGGGCATTGAGCATTCGAATGCTCCACCTCTTAATCTTATTGAATAATGGGCGCGGGAAAATTGTGGTTTTTAACATCGTTAAATCATAGAGCAATAGATAAGAGTCGCCATCCCTCTCTTTACGTTCTTTCGATGACGACGAACTACTATATCATTTCAACGAGTTCTAGTTGTTGTTGCTCTTTGGGTGGATATAAAATGAACAACAATAAAACGGAATGCGTATTTTCGTTCGATGCATCCAACTTACTTACTTACTTATCCGGTCTCGAACAATCCCGAGGGGTCAGGGGCCCTCCAAAACGAAGATAACATATTTCGCCAACTAGTTCGATCTTTTGCCTTATATCTCCTGTTGGCAGTACCAAGTGTACGCAGGAATTCGTCTTCCTTCGAGTTTGAGTTCGAAAACCCTTCGTCCTGGTTCGTCTTCATCCATTCTACTGACATGGCCTAGCCAACGCAATTGCGTTATTTCGATCCGCTTAGGTATGTCAATGTCGGAATATAGCTCATACAGCTCATGGTTCATGCGTCGCTGATACTCGCCGTTGTGCATTCTAGGGTCAGATGTTGCGTCTGCTGATAAGACCCAGAATTCTGCACCATCAAGCAAGACAGGTTGTATGAGAATCTGGTACAGCTGAAGTGCTTGCTTGGCCCAAAATAACATCTATTCGCAAGAACAATTATCCGCTTGATCTCAAGGCTGACGTTGTTTTTTTTTTTTTGTTTACGGCAGATCCGACGTATATAAATTTATCCACCACCTCGAAAATATAACGGTTATCATGGGTGTTCTAATCGCGTGGAGGCCCTACTCGTCTAATCGCGTGGAGGCCCTACTCGTTGAAACCATTAATTTTGTATTGTCCTCATTTACTGCCAGACCCACTTTTTCTGACTCCTTCTCAATTCTCTAAAAAACCGCAGTAACTTCTTTAATTCTGCGCCCAATGATATCTATATCATCAGCATTCGCGAGCAGCATGTGACTTCTGCTGCTGATGGTTTTATTCATGTTGACTGCAGCTTTTCTCATAATGATCTCCATTAAGATGTTAAAGAGCTCGCACGATAGGGTGTCGCCATGTCTGAGGCCTCGCTTAGTTTCGAAAGGTTCGGTAAGATCCTTACCACCTTACACTGCGGCGTTTGGGTTTTGCAACAATACCAAGCTCAGATATTGCTTCGTAGTGTTACTCCCGTATTGGGCTATCGAAGGCCGCCTTATAATCGACAAATAGATGATAGGTATCAATTTGTTTTTGGTGAGTCTTCTCCAGGATTGGGCGTAGCGTGAAAATCTGGTCAGTTGTCGATTTTGCAGCCCTAAAGCCACACTGGTATGGTCCAATCAGGTCAGATATAGTTGGTTTTAGTCTCAACAGCTCCGCAGGTATTCCATCGGCTCCTGCGGCTTTGTTGTTTTTAAGCCGGGCAATAGCTGTTCTGAGCTCATCTTGGTTAGGAGGGGGCAATCGACATCGTTGTCCAAATTATGATCGATTGTCTCCTCATTGGATATCCCAGGTACCAGTAGCGCAGAGAAATGATCTCTCCATATTCCAAACATATTTCGCACATCTATGATGAGATTTTCAAATCAAATTGTTGCGGCAGTTTTTCTAGAGTCTGAAGTGGGTTTCCACTGCGCTTCAGGATCGTCAGGTTCAGTAGCAAAAGTTGCGAGAGCTACCTTGAATATATACGTCTGGTTTCGTATGATTTCGACCTACTTGAGCTTCTGCGAACCTTTGCTGCTACGAGGTAGTGATCAGAATCGATGGTAGCCCCTCTGATCACTCGTACGTCCATTACACTGAATGAGTGCCTTCCATCAATTTGGTTCTTCGTTCTTTGATCAGGGGATACCCAAGTAGCCTTGCGGATGTCTTTATGCTGGAATATTGTACCACTAATGACCAGGTTTTTTGCCACGGCAAAGACAATCAGTCTCATACCGTCGTCGGATTTGTCAGCATGTAGCCTGAAATTGCCAATAGTTAAATGAAACACATTCTCCTAGCCTACTTTTAGCATTAAAATCTCCTAGTACAATTTTAATGTCATGGCCAGGGCAGTGGACATACGTTCCCTCTAGGCGCTCATAGAATATGTCGTTGGCCTTTCCCTTCTACACACAAATTAGGGAAATATAAATATGTTTCGCTTTTATGCGGATTGTGGCTATACGTTCACTCACAGGATTGAACCTAGAGTCTAGATGTCGCAGTCTTTTGCCAACTACAAATTCGCAACCAAATTCATGTTTTTTTCTCATGGCAACTCTCGTATATGTTGAAGTTTCTTTTTCTTCTGCCGCCAAGTCCTGTAGATCGCATTTCCTGGATAGCCGTAAATTCAGCCTTATAACTTTGGAGGACATCTGCCAATTGGATGCTTGCACCTTATCTATATAGAGTTCCCACATTCCTGGTGCATATCCGTCAATCGTGGTCTTTATGTATTCTTGCACCGGATCTATGTAGAGTTCTTACATTCCAGGTACATATAATCGTGGTCCTTATAACGTTTGCGGGGGTCGTCAACAAATAGGGGTTTCTTATTCGTTCTTGTATTTTTTTTGCATCCAACATAAAATATAATTTAGCTGTCATTAGTATCAATAGAACATTATTTAGTCTTAGTTTGCTGCATGGTTTGCTTCTGGTTGCTATTCTGTTTTTTATAATTTTCCTACTTCATAGTCGATTAGTTGTTCCATGGACACACCCTAGTTAAATCATCGAAAAATCTATCAATGCGGCTAGTTTTACCTGCATCGAGTTATCGCTTTTACATAATTTTGTTTCGGGTCTCAGCTGGGACAACCAACAGAAGTGCTGTACTCTGCATTATTCGCTTGGAGTGAACGATAACGAAATTTTCCCCACTTTGCCGCCAAAATTTGGACAACTCCGACTCCAGCAAATACCGAAATAATTGGACTAGATATATTACTTCATTGTTGGCATCACAACGCAATGTTTTTTTTTTGCGTTAGAAGAAATCACCTTTAACTTAAAAAACAGTAAAAATAATTTAAAACTAATTAACAAAGTGGGTGATTTATAGAGACTCGAACACGCTCAGAGAAATTGTAAAAAAATAAAACTCCCTCCCCATGGGGCTAGGTCGATCACAGTTAAGTTTTTTCTATATACATAAAAGTAAATAAAGAGTTTCCGTGCTGTGAACGAAAACCTGGGAATTTACAAGATGAATGCTATCATAAATGATTAAAAAAAATCATAAATGATTGCAAATAATAAACTTCATTCAAAACAATTAGTTTACCTATATGTGTAAAACTTTGTTCCATTAAGCCTCAAAAACAAACATGTTGAGAGTTGTGATGAACATGACACCAACAAAAATATTTGGCTGCACCGAGATAGACAAATAATGGGGAAATATTCATCAGTTTTTTTCTTAATATTTTATGTGGACGAGTCATAAATTCATAATTTTTTACACATAGTTATCCCGAAAATAAGACCACAGAGTAACTATAATTTTATTATCTTTTACGCTTATATTTTTCTTTTTTGTTGAACATATTTTGTGATATTATTATTTTCCCACTTTGTGTGTTCCTAAAACCAGTGTTGCCAGTTTAGAATTTCTGGCTCCATTTGTAGCATATTTTCTCGATAAATTGCAGTTTTTTATAATGCATATCTGTTTTTCGGAAGTGATCTCTGAAATAATGCTTATTTCCAACCAGGAATTGTAACATATATAGAATTATCACGGGTGTTGATGTTATGTTGACCCAGACTTCTTATTAATTTCATTGGTTTTGATGTACAGACTTTAAAAAACAAATATAAATTTGTCGGTTTGTGAATTTTGCCGCAAGTTTAGTCGTGGTCAAAATGGAATAGACGATTCAACCACCTAATTACTTTAATGAGTTAAAAAAACGGAAACAGCTTTTATTAAAGCGGTTACTTGGTTAACCGCTTTTGAGTTTTTATGGTAGGGTATTTCAAATTTGAATACGGCTCTTTAATTTTAGTCTTGGAATGATATATATTTTCTACTTTAAGTATAATTTTTGTAAGTGAAATTTTGTACAAATATATCCCACTTACTCTATATCTAATTTTGCAAATGAATTTAAAAGTTGTATTTTTCAAAATTTGATAAAACAATTTATTTTAAATAAATATAATTTTAAAATAATGGTAAAATTTGAGTACGTGTTTAAAATTGTAAATAAAAAATAAATAAATGGTTTCCCATTACATCCCATGAAGGGACCGGGGAGAACTTCTCACAACCACTGAGCTGTGCGCTTTCCAGTTTTCACTCACTGATTGGGACCTACAGTTTTACACCGATTCCGAACGGTATTTTGAGAAGCTTTTTCGTGGCTATATACTCGATAGTGTCGCCGTCACTATGCGAGGTGACCGCCGCCGAAAGAAATTTGAAGGTGGTCCGAACAGGGTTTGAACCCAGGATCTCATGTACAAGAGCCGCGCACACTAACCATTGCACCACCGACGGCAATACACATAGTATTAGCCGATACCGTTTTTATACTCGTAAGCCAATTCCAGAAACGAAATTTAAGAAAAACCAGTATATAAGTTTCAGTCGGGTGAACCGACTTAATCATACCCTCACCATACCATACCTCATCCATTGAGTGGGAGTTCTGTTAAAAAACGCCTATACTCAAAGGTGACCATATTCAATAGCAGATTGACGACATTACGCTAAATATTATTGAATACCTAAATTAGTTAGTTTCTTTCCCAATATTTATATGCGAGGTACAAACATGGGCATGGCAAGTTGTTGCCAAAATTTTGATCAGTACCAAATTTTATTAAGATCGGTTATGATTTATTGGAGATATCGAGTCGGCAAACCCCAAATACGCCCAACTTTTGTGTGGGAGGTACGAAACTGGGGATGGCACAATAGTCAATTATTAGTTACTCATTAGATTTTAGCAAAATATTGCCTATTAGCGAATTTTATTAAGATCGGTTGTTGTTTATGGGAATTATCGTGTCGATCAACCGGTCATCCGCCTAACTTTTATATGGGAAGTACAAAACAGCTCATTTTCTGCAGGAGAGCTTTATTTGGCTAAATACTGACTAGTACAAACTTTCATAAAGATTGGTTCGGTTTTGCGGGACTTCTCATGCAGAACAACCAGACGGCCAAACAACTTTTGAATGGGAGGTCCCACAATGGGCGTGGCAAAATCACCCTTGTTTTAATCGGTGATTAGCTTTTCATTGTCATCTGTAAAGATTTACGGCAGTTATCGTGTTGACCATCCAGCCATACAGACAGACAGACGGATAGTGCTAAAACGAATTTCGTCCAAAGATACTAAGCGTCTAATTTGGTTCCTTCTATGTGTTACATTTTTTTACGTATTAAATGATATATACACCCATCCTATGGTGAGGGTATAAAAAGTAGCGTACTGAAACGATAACGTTTGCTGAACCAAACTCAAAATAAGTACATAAATTTCAGTCGGGTGAACCGACTTAAACATTAAACTTAAACATATCATATACTTTGGGTCCGAGTTCCATAAAAAAGATTCATACTTTTGTTCTGGCAGCCAATCAACCTACAGTTACCCGTGGTAAAGTTGCCTATATTCAATAGCAGAGTGATATCTGCAAAATATTATCTTATTAGCAACTTAATTAGGATGAGTTGTGTATTTGGGGTATTTATCATGACTAACAGCCAATTGTCCGTCTTAAATTTGTATGGGAGGTTCGAAAATGGTTACCAAATTTCACAGTACCAAATTTCAGTTTACGCGGGAGATATCGTGTCGGTCATCCTGAAAGCCGTCCATATTATGTATGGGGGCACATAAATGGGTGTAGCAAAATCATCATTGTTTTAGTGAGTCAGTGGCGGTTTACGAAATGAAGCCTAATACAAATTTCACTAAGGTTGGTACTATTTTACACGAGTTATCATATCCTCGTTATCATACCTCGCCAATTTTGTCCAGTAAAGTACAAATTTATAGATTTTTAAGCAATATCTGATTTGAAGCTAATTACATACATTAAACACTAAATATATAGATTTGTTTGGGATGTACGAGAAGGAGTGTGGTATTAACCAGAGAGTTTTGCTTTTGTACTATTTTCTTGCTCTTTTTAGTAATTTTAGCTTGTTTTGCTATTTTTGTAATTTTTTCACCTTTTTGCTATTTTGTGTGTTTTCTTTTTGGATTTTTTAGCTTTTTTGAGTTCTTTTCTTAATTGAGAACAAATCCATTTTTCCCTTTAAGATTTTCAGTTAACTGTCAGACATATAAATCTACAATAATATAAAAAAACACAAACAAAAACACTTCGCATAGTGACGGCGACACTATCGAGTATATAGCCATGAAAAAGCTTCTCAAAATACCGTTCGGAATCGGTGTAACACTGTAGGTCCTAATCAGTGAGTGAAAACTGGAAAGCGCACAGCTCAGTGGTTGGGAGAAGTTCTCCCCGGTCCCTTCATGGGATGTAATGGGAAACCATTTATTTTTTTTTTTAACAGCAATTTCTAACGAGTTTATCTTCACTAGATACATTTATATTGGTTCACTGCAACTCGGGGAAAAATAATATTTTTACCGTAAGTGCTTGTTATAGCAACTAAGTTTTCATCTCTGCAGTCAAAAAAAATTGTATTTGAAAACCAACCAATAACGGCGAAGATGCCGAAGGAAAAGTCAAATAAGTTGTTTTTATTAAAACTTATCAGTTGTATCCAGGAGTTTTTAAAATTGTAGTGTTTGTTGTTTTAAGATAAATAGTCAAAAAAAGGGTAACATATCCGCACATATCAATTCACAGAAACACAAAAACATTTAGCAATATCTAGGGGAACAAATCGGCCACAGAAACTGATCAGCAACAATGTCAACACATTTAATCAAGATCTTAGTAAAGTTTAAATGCAGTTTAAAATACCAAGAAAAAAATTAGCAACCCTAGTTTTAAAGACTTCATACAAAAATATTCCAACGTTTTGACGTAGAATACGTCTTACCTTACGGTATGAGGAGTCATGTCAGGTTTTTGTTGTTGCAATCTTTATTTGATTGAATTTGAGGAAACGGCTAAATGAATTTTTTTAAATTTTTTTTTGTAGGTAAATGAAGATGTTATCTTTCGTTTGGTATACATTTCATATTGGTTGATACATTTCTAGTATTTTAATTTCTCAAATGAAAATTTTTTAAACACATACACTCAAACATATGTGTGGTGTTTGGTAGAGTGTTTTTGGTTGCTCAACATTGCTTAGAAACATGTATCTAGTAAAAAGTGGCTTGGCAACATGTATCTAGTAAAAAGTGAAACAAACAGGAAGCTAACGTAATAAAGCTTTTTTGCGAAAGCTTCAATAAAGCTGTTGTAACATTAATTTTGAATTGTAAAGCGTAAAGCTTTCACACAACGCTCGAATGCTAATGCGAAGACTCGATAAGGTAAACCTTTTTTAATATTAGGGCGGCCCTCTCAACATTCGCAGAACTTATTTCAATAAAAATATTAATTAAAATACATAAATTAAATTAAGTTTAAAAAAATTGAACATAATATTTTTTTTAAACGGACTTGAATCAAATGCAGTTGGTAAATATAAAAATTACAGCAGACAGTTGTCCGAGGCCTTCGGCCACGGACTGCCCCTGCAGGCTGTGTCAGAGACACGGCCATTAAGTTTAACGTAGAATACGCCATCCGATAAGACAGAAAACATATATAACAATAAATGATAAATAATATAAGCAAATGAATTTATTGTTATATATGTTTTCTGTCTCCTCGGATGGCGTATTCTACGTTAAACTTAATGGCCGTGTCTCTGACACAGCCTGCAGGGACAGTCCGTGGCCGAAGGCCTCGGACAACTGTCTGCTGTAATTTTTAGTACTCTTCGAAGCAAATACATTCCGCAATTGCAAAAAGAATCTTTAGAAAAAAGGAGTGAATGTGTTAAAGATAAAGATATCGATTTCTGTAAATGCAACGACAGATAGCAAACAAAGGTATGTGGCCAATTTTGGAATTTTGAATGATACTGCTGGAAATAATTCTTATTTATAAAATATGGGTGTGGTTGAAAATACAAATGGTGCTTCAACTGCGGCAGTCTGTAACGATTCGTTACAAATTTCATGGCTAGATGATATGTTTAACTTCTGAATTTTCATGGTTTTTTTAATATTTGTCTACGTATTTTAGGCATTCAATACGACAAAGTGCTTCTTATTGTAACAGATGCAGCCTTGAATATATTAATTCGAATTTGTTCCCTCAGGATTAGGAATCCCAAAATTATACATTTGAAATGCTGTGCTCATGGGCTTCATCGAGTTACCAATGCACACGTTTAAATTAAATTAATATCATACACCAAAGCGGTATTTGTAAAGGTAATCACCCAACACAAATTTAAAAATATAATTATACTAAAAGAGCCATATTTATAGGCACCCCGGAGGAAGCGGCTTTTTTACAAATGTATCCCAATTTGAACCTTCCACCGCTCCCATGTCCATCTCGTTAGGGTACTTGGCTAGAAGCGACGATATATTACGTCGAACACCTGGTAGAAGTCAAGGATGTTGTCACAAAGTTAAATAGTGAAGATGCGAATTCGATTGTTTCAGCCAAACATATATTGAACGTGCTTGAGCTAAATAAACAACTAGTGTTTATGAAGAATAATTGTTCAGTTAGAAGATACTATTTCTTACAAAACGTGGGTTTAACAATATACGGTAGTATAAATATTGTGTCCAACTTAAAAGAAACTCTTAAGAACCTTAAACAGTGGCACTATTTTGATAAATTGAATTCTGTATTTCTACGAAATCCAGGATATAAACAATTTTTGAAAACTAGTAGCATTTTTGAGTTCGGTACGAACTCAAGCCTTTCTGCAATCCAAATATTAAAATTTAATTTTGCTCTATCAGCATCCGTCGACGTCGAGAAAAATTTCTCCATGTATCGAAATCTTTTGACAGAAAGATGTAGGATGAAAGTATAAAAAAACATAAAATCTCATATGATACTGTACTGTAACAACTTTCGCAATACTATTGAGTTAGAATAAGATTTGTTAATAAAAATTTGCGATTTTTTTGAAAAATATAAAATATATTTTTTTTGATGTGTTACATCTATAGCGGCGTATAGGGACTAAATCTACCAAAGTCCAAATCTGCTAAAACCAGATTTTATGCTGCTGCTAAAACCAGATTTTTTGCTGCTGCTAAAACCTGATTTTCTGCGACTGCGAAAGAGAATAATGACGAGTTAAACAAAAATGAGCGAGCAAGAGAGCAATGAAAGAGTGTTGTGGCAGGGGTGAGGCAAACGAAACTGTGTCTATAGCGTATGTATTAACATAATAATGTATGTATGTACATGTGTCTGTTGCTGTTGTTGAACGGAGATATGAAGCATACCCACGCAAAATTTCATTTGCAAGCGCATGGGCTTGCGCACTCGACGTTATGGTGACATACTAATACGTCAGCTACTTCCTACAAAGTATGTGTGATGTTGTGTGTTTGGCTGTTTCGTTGCTGTTGATATGGCAAACATGTGGTTATGTGACACACGTATACGTCAGCTACTTCGGACAAAGTATGTGTGATGTTGTGTGTTTGGTTGTTTCGTTGTTGTTGCTATGGCCAAACAAAGCGAGTCATTTGATATTCAGCATTGCCCGGTGTATACAGAAACAAGTAGAAACGGTGTTAAGTTCGGCCGGGCCGAAGCTTATATACCCTCCACCATGACAATTTACACTCGCACTCTCCACTCTTTGCATTCCCTTAACAGTTTTTATTTTAGTTTTTATTTAATATTTATGGTCTACGAAATTTAATGTTTAATGTTAAAAAGCGTAAAGGCCGCAGTACTACAATTTTTAATTGCTTCAGTTTTAGCACTTTTTTTTGTGCAAAATTGCACTTTCTTTGAAAGTTTTTTTGATAACTTCTGGCAACACTGTCTAAAACGCAGTATGGTAATTATACCAAATTGACAAACTTTCGGTGAGTAGTTCACATTTTTTGAATAAAACTGATCGAAACTCATCGACCTAAGGTCATGTAAACTGGTGAGAACCATAGAATGCCTCTGGAATTCACTTTTCAAAATAAATTGATTAAATTTTCGAATTGAAAAAAAGTTTGTAGACCGATTTTTATTTTTAGTTAATGGATGAGAAATTCATACTACAAACTTACAAGGCCAGGTTGGTTTATTGTTGGAATAATAGACAATTCAGTTAAGCACACTCACTGGCATGACTAGTTTCGAACTCCATGACAAGTTCATCATTAAATGGCCAACTACTGTGCCTGAATTGATACCATCGGTTGACCACCAATTGTTTATATACAAACTGAATTCTGCAATTTACAAATGCGAAGTAGTATCGATCGAAGATCCCTAAGTATCATTACACACTGAAAGGTCCATAATCCAACACAAGAATAGACGGATTTTTTCCACCATGTTCTTCTTTTCCTCTTGCATACTCGCATTGTTGTAGTGCTTTGAGGTGAGTTTTTACTATATCACAGAGTAGCATTTTTCTGTGGTATTGCATTTTTGATGACCGGGCTAGTGTCAGTTAAGTTTGTGAATTTGAAATTAATGACCGATTTTGTTAGTTTTAGTTAAGGTACGAGAAATTCATACTACAAGCTATCTGGCAAATATCTGGCACGACACCAAGAATTTATTGGCGCGGCCAATAGATTTAGAGCTAAGACAAACTGATTTTAATTAATACGGTGGTAAAATATATATTAAACAAAAAAAATCGGTCAACAAATTATTCTTCCGAAAATATTGACTTTTGATTTAAATGCTAAACTTGGAGTCGGAATCATCCAAATTTGAACGACTACAACTCCGACTCTAAACAAATATGCCAGACTTCGGCTCCACAACAATGCTTTGCACACAAATTTAGGTTAAGCATGCGGGAGTTTTAGAAGACTTTCGAATGGCGGGTAGACGCACAAGTGGAATCGTAGATCTGTAGAGCCAGCACTGCATGAACTGGTAGGATACATAAATAATACGTTGGTAGTATTTCCTGACATTGAGGATGCGTTAATAATATCAATCCTAATGCGGTTCTTAAGGTGAACGTGGATGGGGCTTGTATAAAGTACAAACTGTTCACCAGGAGACGAGTCACAGTCGAATTGGGCACTCCGACCTCTTCGAACTATGTTCACAGAGGCACAACTCAAGGAGGGGTCCTGTCTCTACTTCTATGGAAAATTGCGCGGAAGGAAATATTGGTTACTTTCGAAAATTTGGGAACGAAATGTGTTCCTTATGTCGCACTAGCTATAAGACGCAGTATCCCAGTACCCTATTGGGCATTCACCAAGGTAGCTTACGGACTTTGGGCAGATGGGTGGGTAACAATGGACTGGTGTAATCCGAACAAAACCAACCTGGTACTTTGTACCCGAAGGTATTAAGGAAGGAACCTATCACGTTGAATTGTTCTGAAATTATAGTTTCACAATGGGCCATGGAATGATCAATGTAGCGTGTATCAGACGGAAATTTTAGCTATAAGAGGAGTGGCCAACTGAGCTTTACCCCAGCAGTTACTGGGTCAATTTCTACTCCGACAGTCATTCCTGAATTCAACATCTGCCCAGTAATGCCGCAGATATCTGAACGAGATGGTTCAGTTGTGCGATAAATCATTTGAATGTCAGGGCACACAAACATTCCGGGGAATTGCTGGTTCCACATGAGGGGGAGCATGTTGACATGCTCCTAGCGACTTGTAAGCACAAGAGATGTTGAAGATATGGACGAGAGACACAGATTGTGAACTTTCAAAATAAATCTAGCCCATAGTGAGTAGCATGAGACACATGACCCTTCTATCTTAAGCCAGGCCCCAGATGACAATATTTGTTTTAGTTTCGGCGAGACACTGCCTGATTGGAAGACAGACTAAAGGTCGGACAAACAATTCGCCCAACGAAAAGCAAGGTCGTCGGTAGATGCAATTCGGATGGTGACTCAAAAAACGAAAGAGGCTATAGACGAACGTATAACGTATAATGGATACACTCTATGGACTGAGAGCCCCAGCACACCTTTGAATTTCAAGCCAGTTTATTAGTAGGAAAATATGCTACGAAACTGAGGATCGACCAGTAACATATGATGTTTCTGCGGGAGTACCTCAGGGGTCGCTTATCGGACCACTGCTCTGGAACATTACAACTGAGTTCTAACACAAGAAATACCAGACGAGTCTAATATAATCGGATTTGCAGACGACATAGCAGTGGTCATCAATGAGGTGGAACTATATGCAAATGATACGATAAACGCTATTAGGTCCTGATGAGGATAGCTGGACTCTAGCTAGCGGAGCAAAAGACGGAAGCTGTACTTAGAAGTAATTCGTAGAAGGAGAGAAACGCTAACGATAAATATAGGGCAGAGGTAGATATCATCTAAGGATGAGTTAAAATATGTAGTAGTAATGATTGTCTCGAGACTAATATTTAACAAACCTATAGATTATGTTCGAGACAAATCGGCAAATATTAATTGAGCCCTAGCGAGACTGATGGCGAATGTATGAGGTCCTAGGCAGAGAAAGAGGACTATGATATCCAAAGTGGTCAGTTCGTCACTGCTATACGAAGCACCAGTATGGTCAAGTTACCTAAGTGTTGCTTCCAAAAGGAAAATCTCATCAGTTGCAGGAATGATACTCATTGCTATTCTGGGGGACGAGTCAAGGACAAATACTGAAACAGGAAATAGCAGCGAGAGTTCGTGGAACCCAAAGAGAGACCTCAATAACAGTGGCAATATATAAGTAGATGGGATAAGTCGCAAAATTGTAGATGGGCGTACAAACTAATCCCGAAGGTGGTAATATGGATCAAAAGAAGTCACGGGAAAGTGAACTACATTTTAACCCAGTTTTTAACAGGCCATGGATTTATGAAACACCTATTTAAGTATGAACACGATACGACACCTATGTGTTCAAATTGCCCTGATATGGAAAAAAATGCGGAGAATGTTATCTTTAGTTTCCTAAGACTTTAAGAAACCCGGAACAAAACCATCATCTACCTAAGCCATAGAAATGATGTTATAGAAATGATGTTGTGCTCAGAGGGGAAGGGAAGTTACTCCACAACTATATAACCTCCATTATGAAGAAGCATAGAAGAAGAAGTACGAACAGCAAATAGGAGAGCGGAAGCGCAAAATGAAGTAGCCTAAATGACATACGAACCCCTGCTAATACGAGTACTTTCAGAGGCGTTCCCGCGGGGAGAGTGGTGGAGACTTCGGAAAGTGAGATGGTGTGTAGGCGGCACAAATGTGCTGAACCTCACATAATGAACTTGTTCATATCTTTTAGAAGATTTGCGTACACCAAGGAAAATTAGACTAACGTTCAGGGCAAGTGACTTCTGACGAAGCTGTAACGATGAGGAAGAATCCAGTGAACATCTCCTCGGCACGTGTCTACTATTGGATCCTACCAACTTAGAGACCTGGGAGAATTACCTCAGATAGACTTAGACAATATCTTAACAGACCTGGTAGAATTACTTCAGGTAGACTTAGACAAGATCTTGAACTTCTTGTAGCAAACTAAATGGTTCTCTGGTGGGGCTAACACTTAATCTCGTTAGCCCGTGTCTTCACAATGGACTAATAAGTCTAAGTGAGTTGTTCATGGACTGCCACCAGCGAAACCTAACCATGAGAGCTTTCTCTGATATATAATAGTGATATTTATCGGAAAGTTCATCGGCTCCACTTTTTTCAAAAAAATATTTCAGTAGTGGATCCTTATTTTGTAGTGGATCCACTTTTGCTATGCCAGCCAAATAATACAAGGTGACGCGCGAATCGGGCTACAAAATCAAAGCGTAATAATTGCTTTTGTTGGGCTCAAATCGAGCATCCATACTTCAGTGCTAGATTTCTCCACAGCCATTATGACGGTATCGTTGTGCCCACAACGAAATCGGGGTTAATAGGTAGACAACACTGTGTCTATAAGGGGAAACTTGTTGAGCTAGGCCGGCTGGCCAACGTGATTCTTACTTGGATACCAGGCCAATAGGGTGTCCTAGGGAACGAAAAAGCAGACGAACTAGCTAGGGCAGGATCCTCTTCCACCGAACTCCACATGGTGTCAGTCGTAACGCTTATAGGGTTGGTCAAAAGAGGTATTTTCCTGCATTACCTTGAACCAGTGAAGACCAGATGGGATGGGACGGAAACGTGCCGCATATCCAGAAACACATGGCCAGAATATAACATTCCCCGGACTAACTCTCAGATTAGCCATAATCGGGGAGACATATCTAGGTTAACTGGCGTGCTGACCTGGCACTGGTCAATCGGTAATCACGCAAGATGGTTGAATCTGCCATATAATGGCCACTGCCGTGCCTTCGATGACGCAGAAGAGTAGCCGACGGTGGAGCATCTCCTCTGCAGTTAGCACTGATGAATAGACGCCTGAAGACTATGGGCCGTCCCTTCCTGCATAACCTCACTGAGATACACGAGATATATCTATGGGATCTAATGAGGTTACTCCGATTAACAGGCTGTATATAGACATTGTACTTTGGACTACCCGGAGTGATGTGGTATGCAAAACGGTGTCTCAAGACACTAATTGATGCTAAATAGTATCTTTAGTAACCGCGAAAATCAACCACCCAACCAGGTAGACCTCGTATGAATAAGAGTAATGCTTCCCCAGGAGACACATGAATTTATTGGATATAGTGATGTGGAGTTAGTTTCCTCTTTTTATTTCCTTCAGATTATAAGAATAACAATAACAACATAAAAGTTTAATGCAACAGTACTATAAAATTACATTTCCAAAAAAGTCTAAATAAATTAGTATTTTTCCCGTTCATATGATTATAAATAACCACCTTGCATATTTAATTTTTTTTGCACGAAATCACATTTGATTGATACAAAAAACAATTAGTGAAAGAAAAATTTTACTTTGTAAAAAAAATTAGTCAAAAATGGGCGAAAAAAAGTATTTGGAACATAGCCCAAAGAGCTACAATCGATGTTTATTATTGGCCAGGATATTCATATCGTGCCATTGCGCGGGAAACTGGGCGAAGACACAAACCTGTGCTGGGATACTTAAACTATGATAAAAGCTATGAAAAAATTACAAAGGCAAGATTCCAACCGCTTTAACTCAAACCGAGGATCCCTAGGTAAATGATTCCCTTTCCCTAAAGTAAATGATATTTTTGAACCGATTCCATGGATTCTGCTTCAATATAATGCTCTTATTCATAATACCAGAGTTGAAAAAGAGTTCAAAATGTTCGTCTTCGTAATTGCCCACCATATTCTCCCTACCTAGACATAATTGAAAACAGTTTTGGTGGGCTTTCTCGCAAGGTTAATGAAGGCTGATGACAATTCGATAATAAGGAATCACTAATACAACCCGTTAAGGACTCCTGGAATGAGATTTCTTGGGATTATTTAACAACACTTTATGAATCAATAAAAATCCGTATTAAAAAGTCTACAGTATTATGAATAAGCTAAATATTTTTGGTCCTTATTACTAAATTATAAAATATTGCATTCTTAAATGAAATTATTCAAATGGTTCTAACCTTATGAACGGAAATGTTTTTTTATTATTTTTCGGCTTTTTTGGAAAAGGACCTTTCATTAAAGGTTTACTGCTGTTGTTGTTAATTTTGTAATCTTAAGGAAATGCCCTTTCCGATATGGTAGTAACATTTTAACTGTTGGCAAAAAATTTAAAGAGATGTGGCCTATTAAAACCAGATATTTAAGTGGCTCTAATCATCTGATAGAAAGTACGTGCATCATGTGCGCATTTTGTTGCTTGCATGTGTCTTCCGCGAAATGTTCAATAATGTTTTTATGGTTATTGCACCACTTCCCCTGGCATGTTGAGTATGATATGTATGCATGTCGTTGTTCCTTAAATTCAAGTAACTTTCCCTTGTAGGGTTATCCATTTCGTGGTTTCAAAAGTATAGGGCTGGAATTCGACATCTGTCAATCTAAGTTGTTAAACCAATTTTTTTTCTTTTCAGTTGAAAGTCTTACATTGACAAAAATGGATCGCTTAACTATCACACAACGCATAAAAATTATTAAAACCTACTGCAAAAATGGTGATTCTGGCATAGCCACATATCGTGCTTTAAGAGGAGATTATGGTTTACATAATCGTCCAACTACGCAAGCAATTGGCAAAATTGTGAAGAAATTTGAAGAGACTGGAGCGGTTACAGATATTGTAAGGCCTGTGCATCATCTTTTCGCTCGTGTGTCGATTCCTCGTCGTTCTCAGGAATCAGGACTGTCTTACGGCACATTAT
Organism: Phaonia tiefii; assembly: GCA_963931995.1. NCBI lineage: Eukaryota > Metazoa > Arthropoda > Insecta > Diptera > Muscidae > Phaonia > Phaonia tiefii. The sequence goes on along the minus strand of OZ008371.1, from coordinate 76,009,743 downwards.
GGCCTATTTGGCATTTGGATCTACACCTACATCCATATCCAGCTCACACAACAACTGAAGCCAGCTGACCATTCACAACGTCGTAGATACGTGGAGTGGGTGCTTGGACAACAGGTGGTGGACGGCGATTTTTCGAACAACATTTTCTTCAGCGATGAAGCACATTTCTCACTCGGTGGGTATATTAATAAACAAAATTGTCGTATTTGGGGTTCTGAGAATCCTCAAGTAATTGAAGAGAGGCCATTACATCCAGAAAAAGTCACTGTTTGGGGCGCTCTTTGGTCCGAAGGTGTGATTGGACCTTACTTCTTCGAAAACGACGATGGAACGACTGTCACCGTCAATTCGGGGCGTTATGGTCATATGATAACCAAATTTTTTTGCCTGCTATTGAATAATACGACTTGGAGAATATGTGGTTTCAACAACACGGTGCCACATGCCACACAACTCGAGCGAATATGGCTTTATTGCAAGAGACATTTCCTGGCCGCGTAATTTCTCGTCGTGGCGATATCAACTGCCCACCAAGATCATGCGATTTGACACCATTAGACTTTTTTTGTGGGGCTACGCGAATGACCGTGTTTATGTAGATAAACCTTTAACTCTTGAGCACTTAAGAACCAACATTAGTCAAGTTATGGCTGAGATACCGCCCAATGTGTGTCAAAAAGTGGTCGAAAATGACCTCAAAAGAATCAATGCTTGCAGCACTTCGCGTGATGGTCATTTAAATGGTGTAGTGTTTCACACATAATGTCAACGTTCAAACTTTATAATAAAAAAGAAACATCATGAAAAAAAATATTTTATATGACCCCTTTCACACTCGGCAAGTTACTTGCGCAAGTCAGTTTTTCAATTTTCCAAGTACAAGCAAGTCTGTACTCAAAATTTATTCCCCTATCCCGACCTTACCTCTGTCATCAACAAACCAAGACTTGGGCAAGAGACTTGCGCAAGTAACTTGCCGAGTGTGAAAGGGGTCAAAGTCTTTTATTTACGCTTACTTTTGAAACCGCAAAATGGATAACCCTTATAATGTGTCCCACCTAGTACATTATTTAAATTTGTTGTTCTTCCAAAAAAGCAATAGCTGAGTTTTGTTCGCCTTTAACTGGCGTCCAGATGACAGATATTATATTTAAATAAAAATGGAAAGAAAGTATCTTTGAAGTAAAGCAAATTTCTTTGCAATTACTACAATTCACCCGTTTTATTCGTTTACACCCTTTACTACTGTCTATTATAAATAACATTTAATGGAAGATATCATCCAAAAAATTCTGCATATTATCTAACTCCGTACTCATATTAATTCATATGAATTGAAATATTTTAGTTTACAATTTTCTTCATTAGCTAAAATCCAACTGTTAGCTACTTTTGTGTTTTATTTTAGTAGCAATTGTTTTTGTCCGTGTAACGCCACCAACAGAAAAATAGACAGAGGCGGATTGGTAATTGTTAGGTTCCATGTAAAGGAGATCGAGTACAACATACAAGTGTACGAGCATATCTTTAGAGTGCTTGTCTGTGCGTGCATTCCAAGCCAAGTCCTGGCAATGGGCATGAACTTTATCGCACCTTTACATTTGACAATTGTTGGTTGAGCTCATGTGGATTATGAAATTAATACATTTTAATTGGTTTTAATTTATTTAAATTAATTCACCGCATTAATAAGCCAATGTCAACGATGTCATCGGAAATAATAATTTAACATTTTTTATCCGCACTCCGGCCTATTTGTGAAAATGGTGCTAAAAATAACTTTAATTCATTTAAAATAACATACAAAAGTTATAACTACTATGTAAATACATAAATATTATCATATGTGTAAGTCATAGGGTAATACATACATATAGAGAACATATTTCGCTCATCTACCGTTTCCATTCACACTCTTCGTAGTGAGGTCGGTGTGTGGATTACACCAGGTGGAGTTACAAGAACTGTTGACTTAAATTTGTCATGTCGTTTTGGCTGAGAACCGTGAAATTTAAACGTATGTTGGACTTTTTTGGTATCTTTCATTGTTAGTATGCATTTGTGTTTTATTTAACACAATAATTTTAACACCCAAAAGGAAATTCCGTGATTGTTTTCTTGTTAGTTGCTTTGAACGATTGCCTCCATCTGGCATTATTAAAGCAATTCTTTCCAACATCCAAAATGTTAACTCTATACAATATGTATTACTCTATGGTGTAAGTGGGTATATATACATATATACATGTATGTACATAATTGTATACGCAATTGTGCCTATATATATAAGCCATATGCGCATATAATCATGGTATAAAATATACAGAGTTTATCTGTGGTTATTGGTTAATAACCAACATAAATTTCTATGCTCATTGGCGGATACAGCGCAAAGTATCTGGTCTAAGAAATACTGGCAGTTAATGTGAATGGTAAATTGTTTGTTAAATTTGAGTGAATGTATTAGGCCAACCACCAACTTGTGCAGTGGTTGTTACCATTCATTTTAAAGTCTCATTCGAACACAAACATTTTTATAAAAATAAATAGTTTATTGACGAATTTTTTAAAATTGTTCTTTTTTATTCTTAATACACTGATGGTTATTCCAACTGTAACTGCAAGCAATGGAATCGGTCATGAGATGGATCATAATAAACATAAAACCATAGTAAGCATGGGGTTGTCGGTGGGGGTGGAAAGTTTCTGATAACCATTCACTTGGGAGTGGCCCGAAATGATTCCTTCATTGGGCAGTCCAGGCAGCTCACTACGTCCACGCAGTATGTCCTGGACAATGGCTTTTTCGGCAACATCCATTAGCTAGCTAGAGTGAGAAGACGAAACAAATGAGCAGACTGATAGGTTATGCGATGACTGATATGTCTCAGGTTTAGTAGGTCACTGAATCTCATCAAACTATCGGACATATTCTTTTGTCCTTCGAAGGCGGATGAGCCAAACCAACGGCGGATAGAAACCGAAAGAAGAAAATCCAGGTTCGACATATTGTATCCTGGTTAGCGTCTGATCCATAATGGGCGGCTGCAATTAAATATCCTGGCTGTAGGTAAAATGCAAAAACCCGGTGAACTGGGTTTGCCTCCCGCCATCGTTCATAATGGCAGTGAGTATAAGAAAAGGAAAACGAAAATATAAACAACTCCTATTTGTTAACGACCCCCGCAAACGTTATGTGGACCACGATTTACGAATATGCACTTGGAATGTGAGAACTATATATAGTTCCGGAGCAAGAATCCGATTGGCAGATGTCCTCGGAAGTTATAAGAATGACATTATCGCTATACGGGAAATGCGATGAACAGGACATGGCGGCAGAAGGGTAGGAGAATGCGACATATACTGTGGCCATGAGAAAAAACATGAATTTGATTGCAAATTTCTCTAGGTTCAATCCTGTGAGTGAACGTATAGCCACAATCCGCATAAAAGCGAAGTATTTTTATATATCCCTAATTTGTGTGCATGCCCCGATAGAAGGGTAAGATGATGATGCCAAAGACATATTCTATGAGCGCCTAGAAGAAACGTATAACCGCTGGCTCTGCCCATGGCATTAAGATTGTACTAGGAGATTTTAATGCCAACGAAGGCAGGGAGAATGTATTTCACCCAACTGTTGGCAATTTCAGTCTACATGCTGACAGTTCCGACAACGATATGAGATTGATTGACTTTGCCCCACAAGGCTTCTTGGGTATCCCCTGATCAGGGGTCGAAGGGCTGAATTGATCACGTGGTAATTGATGGAAGGCACTCATCCACTGTAATGGACGTACGATTCTGATCACTACCTAGTAGCGGCAAAGGTTCGCACAAGATTGAGTAGAGCGAAATTCACACGAAACCAGGCACGAGGAAAGCTGGGCATCGGAAAGCTGCAATTACCAGAGGTAGCCACAGACTACTCAAGGGAGCTCTAACAACTTTTGGTATAGAATCTACCCCTCCCGTTGACGATCCTGAAGCGCAGTGGAAACCCATTTCCGACTCTATAAAAACTGCCGCGACAACCGTACTTGGTTTTGAAAAACCGGTTCGCAACAAACCATGGTACGTTGAAAAGTGTGGAACTTCAAATGTCAATTGCAACACGAGCCGCGACTAGTGTATCCGAAACCGAAACCGGTTACCCGGTTAACCGAATTTCGGTCGGTTAACCGTATGTCGGTTTTCTAAAAATTGCCATTTTCGAAGAACCGGTTTCACCGGTTATTTCAAATCGATTAACCGGGGTTTTCGGGTTTTGCACAACTGATATAACGCCGCAGAATTACACATCTAAACACTTTTTTATATGTCAGTATAGAGTGCATGCCATCAACGCAGTTTGTGGACCAATTTATGAGGCGAATTCCTCAATTCGCATCCTTAGTGGACAAAATTTCTCATGTACGTGCTCGTCCGGTGTGTTCAGTGGAAAATATTGCCGCTGTAGCTGAAAGTGTGTTCAACATAAACTCGCCCCCGTTCGCAGAACTGAACATTGCTCGCACTTCTTTTCCCAGAATTTTGAGCGTTGTTACAGAAAATCGCATGTTCCGATGAAGCTCATTTTCACCTCGTAGTTACAGGACGGTGCTACGACCCATACTGCCAACGTCGGAATCGATCTTTTGCGCACTGGGTTCGAAACCTTCATAATCAGCCGAAACTCTGAAGTCCATTGACCGCCTCGCACATACGATTTGAACCCGTTAGACTATCATCTCCGGAGTGCTGTAATAAATAAGAGCTACGCAACAATCCCGAGTCCTTAGACGCATTAAAACACGAAATAGAGACCCAAACAATCGAAAATGTATTGTAAAATTGGGTAAATAGAATTAGGTGCCGTAAAGAGGTGTTTATTCGTAAATATATCAATAATGGACCTTCCCAATAAAATCACCATTTTGACGAGTATTTTTTAAAGCAAAATTAAATTCCAAATTTTACATGGCCAAGTCTTAATTTTCCATTACATCCCATGAATGTATATGTAGGCTCACAAACTCTGATTGGGACCTGGAGTGTTACACCGTTTCCGAACGGTATGTTTACAATCATTTTCATAGCAAAATTCAGGGAGACGAATTGAAAATAAATTATGTTTACAAAACGCATAGTTGTCCATTTTGTCATAAAAATCCAAACCGGTTTAACCAAAAACCGATTTCGCTAAATTCGGAATATTCGAAAAAACCGAAAACCGACATATTTGAAATCCCGGTTTTTTGAATACACTAGCTGCGACTGAGCGGTATAGGGAAAAAAGAAAGGAGGTGAACCGTGTCTTTAGGCGTAAGAGAGCGCTAGAGTGAGAAAATTTAGACATGCAGAAGAAAGCCTGAAAATGCTACCAAAAAGTCAAACACGGAACTAATGGGCATGGTTCAGTATCCCCTTCTGTAAAGACAAGGACGGAAATCTCATCGCAGATGTGCAGAGAATGTTGGGAATATGGAGAGATCATTTCTCCGTGCTACTGGTACCTGAGACAGCCAATGACGATGGGACTATCGATCATAAATTGGACGAAGACGTCGATTGCCCCCTCCCAACCAAGGCGAGCTCAAAACAGCTATTGCCCGGCTTAAGAACAACAAAGCCGCAGGAGCCGATGGATTACCGCGGAGGTGTTTAAGGCTGATAATGTGCATGCATCAGCTCATTAGCAAAATTTGGTTAGATGAATGCATGCCCGGCGATTGGAGTCTCAGTGTAATATGTCCCGTGAAATAAACCTTTTATCCATAGCATATAATGTTCTATCAAGTAAAATGTGCGAAAGACTAAAGCCAATTATCGCTGACCTGATTGGACCATACCAGTGTGGCTTTAGGCCTGGAAAATCGACAACACAAAACCTGGATAATACCCACGAAAAAAATGGACACCTATGATTTATTTGTCGATTATAAGGTGGCCCTCGATAGCCCGATACGGGAGAAACTCTACGAAGCAATGTGTGAGCTTGGTAGTACAGCAAATCACATACGCCTGTGCAGGATGACCTTGACGAACACCAACTCCGCAGTGAAAGGAGACACTCTATTGTGCGACCTCTTTAACATTCTAATGGAGTTCATTATGGGAAAAGCTGCAGTCAGCATGACTAAATCCATCAGCAGCAAAAGTCACATGCTGCTTGCGAATGCTGATCATATAGATTTTAGAAGATTAGTGAAGTTACTGCAATTAGAGAAGTAACTGAGTTTTTTTCGCGAATTCAGAAAGAAGCAGCAAAAGTGGGTCTGACTGTAAGTGAGGATAAAACAAAATTAATAGTTTCAACAAACACGGGCCTCCACGCGATTAGACTAAAGCGTGAAAGTTGATAACCGTTATAATTTCGAGGTGGTGGATGAATTTATATGCATCGGATCTGACGCAAACAAAAACTAGAACGTCAGTCTAGAGATCAAGCTGGGAATTGTGCTTGCGAATAGCAAACAAGCAACCACTTTAGTGGTAAAACCCTCTCTCGAGTAACAAAAGTCCAGCTGTACCAGACTCTCATTCAACCTGTCTTGCTTTATGACGCAGAATCCTGGGTCTTATCGCAAGCAGACGAAACATCTGTACACAGAAAAAAATAATTTTTAAATTGAATTAAAAAATTCGAAAATTCAAACAAAATATTAATTGAAAATCCTGTGATAAAAAAAATCATATATCCATATTTGTAGATTGTCATAAAACCATATTTGTAGATTGTTTATTGGAAAAATATTATTTGAATTTGAATTTTTATTGACCGAGTTTTTGTTTAGTTTTTGGTTAAGTATGAGAAATTCATACTACAAGGTTACAAGTCATGAATATTTTTCTAATTGAAAAATGGTTAGTTTTTGTTGGAAATAATAGACAACTCAGTTAAACACACATTCCCTGGCATGACTTGTTTCGAACTCCGTGACAATTGATACCATCGGTTGATCATTAATCGTATATATACAAACTTAATTCTGCAATTCACATGTGCGAATTAGTATCGATGGAAGATCCCTAAGTATCAATATCACTGAGAGGCCTATAATTCCAACAACAAGAACAGACAGAATTTTTCCAGCATGTTCTTCTTTTTCCTCATGCATTCTCGCAATGTTGCAGTGCTTTGAGGTGAGTTTTAATCTATATCACAGAGTTGTATTTTTTCCGTTGTATATAATTTTTGAAGACCGTGGTAGTGTCAGTTGCATTTATTTGAATTTGAATTTTTGTAGACCGATTTTTTATTTAGTTTTTGGTTAATGTATGAGAAATTCATACTACAAGCTTACAAGTCATGAACATTTGTCTAATTTGAAAATTTTAATTTTGACAGATTTTTTATATATCTTACCATTACTGTGATGTTGACCCTAATTTGTGTGTATACCCTAAAAATTGCAAGTTGGTAATAGTGGTATAGTTGCGTATATTTGTATCTCCGTTTAAATTGGCGTTTACGACAAACCAATAATCAACCGGCGATGTCCTGAAATTAAAATGCAATATACATACTTTCGAAACTTGCTATCTGGTTGGTACTAATTTGTACCGAGTATATACTTATACATGTGATGTGAGAAAGTTTGCGCAGAATTTCATTACCTTAAAAATTTCCATTCAAATTAATTTTAATTTTTCATTTATCAACTACTAAATTATAAAATAAATTCCGTTGTAAATCTTTTTAGTTAAGCTCTTGCAAATGTCTAAACTTGTAACTTGTATTGTATTTCCACTATTGGGTTTTCCAATAGGCACTTCACAACTTTGAATTTAATTTGTGAACGCACTATTTCACTGATCATCTAACTGTTATTTTTCTTTTTTTCAGTAAGCTCAACATTTTCATCATTGTTAAGTACACGAACGAACAGCGTATGCAAATTATAAAAATGTACTACCGAAATTCGGGGTCGGTGACCACAACTTTAAGTGCGTTAACTCATATTTTCGGTCGTTATTCTCGCCTAGTAGAGAAGCAATAACAAGTTTAGTGCAAACATTTGAGTCTACATATTCATTGTGTGATGCTGCCGTACCAGTCAGATAGCGGTTGGTCGAAGTGACGAAAATATCGGCGTTCGTAGCTAACGATCCAAATCAGTCGACTCCGCGGCGTTCTCAAGAACTGGGCATCGCCAAGACCACTGTCCCGGCGCACGTTCTAGGATTGAGCTCCGATTGAGAGACTGAGTTGAATTTCATCGCAAAATCATCTTCAGTGACGAAGCTTATTTTTGGCTCAATGGGTTCGCCAATAAGCAAAATATGCGTTATTGGTTTGGTGAAAATCCACAAGTGCTTCATGATTCACCACATGATTCGCCACTTCACCCGGTTTGCATGCCGGCGGCGTCATTGGGCCATATTTTTTCGTCAAAAATAACGATCGTTACGTTACTGTGAATGGCGATCGTTATCGCGCCATGATTACCAAATATTTTTGGCCCGAATTGGAAAACGTGGACTTGGACGACATGTGGTTTCATCAGGACCGTGCCACAAGCCACACAGCACATGTTACAATCGATTTATTGAAGAGCAAGTTTGGTGAGCGTGTTATCTCAAGAAATGCACAAGTCAATTGGCCGCCTCGTTCGTGCGATTTAACTCCTCTATTCTGTTTTCTTTGGGGCTACGTCAAATAATTGGTCAATGCCTACAAGCCGATGACGTTGGAATAACTCAGAGCCAACATTGAAAGCGAAATAGCGGCCATCGAAAGTCATCGAAAATTGGGTCCAACGAATCGACCGCTGCAGACGTGCCCGTGGTGGCCATATGAACGAAGTCGAGTTCCTTTTATAAATGTTTTCATTGTGTTTCAAGTCGATCATAAAGTTTTGGAAATATCTCAAATAGTTTGTGTTTTAGTGAAAAAAACTTTGCAGTCCTTTTTGGAAAACCCGTTACTTCTAACCACGCATAATATAATGAACGCATTTTCAAAAAACAAGTCGTAAATATCGTTTAAATCAAATTGAATCAAAATGTTGTGTGGAAAATCGTGTAAATCGAAAAAAGACAAAAGAATGTAAAAATGAATGTATTTCTTTTCATGCAACTAACATAAACAAGCCAGCTAATTGCGAAACTCAAACATTTCTTATGAAATTCATAAAACTGAAAAAATGTTTTTTTTAATGAAATAAGATAAAAAAATACAAAAAACCACTTATTACATTTAAAGCAAAAAGTCAATAAAAGGAGTCTATTGGTTAAACAAAAATAATAATTTAGTTGATAATAAAATATCAGTTCCTCTCCAATAATAATGTGATAAAAAATAAATATAAATTAAATTTACTTTCAATCCACTCGCTGTCTAGTAATTCGTCATCACTTTCTTCGACAAGTAGTCGTATCGTTCACTCAATAGCAACTCAAAAGTTTCGGGTTCAATTTTAGAAGTAACTTCAGACCTCGGAGACTTGAAAATGAAGTTTTCAACAAGAACTTATGACAAATTATTGTTCAATTCTTTATATTTCTTGCGATATTGTATCAGGCCTTGAAAAATATATATCTCTGTAACTTGAGACATCTTCCAACCTTCTGGTCATGTTTGACTAAATGATTTCATAACTTTCGTCCTTAATCAAGGCATTCACAAATAATTTTAGCTGTCAATGCAACCGTTACTAGTTTCTAAGTGTGGAAAAATCATCACGCGCGAATTCAATTGTTAGAACTCCCTGAAAAGGCAATTTGCTTTCCTCAAATACCATTTCCGCGAAACACAACATTAATGTAAAGCAATTCACCAAAAAAAGGTAGCGTTAAACTTACGTACTGGTCATCCAGTAAACGGGCAAGTTAGTTTTATTAATGGTTTTAAAAGTCCGAAGCTTTTTAATTTATTTATAACATTGGATTCAGTAAGTAACCACCGGAAGCTTCACTGCAGAGAATAACTGCTATCCAATCTTTAACAGCTTTATGAGCTGATGATAGGTTCTCCCAGGCATTTTTTGGAAATAAGTCGGGTTGATGCAAGGGGTTTCTATGGTACAGCTGAACAAAAATGTACTAGGGAAATTATGTTGACCAAAGAAGACATAGCGATTTTAGACCATGCAGCACTCTAAGTTTAAATAGTGTTTGATTAATACTAATGACAGCTAAATTATTTTTAATATTGTTTGCGTCAAACGAAAATACGCATTCCCTTTTATTTGTGTCCGTATTATGTCCAACTAAAGAGTAAATTACAAACGCAACTCGAACTCGAGGAAATGGTCCACTACCTCGTCGCCATCAAGAGAACGTGAAGAGAATGATAGCGGCTCTTGTCTATTTCTCTATTGTTGAAGTGAGCATTGAAGACTTAATCAGGAGCAGTGATGCCAACTCTGCAGGAACAAAACGAGCCGTCGAAGTACCTAAAGCTTGATAAAATGCGCCGTATAACGAAAACGACCAGAAAAATCCCAAAAGTGCTAAATCGCGCTTGATAAATAAGGGGATTTCCAATAGGGACATATTTCCAACAACAGAGAAAATCACCATGACAAGTTCCAGTTTCGAGCAGGACGTGCGAATTATAAAACTTTATTATCAAAATGGGCGTTCTCTTCTGGCAACGCCGCGCCCGGCGACAAACATTTTTTAATAAATGGGTACATCGACACCATTAGGACGATGCCAATCATTACCAAGTGCCAATGCATGTACAGAATGCCACTGTTTGGTCTGAATTGTGGTACGTCAATGGAGAGCGCTACCGATCTATAGCTCCATCAGTACGTCGTTACGTGCTACACAGCCGATGCCACACCGGGTATTCTGCACAATCGATTTAAGAATTATCTCATCGCAGGTGCGATTTGACCCAATTAGAATTTTTCCATGAGGGGTTTACTTAAGTCGCAGAGCTATGCCAATAACCCACACATACTCGTACCAGTGCCCTCAGACAATATAGCCCGACCATCGTTCAAATTTAGCCTGATATATGTCGAGGCCGCGGCGGTCGTTTGAATGATGGCATATTCTCCACACAATATTCTTGATAGGCTTTTCAAATACAACAAAAAAATGTTCACAAAATTTTTACGTATTCTGTTGGAATATCGTTTCAGACGTTCACCCGGAGAAAACGAAGTTTTTAGTGCAGATTGGACGAGTGGCAGCATTGCCTGACATTTTTGTTTTGAATTCTGTCTCTGGCTGTAGCATCCGAATTCCATAGAAATCCTCCATGTATTTCATATGTTTTTGTGATACAGAATAGTTTGTTACGTATCGAAGTGTTTTGCAGCAATCATATGTACATTTGCAATAAATACATATTGCCTTGGACTTATCATAGGGGGGTTTAACCACTTCTTAAAAGAGGGGTCTAGAAGCAAACAGTCAACGGTGTTAAACGGTAAAATCAAAAAATTTAAAATTCTTTAGCAAATTGGTGTTTTATAGAAACGAGCTAAAGGACTAAATGAAAACTCAAAATGCGTCCTCGTTACGCGTTTTTGGAAAAAACCGATATTGAAATATTTTTCGCGTTTCGCAAGGTCGAAAGTGCTAAATCTAGCCCCAAAAGAGCTAAGTTGGCATCACTTATTCAGGAGCGTATGAAAATGCGGCAATAATTTCGATAAACTTTTCTGGATATTCTTCTGCGGAATCAACGACTGCTCATGCTGGTTCACCTTTTAATTTGAAATTATGTAAAGAATGCTTTGTTTAAAATTTTTATTATATAAAAGTTTTTTTGCTGCTCTAAATCCGTAATACCATATTTGTAATAGCATTGTTATCAATTCGCTTTTAAGTTTGGTCTTCAATTTAAATCGTCAATGCATTCTCAATTTTTTCAATTAAACTAAAGTGGTTTCTAATTTGTGTGATTTGATTTGTTAAAAAAAACACTAATTGTTAAGCAAATTCAAATGTTTTTTTATTTAATGTGAAGTACAATCAATACAACTTAGTTCTGATTAAAACGCCTTTGAAATGGCCTCCACTTTTTACACTAAATCAAGTCGTATGTCATGTAACTTGTGAAGCTTCAAGAGAGTCTGGTTTATTGATAAAGGCAAATTACTTCTAATAACCCCACAAGAAATAGTCTAATGGTGTTAAATCACAACTTCTTGGAGGCCATTCAATGTCACAATTTCTTGAAATAATCGAATCTCCAATTCTGTTGTTGCATGAGTTGCGTGGCACCAGATGCTTGTTGGAACCAGATGCTGACAAGATCAACGCCTTCCAATTTCGGCCATAAAAAGTTGGTTATCATCGATCTATACCGCTCTCCGTTGACAGTAACAGTATTACCCACCTCATTTCGAATGAAGTACGGACCGATGATTCCACCAGAGCAAAACCCACACCAAACAGTTAATTTAGGTGAATGTAATGCTTGTTCATGAATAATTTGTGGATTTTCGTCTCACCGGAATCGACAGTTTAGTTTATTTACCGCACCAGTCATACGAAAGTGGGCCTCAGCGAAGAAGATGATTTTCTTAAAAAAATCGTTATCGTTTTCAAGTTATTCCAAGACAAAATCAGCAAATTCATTAAGTTAACATTAGTCCAAAGGCTTCAGTTCTTAACTGATAAAAATTTTATAGGGATGCAAGCCTAAATCCTTTCTCAAAATCCTCCAGGTTGTGGTCTGAGGCAGTCCCAATTATTGACAGCATCTTGGAATCGATAAATTGCGGTCTTCAGCAACACTTTCCTGAACGGCAGCAATATTTTCATTACTTCGAGCGGTTCTTTGTCTTAAAGGCACTTGAACATTATTTAAAGAAAATATACGCTCGAAATTTGCAACTATTCGACGAATAGCGAGCACAGGTGGACGATTATTACGACCATAAAATGGCAAAAGTGCACGAAAAGTTCCAATTGATAATAATAAAAAATAAAAAAATAATAAATATTATAAATTCAATTGAATAAAAAATTTATTAATTTGTAAACGTTGTTCTCTTCATGATGAAATTGTAAAAATTATTGAATACAATGAAAAAAAAATATTACAGCTCATCATATACCACAAATGGCCGAAACGTCACTTAGAAATCATATAACTGAAATTGGAAAACCCGTATATGGGAAGTATGAAGTTGTACGCTTAGATGCAACAGGCCTACCTACCTATTTTTTAGACACTTTGATAACTTTCTCATTTGCGCAGACAACCCAAAATTTTAATTTTTGTTTTGAAGTTTATAATTTTTTGTTTGATTGCTTATTGCTACTAAACTAAAACTAAACGAAAGCAAAACAAAATTAATATGAACAGTTGCATGGAGTTTCAAATAAACAACAAAATAATTAAGAAAGTTAAAAATATAAAATATTTGGGTTTAAAAAATAGATAAAGACTTGAAATTTAAAGACCATATAGAATATATATGCAGAAAGATCGGCAAAAAATTGGATTTTTTAAACGAATAAGAAATAAAATTTCTATATTAAGTGGAATAAATATTTACAACACTATTATTAAACCACATTTCGAATATGGGTCCACTATATTATACACTTGCTGCACAAACCAACAAATTGACAGACTACAAAAACTTCAAAATAAAGCTATGAGATCAATATTAAAACGCAATCGATATACATCTACAATATACATATATGCGTAATGCTTTAAAATGGCTGAATATACATCAAAGACTTGAAATTAACACTCTACTCTTTATACAAAAGTTAAAAAATGGGAATGGTCCAGAATACCTAATAAGGTAACTTCAATATGTTGGGGAAGTACAACCGTACAACCTCAGAAATTCGGAGAACTTCAGACTGCAAAGGGTGTCTACCAATAATATGCAGAAATCACTTTTTTATAAAGGGCTACATTTGTACAATGAACTGGCCGAGGACATAAAAACCGAGAAAAATATCTTCATTGTTAAAAGAAAAATTATATTTTTTGTTAGAAACAAAGTAAATTGAATTATGTGAAATAATGATATTTTATAAATCGAATAATTTATAAACTTAAAAGTATACTAATACTACTTAAATAAATAATAATAATAATAATAATAATAATAATAATAATAATTTAAAATAATTTTCGGCATAGTTATTTTCATAATATCGTATCTCAAATGAAATTTACAAAAATATCAATTATTACACAGGTGTACACACATTTTGGTGCCGATACTTTTTGAACTGATGTTTAGTAAATTCGACCTCCTGAATACGAATCTGCAAACGGTTTTTGCCTAGCAGCTCGACTTTTCGCGATATACCGTTATTTCCAAACACATACATATATTGGAATAACTTGAAAACGGTTCACCATATTCAGTTAAAAAAAATTGAAATTCGACAACAAAATTATCTTTAATCCGTGCCTACGTTGTTTTTAATTTATCACAGTAGCTTCAGAGATATCGTTGAAGTTTAAAAAAAAAAAAACAATTTTTTAGTAAAAACAAAAAAAAAATGGTCTTTAAAAATTCATAAAAAATAAACATTCAACCAAAATCACAGTTTTGGTGTAAACACATTTAGCTAAACATATTTCGAATGAAATGAGCCTTATTTCATTGTAATCGCTGGACAACTTTTGATTTTATTTAAAATTTACTGAGAAAACTTAATTTTGTGAAAGTAAGAAGCTTCGTTTTTTGGTTAATCTGCAATGTGGTTTTTCGGACAATCTCTTTGAAGATTCCAAGAGTAATCTGCCATCATATGAGTATCCCACTTGACCTGGTATCGTTCTTCCATTGTCCTTATATCCTGGTGAAATCGTTCACCTTGCTCTTCACTCAAGTCTCCCAAGTGTTCAGGAAACCGGTCGAAATGGTTTTGCAAGTAATGCACCTTGATGCTCATGTTGCATCCAAGCTCAAGAAAAGCAGTCAGCATGTTCTGAACTAAATCCTTATAGTTTGAAGCCTTCTTGTTGCCTAGAAACTTTTCGGCAACTGATACAAATGATATCCACGCTTTTCGCTCTTTTTCATTCATAGATGCAACAAAATTGGTGTCCTTCATTAACTGTCTGATTTGAGGGCCATCGAATATGCTAGCTTTTATTTTTCCATCGCTTAAACCTTGCATCTTTGTAGATCTGAATTTAAAACATGATGAATCTTTACGTAGAGCCTCAACAAATTGCTTCATTAAGCCAAGTTTTATATGAAGTGGAGGCAGGATTATTTTATTCCGATCAACCAAAGGCTCATTAATACCATTTTTCTCTCCAACAACCATGTTCTCTCTTTCAGGCCAATCTTGTTTTACCCAGTGATCTTGTTTAGCTCTGCTATTCCAAAGGCACAAGAAGCAAGGATATTTTGTGTATCCACCTTGCTGTCCAAGGAGGAAGTTAACCATTTTCAAGTCAACACAAATGACCCATCCATGTTCGTGATACTTAATCTTTTCCAAGACTATGGCTATCCCAGCAAAAATAAAGTGCAGTAGTTCTAGTAGATGTTATTATTTTTGTACATCTTCTGCAACACTATGTGCATATTTAATCAAATTTTGACGCTGATCAATAACAACTCCGAAAAATCTACATTTGCATCACATCCATTATGAGTATTATGATGCAAATTTATTAAAGAGCTAAAGGGATAGTGGACAAGTACAAAGATGCCTAAATATATTACTTGTATTTAATTTGTATTTACTTTCTTTCAAATTGATTTCATTTCCTTTCTTTTTCACCTGTTGACAAAAGCTTTTGGAGTACTAATAAAAGGACAATTAATAAAATAATTAGTTAAACCCTAAAGTTTTTGCTTAAAGTCAGAATTTTTTCATAGCATATCACTTGTTGCCAAGTTTCAAATGACAAGAAAATTACAAATTGGTGAAATAATATTTTTGGTTGCTCGTTTGCGGACGAAATATAGCATACAAATTTAAGCATAAACTGCACTTCCAAACAGTCAAACAAGAAGTAGTGCTGCATTGGGCAAAGCAATATTAAAAGAAGTACTTCTGCACCTAAATTAGCACTACATCTTACCAAGGAGTTGTGGTGCAAATTCTACTTCTTGGTATACTCTTTTTTTGCTGGGATATTCTTGTAGTCTTCTTTCACTTTGGTTGAGAGAGCAATAGGTATTGATGCCAATTCGTTACCATTGTGTAAAAGCACACACTTCAAACTTCGCTTGGAACTGTCAATAAACAGAAGCCAACGATCTGGATCATACTCGGGAAGGCCGATTCTTGATAGGAGACCTTTCACATCGTGACAGAAAACGAGGTCTTCTTCCTGAGAATAGAACGTAACCAACTCTGCTTCCCTTCTACGATAGAACGTTATTTGTGTTCCTTTATTAAGTAGATTTTTTTCTTTTAGCCGGGATGCCAGTAACTCAGAAGATTGTTTCGATTGATTAAGATCCCTGATGAGATCACTTAACTCACTTTGGTTAAATCGGTGGGGACTTGATGTATTTTCCTCATATTCACTGTCTTCATATGTGTACCAGTTGGATATTTCATCCTCCGAAAATATGGTAGCTGACGAAATGTTGGCGTGGGAACTTCATCGGAATGAGCCGTCGAGCAGAGTCTCAATCAGGATACGTCCACTTGCTTCGATTTTTACTATTGATACCTCTGATAATTACTAGACAGAAATAACAGTCGTCATAGTGATTTTTTGGTTCTCTCCAAACCATAGGCACACCAAATTTCAGACTCCTTTTCCCATTAGTCCACTGACGAAGATGTTCAGTACATGTTTTGCAAACTACATGTGGTGCCCAAGATTTATCTTGATGACCAAGTTTGAAACCAAAATAAGCATTGTATGGTTTCTTCACAAATTCAGTAATGGATTTTCTGTTATCAATTCTCGTCATGTATTCACCACATATATAACAAAATTTCTCGGGGAGATTTACACAGATTCTGCGGCTAGATGACATCTTTGAAAATTAGCTTTCAATTAAAATTATCGCTGTTATATCTTGATGTTCTATTCAAACCTTGAATGATTGCAACGCGTACTGGATAAAGGTTTATTATCGATATTTATTTAGCGAGTGTTAATTCAAGACTCAATAATTATAATAACAAACAAACTAGGGAATGACATTTATATAAATACAATGTTGCCAACATACTACATACGTTTGTTGCGTTTATATCAGAAGGGTATATGCATTTTTCAAATAAATAGATGGGTAAATTGAATATTTTCGTAACTCGAGAACTAGAGCTGCTAGGGAAAAATGGTTTTCAGTTTTGAAATCAACGTTAAAAGTACAAATAAAATCAGCTGCAAAACTCAAGGCACCAACAATTTTTTTTCATTTTGTAAACCTGTGTTATCGATTGATTTATGGGAATTTTATATTTTCTTTTACAAAAAACCAAACTAGTGCACTTGTGCCATAAACACTGACTGATTTATTCATGTATAAACATAATTTTTTTGTACGTAAAGGGTTTTTCGACAGAGACGCTACAAAATAAATCGATAGGGACAGCAAACGACGCCATATTTTTTCCCGCTCTTTTGACATTTCTCTTCAGTATGGTTTGCCATTTCATCATGGAAAGATATACAGCCAAATTTGGAGTCAGTGGCCTCAACTTTAAGAGCGCTACGTCCAATTTATGGTCTTCAGCGATGAGGCTCATTTCTGGCTGAATGGCTTCGTCAATAAACAAAATATGTGTTATTGGGCAGACAGCAATCCACACGTAATCCATGAGTCATCATAGCATCCCGAAAAAATTACGGGTTGGTGCGGTTTATGGGTCGGCGGCGTCATTGGGCCGTACTTCTTCCGTGATGATCAAGACCGGCACATTACTGTGAATGCGAATCGCTACCGTTCAATGATAACCGAATATTTTTGGCCCCAATTTGATAATATGGACTTGGAGGACATGTGGTTCCAACAGGACGGCGCCACAAGCCACACAGCGAATGCCACATTCAATTTATTGGAAACCAAGTTTGGTGAATGTGTTATCTCACGAAATGGCCCAGTCGATTGCCCGCCTCGGTCGTGCGATTTGACACCGTTAGATTATTTCCTGTGGGGCTACCTCAAGTCTATGGTCTATGCCAACAAGCCAGCGACGATTGATGAACTTCGTACGAATATCGAACGTGAAATTGCAGCAGTATCGGCCGATTTCAGCGTCTGGACTTCTGCAAGCGTGCCCGTGGTGGCCATGCAAAAGCAATCCAGTTCCATACATAATGGCATCGAACGTACTTTCACAGGAATAAAGAATTTCATTGGTATCTACAACCGGTTTTCTTTTATTTAAAAAAACTTTTGTAGCGCTCTTATTGAAAACCCCGGTAGATAAATGGTGAATTCCATTTATAGTTTATTGTTTACGTTACTAGGTAAATGAACTTGTGTGTTGAATTCAGTTACTTTTAAAAATCAATTAAAAACGTTTATATTACATATATATTTATATTTGTACTTACATCAATTGGTTTAAAAGGCATGTTTATTAAAAAAATGTCGTGTTAATCTAGGCAATTTGCATATCCCTCGATTAACATGAGAAATAACCAAATCGTATTAAAGCGCAATAGTATACTAATTTAGCGGGTAAATCGAGGCATAGGTGTATTAAATAAAAACAAATAGGCAAAATCTAGCGACAGGAAATAATTAATTTTGAATCTACGTACTACTTGCTACAAAATAGATAATACATTGATCCAACTATTCGCTTAATTGATTATTAAAATAGACCATATTGTGGAAAATTAGCTTTTTTCTACTGCTCTGCCATTCTCATAACGGAAGTCTTTATATGTTTTCAATTTGTAAACAAAAACAGGTTTACCGTGTTGAGACTCCATTGAAACTAACGAATCTATTAAACTTTTGCCCATGGTTTTTATTTTTTCATTAATCATTTCATTTTATTTTCCATTTCCTAAAGATTATTTCTGTATATCGCTACATACATAACTTATTTCTAGCATTTATGTAGAAGCATCAATATCAAGCGGGAGAAGGAATGGGTACGAAGCCCTTATACCAGGCATTTTTTCAAGCGTGTAGGCATGAACTTTTCATTCTACACTCCTTTCCAAATAACATATAGTGTGATTGGGCCTGAATGGAACAGCCTAAATCAGGTCTGCAATTGTCGGCGTTCTACAATGGTTATATTAAAATATAATTGAGATAATTTGAAATACAAATACACGAGCAGTTAAGTTTGCAATAACTATTAATCTTTAAATATAATTCCGTCTTTCAGTTTAAAGATATTAAACACAAAACATAATTCAGTCCTTTAATATAAAAATTACACACAAAAAAACAAAGTGCTTACATTTATTAAACAAATATTATTTAATTATTTTTTTCTTTAAGAAATTTTTCTTTATAAATTTTGTTTTTTTCATATTTAAATGCCTCCTTTATGACTAATTTATAATTATCGAAGGTATTTATTTACCTCAGGTTCCGCTACCTTTAAAGAATAAATTGTCCAAATAGCTTTTAAGTGCCTTGTTGCTTGTAACTTGTTGCTTCATTTTTCTGCCGTGCAATATTATTCCATTTTCCATAAAATCTTTTATTTCATATATGAAGTCGTATAGCTAATTGTAAACTTCACTAGGTTTTATGTTTCTCAAAAACCAACCAAATAAAAAAACATCTATATTAGGAATGTTTATTATTTTGCACAATATTGGCCACAGAGTCACGAACTCTTAGACAATGGAAATCCATCAAAATTTTCATAATTATCCAGAAGGCTCTGGAAAAGTTCTTGTAATTGTTTTAATCCCAAATGCTAATAGGAGCTGAGTGAGACAGTTCTAAAGGTACGGTCAGATTGGGCAAATATTTGACGAAACATCAGACGAAACCGACTAAGCTGCGACTAATTAGGATATAATAGGGATAATTTTGCCATAGTTAAAATTTTGGGGCTACTGAATATGTCTCCTCTATTAGCCATTTCAATAATACTAGGCGATTTTACAGCAAGAATGTCAAACTCGCAAAGAGGAATTCGATAAATTTTCAAAATTTCAACATAGGATATCTCTATAAAAAAAAAATTTCATTGAATTTCAAAAAATTTGGTAGTTATTTCATATGAAGTAACACCCAAAAAAGTGTGAAAATATTTTGGGGTTATTTCGTTCCTCGTTGGGAGGTTATTTCACTCGGGGGATTATTTCAATTTCAGTTTACATGCTGACAGCTCAGACAACAGTAGGAGACTGATTGACTTTGCCGCGGCAAAAAACATGGTCATTAGTGTTACAACATTCCAGCATAAAGACAGCCACAAGGCTATGGGTATCCCCTGATCAAAGAACTAAGAACCAAATTGATCACGTGGTAATTGATGGCAGGCACTCATCCAGTGTAACGGACGTACGAATGATCAGAGGAGCTAACATCGATTCTGATCACTACCTTGTAGCTTGTAGCAGCAAAGGCTGTGAGTGAAAATCGTACGAAACCAGACGCAAAGGAAGCTGGACGTCGGAGAGCTGCAATTACCAGACGTAGCCACAGCCTCCTCAAGGAAGCTCTCACAACTTTTGGCACAGAACCTACCCCCTCCCGATGACGACCCTTTCTCAAGTAGCAAAGAGTCTAATCATTGATGGGGGGAATGCAAT
The DNA here is from genome assembly GCA_963931995.1 of Phaonia tiefii. Lineage (NCBI taxonomy): Eukaryota > Metazoa > Arthropoda > Insecta > Diptera > Muscidae > Phaonia > Phaonia tiefii. Next base: position 75,989,153 of record OZ008371.1, on the reverse strand, counting down.
ATTTTCCGCGAACCTCCGTCCTGCTGCCGATGAAAATCAAAAAGAAAAGAGACATTTTCCTTATCAATTGCGGCCATACTTTATCCTCCTGTCCAAATGACAGATGGCTCAATCCGATCCCTACATCCCAGTTTGAAAACAACTGAACATTGTAGCAGGGTTGCAATCGGCTAATGTTCAGCACTTTCAAACCAAACCTCACCTATAGATCGCGCTATGTCCACAGTGGCGTTGTGTCCCAAAGTGCACACCACGAGTTGTGCTTGGAATAGATGTTATTTTGGGCTAAGCAAGCACTTTAAAAATAAAGCCATCTCTCGAGTAACAAAAGTCCAGCTATACCAAACTCTTATACAACAGCAGAATGCTGGATCTTATCGCAAGCAGACGACATTGACGTAGTTAAGCGGATAAAATAACGCGATTGCGCTGGCTAGGCCATGTCAGTAGAATGGATGAAGCCGAACCAGCACGAAGGGTTTTCGAAACCGAACTCCAAGGAAGACGTAAAATAGGAAGAACAAGACTCCCCTGGAGCGATCAGGTTGACGAAAATTTACGGCTCAAATTATACTAAATAATACTAAAAATGAAAAACTGATAAATATTATAAACATTATTAAAAACATTTTGGTAACTTTGTTCAACGGTAATTAAACTGTGTTACATAGTTAAAAAGAGCAAAGTTTTAGATTTGTTGGTCTGTAATAACTTTTCAAATCGGGTCTAAACCGACTAAGCTGTGACTAATTAGGATATAATAAAGATATTTTGGCCATGTTTAGAATTTGGATTTCTAACAGTTTTGAGTTATAAGAACGTTGGATGAAAGTTTTTAATATTTCCTAATTTTCTTCAAGCGTAAAGCGACCCATTTCGAGAATTTGTTTCCTTTCACTAATAATCTGTTCATAAATGTCAAATTAGCCATCTGCTTCGAAATAACGAGGGTTTCAAATGCCAAATTGCACATGGCCCACCCTTTATTTATTAATTATATTCAACCTATCTGTTCTAATATTTGACTTGCCCAATTTGGCATAATTATCGTTGAGTAAATATTCCTTTGCACATTTTGTACTTCTTTTTGTATTGTGAATTCTGTTTATTGTTTTATGCATTTCTGCTAATGTACTAGTTATTAGTTCTGGAACTTACATCTAAATCCCTCTATCCCTCTATCTGGAACTATTAAGGCAATACTTTTCAACATATATAACCAAGCCTAATGTGATCAATTTACAGAGAGAGATGGTCTCTCTAGGTTAATATTTCATATTTTAATAAATTTTTTACACCTGTTTCACTTAGTTTACATTAATTTAAAGGTTGTATGTATCAAAATTTGGAAAATATGTATTTACATAAATACAATTTTACTATAAAGCATGTTTTTTCGACAGCTTCTGGCAACACTGGCGACAACGGCCTAGATGCTCGTCTGGATATATACCGACCGAGCCTATTCCCACACGTACACTAATAATACTACATATTACCGACTCACGACGAATGAATTTCTTCACTTAATGATAATTTCCATTAGTTTGGTTACAACATAGAGAAATAGACAAGAGTCCATATCCCTCTCTTTACGTTTTCTCGATGACGACGAGGTAGTAGGCTATTTAATCGACTTCTAGTTGCTGTTGTATTTTACTCTTTGGTTAGACAGAAAACGGACAGAAATAAAGGGGAACGCGTATTTTTGTGCGTTTGTTGCAGGGTTTCCATCTAGCTGCTTATCGCTCTCTCGCCTCTCAACGCTGTTCTCTATACATTTTCTACTACATAGTCGGTCAGCTGTGTCATGGATACTTGCCAAGTTCCAAAGGAAATGGCTATTAAGCTACAAGTAATTTTATCCAGAAACATGGAAAGGGGTTGAATAAACCGAGCCACAGACCTGCCATTCATGAGCATGAACATCAGGTATCGGTTATGTTTATTGTCGGTTTACCGCGTTTCTTGCTACAAAATACTATCACTATCTTTATATATCCGGTCTCGGACAACCCCGGGGGGTCAGAGACCTTACAAAACGAAGATAACACATTTCGCCAACCAGTGCGATCTTTTGCTTTATTTCTTCAGTTGGCACTACCAAGTGTACGCAGGGATTCGTCAACCTGATCCCTCCAGCGGAGTCTTGGTCTTCCTATTTTCCTGCGAGTTCGGTTTCGAAAACCCTTCGTGCTGGTTCGTCTTCATCCATTCTCCTGGCATGGCCTAGCCAGCGCATTCGCGTTATCTTGATCCGCTTAACTATGTCAATGTCAGGATAAAGCTCATGATTCATGCGTCGCCGATACTCGCTGTTGTGCACTATAGGGCCATACATTTTTCGGAGTATTTTTCTCTCGAAGACTCCTACAGATGTTTCGTCTGCTTGCGATAGGACGCAGGATTCTACGCCACAAGACAGGTTGAATGAGAGTCTGGTACAGCTGGACTTTTGTTACTCGAGAGAGGGCTTTATCTCTGAAGTGCTTGCTTAGCCCAAAATAACATCTATTCGCAAACACAATTCTCCGCTTGATGTCATGGCTGACGTTGTTGTTTTTGTTTATGGCAGGTCCGAGATATATAAATTCCTCCACTACCTCGAAGTTATAACGGTTCACGCTGTGGTCTAATCGCGTGGAGGCCCTGTTCGTTGAAACCACTAATTTTGTCTTGCCCTCATTTACCGTCAGACCCACTTTTGCTGACGCCTTCTGAATTCTCGAAAAAACCGCAGTAACTTCTCTAATTGTGCGCCCAATGATATATATATCATCAGCATACGCGAGCAGCATGTGACTTTTGCTGCTAAGTGTTTTATTCATGTTTGCTGCAGCTTTTCTCATAATGATCTCCATTAAGATGTTAAATAGATCGCACGATAGGGTGTCGCCTTGCCTGAGGCCTCGCTTAGTTTCGAAAGGTTCGGTAAGATCCTTACCAACTTTCACTGTAGATTTGGTGTCCGTCAAGGTCATCCTGCAAAGGCGTATAAGTTTTGCAGGAATACCAAGCTTCATAGAGTTTCTCCCGTATCGGACTCTCGAAGGCAGCCTTTTAATCGATAAATAGATGATAGGTTTCGATTTTTTTTTTGTGGGTCTTCCCCAGGATTTGGCATAGCGTGAAAATCTGGTCAGTTGTCGATTTTCGAGGCCTAAAGCCACACTGGTATGGTCCAATCAGGTCAGCGATAATTGGTTTTAGTTTTTCGCACATTATACTTGATAGAACCTTACATGCTATGGATAAAAGGATTATTCCACGGTAGTTGGCACAGATACTCGGGTCACCTTTTTTAAATATGGGACATAGTACACTGAGACTCCAATCGCCGGGCATGCATTCATCTAACCAAATTTTGCTAATGAGCTGATGTATGCACCTTATCAGCTCTTCGCCGCCAGCCTTATACAGCTCCGCCGGTAATCCATCGGCTCCTGCGGCTTTGTTGTTCTTAAGCCGGGCAATAGCTGTTCTGACCTCGTCTTGGTTCCATATTGTGACCGATTGGCCCATCGTCATTGGATATCTCAGTTACTAGTAGTGCAGAGAAATGATCTCTCCATATTCCCAACATGCTCTTCATATCTGCGATGAGATTTCTGTCCTTGTCTTTACAGAAAGTGGACCCTTAACCATGTCCATTAGTTCCGTTTTTGACTTTTTTGTAGAATTTTCTGGCTTTGTTCTTCCTTCTGTTTCTTACGCTTAAAGAGACGGTTTACCTACTTTCTTTTCTCCCTGTACCGCTCAGGTGCAGCTCGCGTTGCAATTGACTGAGGCATTGCCATACGTGCTGCGTTCTTTTCATCATTTGCAATGCGACACTCTTCATCGTACCACGGTTTATTGCGAAGCGGTTTTTCGAAACCAATTACGGTTGTTGCGGCAGATTTTAGAGAGTCGGAAATGGGGTTTCACTGCGCATCAGGATCGTCATCGGGAGGGAGGAAGCTGCCGATGTCCAGCTTCCTCTGCGTCTGGTTTCGTACGATTTTCGCTCTACTTAATCTTGTGCGAACCTTTGCTGCTACCGGGTAGTGATCAGAATCGATGTTAGCTCCTCCGACCACTCGTACGTCCATTACACTGGATGAGTGCCTTTCATCAATTACCACGTGATCAATTTGGTTCCCCGTTCTTTGATCAGGGGATACCCAAGTAGCCTTGCAGATGTCTTTATGCTGGAATCTTGTACCACTAATGGCCATGTTTTTTGCCGCGGCAAAGTCAATCAGTCTCATACCGTTGTCGGAACTGTCAGCATGTAGACTGAAATTGCCAGTAGTTGGATTAAACACCTTCTCCTTACCTACTTTTGCATTAAAATCTCCTAGTACAAGGGCAGCGGCCATACGTTTCCTCGAGGTGCTAATAGAATATGTTTTTGGCAGAATATGTCTTTCTCTTCTGTCGGGGCATGCACACAAATTAGGGAAATATAAAAATTTTTCGCTTTTATGTGGCTATACGATCACTCACCGGATTGAACCTAGAGACTAGATGTCGCAGTCTTTCACATAATTTTTTGGTAATATTTTTTCAAATTCATCAGTCAGATAAAAACTTATCGACAAAGCGCATGCTCATGAATCATGAATGACAAGTATGGCCGTTTTCACATTAACCGACAACGACACCGACACGACACAAGCACGGCACCGACACCGACACCGGCACGATTTTTGCAAAGTGCTTACACATTACACGACACGACACGATACCGAAATGCAGTTGTTGTTTGTTGATCGAAGAAATATCATCATCAACTAATTCAATCAATGTGACAATATCAAATTTGGCAATTTAATTAAATTTTACTTAAAAAATGTTGCACGATAACAAAACACTCTGCACTGTTCATAAACATATAAAAATGTCGTCGACGACATGAGTGGAGTGTTTGCTTCTCGCCGACATGTCGTCGCCGGCAACGACATAAAACCGTCGTGTCGGCAAGTGTGAAAGCATGCCCATATAATTGTATGAGTTTGCGCTCCCACTGATGCTGTTGTCGGTGTCGTGTCGGCTAGTATGAAAACGCTCTATGGGGTTCGCTTAAGGTAAAATATGTCAAATAACAAAATATAAACTTAGAAAAAATGTTTCGTGTCGCTAAGTCCTCCATAAGTCGTACATACAAAACAAGGTAACACATAAGCAAGCGATGTAACCAAATCACGCTATTAAGGATGATCTGCTAATAAAGAACACCTTAAAGAGACAGTTTCTGCGAGACTTCATCTTCATATTGTGATACTTTCTCGTCTATAGTCAAAACGGCAGCAATAGCCGTTTATTTCTTATCCCGTTTATTAGTTTGCGGGATAATCTGCCGGGTTGTTTTAGAAGTGGAAGTGCCTTGTTGTTCAAAAAGAACATCAAGTGTCAACGGACACCATCTACTTCTTCCAGTCGTTTCATTTTCAAATCGTGTGTTAGAAGTTCGGGGCTACTATTCTTGAGAGTGTGCTCAATTGTCTTCAAATCGGGGTGGCCCTAATCAAAATTCTAACGACCACTGAACCACAAACGCCACTAACTTAGCCAGGTCTTAGACCCGGCATGAATCGCGACATCGTGAAGGAGGTCCCCGGCATATCCTTTCGGATCCGAACATATATTGAGGACAATTTCTCTATATTGAGGACAATTTAATTTATCCTTTGGAATGATTCCGTCTTCTTCCCCCTTGGCAATAGTCGTTATGATTTTATAACTTCAGTAAATATTCCTTGGTCATAGTTCCAATTGGCCACCTTAGCCCTCTTAGGCTGTGGCTGCTCATCTGGTGAGAGAATGCTCTTCTCAGCGATGTGGAAGCCGCTGTAATATCTTGATTATCAATAACATGACGAGAATAACATTTCAGAGACTTTGTATGTACAGAAGTGAGTGTTTCCTGGCCGACATCACCATTTCTCTTCATAACCCCATGTGGCGGCTACGATTGTTGTAGTTCTTTTTTGGAACCTTGCAGGTATGGCTTCATTAGTGCGGCTGGTGCATTGACATGGTTACAAGATGTGCATCCTTTCGCCTCCAAAGAACCCTGTTGATCAGTACGTATGTGTTGTTGGTTTCTGTTAATTAGTTTGTCATGTGATTATTACGAGATTTGAGGTCGAACGTATCATAACCCCCAATAGCACGGCAAGCTCTTGGCTCTATGCCTGTTAATCTCGGAGCGTGGCACTGCTAAAATACAGTCAGACATCCCCGATTGCAAACAATCGGTTGTCACGGTAAGCATGACACCCCGGATAGGTGGAGTTCTTCTTGAGTAGAAGCATTCCTCTCACAAACAGCGTATCCTGGAAACAGACGCTGACCAGATTGCCACCAAATGTGATCAGTTGTTTGTCGATCTAATTTGACCGGCGAACCAAGTGAGTGTTACTGTTCTGGTTGCGCTCTTCCTGGGAGTGTCTACTGTGGGAAGATACTTAAGATACTTATCGCTCGTGGTTGTATTCTGTGTATTCATCCCCACTTCTTAAAAACCATGCCTGCCGGAACGTTACAGTTCATGGCAATCGCAATAAGCAATTACTTAATCATTCTTCACTTAATTCGCCTTGATGTGAAAGAGCTATGGTTTCACCATGACGGCACATCATGTCCCACAATCGATGAATTTAAGAAAACGATTGTTAAAAACAATATATCTCGTGTTGAACCCGAACACTGTCCTCCACTATCATTAAATTTAACACCTCTGTAATCGCTAGACTACGTCAATAAGCCAGAGTCGGTTTACGACAACGAATATTGGCCCTATCAATTCGACAGCACTGTTGCTATCGAAACCCCTATTCTTCGACCACTCAGTTCCAAAATCTAATGATTTTAATGTAAATTGCAAGTTATCAAACTGAAACTTTATGATATCCTCTACGGCGTGGTAAACTATGGTTTGGCAAGAAAAACATGTAGTTGGTTAATTTTGGGGTTTCTCTGCATGCAAATATATAAAATATATACATCTATTGTCTTGTGGGTCAATTTGACCCAAAGGTAATTACGATTAGTTATGCTATATTTAAATATTTTTGTTACCAATTTGAATGAGTTTGCGTTTGGGAAATAGGAAACATTTGAACTCCTTATCGCAAATTCTATAATTCGGGAGCACCCCGCCTAATGTCGTATCAACCATTGTTACAGATGAACTTTCCCATACAACCACCTTCCTTCCTTATGGGACCTCGAACAACTCTTCCGCAACCGGCTCGATCTTCAACCACCTGCTTAATTTGGGTTTCGTCATAATCAGTATGATAGATTATTGGTACTGTTGTGGCTGTTGGTGGTGCAGTGGTATGTGGGCGACTCTTGTACATGAGTACGTGGGTTCGATCCCCGCGTTGCCCACCTTCCATTTCTTTCGACGATCGTTACCTGGCTTAGTGACCTTGACACTATCGAGTATTTAGCCATGAAAAGGCTTCTCAAAATATTGTATAATAACTGTAGGTCCCATTCAATCATAAGGCGCATGCCCACTGGATGTCCCTTCATGGGTTGTAATAGGAATATACATATATACATATATACTCGTATACATCTATGCTAGATTTATTTTGCTATTATTTTTATAATGCTCGACGAGCTTTTTTCCATTACATCCCATGAAGGAATTGAGGAGAGCTTCTCACAACCATTGAACTGTGCGCTTTCTAGTTTCATATTCACTGATTGGGACTTACAGTTTTTATACCGATTCCGAACGGTATTTTGAGAATCTTTTCCATGGCTAAATCCTCGATAGTGTCGTCGTCACTATGCGAGGTGACCGCCGCTGAAAGAAATTTAAGGCGGTCTGACCAGGGATGGAACCCAGGATCCCATGTACAAGAAGCGCGCACACTAACCATTGCATCATTGACGTCCACATTTTTTAAGCATTGCCATTCGTTAGTCAAGTGCTAATTCTTCTCTCTAGCTCTAACATGAACATGTCTGTTTTACCAAAATTTAACCCTGATAGTCATTATTGTCCTTAGTAAAACGACAGCTGCTTATCAAAAGCTTGAATGGATTCGTCCACGACGAAGTTTTGAAGTTTTGTGGGATGAGAACGAAACTTTGTTGGTAAATGATGATGATGGAAATGATCAATACTCATTGTCAAGCGAAAGTATTGAAGGCGTGATTCTGGAAGATCAAATCAACAGAGACCGCTGCAACCCCATTTCATATTTACGAAAAGCTGTAATACATCGTAAGTTCATACTCGCAAATTCTAAGAACAGTTCCGCCAAATAAAAAAAAATAAATAAATGGTTTCCCATTACATCCCATGAAGGGACTGGGGAGAACTTCTCACAATCACTGAGCTGTGCGCTTTCCAGTTTTCACTCACTGATTGGGACCTACAGTTTTACACCGATTCCGAACGGTAATTTGAGCAGGTTTTTCATGGCTAGATACTCGATAGTGTCGCCGTCACTATGCGAGGTGACCGCCGCCGAAAGAAAATTTGAAGGTGGTACAAGAGACGCGCACACTAACCATTGCTCCACCGACGTTCCGCCAAATAAGGGACAGTAAAACCTCAAAACTCAAAATCTGTATGACAGTTATGTAAGTAAGTTTGTTTTCAAACTGCAACAAATTAACTAATATATACTTGTTTCTAACTTTGCTAGGAAACGAAATGATAATTATTAGATTTCAAGACAGTGGAACGAGTAGATAGTGAAGTAGTTATCAAGTGATTCTCTATTTTTCTTTTATGTATTTTTTTGTTGTGGTAAAAAACTAGAACAATAAAAGTCTCCCACAAATGTCGCGTTTTTTAACACATTATGATGTTGGGTCTAACTTCAACCTAATTTTGGATCGTAGAATCCAGTGGTGTACCCCGTTTTGAAAAGTTAACCCGAAATCACGAGATATTTCGATTATAAGTTTGTAGTAGATTTAAGGCGATTTTTGATTTTATTTGAATGAGAAAACTTTAAAAACTAATTTAAACTCAATTTGTTTATTGTTAATTTGTCAAAATTTATATCTACAAATAATGGACGTCCATTTTCAAGCGGACATGGGACTATATTTGCTCTTATTTTGATGATTTTATAAATTTTTTTTTGATTTATTAAATTTTTTCTCTTTGTTTGCAATTGACCAGCAGAAATCAGCAAGCATTGAGTCTATTCTTTTTCCAGCGAAACGGTCTTTGAATGCCATTATGGTTTGATGAAAGCTTTCGCCAGTTTCGTCTGTTTCTGTGGACAATTGCCGTTCGTTAAAATCGAAATGTGGATGTGGATTTTCAACGACATATTAACGCCAAGTTCCTCATGTTGTCAATATAATCACGGTACTCTGGTGAGCGATTTTTGAAAAGAACGTTTTCAATTACCGCACGAATTGAGTTAACATTTCAGAAAAACTCGTATCCCTACCTGTGAAAACAAAATTAATATAAAATATATTGCAGGTACACATTTTTAGTTTCACAAAATTACCCTCTTTTAATTTTTCAATTGATAATTTTGGAAACGTGTTGTTTTTCAAGTATGGTAATACATTTTCGTTAACGCGAACCAAACGCTTTAAAAAATCCTTTGCAACTCACAGCTTAATATGAAGATCCGGAAGCATTATTTTCTGAAGGGGGATCAATGGTGGACGAATTACATTAAATTCGCCAACAACTTGCGAATCGCGTTTTGTCCAATCTCGCTTTTCGTACTGGTTGCATTTTGCACGGCTGTCCCATTTACAACAAAAATACACATGTACTTTGTAGCCAGTTTGAATTCCAGCTAATAGTGACAGAACCTTAAAATCACAATTTACGCCCCAATTGTGTTCGTCATATCTGATGCGTTCCAGAATTAATTGCATGGCGTCATACGACTCATGCATTCCAAGAGCATACGTCAATAGCACTGGTTTAACGCTGCTGTTTTCATAGACGCCATAAAGATGGATTATAGTTGCAGATTCCCATTTCATTCATTAAACCGGGAATATCTTGACAATATGCATAAGCTGCGTCCTCGGATAGCATGAAATAAAGCATATATGATTCTTGCCGGTATTTGTAAGATGTAACTTTTACACCTTGACGCTTCTTAGTTCCGCAGCCAAAGTCATTGCATTATTTTGAGATAGCTTCAGATTTCGAACGATTCTTTCTAAATGTTCCTGCGAAATTTAATGATGGATATTGTATAACTGGCTGAAGGTAATCATGATGTAAGTATGATGTAAGTATGTTGCTGAAGTTTGTGATTGTAGTTCATAGGACGCAATTCATCACTGTGTGGAACTGGTACGTGAGCATTTGGCACACCTTTTATATATAAAACCGGATCGTGCTATAAGAATAAATTATTGTGTATTCCATATATAGTCTATCTAAGTGAACTTACTGTTTCGATTGGGACCATTTACATCTTTCTTGCACGCGTAGCAACTTTCTGTATCATGTTCCCCTGGATCGGTCCCTATCATTGGAAGTCCAAATGGCATCGAATATCGCTGTACTTTCCACCATTTGTTTAATGCACTAAAACATGTGATGCACGTAAATTTAGGTGCATGATCAACATTTCGCATTTCTTCAGCGGGGGTAGCCAAAAAATACTAATACTGAAATTTTCCACACGCAAAACAAAACATAGTTAATTTTTCTCAATGTGATCTGCATATTTCAGTACTCATTTGCTTATGTTTGTGATGTGTTAACATCTATAGCGGTGGGTAGGTACTAATCTGTCAAAGTGAACACTTTGATATATATGTTGTAGCATCTGTTTGTAATAGGGATGCCAATCCCAAAATCCCAAAATCCCGAATCGCAAAATTTTCATAATTATTATGGTCCCAAATTGTATGAGGTAAACTAATTCTGCTTCCAAATAGATGTCCATTATATCAACGGTTACATTTTGTAGAAAAAAAAATATATAAATTGATTTAACAAGAGCTTTTGAAGGTTTTTCCCTCAAATAAGATCAAAAATCAGCTTAAATCTCCTACAAATTTAAAATCGAAATGTCTCGTTATTTTGAGCTAACTTTTTCTATGACCCAAAAATTAGTTGGGGTGTTTCGGTGTTTTTGTGTGTCATATCAAAACTTCAAATTTTACTTACAGTGTAATTAAAGGGAAAAAGTGGACAGAGATAATTAAAATCAAACCCGTATGATTTTTAGGATTATCAAATGACTATTTTATAATTTTCTAGTCAACAAAAGAAAGAATAGCGGCATTTGCGATTTTAATTTTCAAAGATTTAAAATTAGTATATATTCTTATAATTATAAAAATAATTTTTTTTCGGTGTCATATGAAGAACTGCCATAAAACTACTAAACACTATCTTAAAGGCCAAAAATTCGAAACTTACTTTATTTAGAATTGTCAATTTTTTTAATGAAATATGAAAACTGAATGAACGACATACAATTTATAACAGGGAAGCAACACATCATAATCACTGCTTATAAAATTAGAAATTTTTTTAACACCCTGTTTTTGTAACTATCTTCCTACAGCAGGCGTGCAATTGCTGGACAAGCAATCAGGTTTTCAATTGAGTTCATTGTTGCTTTTCGCTTGGGCATAAAAGCTCTTTTTCTTGGTTGTGTTCCTGTCAATGAACAATATTACCTTCATGTTTTTATTGGCATTTCTTAAAGCTTTTTCATACAAATATATGCTAAACGGGGGCAACCCTAGCCATCAGCTGTAAAATTAACAACAGCTGATTGTAGGTATTAAAAAATAAATAAACAAACGAAAATAAACACAATTGTTTGCTTTTTTACCAATTTAAAATGATTTCCTCCGTTGCTCTCGGTTTTCCTATTAAAACTACGAAAAATGATGATAGAGAAAGTCGCCTAAGCCGTAGGATTTTGCGTGATTCAACCAATGTGTTGGAGATTCCAGAAGACCAGTAAGTATATCAGTATAGTTTGATTTTATTTATTTATTTATTGAAATGAAAACACATCAATATAACCCACACGAACAATTTTTTACGATTCTCTATTTTGACATTTAACATTGTACGTTGTTGACTTATGTGAACCTACATTTTGACGATAACTAAAAGCTTTTGTGTTTACACTCAAAAAAAAGTTTAAAAAACCAAAAATGAAATTCGTTTGGCTCTAGACGTGCGATGAGAGAAAAAACAAGTTACAAAAACAGGCCGTAAATGTTGCACTAATATAACATCGTTAATTAAGAACATTTTGAGTGTGTCTGAGGTGCTTGATGAGCAACCACGGTTGCCACAGGGATAATTTTTTAAATACCAGAATTTTCCAAAAAAGTTACCAAAAATTACCAAATTTTTAAATTTTTTTATTTAGAACATTAAATGTTTATTTAAAAGAATTCATTACAGTAAATCATATTAAATACATACATCAATACAAAGATTACAAAAATGTATGTAAAGGGTTTTCCAACAGAGACGCTACAAAAGTAAATCGATAGGGACAGCAAACGACGCCATATTTTTTCCCGCTCTTTTGACATTTCTCTTCAGTAAGGTTTGCTATTTCATCATGGAAAGATATACGAGCCAACAACGAGTCGAAATTATTAAAATTTACTACCGAAATTTGGAGTCAGTGGCCTCAACTACGTCTAATTTATGATGAGGATCATTTCTGGCTGAATGACTTCGTCAATAAGCAAAATATGTGTTACTGGTCAGACAGCAATCCACACGTAATCCAAGAGTCATCATTGCATCCCGAAAAAATTACGGTTTGGTGCGGTTTATGGGCCGTACTTCTTCGATACAGCAGTATCGGCCGATTTATGCTTGAAAACCGTCGAAAATTGGGTTCAGCGTCTGGACTTCTGCAAATCGAGTTCCATACATAATGGCATCGAACGTACTTTGACAGGAATAAAGAATTTCATTGGTATCTAAAACCGGTTTTGTTTTATTTAAAAAAAAACTTTTGTAGCGCTCTTATTGAAAAACCCGGTATAATAAAACATAATCTTATTTTTTTTTTCATTTAATTGGCTTTCAATTGCAATGCAAAATTATTTAGTGCACAAGTATCCTAACACTTTTATAATCAAACCAATCAAAGGCCAAAGAGTTCGATAGTGCGAAAGAGACGAATATAGTTGGTTATTTAGTACGAACGACGACAAGCGCGTATTTTGGTTAGGCTCATAACTAGGCTTACCATAATAACGAAGAGCCAAACCGGGACGCAGAAGGGGAAGAGGCTCATTTTCGTTTTGCTTTTCGCTTAATTTGTGTTTTTCATATTTGAAATGCAATCAAAATTATTAAGAACTGCAAACATATTAATATATTTTTTATTAAAAAGAAATAGAGTACAATTAATACAAACAACACTAAAAATTTGCCCAGTTTTATTATTCGCCCACGCTTGCTTTATATTTGTCACTAGAGTGCACTTTCTTCAGAATCTTTTTGTCGTGCTTAATTTTGTCATAAAATTCACTGCATGACATGTTGAAGTTGAGTTTGCACGTAAGCAAGGCATCCACAACGCATTCTTCCATCCTCCCCCGATCGTCCGACCACATTTTTTTCATCTGTGAAAAAATTCTTTCCACTGGCGCTGAAGTACCAGGTAGACACATAGCAAACTCCACAATTTTTTTTAAATTTGGCACCTCAATATGCTGCTTGTGGAAATGGGTGAATAGCTGGACCCATTTGTCGGAGTAACTAGCTTCATTAGAATTTTGGAAGAAACCTTTTGCCAATGTCACCTCATCAAATAGCTCATCAATCATTATTTGGATTTTCGATTGAGGTTTTTGCATTTTATTTATATTTTCTGCTGCTTTTTCGATTTCACTCCAGTTGAGCTCATTTTTCAAGCAGATCCACTCAAAATCTTCAGCTCCGTCGAAGCTCTGTTCCCACAATTCTAAATACGAAATGCAGCGCTCATAAAAAGCGTGAACGTTGCTCATGAAGTTTTCGACATTTATGGAATCTTTCAGTTTATTTAACAGTTGTTTAGCTGCTTGTGGAAGAAATTTGTTTTCCATCCTGTTTTGGAGATTAGTTTTTAACTTTGCCAATTCCATACCTACATCTGTCGCAGTTGAGTTAGTCTTTTCCATAGACTCAACGGTCTTGTTGAATACATTTAACTGTCCGTGCACAAACCAAAAGTAAAGTGCTCCAATTTCTGTTGTGAAAAACTGTCGCAATGCGAGCGGGCAGTTTACTTGAGCAAGAAAATAAGATTTCAGGCCTTCGTATAGCTGCAGGATTCTTTCCACAGCTGGTAATAAAGACAGAAATCTTGTATTTCCATGTTTCACTAATTTTTTGTACTCGATGCCAGCTGTCTCACAAAACTCTTTTAAGTTTGTGACGCGTACGGTATATATACAAAAATATTTGTATATTTTTACAACGATAGCCTCTATTTCGACAGGGAGACCATCAACTGCATGTTGAATTGTATTGTGAACGATGTGTGCGCTGCAACCAATGCCTTTTATGTTAACGCCGAGACCTTCCTTGAGCCTGGAATAGACGTTGTTTGTGCCTCGCCTGTTTACCCCTCCGAAATTCGTATTACAGTTATCACCACAGAATGCAGCCAACTTGTTTTCTATTTCGTGTTTTATGATTATCGACATTATGTGATTTGCCAGAATTTCAGACGTTTCTCCGGCGACAGATCGAAAATCGAGTAACTTTACAGATATACCTCTCTCAGGAACAAAGTACCTAACAACTATCGGTGCCAATTTAACATCATGTCTGTTTGATGTATCTGTTGAAATGGTCAAAAAATCGGTTCGCACTTGGTACGCGCAGACCCGAATTTGGGCTCAAACAGCTTCGATATTAATTTTGAGGAACAATCAGATGTTTTAAAACTTATATCGTGCATTGCTGTATGGAATGCAAAAGTAGCTTCTTTAGCAGCAATGAAAATTTCATTTTCTGCGGGTTCGGCATTTTTGAAAAACGATGTTATGGTAGATAAGCTTGCAATGGCACTTACGCTGGCCTTGTGTTTCGAGCACTTTAGATGGTCCTTGATGTCCGCTCTTCCACCGTGTGCTATTGAAAATTCTGATAAACAGTGTTGACATTTCACTTTGTCGTTATGGCCGCAGAGCTTTTTGAGAAACGGATAGTAATTTTCAAGTTCTTTTGTGAATGTGCAATTTCGTTTTGGCATGCTGAGGCAGGAAAAATCGTACGATAAATATCTGACGAAAAAACAATACAATAGACCAGTGGTCGTCACAAGGGAGGCTGTAAAAATGTGTGT
Organism: Phaonia tiefii; assembly: GCA_963931995.1. Lineage (NCBI taxonomy): Eukaryota > Metazoa > Arthropoda > Insecta > Diptera > Muscidae > Phaonia > Phaonia tiefii. The sequence continues at coordinate 75,973,875 of OZ008371.1, read as the reverse complement.
GTAGTGGTTAAAAAAATTACGTGCTTTGCTGATAGAGAATTACATGCTTTGTTGATGTTTTATCAAAAAAAAAAAAACAAAAATGCGACAACGACCTACCTGTGTAAAAGCTACCATACAACTGATTAAAAGTTATAGTTTCTTACGCTTTGTATTGCGTTTCGTTAATAGTCGTGTTGTGTGCGCGTGAAAAGCCGATCGTGTTCGACCCCCAGGGGCTATGGATGACGACCACTGCACTAGACAGAAAATACAACAAAGGCGGGCGACGATGACGTAACGACGTAAACTGAACACAACACGACTTAATTATGGACGCGTGCGGTAAACATGCTTGCATGTGCACAACTACTTACATAACAACTTATAGATTGTCTGTTTCATATATCGACTTTACACCCATCAAAACAAAACGGTCTCTCATTTTCTAATGAAACCCACGCTCTCAGCTATACGCTCTATTATTCTCCTCTCTACGCCAGATCGTTGATTGTGCTCAATTGATTTTCTTATCGGCCGGGGTGTCGGTGTTGTTCAAGTTTGACCGGGACGCTAATGCAGACCGGCCGGGACGCCGGGACAGGGGTCTCAAACCGGGACCATCCCGGTCAAATCGGGACGTATGGTAAGCCTACTCATAACCATTCAATTCGCCCAAATAGTTTTGCCACTGCTTCATGTTTTCTTCTGTTTGTAAGTAACATTTTAGACCACATGTCGTCAAATTTTCTAATAAAAGTATGACAGCAAATGTCAAATGTTCAAAAGGTTACCAACATGAATAAAATGTTGTCATGTTACCAAACCGGATTAAGAAACCGGACTCGAAGGAAGACGTAAAATGGAACGAACCAGACTTCTCTGGAGCGATCAGGTTGACGAATCCCTGCGTACACTTGGTATTGCCAACTGGCGAGATAAGGCATAAGATCAAACTGGTTGGAAAAATATGTTATCTTCGGTTTGTAAGGTCGCTGACCCGCCGGTGTTGTTCGAGACCGGATAAGTAAGTAAGATACAGCTTTTGAAGATTACAGTGATTGTGTAAAAAGGTTTAAAGCTGCGGTTTTGGCATCGCAGTATACAGAGGAGCATTTGCTTATGGCGAGTAAAATATCGAGTGGAAATGTTGCAACTCCTTCTTCCATTCGGTCCTCGCTTGTATTAGTAATAGTGATGGATGCAGTGTTCCAGTAGGAATGTATCGAAAATGGTTTTACAAAGCAAGGATACAATTTTTTACCGCCCTATGCAAAGGTTGCGGAAGAGGACGCAAAGTGTTGTCCAGCTTATATGCGAGCTTTAGATGAGGAATATTACCGGAGTTGACGAAGATTTGATAGATCATTTCTGAATAATATAACAAATAATAACGAGTGGACACGAAATCAATTCGGAAAACTTCAAAAACTATTCCTGGGATACGGCAAAACTGTTTGTTGAAAATATGGTTGGTATTTCATGTTACAAATGGAAAATCCATCATGGATGCAGCAACTCTTACTATTGGTATGATAAGTCAAGAAGCGCAAGAACTAAGGACCAAAGGAAGTATAAGTTATTTTTTTCTAGAAAATGTAATAGAGTTTCGATAAACACCGACATTTTTCACCGCTTGCTGCTGCCATCAGACCCTTCCATAAACAGGTGAAAAGACGAGCCATCCAAACAGGATTTAGAAAAAATGATAGACGAACAATAAATAAAGTTTTTTGTCGAAATGTTAATAAAATATTAAAAAAATTACATGAGGTGTCAGGGGACACCCGCTTAGAACGAAGTACCCGTGCACCAGTTCTCTAAATTAACTTTTTGTTTGGTTCAAAACTACAATATATACACTGACGGAAAAATGTGTTAAATTTAAATGAATTTATGCTAAAATTAAATATATCTGTCATGAAAACAGAGCTTGCGTCAATTTCGTTTAAGTTAAACAGAATTCCGTTAAGAAAAAAAATTAAAATCGATGTTTTCAATTTTAGAAGATTTATGTTTAAATCCAATTTAAAAAGAAATTTTTTATTTTTAAAGTAATTGTTGTCACCATAGAATTTAAAGCAATCATTTTTATTTTTTAACACACATGATTTAAACGCATTTTTAAAGCGAACGTGGTAATTTTTGAAACAAAAATTTTAAAAATTAATTCTAGCACATTAATGTCGTTTTAAACGTAAATGTTTTGAAAATTATTTTTAACAAAACCTCATTTGAATAAAACACATTATTTCTGTTTTATTATGTTAAATTTGTAGTATAATTTTGTTTCTGCAATATATATTATGAAAATAAAAAAAAACTTTATTATTCTATTAAGTAAATAAATTCAAAATACCATACTTAAATTCTCTTTACTTTAAAATAAGTTTTGCCATTATTTATTGTATGAAGTTGTAATGGGTGTGTTGTGAAAGCGTCAATTGGTAATATTTTTAATTCGGTATTACATTTTCCGACTTCATGTGCACAGAAATGACGATCATATTTCCTTATTTTAACACATTTGGCGAGCACTAGCACTTAATTGAAATGAAACAAAAATAAACAAAGGAACAAACAAAGGCGTAAAGGAAACGTGCGTTTCCACTTATCGGACACCGCAGTCCAATCGTTCACATCTCTTTGAAGCTCAGCTTTAATTGCTGTCAATATAGAGTCATCATATTCTTCACAGTCAGAATCCGACGAATCCCCCGATAGCTGATTCGAGTCCTTTGCGGTACTCTCTTTCTTCCACTTGTACTTCAAATTAAAGTATTTGGAGTACAACTTTCCACAAGCCGTTTGTTTTCCTTTTCGGGGTATAAAATAAAAATCCTAAGTAATAAATTAAAATCGCAGGTTAATTAAATAAAATTGACAGCTTATAATTTGACTTACCAAAACGTTTTTTTCTGATGGGAATAGCTCTGATATTTGTGTTATTATATATTTGAAATCAGCAGTTGTTAGCACAATTTTGTGTTCAAAAATATACTCCAGAATGACGTCGATGAGCTTTTTTCGCGTTGCTTCATTAAATTAGTTAAAATTGCTGTAGAAATCAAGAATGGATCGTCCTCTTGCTGAGATTTTTAAAATATCTTTCAGACTCGCACTGAAGCGACTGTTATTCGCATGGCGACTTTCGTTCCTTGCTGTAGTCTAAATTTTTTAGTAAATAATTAATAATTTCAAGCACGTTCTGGAAATTTGAGGAAAACATATATATAGGTTTATTCGGACTTAAATGCTCTTACCTGCGATTTTTGCCAAAGAAATAGCTTAGCGCGAAACTCAGCTCGCTTTCCAATAGTTTTTATTGAGTTCGAGAAGTCGTTTTCATTTAGAAATGGAAGGCTTCTGTAGGTTATTCCACAAGCTGCAAAAACACACGTTTCCAAATAAAATTGGGCTGTTCAAATAGTGAATACAAAAATGTGTGGCCTTGTATAGTTTATAAACTTTGTACATTGTTAAGTTGTACAAATTAATATGCAAATAAATGCAGCGAGATAGCAGAGGTTAATTTTTCATGCCAATGAGAGAGAGAGTAAATCGGAAAGAAAAATAACAAAAAATATCCATGAAACCAAAAGCGGTGGCAGTTCATGCATATTATTCCTCCATTCTTGCTTCTCTACACCCCTTATCAACAAACGCAAAAAGCCGGGGTATGTAGCCAGCGAAAATATCCATCGTGTAAACTGCATACAAAACTAAACTGCAAACAAAAAATGTTAGCACGATTGTTTTTAATTTTCTTCTGTGGTAACAGAAAACTTCTTAAATATATTTTTAGTAATATATACTTAATTTTAAAATCTTTTTTCTGCTCAGTGTACTAAATTTAGGTTACAGGCTCCACCTAGAAAAATTTACCTTCAACAAGAAGTTTCCCAAGATATGTTAGTCCAAACCAAAGCAAAAATACCCAATATAATTGATAATACTGAGTTGTAGCATAATATTGTTAAAAAAGTTATTTAATTTTGTTCATTTAGCCCCCATCCCGAAAGTGCGATAAGGACAAAAAATCTTGTCTATATTTTGTATGTGTTTCATTGTCGGTAGGCGTGTCTGATTTTGATAAAATTTGGCATACATCTGTTGTTTATTCTGCAAAGTGTGTATACCACATTGTAACACTTTTGCTTGGATACGAAAAAATTGATTTGGACTGAATGAGCGGTGGACGTGACCGATTTAGATTAAATTCCATTTTTTTCGAAATTTAGTTTACATAATCCTCCGGAACAACTTCCAATGATCTACGACCTCTCCTTATAGTTTTTGCATAAGAATGAATGAAGCCATCCCACTGTGCGGCCGTATGCCGGAAAAATAGAAACGGCAGAAATTTGTTCTTCAAATGAAGGAAATTCCATTACAGTTAATACAATTCGTCTGTGTGTTATTTCATTTTAAAATTATGTACTTCTAAAAAACACAGTCGTTACTTGTTCATTTGTATTGGGAAATGTTTTATTGGATGAAAAGAAAAATGTTATTATTCAAGACTGACAAACTTTATCAAAATCTCCTTTAGTGCTACAGAATATTTTCAAACTAATAAAAACTTTAATTTGCAAGATAATTGGTACATAATTCTTTTCGGACATCGGTATTACATTTAAGTATTGTAATTGGGGGAATACAATTTCTTTTGGTTCTCACAATAGACTGTGTTTTATTTTGCCCTTTAGTATTCAGTGTTTGTAAAGTTAGAAAGCAATTGTTATTGTTTACGTTTGTTGTTTTTATGTTTGCTGTTCAATCGGGACCAATATCATCCATAGAATATGAATTGTTATTTGAATTAGTTTTGAAATTCCAAGAACATCACAACCGACTCCAAAATCACAATGGCGAAAATGTTCATGTGGTGCTTACACAGTGAGAAATGAAGTAGGAGTACTTTTCAGACACTAAATGGTCATTTGTAGTAAACACATTAGTAAAATATACATATATCACAAAAATACTTTGTTTCAATTAATATCACTTATTCTTATTGGAAATCAATGAATGTAAGCATAATGAACGACACTATTACCTGATTGTGTGAAAGTTTTGTTTTTGTTGAAGTTCACAATTGGCCATTATTAAGTCCCATCATAGAATTCTATGGAATGAATTAGAAATATTTTCCAACAAATTACCATCAAAATCCCTTTTATACTTTAAGTCAAACATACAGACATGCAAAACAAATAGAAATCCTATTTAAATTTGCGAAAGCCATACATTTGTTTCACACTGATACTTCTAAATGTATTTACATATATTTGTGAATGTAAGTCTGGCTGTGTGTGTTTGTCCCTGAATACATATTTGGCATTCTTAACAATTTGTCCATTATCGAATTATTGCAAAGAAATCACAACAACAAAAGCATTTGGCCAGAGAAATAATAACACAACTTAATTTGAATTTCTCCAAAGGATCGATTAGCAATTTCGAAGGCAACGCACAAAGGCAGCAGGGCGAAATCCTATTGCGTATTCCATGGCAACATCGTCTTTATTGAGCAATTTAAGCGAGCACCCGTCCCGAACTACCCAAACATCCTGGGCTGTCAGCCGACCCTATTCGACTGACCGACCAACAAGTGAGTCCTTATTGGATTGGATTCGATATATGTATCTACATTTGCATCATAAATGTTATTAAAACTTAAACGTTGTTGTTTCTTACGTTCCGATGTGACGGAGAGGAGCATCATCGTACGTGAGGTAATTTTACGGTTGTAACGCCAAATTAAGGACGACAGACACGCACACACTCTTGCACTCACACCGACATCCATGTACATGCAGTATATGTATGGGTGTTTACAAAGCACGGAGTGAATTGTTAAAAGGCGATGATGGAGAAAAAAGAAGATGTAAAAGGGTTTTGTAACGCACGTCCGTATGTTTTCTTTACGTGTCTATGAAAAATACTATTGGCCATGCAACAACAAACATCTTATCAGGTGAAAACAGGAGGCGTTTGTTTAGATTTACGTGTTTGGGTCAACAACATGAATATTAAGTGACTCCATTCAAAAGCATATTTAAAAGTAATACTCGTGTGTACTTCTAACCCCTTTTTCACTTGGCTCCGTGCGAAGCACAGAACAGCCGAATGCCCCACTTTTGTACATGTGAATAGAGCTTGGAATAGCAAGTGAAACTTGAATGTGGCATCAAAAGGACATTTATAAGCCATAGAAGTTGTTAAGGGCCGTGTTAAAGCCTTATGCAAATCTTGATCGAGAAAGTCTGTCATATTTTGTTAGAGGCATAATATATTAGCAGTATAAACAAAAATAAAATGTATCTTCCCTGCATATAATAACCTACGCCACCAAAAGTTTAGTGGTAACAAACACCAAACAGGCAATACAAAGGTGTGTAAATCGTATGAACTTGGTGGGGGGCAGTTGACATCAGAATTTCTTCAGATAATTTGTACTGGAAATCGGTGTTGCAATAAATCGATTGATTCATGGGCTGTTTGGCAGGTGACGCCGTTTTGCTGAAACAACATGCCATCCAGTTAAGGTCACAAGAAGTCCGTTATCATGTTCCTGTAACGAATGTCGTTCACAGTCACTGAAATTTTGTCCTTATCATCAAAAAAGTAGGGCCCAGTCACACCGCTTGACCAAAATCTGCACCAGACAGTTGTTCGTTATGCGTGCATTTGTTTCTCATGGATTGCAGGAGTATATTCTGAGTCCCAAATTCGTCAATTTTGTCAATTCACGAAGCCGTTCAGATGGAAATGCGCTTCATCGGAGAAGATTACTTTTTTTTTGAAAAATTGCCATTGACTTCACTTTGCTCCATTGCCCTTTGAACTAATTGCGTAATCGCAAACGCTCCATTTTTAATAATCGGAAATCGGAATAATAATCCGCTTGCGATATGTCCCAAGTTTCGGAGCCATATGTCAAAGTAGGTAAAATGAGAGTCTGATATAGCTGGACATTTGTCCGTCGAGAGAGGGCTTTGTTCCTAAACTGCTTGCTGAACCCAAAATAGCATCTATTTGCAAGCACAATTCCCACATATATCTCCAGGCTGACGTTGTTGTACTTGTTCACGGCGGATCCAAGGTAGAAAAATTCATCTACCACTTCAAAATTAAATGGGTTGTCAACGTTAAAGTGCGGAGCAAGTCGAGGGTACAATCTACACTATCTTCCATTATCATTAGCTCCTGCTCTTCAGTGGAAGAATCCGAGTGGAGTAGTGCTGAAAAGTGGTCTTTCCACATTTTGAGCACACACTTTTTCTCAGTCACCAGATTCCCATTCTCGTCCTTGCAGGAGGGCAGCCCATTATTAGGCCCGTTATTCAATCTTCTAACCATCTGGAAAAACTTTCGGGATTCACCATTCATCCTGCACATTTCGGTTTTTTCACTCTCTCTCTGCTCCCACTGCCATTTTTCCGCCTAAATAGTTGGTTTTCCTCCCTTCTTAGCTTCTTGTACCGCTCACTTGCAGCACGCGTTGCCATACGTGCAGCGTCTTTTTCATCAGTTGCAATGCGACATTCTTCGTCGTACCATGGCTTACCCTTCTGCGGTTTTTGATAGCCAAGTTCAGTCCTTGCAGCGGTTTCCAAAGAATGAGAGATGTGCTTCCACTGCGCATCTGGGTCATCGGGCTCTAGCAGGAGAGAGAGCTTCTGTCGATAGGACATTGATATCTCCGGTATTTGTAGCTTGTCAATATCCAGCTTTTCCCGCGTTCGGCTCCGTACGTTTTTCGCCCTGCTCAGTCAGTGTGAACTTTCGCAGCCACCAGGTAATGATCCGAGCCGATGTTGGCACCTCGAATCACACGTACATCCATTACACTAGAAGAGTGCCTGCCATCTATTACCAAGTGATCAATCTGGTTCTTCGTCCGCTGATCAGGAGATATCCAGGTCGCCTTATGAATGTCCATATGCTGGAATCGTGTGCTACTAACTACCATTTTCTTTGCAGCGGCGAAGTCTATCAGTCTTATTCCATTATCGGAGGTATCATGAGGTATCATGTAGACTGTGATTACCGATGGTTGGTCGAAAGACACTCTCCTTTCAAATTTGGCATTAAAATCGCCTAGAATAATCTTAATGTCTTGGTCAGAGCAGGGTTTATATACTTCCTCCAGACGCTCATAAAAAGTTTCTTTGACCTCATCATCTTTATCCTCTGTCGGTGCGTGCACACAAATTAACGAGATGTTGAAATATTTCGCTTTGACGCGAATTGTGGCTATGCGGGTTGAACCTTGAAACTAGGTGTCGCAGTCTCTTGCCTACTATAAATCCGCACCCAAATTCGTGCTTAAGCTCATGGCAGCTGTAGTAAATATCGAAGTTTTTCTTTCAGGTGCAACCATATCCTGTCCATCGCATTTCCTGGATCACTGCGATGTGAACTTTATATTTTCCGAGGACATCCGCCAGTCGGAAAGTGGCACCAGTCCTGTATAGCGTTCGCACATTCCAGGTACATATCCTTAAATCATGGTCCTTATAACGATTGCGAGGGTCGTCAACAGTTGGTGGTTTCTTTGTTCATTATTTTCTACGTGTATATTCATTGCCAATATAGCGGTGGCGGGAGGCAATTCCAGCCCACCGTGGGTTGCACTTTACCTACTGCCAGGATGATTATGTTTCAGACGCTGACCAGAACGCAGTGTGTCGAAACTGGATTTTGGTTTCTTCATTTTTGATCCGCCGTTGGCCAGGGGTGTTGGGTCATCCTCCTTCAAAGGACAGAAGAATATGTCCATTACTTCGAAAGCTACAGTGACTGGCTCACCTAATTATCCTGAGACGTATCAGTGATCGCATTACCACTCAGGTTACTCATTCGCTTCGCCTTCTCACCATTGTCCAGGACATACTGCGTGGAAGTAGTGACCTGCTTGGACTGCCCAATGAAGGTATCATTTCTGGCCACTCCCAAGTGAATGGCTATCAGAAACTTTCCACCTCCAAGGACAGTCCCACGTTAATTTACCTTTATAAATTAATAAACTAATATAATAAAATTATTATTTCATACACTGATTCTACAAACGCTTACATTGACTTGAGAGGTGACTGCTCGTCTTCATTAACTTATAGTAACAGATATACCAGAATATTTTTGTAGTAATCAAATTCTCATAGTTAAATTATAATATTTTTTAATTAATAAATAATCCATATTTTCCGAGCGTCAGATTTGTTTTTTTTGTATTAATTTCGCTACTCCGTTGTGTAGCATCATGTGGAGATATCAACAATTAATACAAATTAAAACCAAATAACAATAACGAAAAAATATGTCAATTTAAAAATGTTGAAACAAATTTTGCCGCCTTTTTCAAAATTTTCTGAAGTTACACAAACAAAAATAATATACGTAAAAAGTTCATATAAATTAACCCAAGAAAAATATTAGATCGACAAACAATTTTTACGTTTTACTCAGTAAAGGTCTGTAAATTTGGGCCACAGTATCTGTATCTGTTTTATAGTTAGTTCTTTTCAATGTTGGTGTATTATTTACACTGTGCAAGTCGAAACAAAATAGAAGTAGACTCAACGAACTTACACTAATTCGGGTCCTACGAATCAGACTGCATCATTAGTTTTTTGCCCTATAATAATAGGTTTATAAGAAATTTTTCATACACAATTTTAAGTTTTAAGCAATAAATTATTATTTCTTCTTCACAAATTTAATTATAACTGCGAAACTGTTGCTTATATTGGGAAATAGTGTAGGTATAGATTAAAGGCACTATAATTCTTAATTTTCCTTAATTTGTTTAAACAAAATTGTATAAGGCGGTCTCGAGACATATGTATAAACTTCTCTCAAAAAATGAGTTGGTTGAGAGAAGCTCCCCAAATTCCTTCCCGGGATGTAATGGGAAACCATTTACTTTTATTAAAAATGAGTTCTAAATCGCAACCTCGAGTAAGAAATTAAAAAAAAAAATTCTCTATGAAACCTTCATTATAGGCCAAAAAACTAACGATGCAGTTCGATTCGGAGAACCCGAAATAGTGTAAATCTGTTTTCCAAAATTTTTTTCAAAACCATCCCAGTGTATTTTGTAGCATTTCTAACATATAACCACGTTTATAATTGTTTTCTTTATTCAAAACCGATGTATCCTGAAAGTTTGGGTAATGATTTCAACTAGCACAAAGGGATGTTAATGCTGTTTTCTGTGGAGAAATTTGCATGTATTTTTGATCTGATTTGTGTCCTGCAATTCGTGTCTTTAGTTTATTTTTTGTAGTCCCTACATATACTTTGTTACAAATCTCGTTGTCATTTCCTTTACAAGGTATTTTATATACTATATTACACATATCAAGTTTGTCCAAGCTATCCTTTGTTTTACTAAATATTCTACCTATTGTGTTATATGTTTTGTGTGCTATTATCCTATAATTCTTGTCGTCATATATTTTTGACTTCGCCAACCTATCTGTTATTCCAGGTATGTAGGTTATTGATTTGTAAATATTCGGCTCTTCTGTAGTATCCCTGTTAGGTTGTCTTTTATCATCAAAGTGCATTATCAGTCTGTTGGTAAGATGGTTCGGAATGTTGTTGTCCTTGAGAATACTTCTCATCGTTTAATTCTTGACCTTGTGGAATTCTACAACACTCATAGTCAAAACGCGTTCTATAAAATTTTTCGCCGTATTTATTATCACACGTTTTTGATGTTTCGGGTGGAAGTTGAATATTCTTCCTGAATACCAATTTTGATACCAATTAATTGCTAAATTTTCCCCTCTCCTGACCAACAATGTGTCCAAATTTCGATGTTTTGAATTTGACTCCTTTTCCATTGTACATTTGATACTGGAATGTAAATTATTAAAAACTTCCAAAATGATATTTATTTCACACTCTGAAACGACACAAAATAAATCGTTTACATATTTTGTTAAAATTTTTGGTTTTATAGCCAATTTTTCAATACACGAGTCAAGTAAATTTTCCATAACCATGTCAGCAACAATTGTAGAAGCTAGTGAGCCCATTAAGAGTCGCTTTTGTTGCAGATATATCCTCCCACCATTTTGAAAATATCAGTTATCCACTATACAAAATTTTAATATATCTAAAAATAAAGATTTATTAATGTCTTTAGGTTGCTTTAATGTGTTCCATTTTTCCTCTATGTTACTCATACTGGTACACTCGGGTACACGGTTACACTCGAGAATACGAAACTAAAATTGCATTACTACTAATCTTCTGGTTTTTTATTCTGTTCCTAAATTTTATTGAATCTTTTATATTATATTTGGAATTTTTCGTTCTCTCTTTACACAGTTCATATGATGGAGAGTTAATAAAAGAGAAAATTGGTCTTAATGGAAAATCTTCTTTGTGTATTTTTGGAACTCCATATAATCTCGGTGCTGTGGATGCTGTTGTCTTAAATTTATCCTTCTCTGTCCGGTTAATAATTCCTACTTTTTTGAAGCTCCTCAACGAGTTTGTTATTCTTCCTTTCTAGGGTGCTCATAGGCTCTTTGCTCACTAGCTTGTGTTATGATGTATTTCCAACAATGTTGCCTTTTCTCGATACATTATCACATTTCTTTAAAGCAACTGTTGCATTTCCCTTGTCACGACCAACTATCAAAATATCCTTATTACTTTTCAGGAATTTCTGTGCCTTATCTGATTCAACTAAAATTAATAAATCTGTACTCGTTAGTTTTAGTTTATTATTGGAAACAAAAAGGTCGAACAACGAAATACAAATATTTTTTAATTTTTAATATTTTAAAAATTATTCAGATATATATTTAAGTTTTTAGTTTATAGATTCATTAAGTTTCTATGAACAACTTCTAATTAATAATTATAGTGTTCGTTCATACAAATGATGAACTTCACATAAAATGTTCGTGAAGATATTCATTGGGCCAATGCATTTGTTCATTGGGACAATGAATATCGGTTAGTGAACGCCATTCATTAATATTATAAAGAATACTTTTTTCAGTGTAGATTTGAAATTTTTTTTTAGAAAATATGATTCTAGATATTCAATATGAATTTGGAACTTCTGGTGAATATACCCAGTGTGAACGAAATTCGCTTGTAACATAAACTAGATTTTGTCTGTGTTGGGAAATTTAACGAGGGTGCAAACTTGTATCTACTGTTTAAGTTTTAAGGGAAATTCAGCTTTTTTTTTCGGGAGAATTCCGAAGAGCATTTTTAAAATGGTAGAATTAACATGAATAGTAGTATAAAAAGGAATAGTAGAGGTATGAGGCATAAAGGGATATCATTTAATATAACTAGTTATACACGGAAAAAAAAGCCCCACTGAAATTTTGCTATAAAATATAACTGCCAAAGTATATCAAAATTTGTCATTATTTATGGTTAAAATTAACATAATTATTACAAAATCACAAGTATTTACCGTTGTACTTCCTGCAAAGTATAACAATGAATATATATCTGTTATGGCTAAGATTTTTCGTGTCCAATTGTATAGTTGGATAGCTGAATACACTATATTTGTGCTCAATAAAATATTTATACGACACGAATATTTTGTTGCAGTCGATGCATACGCAAAAGCATATTTTGCTGAAAAATGTATCCAAATATAGTGCAATGTTTAACTGTCAACCCCTTAAATATAATCATATCTTAATACATTTTGTAGCAAAAATTGCAACAAAACATTGCAGTTTTAGCATCTTACATAGCCTTATTAGTGTACTTTGTATGCATAAATATTACTTATTGTTTAGTGTTGTTTTGTTTTGTTTTCTATTACAGTCTGAATGTCACGTGGTCAAAAGCATTTATTTTGCTGCAAATTAAAGTAAAGTAATAGCGCATTTAAAAATAATATTAAACAAAAAAAATTAAGTATTAATTATGGATGTGGAAGAAATTTTGAATCAATGGGGATGTCCCCAATTGATAAAAATATTTAAGGGTAAGTTAAACAAAAAAAATTAAAATAAAAAATAATGGAAAGTTGTGAAATTTCAAATAGCAAATTTAGCTATAAATTTCCAATAAAGTTAATTACATAATGTATACAAAATTGCTATCGGCTGCTATTATTTTAAATATATATATATGCATGTTTGTATAATAATGTGCCTAAATAATCGGTAGCACATCACTATGTCTTTAAATTTTCTCATAGTTTGACGAAGATTGCGTTGCAGAACAGAAGCATTTTTGTAAAAAATTAATTATAAAATGATTTTTATATTAAAGATTGTGAAATTACTTTAGAGGCTTTTCAAAGTTTGGACTACTACGGAATTGCTGATATTGTAAAAAACCAATCAGATCGAGCATTGTTTTGGAAACGTTTCAGAGCTGAATATATTGATCAATTAAGTTTACAACAAAAGATATTGGACCCGATGTTTTTAAAATAAAAACAAATATTAAATATTCAACAGGAGAATAATTCAACAAATTGCGAAAGTGGGAATAGTGAACCAGCACTTCAAAACTATACCATAGAATCTCTTGAAAATGTAAGTATTTTGTGAAAAATTTCTAACCTAAAATGTAAGTATTTTGTGAAAAATTTCTAACCTAAAAATTTCGAAGCTATTAATTTATTAAATGCTCACATTATGTAATATATTTAGTACAATTATATAGCTACTGCTGCTATATAATATAATATATTAAGTAAAATTATATAGCTACTTCTGCTACATTATATAATATATTTAGTAAATTTATATAGCTACTTTTACTATATAATGTAATAGTTTTCATAAAATAAAAATATAAATACTTATATATGTAAATATAATATATAAATCTAGTTTTTTCTTAACAAATATTTAGTTGCATAATAATAATTGTTAATTTCCTATAGTTTATTGCAGGAACCAGTAACCAAAATTTTGACATAAGCATTCCCGCAAATTTAGGTCAAAGAGTAATTAACCCATATGAAGAAACTATTGAAATTTCAAAATATCTTCAATGTGCTGAAGGAAAATTGGTCAATTTGTATTATCAAAACAATCACAGTTTAGATACATATTATAGAAATTTACTGACGAAAATTTTGATTCATAAAGAATTTGAAAAACAAAATTATCCTACGATATTCAAAATAACAACTGATCGTTTTTTGGAACTAAGAAAACAAATAATTTTACTTTTTCCAAAAGAAACTGAATTTCAAACAATTTACTTTTTTCCATACGATAAAAATACTAAAAAACATTCATCTGGAAAGCTTTGGGATTCTTACAATCACTTCAAATCAAAATTAAATAAGTTAAGAAATGAGGAATCGCAAGTCACAGTTAACACAACTGAAGTGTCCACGGATTTAAAAGAAAAATTGGATTATTTATACAAAAATATTTCTGATTGGGACAAAGTAAAACAGTATTGGAAAGAAACTCATCAACAAAGAAGCAGCATCCTTGATACAAATATAGCTGTTGGAGAGTATATGAATAAATTTCCGATTTTGGCTACAAGCAAAGGATCAATACTTCTACTACAAGATTTTGATACTCTTTACAGCGATAGCACAAATAAATTATTTGCAAGTTGGGAAGTATTTGACAAAAAATTGATCACAATTGGAGAAAAACGAATAAAAACTGGTTGTCAATTGTCTACGATTGATTCTTTAAGTCAACCAAAGAAACATATCGCAGATATTATAAATTTTAAAAATAACTTTCGAGGTTTACTTCTTTTGCCTCATTTGCTCAACAAATCTTCGTACATCAAGGGTGGTGCAAAACGTAAAAGATTGTCAACTCAAGAAATTGAAGACTCCTTTCTTCGCCTTGTTAGTGTAAGTTTACATATTATCTCTTTAATTTAAAATAATTAAATTATTTTTGAAATTTCTTATTTATTTTAAGGACGCAAATTTAATTCAAGAAGAGTTATCACTTTCTTTGAAGATGAAGAATATTTCTAGTTGGAGAAAACTTTGGTACGTTATCTATAATGTTTATTTAATATTAAATACTTTATTTTATATTTATTTTTTACAGATTTGGTTCGAAAATCATACATTGCCATAAATGACATTATTTACGAGTTTGACAGTGCAATCGCAGCAGTAGACGGTTGTTTTAAGGCATTTCATGTGCTACGCTGCGAATATCCAGCAGAAACCAAACCAATTTGGATGTTTTTGCAGAAATATTTATACGGATTAAGCACGAGCAGTGACACAAATTACACAAGCGTCACATCGCTTTACAGTGAGCTATCAAGTATTGAAATTTAATTATTATATTTATAAACATAAGAATGAACTGTTTCGCTTGCACTAAAACTATAAATTCTGCTTTTGAGTACATTAAACACTTTAAATTATATCATAAAAGAAATTACAAAGTTTTAAAATGCACTGATTGCCCAGAAATTCGGTTATTTAACTCTTACAATTCATTCAGTAAACATATTGAGAAACATTTTCACGAAAAAACACTAGTTTCTTTGCAATATGCCAAAACTTCCTCAGCAGTAAATCTTTTGTCGATACCAAATCCTTTAGAGTTGTGTATCGAAACTATCTCTAACCCAATCTGTGAAAACAATAACTTGTGTATTAGACCTCAGAGTTTTATTGATGATAGTACAAATGAATCTATTAAAGATTTAGTAGAATCCATTTATGAAAACAAATCACTTTGTCTACCATCCGTACAAACAATTTTTAGCGAATTTGAAAAATTTTTAAAAGGAAATTTACTAATTTCAGCCGAGCGGAACATTTTGAATCAAATATCAAGGTCAAATAGTGTTGCTGAAAATTCAGAATTTATAATGCAAGAGTTCAAAAAGATTAGAAATATTTTTCTGAATATTAACACCCAGTATAAACGGTTACAATATTTAAAACAAAATTCTTTGAATCACTTGAATTCTAAATCAGTCGAGTTAGGAGAAAGGTTTGACATCAGTCGGCAGAATGAACATGCAATTTTGAAACCAGTAAAATGCACAATGTCATTTAATTCGCTATCACAATATTTGTCCATAATGTTTCGAGAGACGGAAAATCAAATCTTAATAATGAATTACGTTAAAGAACTTTTAAAATCGAATACTGGCGCCGTTGTTAATATTATGCAGACAAATTTTTGGAAATTAAAGGTAGAATCCGTTAAGTTTTTAATTAAAGGCAACTATGTTTTACCCTTAATTATATATTTTGATGAGTTTGAAACCAATAATCCGCTTGGTTCGAGAAGTGGGTTGCAAAATCTTGGCGGTGTTTACTTCTCTTTTCCATTTTTGCCGGAAAAATATCGTTCAAAATTGAAATTCATTTTGCCAAGTCTTCTCTTCAACGGTATTGACAAAAAAACTTTTAAAAACCGTGTTTTTCAGCCAGTTGTCGATGAACTAAAATTGTTAGAACAGGAAGGAATTATTGTACCGAATATTGGAGTGATAAATTTTGTGTTGGCTGTTTGTATCGGTGATAATAAGGGTTTGAACTCAATGTTGGGTTTTACAGATTCATTTAATTCATCAATTTATTGTCGGATTTGCAAAATGCCAAAAAAATTGTGTCAGAAAAGCGTTAATGAATTGACGTATTTCGTTCGTACACCTACTAATTATTGTGTCGATTTAGAATTAAATTCTGTAAAAGAAACTGGCATTGTTGAGGATTGCATATTTCACCAAATATCAAGTTTTCATGCTACTAATAATCCGTCGGTTGATATAATGCATGATCTTTTTGAAGGCGTGTTAAATTATGAAATAGCTATTATGTTATACTCTTTTATTCAAGTGGAAAATTTTTTCAGTTTGGAAGACTTTAACATTAAAGTTCATTGCTTTAATTATGGTGAATATGCAAGTATTAATAAACCTCACCCAATTAGCATTGACAATTTAAAAGTCGGTAAATTGCGGTATTCTGCTTCAGAGATAATGTGGTTAACAAAATTTTTAGGTGTTTTAATAGGGGGATGGATCAGTTATCAAAATCAAAAGTGGCAAGTTTTCCTTTTATTAAAAGAAATTTCAGAAATTGTTCTTAATGATTCAGTAAATGAGAATTTAGTAAAGCATTTGCAAACTCTCATTACAGAACACCATACACTTTTTTTAAAAGTTTACGATAAGCCACTTAGACCTAAACACCATTTTATGTTGCATTATCCAGAAATAATGAGAAAAATTGGACCCCTCACCCAAGTCTGGAGTATGCGTTGTGAAGCAAAACACAAGGAATTAAAGCAAATAGCAAAATCTACGACATCTAGAAAAAATATTTGCCAAACTATAATGCAAAGATACATTTTGTCACAAAACAAACAAAATTCTGTAAATTTTTTTGATTTCGTAGAGCCAAAAGGGCCTAAAATTAATCCCATTATTCTTCAAAATATTTCAGGAGCTCTTATAGGCAAACAATTATCAGATATGATATTTTATAAATGGATAGTATTGAATAACCGAAAAATTAAAATTGGTAGTGTAATTAGTTTCGGTTTTGGAGAAGAGTATAATAATTTTTACCAGGTGCTACATATTATAGAATTAAATAATTCAAAAGTAGAATTTATAGTAAGCAAGCTCAATATATTATTTTATGATGGACACAGATGTTGTTACGTAGCCGAAAAAACTACCGGCACACAATTATTTTTGACCACGAATTATTATTTTGAAACATTTGTATTGATTTCATTTCAATCCCAACTTTTACTCGTATAGAACATAATTATAAGTTTGTATTTCATATTGTTTATCACATAATTAATTTAAAGTAAAAAATATAAATTTACCTTAACTTATGTTAAAAGTAAACATGTAAATTAAAACAAAACGAAAAATATTCTTAATAAAATAAAATTCTTACTTTAAGTTAACAGGCTATTTTTTATTTCCCATGTATGGAACAAAAATGGTAAGTAAAATATGGCTAAACCAAGGGGCTCACCGGTTACTAATTTTCCTATAATGTATATAAAATTAGATATATTTTGTTGCAAATTTGGCACCAAACTTACTCTAAACAGTAAGAATTAAACAGTAGAAATCACCAAATACAAAATAAAGTTATTTTGCATATTTTAAGTTTGAGAATACAAATGAATAAATAGCAAAAGTAACAATGGCTTTGTATTAAGCAGCTATTCTAATATCGAACATTAGATACAAAATAGACTATAATAAGAAATACACTGTATTAGAATGTGTAAATATATGTAGCAAAAGTAGTTATAAGCGATTGATACAATTGCAAAAATTATATTACTCTTGTTCAATAATTTGAAGTAAAATTGGTTATTTAGCAGATATTTTTATAACAAAATTAGTTACAAATACAACATAAGCAAGCATAATATTCATCAAATGCTCTTATATTTGCTTGTTATAAAATATATGAAATTTTGCTATAAATCGCCACTGTCCCAGTTTTAGCTATAATTATAGCTATTTCCATACATAAATTGTAGCAAAATTTAGTAGATGTTTTTTCCGTGTATACACGCTGAAAAATACCAGCACCAGCAACTTATTGCAGGAACCATATTCACGTTTGCAGTCATTGTTTTCGTGTATTGAAGATCTGCTGCTTGTTTTTTTCGGGTCTGCACGTTTTTGTTTTCAGAAATTTTCAACAAAAAACAAAACACATTTGGTTCACAAATAGCTACATAAATCCCAACATATTAATAATTGTGTCCCAAACATGTTATATTCTATAATATATAGGCGACCAGCTACAAACACGTTATATTTGCACCCAAACAACAAAAAAAGACATATTTTTCAGCGTGTACAATATATTCCTTACCTTTATTAAATAGGTATTATATCGTATATACAAGTTTGCTTTATAAATAAATAAAGATAATATTTCGTTTAATTGTTAGATAACATTTAGATAAATTAATTGGTAAACCATTACTTGTGGACCAAGCAACAAACCTATCCAAATCCGCTTGCTGAAGTATAGGATCATTACCTGAACGCACGGTGTACGGAGCAAGCAATGTCGCAGTCTACATAAATGCATAATATTGTTATGTATTATTGCTTTTGTTTAATTCGCCGTAAATTACTAACGTACATTACTACCTACTAATGATAGGAGTAAGAGCTAACTGTATGAGAGAGTAATTGAGTCTTTGTTGCCAGTATACTTGGATGCTGCCGAAGACCTTTTTTGTTTAGCTTCAACTTCTGTTTGTTAGTTGCTTACTGACTGTGGAAATAAATTGAACATTGTTCTAAAGCACACATCGTCATTCGTTTTTTTACTTTTTTTGATTTTGGAAAGTGGCTGCAAAAAAGCTTGCAGTCTCGAATCATTGGTGACCCCGACGTGATTATTAAATAATCTCTGAATCTTACGCTTAATATCAATTCGGATATTTAAGCACCTTTATTTAAAAATTTATGCTTTTAATTATTTATCGACACAAAGGCATATTGCATAATCATGGCTTCAAACGACGAGACGACATTGGAAGATCTTCATGGGAAGGAAACGTCGACGTTGTCGCTTTACAATAAAAGAGTAGCGTCGCATCAAAGACAATTGACTACGTTAAATACATCGCTTACTACAAAAAAATTGAGCGTGTTAGATGAAGCCGATCTTGGAGTCCGCCTGGAATATGTTGAAGGTTTAAACTCAAATTTCGAAAAGGCGCAATTTGAACTGATAGCTAGCGGCGGCAGCGAAGTTGATAGCGATGCTCGTTTTAACTTCATTACATCATTTTTTGAAGTGAAAGCTAAAATTACGCGACAAATAAATGCTAATCGGAAACAGCTATCAATTACGCATGCATCGACAATACGTCAGTTTTCCATGGATGAAACCATTCCACCACGCAAAGCCAGATTACCAGAATTAAAAATACCCCAATTTAGTGGCTCTTATACAGAGTGGCCTGGTTTCTTTTCGATGTTCACCACAGTGATTGATAGCGACTGCGACTTAGGTAAAATCGAAAAATTCCAACATCTTCGTGTCAACTTAAACGGTGCTGCGTTGGACACTATTTCGTCGCTAGAGCCTACAGAGGCAAACTACGACAAGGCTCTAGATTTGCTCAAACATCGCTTCGACAATAAATTGCTTAACTTCCAGGCTCATATTAATGAGATTTTTAGGCTGAAGGGAGTCGAAAAAGATTCTGCTCTTGGCTGAATTCCCACATGCGTTGCTTGCAGACTATGTGTACGCAGGCGCAAATTGCCGATGGGTTTTTAGTGCACTTGGTAACTACAAAGCTAGACTCCAAGTCCCAGGCAAAATGGGGGACATCGTTTTTAGAAAAGAGATGCCGAATGCTGGAAAATTTAGAAAATGCTATGGGCTCTAAAGTGCAATATCAGCAGGTAAACAAAAAATCTAATTCGAATGGTCGTAATGTCCTAGTTACTTCGTTTCAAAGTCTTAGAGAAGAAATTTAAAACTCATCCCGAATTGAAAAAACAGTATGTGACTTTTATGAAAAATATGAACTTTTAAATCACATGTCTCTGGTCCCATCTCTGCCAAATCACATACATACGTTTTTTCTACCGCACCATTGTGTTCTTAAGCAAGATGTTCTTAAGTGTGGGATCCCAAAAGCGATAATTTATTTTTTACATTTACACCTGTGCTGGAGGGCAATACAATAACTAAACGTACAATTTTGTCTTCAATCGCCCGCTTATAACCCGTTGGGCTTAATTGGACCTGTTATTACGAAGGCGAAGGTTATAATGCAGAATTTGTGGAAGCACGAGTTACAATGGGACGAAAGCCTGCCTCAGCAACTACATTCTTCATGGTTACTATTTGTATCAAATTTTTCTGTCGTTCATAAGTTTGTGTTCCCTCGATTCGTTTCAGCGCCAAGATCAACTGTTCAAATCCACGCATTTTGCGATGCAAGCCTGTCCGCATTTGGTGCATGCGTGTACGTAAGATCAGAACTTGATGGAGAAGTAAAAGCCAGTTTGCTGTGCTCAAAATCGAGAGTGGCTCCACCCAAAGTGATAACTTGCCAAAGCTTAAGCTTTCTGCCGCTATGCTTCTGGCTGATCTCTTAGATGGTATATCAAAAACATTGTCAATCGAATATGAATACCATTGTTGGTCAGATTCCATAGTGGTGCTATCATGGTTGCGTGAGCAGCCGTCTAATTTCAACATTTTTGTCTCCAATCGGGTGAGTTGAATACAAAGTCTCACAAATAACATGACGTGGCATTATGTGCAAACCAAATTAAATCCGGCTGACATTTAGTCGAGGGGAGCAACCCCAGAAGAACTTTTGAATTCAGATCTTTGGAAAGGTGGTCCACATTTTCTATGTCAACATCCATCAACTTGGTCAAATGAAGTAAATTTCGTAGCTGAATTGCCGAGCGCCGACATATGGTTTTAGCCTCATCATCTATTATTGACTTGTCATCTAATTGCAAATTTCATAATTCGTTCTTGAAAATCCAGCGCGTATTCGCTTACGTATACCGCTTTATCAAAATGATAACTTCAAAAGAAAAAAAAAGTCGTGGGCCGCTGACTGCACATGATATTAAAATGGGAACCCAGTACTTATTTCGAAATATTCAACAAATCCATTTTTTATCTGAACATAAAGCCTTAACTTCAAATACAAATGCACTGCCATGTAGTAAACTCTTTTCGCTTTCACCTTTCATCGATTCGTTTGGATTAATTCGAGTTGGTGGTCGCCTGCAGAATTCTATGCTAAACTTCGAAGCACAACACCCGATCATAATACCAAAAAATCATACTATCACTAAGTCTCTTGTTTTATATTTTCATCAAAAATTTCTTCATGCCGGGCCGCAGTGTCTACTAGCTACTATTCGACAGCAATTTTGGCCGATTGGCGGACGAAAAACCATAAGCAGCATTATTGGGAAATGTGTCAGATGAATATAATGGGCAACCTACCAGAAGATCGCGTGCGAGGACATAGAGCTTTTTTTACTACAGGATTAGACTTTTGTGGTCCATTCTATTATAAACCTGATGTCCGAAACAGACCTCCGGTAAAATGTTATGTGGATGATTCCTTGGAAATAACGTTTTTTCGGATGGTGAAATTATTAGTTTTTAACATACCTCGGATGTGATATTTTTTTACAGTTTTTGTTTATATATACTACTATAGTGTATACCAACATCTATTGTACTACAAAAATTTAAAACATTTATCAATATATTTTATACTACAATTTTCAGAATTGCCACGATTCTGACATCCACGGTATTGACATTTCATATTTAAATTGACTTCATTCTATGCCAAATTGACGTGAGATAATTTCGTTTGAAAATCACATTTCGATGACTAAATATCGAACAAATTTCGTCACTAGGAGGGCGCAATAAAAAAGCCTTACCATGGTATTGACTGCTAATTTTGTGACTTACCCTTCGTAAAGAAAACACTTCACTCCAATCGATTCAATGTGGATAAATCTGTCAGCCATTGATGTAAACATAATATTTGATATACAATGGTCGAGTTCTCACAGCGAGGGCGCCTTTATACCCATCCAACATGGCGCCACAGCGGTAAAACGTAAATGTACGATATTAGGCAAAAATGCCTGGACAAAGTTTAGATCTTGTTAGTCGGGCCTAAATAGGAGATTTACGCTCGGTAAATACATGAAAATATCCTCTATCTAGGCAATTTCAATGACCATAAAAAAATATCAATCCATCCTGCGAAATGAGGGAGTGACTATAGTATAAACCTTGATTTTTATGAAATGGACACGCCACGGTTCTGATATTTTCATTAGTTTCTGTATGTTTCTATCGAATAAGCGCGACGCAGGTGAGAATATTGTTGTGGAAAATCTTGTGTACCATAAAAATATTGAAATTACGCGATTATTTATTTGCCGTCCCTTAATTACATGGAAATAAACGTGATGGACAAAGAAAACGTTATTTCCAAGGAATCACCCATATATGCATTTTTATTTGTTTTGCAACGAAGACGTCACATTTGGAATTGGAGCAAGATTTGTCTACGGCATCGTTTTTATCGGCTATGAAACGTTTTATTTCCATACGCGGTTATCCAAAAACTATATGCTCGGATAACGCCACAAACTTTGTCGGAGCCAAAAATGAACTCACCGAACTTTGAAAACTATTTTTTGAGCAATCCCACATGCAAGGCATTTACCAGCAGTGTCAAGAGGACGGAATAGAATGGAAGTTTATACCTCCTCGATCGCCACATTTTGGGGGCCTCTGGGAAGCAGCGGTAAAGGCAGCAAAATTTCACTTTTATCGTGCTGCTGGTCTTTCAATATTGTCTTTTGATGAATTACGAACGTTAGTATGCCAAATATCTTCAATCTTAAATTCAAGACCATTGTGCCCGATATCTGAAAATCCGGACGACCTTGAAGTATTAACACCGGCTCACTTTCTGGTAGGAGCACCCCTTGCATCGATTATGGAGCCTGATATAACTGGGCTCAACATAAACCGTTTAAATAGATGGCAGCGAGTTTGTTATATGCAACAAATATTCTGGAAGAAATGGAGCAGCTCATACCTGTCGCTTTTGCAGGAGCGGTCAAAATGGAGAGCACCATCATCCAATATAAATATAGGAGATATGGTCTTATTAAAAGTCGAAGATCGTCTCCCTCTTAAATGGCAGTTGGGCCGTGTTGTTGAAGTAATATATGGAAATGATGGCATTGTACGAGTTGCTCTAGTAAAAACCTGCAATGGCATAAGTCGACGAGCAGTAGCCAAATTGGCGGTGTTGCCAATTGAGAAAGAATATGTTGAATGCCCAGACCTTCCAACGGGGGGAGGATGTACGGAGCAAGCAAAGTCGCAGTCTACCTAAATTCATAATATTGTTATGTATCATTGCTTTTGTTTAATTCGCCGTAAATTACTAACGTACATTACTACCTACTAATGATATGAGTAAGAGCTAACTGTATGAGAGAGTAATTGAGTCTTTTTTGCCAGTATACTTGGATCCTGCCGAAGAGCTTTTTTGTTTAGCTTCAACTTCTGTTTGTTAGTAGCTTACCGACTGTCGAAATAAATTGAACATTGTTCTAAAGCAAACATCGTCATTCGTTTTTTTACTTTTTTTGGATTTTGTAAAGTGGCTGCAAAAAAGCTTGCAGTCTCGAATCACACGGTATAAAAAATTTTAAGGTCATCAGCGTATAGAAGATGTCTGACATGTAAGAAACACTGAGATATATCATTCACGAAGATATTAAATAACAACGGCCCTAGAATACTTCCCTGAGGGACACCCGAAACAGGAATATAAGGCTCAGAGTAAACTCCATGTATTAATACGGAGCAATACCTATTAGTTAAATACGAACGGAACCATCTAATTAGAGTGGGTGGAATACCGATTTTAGCTAGCTTTAATAGTAATACATTATGCGGCACTCTATCGAATGCTTTAGAGAAATCAGCGTATATAGTATCCACCTGAAATCCATTTACAAAACTGGTAACACAATAACGAGTAAAAATAGCCAGGTTGCTCGTTGTCGACCTACCAGAGACAAAGCCATGTTGAGCAGGATTTATATATGATTTAAATTGAAAAAACAATTTATCAAAAATAATATACTCAAAAATCTTGGCTATATTCGATAACTTTGAAATTGGCCTGTTATTAAAAACAATATTCTTATGACCAGATTTATGTACAGGAACAACTGTCGTTGTTTTCCATTTCTGAATTAAATAGCCCGACTGTAACGATTTATTAAAGAGAATCTTTAAAGGAATGACTATTGCAGTACAACACTTTTTAAGAAGAAATGCAGACAAACCATATACATCCAACTTATACGCTATTGAAAGTTTAGAAATCGCAGAAACTATATAATCATCACAAATGCGCAATTCAGTAAAATCTAAAACTGGAAAAATATGATTAAAATCATCATCATTAAAAGCAAACGGACTTCTGGAGAAATTCAACTGAAAAAATCTCTAAATGGATTAACTGATTGAGATAACGTATTTGAAATAGCATCATTAAACACCACTGATGAAGGGATAGAAGAATTATTTTTCCTTGACCTAATGAAACTCCAAAACCTTTCAGGATTTGTTTTTATACTATCACTATACATCGAAATATATTGATTATAGAGAAATTTATTTAAAAAATTGAATTTCCGCATATAATGTAAATAAAAACACTCATAATCTGCATTATTATGAGCCTTGAATTTATTATAATATTTATTCCTTAAATTTTTTTAATCGTTTTAATCCTTCAGTATACCATGGAAATTTGTGTACTTTAGGCCTCAATGAAGATTCTAAGAATATTTTTTTTAAAATTCCTCATAACAAATAGCTACGATACCACTATTTAAAACAGACAACCAATCTATATTAACAATCAATGAGTTCATTGAATCATAATTACAAGAATTATAATCACAACTAGGCAATTAATCGGCAACCATTTTCAAAATTATATAATTCAAATTCAATCTCCAAAGGTGAATGATGAACAGTTGGTGGAGAGAAATAAAAATTACATGCAGATACTGAACATCTCAAGTCCGAACTAACAAAAACCAAATCTAACTGCATAATGTTATCAATATGATGCATATATAAATCATCCGAACTGTTTGGCGGGATATATGTTGCACAAATATAAAGATTGCACTGTTGTGATTTTACTAAAACACAAATTTGATCCTAAAGAGGATTATTATTATTAAATAGCACAATATTAGACATTATTGTCTTTTTCACAGCAATTAATGCACCACCACCTCTATTGCAGCCAGTAGAAATAAAATCCATATCCTTAGGGTACACATTAAATATATTACAATTAAAATACTCTTCATCAGAAAATTAAGAGTTCAACCAAGTTTCAATAATAACATACACATCAATATCTTCTTGAGATGTGAAACACCTAAATTCTGACGATTTAGTTCTCATTCCCGACACGTTATGAAAATACATTTTTAAAAAATTATCATTTACACGTTTTTTTGCTGAGGCTTTTTCATTCGAAAATCCTAAAATGGTCGAATTTTAACATCCGATGTCGAAATATCTGGATTTTATAAAGCATTATAAAAGCTTGGAGAAATTCCCAACTTAAAATTCACAAATTTTAAATCAGTCAGTGGCGTACCTTTTCCACTAATTTAAAGCATAAAACAATGTCTAAATATTTACAAACATAAGAGTTGTCATTTTTAGTCACATGAGGTAGAAAAGACGATAGATCTACCCATTTCTTTCATCCGATGTTGTTTGGCTCTCATTTTTTTTCTAAATGAAAAACTTCGATTCAGTTTTTTGATTATGTTTATTTGAACCCTTAGAATTTTATTGGTTAAGTTGAGAAGATGATGTCGGTTAAATGGGCGCCGTCACAATTGATTACCATACGGGCTCGTTTTATGACATTTTTCACCACTTCGGGCGACAGATTCTCGCACTCATGTCGAATGTTGACCTTAAGGGCTTCCAATGTCTCGGGCTTGTTCACGTAAGTACGGGACTTCAAAAAACCCCACAAAAAAAGTCTGGAACTGTTAAATCGGGTGATCTTGCGGGCCAATGCAAATCTCCAAAACAAGAGATGAGGCGACAATGGAACGCCGCCTTCAGAATATCGGTTGTGGCTCGCGCAGTGTGTGCCGTTGCTCAGTCCTATTGGAACCACATGTCCTCCAGTCCTAATTCGTCGAACTGCGGCAGAAAAAACTCGGTTAACATGGCCCTATAGCGCGCACCGTCCACTGTTGTCGTTTGACCAGCGGCGTTCTCGAAAAAAAGACCCGATGACTCCTCCAGCGTGAACAGCGCACCATGCAGTCACTGTGAGCAGGTGTAATGGCCCCTCGTGCATCACTCGTGGAGTTTCGGTGCCCCAGAAGCGATAGTTTTGCTTGTTCACGTACCCACGTACTCGTGTGGTCCCATACTCTTCAAGGTTAGTGACAAAACGGCGCAGTGTTTGCGCAGTCGGTGTCGAACGGCCGGAGAATCGACGACGGTATTCGCGCTGTGCCAACACCACAGACGAATTGTTACGCAAAAAAATAGACACGATTATTATGCGATCTTGGGGAGTGTATCGCTCCATGGCTTGTGTACTTGTACTCTACATCTGTCTAGTCCACAAATGTCAAAACAGATTTGACATTGGCGACCATTTGCAAAAATAAGAGCATCTTCCAATAGGGTGGTCACTTTTGAAACATCCTGTACTAGCACCATCATCACCAACACCACCGTGAACATTATTAGCACCGCCAGAGAAAGCATTACACGCATTATCTTCGACGCGAGCACTAGCAGAATTCATTCCAGCAATGGATGTAGCTTGCGTATTTGCAGAAACATTCTCTTTATGCGTAACACGTACATGAGAATCAGCATTGGGCACCATCACACTCTCAAAACCAGTGTATTCTCAAACACCAATAATTCATTGAGCGTGTTATTATCCACTTTGGCACAAGATATGTGAAATTTACGAAGGCAGATTTTACAAGTAACTTCACTGCCTTGTTGAATGTCAGAGAAACATTGAGAGCAAATTACTTTTTGCGACAAAGCCATTGTAAACAACCGAACTACACAACACCGGATACGCTACTGATTGTATCAATTGATTTGTAATTCAGTTTTGGTTGAAAGAACTGAAATATTTAGTTGAAGCCACAGCAACCAGAAATAAATGTGATCCGCCAATCGAGTTTTAGTTGTAGCAATCAAATTATCCTTCAGTGGTTCTATTTGTTGGATCAACAAAAATATAAAAACAAATTCTGTTGTACCAAATAATATATTGGCATTCTTAACGAATTACTTGAATTTGATGGCTGTCACAACCATTTGGTGAAGCTTTAACCCGATATGAATTTTATAGAAAAAAAGTAAAAGAAATATTTTTTATTAAAATTGTGTATTTTCTATTTAAATATAAACAAAATTATTATTATTTATAACCAGGGTTCGTATTTCGTGCCCATTTTTGATCGAAAATTTGAAAAAATTTCTATATCTCGGAAACGGAGCGTCCAATCGAAAAAATAACAAATTTTTACGGGTTTCTAAGGGTTTCTCACAAAGTGTTCCAATTCGCATAAACAATTTTTTTAAAAAAATCGCCAAAATAAGAAAATCGCGAAACTAAAGAAATGGCCATAACTCGAAAACGGTGCGTGTTGAGAAGGCAGGTAGGATGGAGTTAGTGATTTCCACTGGGATTTTCAATAAAAAACAGATTCGTAACTAAAGGCTTGATTTATTCCACAAAATGTATTTATATTAAAATTCCTATACATGTAACAAACAAAATATGTATAAGAATTTAAAACGAAAAAATTATATATAAATTATCATCTACTTTTTGGTATGAAAACTACTAGAAATTGTTTTTAAAATTGGAACTAGCTATTTGTCCGTGAGGCACCGCGTATTTAGCCAACTTGCTTTAAGTACTTTTATGTTGGAAATGGCGAAGCTTTAGATACGCTGATTGACATTTAAAAGCTTTCGTTAAAAAATAATAAATAGACAATCTGAAAAATTTTAATTTATAAAAGTGTTGCCAGATCGTTGCCAAGACTATGGGGATTTTGAAGGTGGCGCTAACAGTGCGTCTAATCGCAAAAATAGTAAATTTGTACCTCCAATACGAATGGATGTCTTTACTACGGCATCACTTTTTTTAAACTAATTTTCCGGATATAGACAGTTTTTCTAAATTTTTCATATTTACGATCAAAAATGGGGATAGGTTACCCTGAGTATCATATGTATGTTTAAGTGTCATCCACAATAATAGTTCCTCCAGCCAAGTGTCTACAATTGTTTGCATGTGTTTGTGAAGGCGTCAAAAGTGGCGTCAGATTCAACGATTGTGTTTAAAAGTTTCACTTCACCTCAATTTATGATAAACTAGTATTCAGGCGATTCAGAAACTAGTGTGGTGAGATATATCAACTGGGTATATTCGTCGTGTCGAATACATGCACTTTAATGACCTTTTGATGTCGTATAGAAAAATATATGTCAACCAGTTTTTTCGTCCAAAGCATATCAAATTCTGGGTCTATGCAATGAAAAATGTGAAAATGTATACTTACCATATTCTTCGGTTTGCGATATCTATAGACTATATTGTTTCTTAAACTATATTGTTTTTCTGTAAAGTCCTCGTGTAACATTCCAATATATGTAGGTTCTCTTTAACAACAAAGCCTCTTGTGAAAAATCGAATACATAACTTTGTAACACGTGTTTTTGTAACAGAACTAAATTATGATTACAGTGACTAATATTTGAACACGAATTCCAATATTGTACTTTTTATTAGTTGAATGAGGTTTCAGATGAATGAGGTTTTTGAAATACTCAAATTGATAAATACAATTTAATTTCTTTAGTAATTTCTTCTATTTAGTAAGACCTATTTTTAATCTATCAATATTATCGGAAAATAATTCTGATGTATGACAATTATGAATTTTAATCAACATATAGCCTTTAGGATGGAATTTTCAATGCCTGAATTGATTTCCAACTAATCATTTGCCTGTGTGTACGTGTTTCGAACACAGTGCGTAAAAGATTGATTTTGACGTGGGCTGTGTGGGTCGTAGCGCCGTCCTGTGTTCAACTTTCGGGAACAAAAAATCGCTGAGCACGTCACGATAACGCTCGCCATTGACGGTTTCGGCAGCTCCTTGCTTATTTTCAAAGATAAATATGCCTATGATGCCGCCATACCAAAAACCGCTCCCAACAGTCCCTCGTTGTTGATGCATTGGCCTCTCTTCGACGTCGTGTGGATTTTCCGTGCCCCAAATGCGACAATTTTGTTAACATAACCCTCGAGGTGAAAATGAGGTTCATCGGGAAATATAATTCTTCCGTAAAAACGCTCAAAATTCTGGGAAAAGAAGTGCGAAAAATGTTCAGTTCTGCGAACGGTGGCGAGTTGATGTTGGCGGCTGTTCGAACACACTTTAAGCTACAGCGGCAATGTTTTCCACTGAACGCAACGAATGAGCACGTACACGAGTAGTTTTTTCCACTAAGGATACGGATTGACGAATTCGCTTACTCTTTTCCATCGAGTTTAATTCAAATTTCACATTTCACGTGACCCACCCTTTATTTGTATATATTTATTCAACCTATTTCTTCTAATATTTGACTTCCCCAGTTAGGCAAAGTCTGTTTACTGTTTTATGCATTTCTGCTTACATTCTAACGGTGTCGTCATTAGTTCCGGAACCTACATCGAAATCGGAGTTAGAAGATATGACTTATATTGCCATTAGACAACTATTTTCAGCAAATTATCGGCGAAATAATTCGTTGGCAAAGACAAACGATTTGGGTTTGTAATTCTGCGATGTTATATCATTTGTGAAAAAACCGAAAAATCCGGCTAATCGGCTTGAAATAACCGGTGGAACCGGCTCCTCGTGAACAGAAATTTTAAGAAAATCAACATGCGGTTAACCGACCGACAAAAGATTGTGTAGGAATCATGTTTTAGTGATATTTCCGCTATAAACGATTTTATAACATCATTACTTTCCTTTTGAAACACATATTTATGTTTAGTTGTAAATACATGTCTACCATCCATATCATTTGTATTACAACTTGCCAATTCAGATTCATTAAATGTGAAAAAATAACGCCACGCAGGTACCAGTTGTCCAACCAATTTCGACCAAGTAGTGGAATGAATTTATTATGTGTTTAATTTAGTTACTTCTAAGTTGAAATATTGATTACATACAACAACATTAATTTTAATTCTTGCAAAGGTATTCAAATAATCACCAGATATTAATTTAATTTTTCTAGCATCTTTAACAACCACCAAATTCTTCAAATAGAGGGCGGATCAATAAGTCCGTGACTTTTTTCAGCATAATCTCCTTTTAGCTTAATACTCTTAGTCCAACGTTTCTCAAATATTTGTATCCCTTCCAAAAAATAGGATTTTTCAAGGTCCATAAAATCGGCATTTGTTTGAACAACAATTTCTTCGGTGGAGCTAAATCTCTTTCAACCGAGCCATTTCTTTAGGTTTGGAAATAAGAAATAGTCACTGTGGGCTAAATCCGGAGAATAAGGTGGATGACGTACCAATTCGTAGCCCAATTCATGGAATTTTTTCATTGAGACTACACACGTGTGCACCCGTGCATTATCTTGATGGAAAATAACTTTTTTCTTGGCCATATGGGGTCGTTTTTTTTAAAGCCTCGTTAAATCGGTCCAATAAGTTGGCATAATATTCGCCGTTTAATGTTTTTCCCTTTTGAAGAAAATCGATGTGGATTATCCCGCGTGCATTCCAAAAAAACTGTTGCCATCACCTTATTGGCCGAAAAACTTACCTTGGCCTTCTGCGGAGCCGGTTCACCCGGAGAAACCCATTGTTTAGACTGGTGATTGGTGTCCGGAGTGTTGTAATGGATCCATGTTTCATCTACAGTTACAAATCGCCGCAAAAACTCATTCGGATTGTGGTTAAACAAACAAACTATCCTTTGAAGCTTCACACGATTACGTTTATGGTAAATTGAGAGCAAACGCGGCACCCGTATTGGCCTTCCAGAACGTCCAGCGTCATTTCTACTTGTGCGACCACAACGAGTCAGTGAACCACTTTGTAAACATTGAAAGCGATGGTGCAGAGACTCCATAGTATTTATCAAGCATTTCCTTGGTTTGATTGACGGTTTTTTTTTGCAAAACTAATATTAATGAGCACTTTTTGCATTTTTAAAAAAAATTTCGAGGTTGTACTCGTAAGTTTTGAACAGCTGTTAAAAGCAAAGTAAATGACGGAACTTGCTCAAATTTTGACAGTAGTCCACTAACAGGTAATAATAGTTTCGCAGACTCTTGGATCTACTTCGAATTCTATCCAGTGATTTTAAATCTATCAATCTGTAATTGAAAGTACTTTTACAGTTACTTATGTACCCATGCTCATCTGGTTCGTACTTATTTATTTCTTCGCTTTGCCGCTTTCTGCCATATTTTTTTTTGATATGTCCATATTGCGTATTTGAGCGATTCCTCCGTTCTCTGTTCTGCCCAGGTCTCCGCTCTTTCCGATTTCCCGATATTAGTCGTGTTTTGGTTACAAGCAAGCGATTGTCGCTTGCTAAGTTGGAAAGAAAACGGCAATTTAGCGATAAGTAATTTTATTCAACAATATGAATAAGGGCTGAAAATGTTAAAAGATGTGAGCATTTTTGTACTTAGCGAAAATGTTTCTTGTCGCTAAGTTCTCACTAAGTCTTCGCTAAGCACTTCATACAAAACAAGCGAATATATAAGCAAGCGGTGTAACCAAAACACGCTTAATATCTTTGTCCAAACTGCGCTGTTGATGGTTGATGACTGCATTCACGCGACCTTCTCCGGTATTACCCTTTAACATGTTAATATCGGCACTTGTCATCTCCATTGCTATTGATACACCCCCTGTTTTATCAAATATTTTAATTTTATCCTCGTTGAAAAGTGTTGCTGGATTTTGGAACAATTGATACCACAGACAAACTGGATTAAAAGTGCCCTGTCCTTAAATGTATCAAATTCAAAATACTGAAACAACTGTTTCAGTTCAACCACATATTCTTGTAGGTGTTAATCATGGTTCTGCATTCTTTTGAAGATTTTGAAACATTCGGCAACAATGTTCTTTTTTTGGCACAAAATGTCTTTTTAATTTTTGGATTAAATCAGTTTATATAATGAACGTATCGGTCTGAACTTTGGGAGCTATTATCGTGGTTAACACTTTGAATAGATCAGGACGTCCCAAGCTCACTACAAAATAAATGTTAAATGGTAGAAAATAGTGGAAAATTTATATTTTTAGGTTATTTTTACTGAAATTTGTATCTTCAATCGACTGAATTGTTTTAAATGATAAGGAGATTGTTTATGAAAGAGATCTTTTTCCAAATATATCAAAAATGCAATTCTCTAAGCTAGTTTTTCTCAAAGTCATATGAGAAAGTTTGGACCTCTAACAGCATCATAGTTGTGGTGTGATATATTTCTTACTTACCAAGGTGACGCGTCATAATGGGTACCGTGAAATAACTCCCAAATGAAATAAATCCCAAAAAAAAAGTGAAATAAGTCCCAACAAAAAATTAACAAAATTCCATATAAATTGGGAATAATATCATTATGAAATAAATCCCAAAGCGTTAGGACTTATGTCATAATTTCTAATTGGGAGTTATTTCATAATGAAATAACTTCTAAGTCGTATAACTCCCAACAAAATTATGTTGGGATTTATTTCATTTTTTTAACTAATTGGAATTTATTGCATTCCTGTTGGAATTTATTTCAGCGGGAGGGGGGGGGGGCGGAGGCGCGGCTAGATCGTAGCCGCGGAATCGCGCGCCGCGCTTCAGCCGAGCTTCTTTTTGTATCAAATTATGTATAATTATGTATATGCTTACATATAATTATGAAATAAAAAGCGTTCTGTAAAAGGAAACCAAAAAAAAATTGGGAGTTAATTCATTTTTGTTGGGACTTATTTCATTGGGATTTAATTCATTTTTATTGGGTTTTATTTTTACATTTTGAAATATGCCCCAAAAATTGGGGCTTATTTCATTTTTGCCTTTGGGAGTTATTTAATTTTTTTCAGTTGGGCGTTATTTCATTTTTCAGGGGACTTATTTCATTGGGACTTATTTCATTTGGGAGTTATTGCACGGTACCGTCATAATGCCCTAAAATGGGCATAAAATGAACATAAAGCCCATGGCGTTATGTCATACCTAAAAAGGACATAAAGCAAAAACATATTTCTAAATTTGGGCTTTATGTCACCCTGGTCATTAATTTTATGTCCATTTTAGCTGTGACATAACGTCCACGGACTTTATGGTCATTTTAGGTGTGACATAACGGGTCCATGGGAGTAGGAAAAAAATTACATGAGGTGTCATGGGACACCCGGTTGGAACGAAGTTCCTTTCGCTATATATTATGTACTAGTTAGTTCCAACACGCCTAAGGCGCCTGTTGGAAAATACTGTAATTTAAATGGATCTTTAAGAAAAGATACTTTTTTTAAAATGATAAACTTGTTTTAAGAATTTTGTTATTTATTGAATATATTTTTTTTAAAAAAAAGTATATCTTTAGGTCCGTTTTGTAAGAATATGTAATTATATTTTCCCGGTAAGGTCCTTTCTTGGATGAGAGATACTTCTTTCATTAAAAGCTAATGTTTTTATGTAAGAAACAGCCTAAGAGTATAATTTTTTTTTACACAGAAATACTTTTTTTAAGAACACGAACTTTTTAAAGAAGTTGCTACTCTTTTTAGGATAAGGTTATTTTTTAAGAAAATTTACTTATTTTCAGGAAGGCTACTTATCTCAAGAAACGAGAAGAAAATTTATTATTTTATTTTTAAGAAAGGGTACTTTTAAGAAAAGGAATTTTTGTAAGAAAATGTATTTTTTGTAAGAGAAGGTATTTTTTCTGAAGAAAAGCTATTTTTTACGAAAGATCAGGCAAAATTTTAGAAGTGGGTACTTATCGCAAGGAAAGTTATTTTGTTTTACAAAAATGGTACTCTTTAAAGATAAGCTGGTTTTTTAAGAAAAGGCAATTTGTTGTAATAAAATTTACTTTTTTAATCAAAGGTACTTCTTTAAGATAAGGTATTTTGTTAAGTAAAGGTACACTGTTTAAGAATATGAATACGAATTTTTTTTGAGAAAATTTACTTTTTTTAAGAAAACGCACTTATTTTAAGAAAATTTTATTTTTTTTAAACGTCTTTCACTTTGGATTTTCTAAATTTACTTTTTATACGGTTCAAACTACAATATGTAATAAACAGGCTCCTCCTAGAAAATTTCCCATGAAACAAGAAATATCCCCCATATGTTATTTGTTAGTCTAGACACAAACCAAGCCAAAAATACGAGTGTAAGAGTAAGTGTGTTGCCAAATGTAATTCAATGCTCAGGGTTGTACTTCATGGATTTGCCAGTCTTGTACTTTGGCTTTTCTTAATTTACTTTTTATTGGGTTCAAAACTACAATATGTAATAAAGAGGCTCCACCTAGAAAACTTCCCTTTAAACCAAACCAAAAGTACCCAATATAGTTGATAATAATGGGTTTAATAAAGTAGTTAAAAAAAGTAGTTTAAAATTTTTTCATTTAGCCCCCATCCCGCGAAGTACGATAAGGAACTTCGTTCCAAAAATTTGAATTTAAGAGTTTTTGTAATTTTATTCGTTTACATAGCAATTTTGAAAAGAAATATTTTTAATGCAGAGTCTACAAGTAGAGGTGAATTAGTTTTTTTGGAATTTGCCTCCATTTTGTCACAGCAGCCGCAACTTATTTTAAAATGCTTGCACGGTTGCAAAAGAATGGTCCTGGCATCCAGTGTGCATATAATGCATTTTAACACTTCCGTCGTCTGGCTGTAT
This sequence comes from Phaonia tiefii, assembly GCA_963931995.1. Taxonomy (NCBI): domain Eukaryota; kingdom Metazoa; phylum Arthropoda; class Insecta; order Diptera; family Muscidae; genus Phaonia; species Phaonia tiefii. Next base: position 75,938,352 of record OZ008371.1, on the reverse strand, counting down.
TGTATATTGTCCTCAGTATCGTGTTCTTCTTCAGACATTTCTTCTTCAACAATTGTTTCTCCAACGTCACAATTTATTATGACGTTGAAGAAATCGGACAGCGAGATGTGGCCTTTGTACAGCTGTTGTGTCGTCTGGTGGAGTTTATTATCTTTGAAATGGTGCAGTTTACGCTTCTGTGGCAACAAATTCAATACACCAGCAGATGCTTGGGCCAGAGTCACTGACCGTGCGAAGTCTTCATCGCTTATAACTTCTATAAATGCAATAAAACGTCCATGTTTCTCCAGTTTCCTAGAGAGCTTGGAGTTGAAGCCTTCCAAGGAGGTTGTAGTTCGAACTTGTTGCAGATGTACCGAAACCCCGGAAGGTGTGATCTGAAAAAGTCATAATGGAAAACTTCCAATGTACACACAATGTGTGTCCTGTGCAAATTGAACTTCAAACAAAAGGTAGGAAGTTTAGTTTTGGCACACGATGTGTGCAAATAAAAGAAAAACACACAAAAAAGACCGGGTTCCACAAGATCGGCGCCGATTTTTTGACTAACTTCACCTTTACCCTTCTACTCGTGGAGCCCCTTCTTTTTTGCTTGTTTTTCTTTTATTTGCACACATCGTGTGCCAAAACTAAACTTCTTACCCTTTGCTTGGAGTTCAATTTGCATACGCTGTGTGGAATTCAAAGAAAAAGATTAGAGGACAATGAAAAAAATCACCTTTGTCCTCCACTGTTTTTCGACGTATTTCACAAAACTATTGAGGCATTCTCGATGCTTTCTTGGGAACTGGAGCGTATTGTTTTTCAGAATCAGAAACATCTCCTCAATTCGTTCGGGATTCACTAACGGCAAACTCAAAAATGTACGGTACCACTTACTGCACTCTTCGTTGGTTTTAATTATCTTGCCGAAATTTCTTATCTTGATGGAGTTTCGCCGCAAGTCCTGGCAGTAGTGAAACCAGCAACCAAATTCTAAACCTTTCCTTAAGGCTGTTTCATAATCGTATATATATGTATATTTCTGTCAATAAATTGAAGCATATGTGTGTATGCTTCCATGTATTTTTTTGTCATCAATATATAAATAAAAGGGAAAGTCTGTAAGTCTGTATAATTTTGTACGTAATTTGACAACGAGAAATCTTAGACTACTTACATGATCTATGTATTGCTGTTATTGCTTATATCCGCAAGACCGAACAGTTTTAAATGTGCCATCAATTAAGTACCGACGATCGTTAGGATTTTTGTGAATTATGTCTGAAATCGTTGGAGATACAAAAACGTCTTATATTATAGTATCTTGATAAAATGGATTATCGATATGCGTAGATTTTGCATATTTTTATTTATTTATTTATTTAATATGTTTTCAACAACGTTATAAAATTTATATTATATACACAGTAGACATAACATACAACACTTAATAAAATTAAAATACATTTAACATAAGAAAAAGAGTAGAGTAAAATTAAAATAATATGAAGAAAATTTGTAAAATTTAAAAAAAAAGAAAACTATAAAAATAAAAATATTAACATAAAATAAATAAAATGAAACAAAATAGTTACAAATATTATATTAACTTGTACTCGTATGTTAGTTATAATAATACAAAATATAAAAATAAAAAATAACTTATAATTAAAACGGTAGCAATACAGGAGCTGGGACAGGAACATCTGGAACATGAGGAATGATTCACAGGAACTTTAGGATAAAATCATAGGAGATAACATAGGCAGTCACATCTGGAGCAGGAACGTCGCAACAATTTGTGTGGAACGATAAACAGGAACATAAAAATAGCATAACGGGAGATAGACAGGAAGAGTAGGGACTTGAAGATTTGGAACATGAAGATGAGGGACATGAATGTCAGCATCTGGCCTCAACCGCTAATGATCCATCCATCTATTCAGCGTCAGCTACAAGTCATTGTAGAATTCAGGATTTATAATAAGATTGATTAATAGTAGCAGGACTGGTTTATCGGAGGAAAATGGTTGGCAACACAAGCTGGATAATAGTTCCCGATTAATTACGAATTAAATGTTGCTTAATTATATTCAAAGAATCTGAAGCGGGTAAGGATTTATAGATCTCATTGTAAATGAGCCAAACGCTTCGAAAAGGATTTATAACGGACAGTCGGTAGTTTTATAGGATAGAAATATCGGGTTTGTCTACAGGGAACATTAAAATTTATTTGACTCAAGAGAAAATTTGAATCTATACAACCCCTAATGAGTTTTACAATAAACATAACATTTAACATATACCTGCGTTTTTCAAGTGTAGGAAGATCAATAAGCATCAGTCGATTTTTATTAGGTGGCAAATCATCAATGTTCTAAGCGAGACCACGTAAAGCAAAAAGTAAAAATTGTCTTTGAATTGATTCGATGCGGCCTATGTAACAAAAAAGACGTTTAGTGACGTAAGGATCAGCAAATTCGTTCGCCCATCTTTTTATAAAAGCTAACAGTGATCTGGCTTTGCCTATACAGGAATCAATACGAAGATCAAAACGCAACTTTTGATCAAGAAGTACTCCTAAATCCATGAAGGAAGACACATTTTGCAATATGTAAGAACCAATAAGGTAATCAAAATTCAACGGAGTACTACGGCAAAACGAAAGCTTTTTACATTTTCCCTGATTTAGCGACATACTATATACCAAACACCAATTAGTGAGACTATCCAAGTCATTTTGAAGATGGGTGGAATCCTTAGTATCGCATATAGGCATGTATAACTTAACATCATCTGCAAACATCAAAATGATAGAGGATTTAACTATAGACGGTAGATCATTTAAATAAAGAACGAAAAGTAGAGGACCTAAATGACTGCCTTGAGGAACACCAGATGTTACTGATATAGTTGAAGATAATACATTTTTAAACCGCACTTTTTGGGTACGACCACTAAGGTATGAAGACACCCAGTGCAACAATTTAGGTGGAAAACCAATAATATCAAGTTGGTATACTAACAAATTATGAGCAACTGTGTCAAAAGCTTTACTAAAATCTGTGTAAATTACATCCATCTGACATTTATCACGAAAAGCTGCAAAAATATGAGAAGTTAACTCCAGTAAGTTAGTCGTAGACGACCTGCCCTTAACAAACCCGTGCTGATATGGCGAAACCAAACATCCAACAAAATGAAGTAGTCTATTCGTAACCAATTTTTCAAATAGCTTTGGAATTTCACTCAACTTTGCAATTCCTCTGTAATTTTCAATATTGGATCGACTTCCAGACTTAAAGAGTGGGCTTATGAAACTTGATTTCCAATAAGAGGGAAATTTATCCGATGCAAACGATTCATTAGATATATTTGCGAGTGGCATATACAATTCACGAGCACACATTTTAAGAATGGATGTGGGAACACCATCAGGTCCAGGCGAATTTGAATGTTTTAAAGTTTGCAGTCCATAAGAACTTCATCCTCAGAGAAGATAATATTTTTTTTTTTTTTTTTATTTATTTACATCATAAATATTTTAATACTACAATAAACAATAGTTATATGATTGGTATATGTATATATACAACGACCCGGATAAGGGTGCTCTAGTATACTCTTATATTATGCTAAGCTGTTTTTTATTGTTTAATTAACAATAACAAATTTTATTTCGTATTTGAAATTAGTATTAATTATTTGTAATGAAAACTATTACAAAAACATTACTTTTATAAATTTTGTGGTGATAATAAACTAGTTGTCAGATGGTTAAAAAAAAGGGGGAAGAAATTATTGTGGTCCAAGCCACCAAAACTTTTTATTATTTAAAGTAGATGTAATTATTCTATCTCTTTGAGGAATACTCGTATCAAACCTGACATTGTTTAGGTCGTTTCTATTCGCCCGCCTATATAAGTGGAAGAACAACGGGACCCTGAGAAGATAATATCCGGAATGCCATTAAACGTATTAATATTATAGGGGTAATTTAGTAAAGCAACAGAAGAAGTTAGCAAACATATCAGAAATATCGGCATCATCTGATGACTCTGAACCATTAAATTTCATACTACGCGGATAACCAACTACTCTCCGCTTTGAATTTACAAAGGTGAAAAAATGTGTCGGGTTCTTTAGTAGAAGTCTTCTCATTTTAAAGATATAAAAAGAGTAACATTTCCTATTAAGAACGTTAAATTTATTCCTAGCAACTTGTATTTCGCCAAATAAATTAATGAACTACTTTTCATTCTGTTTCTTAAATTACGTAGACCCCTTAATTCCGAGAAGAAAGTATCTTCTTCGAACATAAATTGTAATTCATGCGAAGTATTTGGATTCTTCGGCAGTCCGTCATTGCGAATTCGCTTCAACTGTCTCCTCATTTTTGGAAAGCACACAGCGGATGCCAGTTCCGCATCTTTGATGCACTCTTGGTCAAAAATTCTCCGCACTCCTTTCCTTTTTGCAGCTGTTTCTTTTCCACGTGCACTTTTACATTTCGAAGCATTTCAAATTTTTTTATTATGTCTTCCGAAGGTGCATGTTTATGATGAAATTCCAGACTTAATTGCTCGCAGGCACCATATTTTTTTTAAAGAAACGCTTACATTACAGGTATCAAGGTTTACATTACAGGAATATGTACCGCGTATGCTCTTTACGAACACTTTTTTTTTAAGATGTGCCTCTCCTCATTTAACAAAAGAAGTTGTGAATTTTTGCGATAATCATATTTCAAAACTGCCTTCGCCATATTTATTAGTAACCTACGTTTTTTGCTTCCACACACAAAAAAGATCACTTTAAAACTGTAAACCTCGAGCTATTCTTCAAATGTAGACCACACACCTAGAATGCCCGTGGGCTTTATGCCATACCGATCATGGGCTTTATGTCCATTTCATCTTCGAAAAGGTTTTCTTTTATTATGCTAGTTTCTGATCTTGTATCTATGAGACAAATAACTATTTTACTTCCTATCGTAATTGGTAATAACCACAATTTAGATTTCGAGTGAATTTGAGAACATGTAGTTCCTCGTTATCCGATGTTTCTTTTAAATGATCTATATTCATGGGAGTGGCTTAATTTGTAGTTAATTCAGGTTGGGGCCTTGTGAACTCTTTCTTTCGGAAGCCATTTTTATATGTGCGTTTTATTTTCGTTTAATTTTTTTTTTTTGGAAAATTCAATTTATTTTCTATCTCCTTTTTTGTTTTTCCTGCAATGTCTGTCAATAGTACCTTTGTCATCTAAAAATTATTGTTGTAAATATATATTTATAATTTGTAAATTTATATCCCTTTTATAATTTGTATGTACTTGTGCGGTTTAAACCACTTAAAACCCGTCTTCGAACGACAAAGAATGCCACACATATGTACATAAATGATGTGCGTCAAATTGCATTACTCTTCAATTGGAACTTCTGATATACAACGCTGAGGTGAGGAGTGTAAGCTATCTGAATTACCCTGTCTGACCGTATCTTATGAAATTGTGAGCTGATAAAAGTATAATTGTTGCCATTTTTATAGAATCTTTATATTGTATGTGATCCGCCTGTGTGGTCTTTCAAAATACTATTCATCATCTAATATAAAATAAAAGGTTTCCCATTACATCCCATGAAGAGACCGGGGAGAACTTCTCACAATAACTGAGCTGTGCGCTTTCCGGTTTTCTCTCACTGATTCATCTAATATAATCTGGAACAATATGTGTGCCGAGTCGAATGTCCTGCAGAAGAAAAGTTATACGTTTGCCATTCACATCAAAACTGCATTCAGTTTTGAGAAGTGAAAAGTTGTAACTTAATTGACAGCATCGAATTTGACACATTCGAAACTGTGATTTTCAATGTCGGCAATACCCATTACACGATTGAATCACTCAAAACTTTCATCAAATGCTGTCTCGGTCTCGGTTAGCAGGAAAACTTTTCTAGTTGTAGTGAAATATATAATCCTCGAGTAGAAATGTTTATTGTTTTTCAATTGTTGGTTGTTTATAGTTTTGCGCATTTGTCTATGTGGATATCACATACACCTATGGACAGAGATATGTGAATGCATATACATTAGGGCGGGTCGAAATGTAGGGGCCGAAAAAATGTAAAAATGGTCATCGCGACTCTTGTTCTATGGGTCATTTGAAGAAAGTTTGCCGAAGAAACTATAGTTCTAAAATGAATTTCGAGCCCCTGATTTTTCGTAATAAGGGGCCGTTCAAGTATTACGTAAGCACTATGGGGGGCGGGGGGATCTTTGCTTTGCTTATTTTTGATGACATGGGTGGTCAAGATGGGTCATGGGTCATGGGTCAAGATGGTGATTACGTCAGCATGATGGGCAATTTCTCAATCTCCCAGTCAATTTAGCTCTACGCTTACATTCTTCACTCAAAGATTTCCTGCAAATGCCCTACGATTATTTTTGTCCGACGGTAAAATTGAAGCTATTAAATCGTTCATCCAAAAGAGCTTTGCTTACTTTTGATGACAAGGTGGTGGAGGGGGGGGGGGGGTAATAATTGTAAGCTTTTTTAAATATTCAATAATCGAGTTAGATATTGGACTAAAAAGGCAAAAGGAAATTTTATTTCCCCTAGTTAAATTTGTATTTGCGGGTTTTTTGGGTCATTTATTTTTATTTTTGAGTACCGCCAGAGGGGGCTTTCGTCCATTTTTTGGGATTTTATCTCCTTGTTTGCGGAAAATTTACGAAATTGTTGTGAAACCTAACGAATATCTGAGTTTCTCATAATGCAGTCCCAAATTTTAAATAACCCATAATGTTCAGCGCTATAATTTAATTGGGGGTACTTATTCACGACCTATATCGATTTCGTTCAATTTAAGACAAAGAATGAAAAAAACATATTTTTCCTTATTTATCTTTATTGTTTTTCTTTAAAAATACAACTTAAGGGATAAAAGATTGAAAATGTAAATGAAAAAAAAACATTCAATTGAATTCAGTAATAAAAGGAGCAGAAACACGACTTGAAGAAAATAATAGAGACGGAGTTATTTTTTTAAGTCTTTCTTGCTTTCAAGTCTAGGGAATTTTTCACGGCTTTCTAATGTCACCGCTCTAACTTATTTCCGATTCTGTTCCACAACTCGTTTGGACAATCTGGTGGGCAAATTTAACGTGTCTTTCCGTTCCTTCCTTCCGTTCCTTGGAATTTTTGGATCAGGCACCGGCGGATCATTGTCTTCTAGATATTGTTGTAGATATTCATAAGGAATACTTACAGGAAATGGCGGTTCATTCATGTCAATTATATTCGTATAATCCGTGCAACTTAAGTTTATTGTAGGTTTCTCAGTTGCATGGGATCTTCCACATGGTTACGATAGTGTTAAATTTTTTAAGAGCTAAGTCGCCTATTTTTTTTCATCGTCTAGTAACATTGGCAATATAACGTTCTCTGAGTGAGCATAATACTTGTTTTCTTTGACAACAATATTTACAATTTCTCTTAAATGTGAATCCAAATATTGAGTCCAACGTATGAATTTATAAAATAATACCCTACCGTACACGACAGAGTTGAAATATTTAATATTGAAGTACATTGGCGTATACACTTTCATTATATAGTTTGTCAGAATTTTTAAATTTTTAGATGGCTTATTAGTTGTCGCATATAACCGTAATAATCTACTGGCCTTGGTAAGCCAGCGAGAATGTGCAATTTGCCCTGGTTTAATGGTGGACAAATCCGCTGAAACCTCACAAGAAGAAATTGCAAGTGCTATTTTGTACAAGTATGTACATTGTGTCTGTGGTTAATTCAACAGTATTTAAATCAGATATATTTTCCAGTGTGGTCATCTCAAAACCATTTATCGCCTGAAAATAGAAGAGAAATGGAGTTAAAAATTGTAATAAATAATTTATAAGAATTATATACCGGAAGATTTTCACAAGTTTGAATTTGTTTGCTCAAGGTTCCGGTTGTGGATCGTGGTCCAGTGGTGGATGATTTTTCCAGAGTGTCAAACAAATGTCGAAGCTGGAGCTCGTTAAAGTGGAGAAGACAGACAAACCAATGTAGTGGTCTGTTTAACTGCATTCCGAATCGTCGCAAAATTCCATTTCTTATAGCAGTATCGCTCACCATCACAGCTTATGCCAATTAAAGAAGCCAGAGATATTGCTTTATTGATGAAGAATTCGATCAATTTGATAACTTTGTGTTCAGAGTCTTCATTTTCCACTTTTATGTAGACTAATAATTGGGAATGTGCTTCCTTTAACGCAGTGGTAGACAAAACTGTGATTGTAGACAAAACTGTGATTATGTGTGGTCGAAAACGCACAGGCATAGACTGAAGCTTCGAATCAAGCATTATTGTTGTGTACATGTGAGTTGCCGATCGTGTGTGTGTGAAAATTGCAATTATTGTCTGCCTTTGAGGCTATAGGTTGGTTACCATTTCTTTAAAGCACCTAGATAAGGTTCTTTCACCATCCTTGAATGAAATTTGTTACTGATTTTTTCCATCGTTAAAGAATCTTTTTCTCTGCCGTCGAATGAAAATGCAATTAAATTGGAAGCATCATATCGATTAAGAAACACTTTTTGTCTACATTTAGCTTTTTCTCTACGAACTTTACTCTTACCCATAATGACAACATTGCCGCAACTAACTATCTATTACACCAAAGTGTGTAGGAACACGAAAAGGGTTGCATGAAGAATACACAAACCAAAAAATATCATTTGGGAAATTCCGAAGTAATATACAGATAAATATATATATTTTGGCAAAGCAGGGTGGTAATGACATTTAAACAATTTGCATTCCGCGAATTTAAAAGAAAAAACAATAACAATATGTGTGTATGAAAATGAAAAGGGTTGCGTGTCCTGCTTAACTGGGGTGGGTTTTGCAGTTATATGCATGCATTTTTAAAAAATAGAGTAAAATAAGGAAAAAATATGTTTTTTCATTCTTTGTCTTAAATTGAATGAAATCGATATAGATCGCGAATAAGTACCCCCCCACTAAAAAATCTATTTCGAACTATGGTTTCTTCGGCAGACTTTCTTCAAATGACCCATAGAAAAAGAATCGCGATGAGCCTTTGTCACAAAAAAAATTGACCCACCCTAATATACATGTATGGGTATTCTCATACGATAAAAAATGTTCCATGATTAAAAAGTTTGAACTTGCAACTAGTGGATTCCAGGTGACGCACAGTGGTTCAAGGTTCGCATTTAACGCGAATTTATTAAAATTTCTTACATCTAAGAATTGTAATAAATATCGTTTGAATGCAATATTTAGAAACTGAACTATGTTATAGTGTGTAAACTTTGACATTTAAATTAGTATTTTTATGGCCTGGTAACACCAAACTGAACGAAGTGCATACGTGCGTTTTATTACCAAAATAGTCAGCTACATTCGTTGACAGATTCCGTTAACTTGCTAAAATTTAATTTATTTTTGTCATCATTTATTGAATTCTGAGTACTTTAATTATTATGTCTGCTGGAAAAAACAGTAAGTACATGCTGCTTATTACCAGTTAGGACCTCACTTAAAATTCATGGTGTTTTTGATCAGAAACATAAAAATACGTGGGCCAAAAAAATGCAGGTGATTGCTGTCTTAAAATTCTATTGTATTACTTAGTTCATATATTAATATTTCATAATAAAAAGAAAACCTAATCCCCGCGATACCCCAAAATTGTACATTTAATTTCTTCAGACAATGTTGCTGGAATATAGTACTTGGAGTTATTTCCAGAATGGTTTAAGTTCAAAAATTTAACTAGGGTCGAAATTGGTCCGCGACTGTTATTGAGGTGAATTTTATTAGTATTCAGGTATAAAAATCTTATAATAACGCCAATCTTTGCCTTTTCATGAATTTCAGTACCACCTGTATCCAATTAAACGATAGGAATTAAATTTATATGCTAAATGTTGTTTGGGACATAACTCGGGCAACTTAACTCCGATTAGTATAAAACATACCAAACTGTGAAAGGCAATTTGATCACCTTTTCAGCTGCGTACCTACTTTCTTAAAGTTGTTGAAGCAAAAATAGTTATTCACGTTTAGGCAATAAAAAATCAGAATTTTTTCTTTAAATTAGCACCATCTTCTTTGTGGTCAATCGGGCGGCAGCAAAAGTTACCCTGCATTGGACGCTACACATTCATTGTACGCTTTTGAAGTAAATAAGTTCTGTTGGTCCAAATTCAAAATTTTTTTTCACAAACGATATTTTTTAAATAGCTAGTACTTCCAAACAGTAATAGTATAAACAAATCTTAGCCACTATATTAAATAAAACTATTCACTCTTTATAACAAAGAAAAATTAAGTGCAATATCTCTAAAACTGAATGAGATACAGTGCAAAAAATTCGAAAAAATATTGTCAAAATTTTTCAATTCTCAAAATTCGAAAATAGCGAATATCTGTAATGCGAAAAAAATTTAAATTTCTTGTACGCAATATGAACAATTATATCAAAATATTTAAAAACTGTTGGTGGTGCAATGGTTAGTGTGCGCGCCTCTTATACGGGAGATCCTGGGTTCGATTCCTGCTCCGACCACCTTAAAATTTCTTTCGACGACGGTCACCTCGCTTAGTGACGGCGACACTATCGAGTACTTAGCCATGAAAATGCTTCTCAAAATACCGTTCGGAATCGGTGTAAAACTGTAGGTCCCAATCAGTGAGTGTAAAACTAGAAAGCGCACATCTCACTGATTGATAGAAGCTCTCCCCAATCCCTCCATGGGATGTTAAGGGACACCATTTTTTTTTTTTTTTTAAAAAAACATAAACAGAAAATGCCAAATCTTTTGTTTTCTTGGTTAAAGCTAAGGAGGCAACTTTGGAAATTTTTCTGAAATATACCCTACTGTGTGATTTCCAATGTTGATATATGGTCATAATCACTGGCTCTTTGCCTACATTCGTTTTTTTACCGAACTTAGAAATGTTTTGCTAGATCAAAAAAAAATTAATTTATACGGATGGAAATCAATTCTGAACCACTGTATGACGCCTCAATAATCTGCAAAAAATACGTTTCCGCAATTTCTAAGACAAAGAGAATGACCTTACTTATAACTTCATATAATACACATAAAATTGTATGTATCAGTGATGATAGAAAAAACAACTGATACATATACGATACCAATACGTATTTAGTTTAAGGGATAGGTTAAGAGCATTGCCAACTAATTTAATCAATGTCTAAATAGATATACTACGTTCTGCTATACTTCGGTTGGATGTAAGAACATTTGGTGATTTCAATTGTTAGAAGCGAAGGAATACTTATAGCTATTCTACTTATACATAAAAAAAAACAACATGGTGTCCCATAACATCCATGAAGGGATTGGGGAGAGCTGCTCACAATCAGTGAGATGTGCGCCTTCCAGTTTTTCACTCACTGATTGGGACCTACAGTTTTAAACCGGTTCCGAACGGTATTTTGAGAAGATTTTTCATAGCTACACTGAACCAATTGTCGTAGGTGAAATCAACGAAAACTTTTAGTAACTTTTTAACAACGCTGTTTATTCAAATTGCCGAAATTTTTGTTAAATTTGACAAAATTTCGTCAATATGAAATAGTAGTTGTGTGCTCGTCATTTACAGTTTAGTAATAGCGTGAGCGTCATTTGCGATTAGATCATCGCTTTTAGTAATTGTTAATAAATATATTTCCCGTGTGCAATATTATTTGTTAAATTTTGTTAATATTGTATTGTTAAATTTACGTGTTTTAAGGTACTATTGTCTGAACAGATAAATCAATTAGCGACTTGAGGTTATAGAACAAATGTTTTCTTGGAAATACATGTGAGTACTGGAAAATATGTATGTAGATTCATAAATTCTGGCTATTCATAACATTTCCAAGATGTTGGTATTTTAACAACAGCGACATACAATACGATGTGTGTAAAACAGTTCCCACATGATCTCCGCATTGGTTTGGTCTGTGATTTATACTCCTGATGCTCGGATACATTTCTATGGAATTTGTGGCAAAATATGTTTGAGACAGCCGTGTATTGGAGCTTGGACTCACGGGGCCCTAAATAGTATGTCAGTATAGGTCTTATTTTCATATAAGGCTGAAGGCCTTGACCTAACGCAACCAGTTTTGAGGGTCCGGCCTTTGGGACATCTGTAAACTATTTTCGTATGATACTCAGAATCCTTGAAGTACCTATACATACATACGTGCTACTAGTTTTTTGAATACCTAATGCCCCGTGAGTTCCAGCTATGAGAAACAATTTTGTAAGGTGACTAACATATAATTTCGTTCCAATATGTAACTTGCCATAAATTTACTTTAATCAAGAATCTTTGATCTACACCAAAATTTCACCACCGACTTAGTTTGCTGTGCGAAGTTGAAAAAGATATTTTTTTCGTCCCGCTCTGCCCAACTTGAGATATATGTAGGCCTTTAAAGCTTGAGTATATAATCGGTCATGTCTTACGTATTTATTTTATTAACCCATTATGGACCCACTTACAAAGATTTTTTAAACTTCCATCCCTCTGAATTAATAAGACCAAAATACTATGTCGAAGCCGGTGTTAAATTAAATAAAATCTTTCGATAACTGGTTCAGTTATCGAGTGTTGAAAAACATGTAAAAAAATAAAGGGTGACTTGAGCTGTGGATTAATATTTAATTTATATATTTTTTTTAAATTGAATTGATTAAATAGTGATACAAGTTGTTCCTGACAGTGGAACTTCGAGGAGTTATATAGTGTTTAACTGGAAGCCAAGGTTGAATGTCCCATGGTCTCACACAATCGAGCATGAAATTAAAGAGTAATTATAATTTCTCCATTTCCTTAATGATTAGAGGCAAGAAAATTCAAACGCCAATCAGGAGTAAGATGTAGGGCTTAATTAAGAGTAACTTAACGTGATTCCAAACACTCGCACGTTATTCCACTTAACGTGATTCTATTCCAAGCACAAACCGCATGGTCAAGACTTGAAAGCGTAAACGACGTACATACTTGATATCACCAACTACGGAAATAGTTTGACACAATAAAAATTTTATTCTGACCAAATGTACATTTCGGCATTACTTTGTCGACACCATTTTTGGTAAACATCCTATCTGAGGTGTTACGATTCACTCACATAAACAGTGAACAGAGAAGAGGATACTATCATTTTCCCTTGTTCAGTTTTCCCCAGGCTTTCTCATGCCGCCTTTGTGTGCAACAGTAGAAGCTGGCTGTGGGCGACATACATTTACTTACTTCTGTGTAGAAATCATCAAAGGATTCCTTGGATGTACTGGGCTGTTCCAATGACATTATGTACTACCGTAGAGCTGCGTTAATGAGAAGAATATAAATAAAAATAAACTAGATAATGCAGTTTATATTATCCTAAAATTAGAAAATGCTTAGCTGTATTTGCAAATTAGCACTTAGAACTTATTATTCGTTTATAAAGATATAAAATAATTTACTCGTGTTTGCCACTGCACGAAAAAAATTTATTTAATTGTCAAACAGTTTGATATAGAGAATGAAGGATAAGTAGAGAATCAGTTTTACTCTGGAGTAGTAGGTTAGAGTAGTAGGTGTGGCTAAAAATTTTGGCTCCTAATAATGAGTGGAATTGAAAATTCGTTATTATATTATTCGGATTTTATTACACGCGTTCCTGAACATCGTATAGTTATTATGCGTCTCGTATAATTATTATCGATCTTACAATAATTTACATGATACAAAATGATATCCGTATGACTGTTAAAAAAGCAGCAGATTCCCTACTTAATGTATTTTAAACAGAATTTTTGGTGGGAATACGATTACTTTACTACATTGGTACACATTATAATTCTTTATGTTTTCTAGGGTTATTATTATTCAAAGCAAACTGGAAAGAAACCACAAGGAAAACTTTATGACAAATATGTTATTGCAATACGTAGGCTAAGGAATAATGGTATTTTGCAAAAAAGTGGTATACGTCCAGAAGTTCACCGTGTGCAGGAAAAAGAGAACTTCATTTAGGTAAATTCATGTTCGCGCACACGTTAGGCCATCGCTGACTTGCCAGCCCAGAGGTTGCTTATGTGTGTGCGCGAACAGATGAGTTCTCTGAGCGGCTGCGCCATCTCTCCCTTTGGATATAGCCCTTTCTGCTGAATATCACTCGCTATCGGTTTGGTGGCACAAAACAACGAGTTTGATAGTCAGTAGCAAAGTGATATGTGAAACGGACAGACGGCAAAACCCTCGCGAGTAATTGTAAATCAGAGAATAAGTAAAATAAACATTTGTAGGCCGTTGAAGAGCCACCATAATTAAACAAAACCAAGTTCCGATTTGCATTGTGTCTGCTTCACCACTACCGGCAGTGAGAAAGTGCGACCGACGGACAGCAAAGGCAAAACCGTGCATTTACAACAACAACGCTAGCTGTGTTTGGGCTTTGTTTTTTCAACATCCACACGTCTGCTGTCCCTACGACACAACCTGACCCAACGTTGCTATAACGTCACCAAAGAAGATATTGAAAGGTACGGGGGTAAAGGCGGCAGTCAAGGTACGAGGTGCACTGCGGAAGTTAAAGTTGATTGGTAAATCAACATTGATGTTATATTCAATTCATATTATATTAAGACCTTATATAATATAAGTTATATTTAGGTCCTCCTGAACTAGGCATTGATGATAACATCGAGGCAATATTACAGAATAATTGCATATGGGTAGAAATTGAAAACCATTGGGCTGCTACTAGAAATTATAGACTAGCCGAAGTCACAAATACTAAGTGTCACAAATGAAGTTCTAAACAAATGGTCGCAGTACAAACATTCAATGGGCTTTAAGTTGGAAAATATTTTAACTAGTTTTTTAATATCTATGAAAATATAACTATACTGTTATATAACGTTTACAATTTGCTATGGATTTTAAACATTTATTTCCAAATGCGGAAAGTTTTGTAGTTAAATACGAAGCTTTTGCTTCGGAAAATTTGAGGATCGCATCAAGGACCAATCGAGCAAGTTGATATTGCAGAAAATGAAAGAGATGACAAATATAACCGAAAGTAAGTTCCTACTATTTCCATTAATAAGAGGTAATAACGTTTTGTATAATTTGTAGATGGTCGTTGCTGTGGTAACTTCTTTCTGGTACATAGTGGCTTAATTCCTTCTGCAAAAATCGTGGAAATCAAAGATGGAAAGAAAATGTATACACGCTTTTCTATTCGAGAGTCGCAAAACAGTTTTTTTTGTTAATGGAATCACAGTTTCTGACTGTGAGAATGCTTTACTTAACATATACAAGGGTAAAATACCGATTCATCCGTCGATATTAATATCAGGTTCAATTTTAGAACCCGAAAATGTAGTAGTATATTTTGATTGTACAAAATACAATATGCATTCCACAGTAAGTGCTATTGACATACTTATGCTTTAAAATATGTTATGTATTTAATTTAAAGTATCCTATGGCTGCATTATTGGTTTGTAATTTTATTCAAAATTATTTTTATAAAATGTTTACTAATAATGACTCTGATAGTTCTAATTTCAGATTTCATGAAATAGTACGTTTAGTAACTACAAAAATATACATACAAATGTTTTTTTCAGTGGCTTTCAATATTTTTTTATGCATTTAATATAAACTTTCTGATTTATTTACTTATTTACAAATCTAATGAATTTTGTAATTTTTCTATAATTTATATACAATTTGTATATATATGTATGTACAATTAGTTGATTGGTTGATGCAATGGTTGATTACAAGAATTGTTTATAATTATGTATGTTTCATATGGCACAATTATAGTTGTATGAGTTTATATTAAATTATAGAAAGTTGAAAAATTTGGATTCGAAGAATAAATGATGGGTCCGTAACACTATTTATAATAACTAAATTTATCTTCGAGCCTAATTGTCCTTTTATTCCATTACACACGAATTATTCAACTTCATATAATTGTAATAAATATATGCCTTGTAAAATACAGAATTGCTATAGCAAAATGGTTTTCATATTAAATATAAAACATAAGAATATATATAAAAGCGTTTTCATTGTGGTTCAAAATCGATAAAATATCGTCAAATTGAATAAAACCATTAGTACAATTTAATATATATTTTTATTCAACTTGACGAATTTTTATCAAAATGAATAAAAAATATTATTCAATTTGACGATAATTCGTCAAATTTACTACTCAAGAGAAAACGAAAACTTTACAACAAAATTTAGTCAAATCAACAGCCGCTTTTTTTTAATCGTCAAATTAACCTAGGTTTTCGTTGATTTCACCACTCCATTTGGTTCAGTGTAAGTATTCGATAGTGTCGCCATCACTAAGCGAGGTGACCGTCGTCGAAAGAAATATAAAGTGGTCTGAGCAGGGATCGAACCCACGTTCTCATGTACAAGAGCCGCGTACACTAACCATTGCACCACCGACGGTCTTTATACATACACGCTGTAAAATATCGGCTCCAGCAACATGTACATATTTGCAATCATTGATTTCGTGAATTGAAGATCTGCTGCTTTTGTTTCTTTCTTGTGACAGACACCAGCGTTTCAGCAGTTTGTGCCGGAAAGTCTTTTCAGATATCTCACATCTTATATAAATTAGACTTTCTCAAATATTAGGAAGTAATATGTTTTTACAAACAGCTTCTAGAAAATGATTCATTTTTGAACGGATTTCTATGCAATACGTTGTATTTTTAGTTTACGTGTTAAAAATTCAGAGAAAATAAACTGCTGTGTACATGTAAGTTAATCAAACTTACTTATCCGGTCTCGGACAACCCCGGGGGGTCAGGGACCTTACAAAACGAAGATAACATATTTCGCCAACCAGTTCGATCTTTTGCTTTTACTGACATGGCCTAGCCAGCGCAATCGCGTTATCTCGATCCGCTTAACTATGTCAATGTCAGGATAAAGCTCATACAGCTCATGATTCATGCGTCGCCGATACTCGCCGTTGTGCACTATAGGGCCATACATTTTTCGGAGTATTTTTCTCTCGAAGACTCCTACAGATGTTTCGTCTGCTTGCGATAGGACCCAGGATTCTGCGCCATAAAGCAAGACAAGTTGAATGAGAGTCTGGTACAGCTGGACTTTTGTTACTCGAGAGAGGGCTTTATCTCTAAAGTGCTTGCTTAGCCCAAAATAACATCTATTCGCAAGCACAATTCTCCGCTTGATCTCAAGGCTGACGTTGTTGTTTTTGTACACGGCAGATCCGAGGTATATAAATTCGTCCACTACCTCGAAGTTATAACGGTTATCAACGTTCACGATTTGGTCTAATCGCGTGGAGGCCCTGTTCGTTGAAACCATTAATTTTGTCTTGTCCTCATTCACCGTCAGACCCACTTTTGCTGACTCCTTCTCAATTCTCGAAAAACCGTAGTAACTTCTCTAAGTGTGCGCCCAATGATATCTATATCATCAGCATACGCGAGCAGCATGTGACTTTTGCTGCTGATGGTTTTATTCATATTGACTGCAGCTTTTCTCATAATGATCTCCATTAAGATGTTAAAGAGATCGCACGATAGGGTGTCGCCTTGCCTGAGGCCTCGCTTAGTTTCGAAAGGTTCGGTAAGATCCTTACCAACTTTCACTGCGGATTTGGTGTTCGTCAAGGTCATCCTGCAAAGGCGTATGAGTTTTGCAGGAATACCAATCTCAGACATTGATCCAATCTAGTATGGTCCAATCAGGTCAGCGATAATTGGTTTTAGTCTTTCGCACATTATACTTGATAGAACCTTATATGATATGGATAAAAGGCTTATTCCACGGTAGTTGGCACAAATACTCGGGTCACCTTTTCTAAATATGGGACATAGTACACTGAGACTCCAATCGCCGGGCATGCATTCATCTAACCAAATTTTGCTAATGAGCTGGTGCATGCACCTTATCAGCTCATCGCCGCCAGCCTTAAACAGCTCCACCGGGAATCCATCGGCTCCTGTGATTTTGTTGTTCTTAAGCCGGGCAATAGCTGTTCTGACCTCGTCTTGGTTAGGATGGGGCAATCGACGTCGTGGTCCATATTGTGATCGATTGTCTCATCGTCATTGGATATCTCAGGTACCAGTAGATCTCTCCATATTCCCAATATACTCTGCACATCTGCAACGATATTTCCGTCCTTGTCTTTACAGAAGGGGGCCCTGAACCATGTCCATTAGTTCCGTTTTTAACTTTTTGGTAGAATTTTCGGGCTTCGTTCTTCCTTCTGTATGTCTCAATTTTCTCACTCTCGCGCTTTCCCCACTGCCGTTTCTTACGCCTAAAGAGACGGGTTACCTCCTTTCTCTTCTCCCTATACCGCTCAGTTGCAGCTCGCGTTGCAATTGACTGAAGCATTACCATACGTGCAGCGTTCTTTTCGTCATTTGCTATGCGACACTCTTCATCGTACCACGGTTTATTGCGAAGCGGTTTTTCGAAACCAAGTACGTTTGTTGCGGCAGTTTTTATAGAGTCGGAAATGGGTTTCCACTGCGCATCAGGATCGTCATCGGGAGGGGGTGGGTTCTGTGCCAAAAGTTGCGAGAGCTTCCTTGAGTAGGCTGTGGCTACCTCTGGTAATTGCAGCTTTCCGATGTCCAGCTTCCTCTGCGTCTGGTTTCGTACGATTTTCGCTCTACTTAATCTTGTGCGAACCTTTGCTGCTACCAGGTAGTGATCAGAATCGATGTTAGCTCCTCTGATCACTCGTACGTCCATTACACTGGATGAGTGCCTTCCATCAATTACCACGTGATCAATTTGGTTCTCAGTTCTTTGACCAGGGGATAGCCTTGTGGATGTCTTTATGCTGGAATCTTGTGCCACTAATGACCAATCAGTCTCATACCGTTGTCGGAACTGTCAGCATGTAGACTGAAATTGCCAATAGTAGGATTAAACACATTCTCCCTTCCTACTTTGGCATTAAAACCTCCTAATACAATCTTAATGTCATGGCCAGGGCAGCGGTCATACGTTTCCTCTAGGAGCTCATAGAATATGTCTTTGGCATCATCATCTTTCTCTTCTGTCGGGGCATGCACACAAATTAGGGAAATATAAAAATATTTCGCTTTTATGCGGATTGTGGCTATTCGTTCACTCACAGGATTGAACCTAGAGACTAGATGTCGCAGTCTTTTGCCAACTACAAATCCGCAACCAAATTCATGTTTTTTTTCATGGCAGCTATCGCAGTTACTTTTTCTTGTGCAGCCATGTCCTGTCCATCGCATTTCCTGGATAGCGGTAATGTCAGCCTTCTAACTTTCGAGGACATCTGCCAGTTGGATACTTGCACCGGATCTATATAGAGTTCTTACATTCCAAGTGCATATCCGTAAATCGTGGTCCTTATAACGTTTGCGGGGGTCGTCAACAAATAGGGGTTGTTTATGTTTTCTGTTTCGTTTTTGTATTTTCACTGCCATTATGAACGGTGAGGCCAACCCAGCCCACCGGGTTTTTGCATTTTACCTACTGCCAGGATATTTGATTGCAGCCGCTCATTATGGATCAGACGCTGACCAGGATGCGATATGTTGAACCTGGATTTTCTTCTTTTAGTTTCTATCCGCCGTTGGTCCGTATGTTTGGCTCATCCGCCTTCTAAGGACAAAAGAATATGCCCGATTGTTTGATGAGCTTCAGTGACATCAGTCACCTACTAAACCTGATTTGATGCTCATTTGTTTCGCCTTCTCACTCTAGCTAGCTAACGGAGTTTTCCGAAAAGCCATTGCCCAGGACATACTGCGTGGAAGTAGTGAGCTGCTTGGACTGCCCAATGAAGGAATCATTTCTGGCCACTCCCAAGTGAATGGCAATCAGAAACTTTCCACCTCCATGTACAGTCCCATGTCCCAATATTTTCTTTGTGTGATAACGTTTTCAGGTGTCTCAATGTAAACGAACTTACAGAAAAATTGCATGCTGCTGATAGACTAGTTTATATATCCAAAATGATTATATTATTCCTGGAAACAATTTGTTGCATTGTTTAGAAGTATTTTTCTCCTATAATAAAATATATAACATCAATACAAAATGGCGCTTTTATTTTTATTAAAATTTCTAATTTATATAAATTGTTAACTGCTTCTTGGAGAGTTTGAAACAAAAGTTTTTTCTTAAAATAGTTGTTCGCGTAAAGAATTAAAAATATTGGAAAATTAAAAAATTGTTTTTCATTATATTGATCATATTATCGGTCAGATCAATCGCCTAAAACGGGTCCTTAAATGAAACGGCCACCCGAATTTTCGTTTTATGGGGGCCTATAACTCCGGAAATTGAGGTCGGCCCCAAGATTTGCATTTTATATTTTTAGGTTAAAACAGCGTGTTCTACAACCTCCCAACATTTTCATTGCTAGAGTGGTGGGATCCAAACTAGGTCTAAGCATACAGAAATATAAAAGAAGTTTTAGCCCTCTCTTTCCTTTCTCTCGATGACGACGAGGTAGTAGGCCATTTCATCGAGTTCGAGTTGCTTTGGTATTTTACTCTTTTATTGGACATAAAACAGACAGAAATAAAAGGGAACATAATTTAGCTGTCATTAGTATTAACCAAAGACTATTTAAACTAATTTTGCTGCATAGTTGACTTCTGATTGCTTATCGCTCTCTGGCATATACACTCTGTTTCAGTTTCTTCCTACATAGTCGATCAGGCGGCCGGAAGACTGGACCCTGGAAATAACACCCCAATTGCAAAATGAAAATGTGCCCTAAATTTGGGGTTTGTTTTTATTATGAAGGTGGGCCCCAAATTTAAAAATGAAATAACATCACAACCAGTGATGAAGGGCCCCAAAAAATTGTGAAGCACGACCCCAAATATTTTAGTGAAGGCGGCTTTAATTTTTTTGTCTTACACCGTTTAAAAATAAGGCCCCAATAAGCGCAAGAGGACCCCACAATAATTGTTTGTTGTATACTGATAAAATTTGGGGCCAGATTTCATTGACTCTTTGGGGTGTATCTTCTTGAAATTTAATTTTAAAGAACAGAAATTGCACCCCAGGAAAATCGGCCCCAATACAAAAAAATTGGTTTTATTTTATCCGTCGATTTGATTAATTTCAGAATGAATATACTATACACACATATACATATTCCATGAAACATTAAACAAATTAAGATCGAATAGAATATTTATATCAAATATTTGTCTCCCCTATTCTGACGTCTTTTTTAAAATTTTTTTTTTAAATTTTAATTTCTTTCTAAAACAGTGGAATAAAGTTTATTAAAATTTTTAATAATCGTGTGTTGAAGCGCCGCAGGAAAAAATTTTTTCCCAAAAAAACGCGCGATATTTTTTTTTGGAAAATTTTTTTCATTTCTTTCTAAAACAGTAAAATATAGTTTACTCAAATTTAAGTTTATTTACTTTTTAGTAATATTTTGGGCATAATTTCATTTGTTATTATGGGGTGTTTTTGCATTAAGTTTTATAGTAGCCATACGAAATAGCAGCCCGAGAAATTACACCCCAATTTAGTTATGAAATAGCACCCCAAACCAAGAAGACGGACCCCAAGAAAAATCAAAATGTTTCCCAAAAAATAATTGGGGTCCACTTTCATTGGGGCCCACATTCATAATGAAAAACACCCCAAGTGAAAGCGAAAATGGACCCCAAATGTACCAAATAACAATCCAAAATGTCGTGTTGTTGTCACCTGTATATTGGTTTGGGGCCCATTTTGCAATTGGGGTGTTATTTCCTGGGGCCCGTCTTCATTCCGCCAGTCGAGCAGCTGTGTCATAATACCACCTTGTACAGACTACTTATAATATAACCAGAGTGTGCAACAGATGTTGAAGCTTTGACCGGATGTCACGTCGCAAGTTAGAATTTGGAGTTGGAGTTACAGATGACAAAACAAGCGTCAAGGATAATTTAAAAGTAATAATCATCAATGAAACACATTTTAAATCCCATTAGTATTAATTGAACATAATTTAAAGGACGTTAGTACCACTGAAACATCTTCTTCCCGACGACGGTCACCTCGCTTAGTGATGGCGACACTATCGAGTACTTAGCCATGAAAAAGCTTCTCAAAATACTGTTCGGAACCGGTGTAAAGCTGTAGGTCCCAATCTGTTTTTTTTATCACTGAAACATTATTTTGATATAGTTTGCCTATCGCTCATTTCTTCATCCACTTTCTTTTTCAAGATTATCGAAATTCATAGTCGATGAGCTGTGGCATCGAAACCCCCTGCCCCCTGGTCTAAGCCAACATTTTGGTGCAAATAAAAAGTTTGTACTCCAATCCCTAATTGTCATATTGTTTTAACAAACACATAGTTGCTTCTCAGTTCTATTATTTTTTGCACGTTTATACTCTATCTTTGACGAGTTTTATCACTAAACCCAACAGGTACAATTATTGACCTTTTCGCCTGTTGCCTTTATTTCCTTTTGTAATAAACCTTATCGAATGTTTGTTTCATTTCGTTTACTAATTCGGTTTTGTAATCAGCTGCTTTCCTATTTCCCTTTCCAGTATTTATCATTATTGCCATTTTTTTGTACAAATGATTGTGTACGAGTATTTAACAATACCACCGCATCATAATCTCTTGTTAACATCTTATAGTAATTAGCTAATCAGACATATAATTACGAACTGAAAATTTGCTACTACAGGCCTATATCTCGCGAACCATTAACAAAACTAAGAAACGTTTATTTCTACAATACGTATTTCACACTTTTTATATCACATTTGGTACAAAATTGGTATAAGTAGATGACCACTTTTATGTGATGAGTCAGGTCTCCTTTTGGCAAAAAAATAATTTAAAAACTAATAATCTAATTATTTGGAAAAATTAAATGTATTTCAAATTTGCGAAGATGACGCTTCCTTTATCGATTTTATAATAGTTTGTTATTAAAATAATGTATTCCGCAAAATTTAAGAAAATAAAATAAAAAAAATAAATGGTTTCCCATTACATCCCATGAAGGGACTGGGGAGAACTTCTCACAATCACTGAGCTGTGCGCTTTCCAGTTTTCACTCACTGATTGGGACCTACAGTTTTACACCGATTCCGAACGGTAATTTGAGAAGCTTTTTCATGGCTAGATACTCGATAGTGTCGCCGTCACTATGCGAGGTGACCGCCGCCGAAAGAAATTTTAAGGTGGTCAGAGCCGGGTTCGAACCCAGGATCTCATGTACAAGAGCCGCGCACACTAACCATTGCACCACCGACGGCCAGTAATGTACAAATCAGTGTAGATACACTCCGGTTCACTTATTTAAAGGCACTAAAAATTCCATATTCAGCAGCCTGTATGTTTTGCAATTTGTAACCGATTGCAGAATTTTAAAATGGAAATGGAAGCTAGATATATTGAGATATAAAAAAATCATGACAATAATGGTTTCTTAGCTAAAGAACTTTTTTTGAGCAATTTATAAAAAAAATGTAAAACAATGTGCTATTTTTTTTGGTTCACCTGAATAAAGGCACTTTATCATTTTTTTTATTATTTTCAAAGTAATCGATGATTTTTTGTACGGAGCGTTTGTTTATTACAATTTATTACATCTTAAACAATTTACGAGTCAAAATGGCAAAACAAAAAATTTTAAATCTATCGGAAAAAACTAAAATCGATGTTTACCTTTCTGAAGGATAACCGCGCAATAGCTAACAAAATTGGACGGAGCCCAACAGTTGTCGACAATTACAACATGAACCCCGACGGGTATGGAAAAAACTTTAAAGGACTGGTTTCATTGTCTCTATCTGCGTATGAGAAAAGAAAAATCATCAGAATTGCTTCTAATTCTGCCTTATCCTTGTCAAAAATAAGAGCTCAAGCTGGAGTGGAAGCGAGCAGGTCATCAGTACGCAGAGTAATTAAGAGCTATGTGCATCGTAAATACCTGAAATTACAAAAAAAACCGTCACTTAATGCTCCTCGTAAGGAAAAGCGGCTTCAATTCGCAAGAGACTACATGATATGGGATGTGTAGCCAAGAGGTCATGTAAATGACTAGAGAACCGTTGTATTTACGGACGAGAAGAAGTTTAATTTGGATAGGCCTGATGGCTACAACTATTATTTCCATGATCTGGATGTCATGATGCAAGCTAATAAAACGTTGTTGGAATCGGCTTTTCCGAAGTTCAATGAACTATTTGGTCCCATATATTGGATATTGCAACAGGATAATGCTCCTATACACAACGGCAGAGTAGTAAAGGAGTTCATTGCAAGCCAAAATGTTAATATCCTTGACTGGCCACCCTATTCGCCAGATCTAAACATTATCGAAAATGTCTGGGGTTGGTTATCTCGTAAGGTAAGGAGGTAGAAAATTTGATGGCAAGCAGTCACTAATTCAGCCCATTACGAAGACGTGGAATCAAATTTCGTTGGATTACATATATTCTCTTTATCTCTCAATGAAAACCGGAATATTTGAAGTTATTAAACACAAAGGGGGTTGTGCCCATTACTAATACATAGTTCTTAAATAAAGTAAAATATATTAAAAAAACAAGAAAATCTGGTGGTGCCTTTATTCCAGTGAACCAAAAAAAAATCACATTTTTGGATTTTTTTTTTATCTCAAGATGTCTAGCTTCCACTTGCATTTTAAAATTCTGTAATCGGTTACAAATTGCAAAAGATACAGGCTGCTGAATATGGAATTTGTAGTGCCTTTAAATAAGTGAACCGGAGTGTACTTTCCCCAAAAAATGTTCCCCTTGATTATTGGAACGAAGTTCCTTATCGCACGTTGCGGGATGGGGGCTAAATGAAAAAATTTTTGAACAACTCGTTTTTAACTACTGTATTACAACCCATTATTATCAACTATATTGGGTACTTTTGGTTTGGTTTAAAGGAATGTTTTCTAGGTGGAGCCTCTTTATTACATATTGTAGTTTTGAACCCAATAAAAAGTAATTTAAGAAAAGCCAAAGTATCCATGAAGTAGATTACATTTGGCAACACACTTACTCTTACACCCGTATTTTTGGCTTGGTTTGTGTCTAGACTAACATATAACATATGGGGGGATATTTCTTGTTTCATGGGAAATTTTCTAGGTGGAGCCTGTTTATTACATATTGTAGTTTGAACCGAATAAAAAGTAAATTTAGAAAAGCCAAAGTGAAAGAAGTTTAAAAAAATAAAATGTTCTTAAATAAGTGCGTTTTCTTAAAAAAAGTAAATGTTCTCAAAAAAATACCTATTCATATTCTTAAACAGAGTACCTTTACTTAACAAAATACCTTATCTTAAAGAAGTACCTTTGATTAAAAAAGTAAATTTTCTTACACAAAGTACATTTTCTTAAAAAATTAAATTTTTTATATAAGTACCTTTTCTTAAAAAAAACTACCTTTTCTTTAAAGAGTACCATTTTTGTAAAACAAAATAACTTTTCTTGAGATAAGTACCTACTCTTAAAATTTTGTCTGTTCTTTCGTAAAAAAGAGCTTTTATTCAAAAATAAAATACGTTCTCTTACAAAAAATACCTTTTCTTACAAAAATTCCTTTTCTTAAAAGTACCATTTCTTAAAAATAAAATAATAATACACAAGTTCACAAAATTGTCGTTGCTCTCTTGCTATCTCATTTTTATATACGTATAATACGTCATTACTCTCTTTGCTCTGAGAGTGCTCCGCACCCACATTTTATTGGACTTACCTATCACAATAATAAAAAAACAACAACACCAACAACAACAACAACTACTACTACAACTGATATGTTGGTGATTTATTTGTGCTTGCTGTGTCGTGGAGTGTTTGTGTGGGTGGTTGGAGTAGGGGGGGGGGGGGGGGGGGGTGTACCTAAAATAAAACCTGTTAAGGGTATGCAAAGAGTGGAGAGTGTGAGTGTAAATTTTCATGGTGGAGGGTATATAAGCTTCAGCCCGGCCGAACTTAACACGTTTCTACTTGTTTTTGTATACACCGGGCAATGCTGAACATCAAATGACTCGCTTTGTTTGGCCATAGCAACAACAACGAAACAACCAAACACACATCACACATGCTTTGTCCGAAGTAGCTGACGTATACGACGTAACAGCCAAACACACAACATCACACATACATTGTACGAAGTAGCTGACGTATTAGTATGTCACCATAACGTCGACTGCGATGGTTTTAGCAGCAGCATAAAATCTGGTTTTAGCAGATTTTGACTTTGATAGATTTAGTCCGTATACGCCTCTATAGATAGATGTTAACACATCAAACACATTAGCTTTTAATGAAAGAAGTACCTCTCATCAAAGAAAGGACGTTATCGGGAAAATATAATACATATTCTTACAAAAGGGACCTAAAGATATTTTTTTTTAAAAATATTTTCAATAAATAACAAATTTCTTACATAAAGTTTATCATTTGACAAAAAGTGTCTTTTATTAAAGATCCATTTAAATTACAGTATTTTTCAACAGGAGCCTTAGGCGTGGTGGAACTAACTAGTACATAATATATACCGAAAGGAACTTCGTTCCAACCGCGTGTCCCCTGACACCTCATGTAATTTTTTTAATGTAAGGGGTACATACAGTTTTGTACACTCACAATTTAATATGAAAGGAAATACAAGATAAAAAGATAAAAATGGTAATGGTTGCTGAGACCGTTCGAATTTCATTCAAAATTAATTGCAGTTTATACTTACAGCGAGTTTATAGTTTTGCAAATAGTCCTGTGGTATACTTTTCTCAGGATAACCCAATAGAACTGTAGATTTAGGTGGCCTTGCATTTTTGAAGAAGTGCTTACCATGGGTAATTATTTTTCAAATGTTTAGTATGAAAATCACAAATTAGTATTCTCACAAATCAAGGGCCTCCTAGATTCAAATTTCAGGACTTACCACTTGCAGATGCAGCTACAAAATACAAAACAAAAATAGTTTTTGTTGTATGAATAAATTTAGTTTCATTTTAATGTTTCCATGAAATTTTTTGTTTCTGTTTCTCTGTGTTTATAAGAATTATACGAATCTGTGAATAAAAATAATGTCTACAATTTTTAACTGTATTATATATATATCTATACTATATATATAGTAGGTACTAAATAATATGCATAAAAGTAAATACAGACATAGTCATAAATATTTTTATATAAATTAACATTTTTAGTATTCTTAGAAATAAAACAAAATTTTGGCGCTTTACGAATAACTTTTGCAAGCGAAAGCTTCCCAATTTTAATCCTCAAAATAATAACGCTAGTTAACAATTGTTTGCAACAAACTTAATGGCTGTTGATTTAAATTACAAAAGATGCCTACACCTCATCTTTCAAAATTATTTGCACACTTAATTTTGTCTTTCAAACGTAAATACACATTCCTGAAATGTAGTTAAAAACTTTGCAATCTTTGAAAAAACGTCATCTGGTTTGGTAGTTTGCAAATTTGAATTGCTTAAAAATAAATACTTATGCAAAATCAGCTAAAACCCGCTTAAAATTGTGAAAATAAAGGAAATTCCCGTTGAGACGCGGATTGAGATCGTGACGAAGTTTGGAATAGGTTCCTCAACATCAGACTTGAAAAAATAGTACGGAATTTGTTGGAAAACAGACTACCATTTAGTAAAGAAGAAAGAAAACTACGGAAACCTACAAAATGGGACCAGGACTTGTCGAAAATATTTGACAAACAAAATAGAAGATCGATCCGTTCTTAAAATATTCGCAGAAAATTCAGTCGCAAGTCCGTTTAAAGTTGCTGCAGTGGCCGAAAACATCATTGGAAAACATTTAAGTGAATCCGCAATTCGGAGAAAATTATTACTATAGCGTATATATTCATACGCCAGTAGAGTTCTGGCACAATGTATTATGGACGAATGAGTCCTCTTTTCAATTTGAAGGGTCATTTGGAAAAACTTATATGCACCTTTACAAATAATCGAAGCCTAAAGCAGTACAACGTCTTAATCGTTTCGGTGGGGGTTCAGTAATGTTTTGGCAATATGTCTCATACAATAGATTTGGGGATCTAGTACCAATACAAGACAGTCTAAACCAGGCAGGATACCTAGATATTTTGAATGGCCATGCTATTTCTTCGGTCCAGAGATTATTTCCTGATGAAAATTGGAGTTTGCAGCATGATAAAACATGGTATATCAACAACGTTTTTAAATCGAGTTGGACAAGATGTTCTTCCATGGCCACCCCAGAGTCCAGATTTAAAGATAATAGAGAATGTATGGGCGTTCATAGAAAAGCATAGGTCTATTCAAATGGATCGTAAACGAGAGGTAACTGTTGATAAAATAATAAATGTTTGGAACAGATTATAAATCCTGTTTTTTTCGTGCAATTTCATTGCATCTTTTCCAGATAGACTACAAGCTGTCATAGATGCTGAGGGAAATGTATCCCGCTACCAATTATTTTTGGTACTAACTATCAAGTTTATTGCTAAAACTTTTAATCTAGCATAATCTACATATTTTGAGGATTACAATACGGAAGTTTTCTTGTTGCAAATTTATTCACAAAATAGCAAAATGTTGTTTTATTTCTAAGCATACTAACATTTTTAATTTGTGTAAATATATACATATGACTATGTCTGTTTTTAAATATTCTTTGTCGAAAAAGTGTATAAATTTAAGTGTGCCTAGTGTTGCCATATGTTTTTTTGCGTTACCATTTATTCTGGTTGGTTACCCTGAACCATAAAGAGGGGTATTTTCTCGAGGTCAGTGCACGAATTTTATCTCCTATATCAAGCTTTGAATGAACCAGTTCAAATAATGCATTATAGAAAAATACAATCTAATATATGAGGTGGTTGAATGGCTTTCACACTGCAGCAGGTTGTTCTCATTTAGATATTTCGAGTAAAATAACCACTTATTGCATTGAAAAACAAATGTTTGGTTAAACGAAATTTTGAGTCAATATTACAGGGCTTCAATGTATTATTAGGGTATCACACAATTTAAAAATAAACTTAACTCGACTTAAGGAAAGACTATCCACTAGGCCGGCCCGAAATAGAGTTGAAGCCACAGTATTTGATAAGCAAACAAATCATTTAGGGCCATAATTACAACTTGCCTTTAAAGTCAATGTTAGGAAAAGGTAACTTTAGTTGAAGTGAGCAATAAAGTCACTATTAAATGTTTTTCGTAATTACAACTTCCTAGCAAAATAAAATGAATATTTTTGATAAGGTGGCAATACCAAAGAAAACACCGATTACTTTTGACCAAATGATTTATAATAAAAAAAACGTAGTGGCAACGTACTTTTATTTCTTTGTTGACAAGCCAAAAGTGGAAAAGTTAAAAAAATTTGGTTTTGTATGTTTGAGATTTTTTTTTAACAAATGATAAAATGACGACGCCAAACAACTCAACATTGCGAAAACGGGCCAAAAATTCGGCATAGCTAAATTCATTTCTTAACCAAATGAAAGAAAAACATATGAAAAAAAACGTAGTGGCAACGTACTTTTATTCATTTCTTTACAAGCAAACCATAAAAATTTGTAGATTTATGAACAAGAAGTCTGCCGCTGGTTGCAGCATTCCCCTTGCATCGGAAGGGAATTTTATATACTTATTCGACAAAGCAGCAGCTACGAGTTTTCAAAAATAACCTCTAGCTGGTTTTTATGTAACAAATAGGTTCTGCTTTTTTGGTCTTCCATTTTTTACTTTTTGTTTCCATAGCTAAACTAATTTTTTCTTCTGCATAGGTCGGAAAATGTGGCATCTTTAAAAAGATAAACCTTACGTTAAAAGTTAAAGGGAACACTGGGTACCCTTTAACTTACCAGTCACTTTTAGCCGAAAGTTTGCTTATAATAACGAAAATCTAATAATCTGTCCGATTACATCCTAACTTTAGCTATTGGCAAGTTGTAATTATGGCCCTTAATGTGTCAAGCGGAATGTACACACTAAATTTCAGACAAACCAATTAAACCCTTAACCTCCCCCAAGCAAAAAAAATGCAATTTCACATTTTGGAATATTTTAGACACGGCTCGCCTTTCTGCTTGTGAAAACTTTGAAACTTGATTGGAATTGATTGAATAGTGGTACAACATTTTCCCATTAACTGGTTAATGACTAATTGATTGAATACCCTAATTAGAGTTTCAAACAAACCAGAACTTTTAAAACCCGGTTTTCGGTTCCTTGAAAAAATCAATTTTTCAAGAAACCGGTTTTCAGTTTGTTCGAAAAATCAATTTTTCAAGAAACCGGTCCTCGGTTTTTAATTTTGACAAAAAACCGGTGAAGCCGGTTTTTCTTGGTTTAAATTAAATTACACATGTAGAATTTACAATACATTTGTTTAGCGACAATTTCATATACTTACTTGTGTTGAAAACTCAAAATTTAAAATCTGTATTTAATTAATTACATTTTAATTTTAAATAAAAAATATACATTTAAAATTAAAATCTTCAAGCGTTAGGTCTATTTTACATTATTTTATTCTTCAATATTTAGCTACCCATTGGGAAGCAACGTTGGGAAGATATTTCAAAATAGAAACCATGTTTCTTAATTCCAAAATTTCACTAAAATTCGAAAATCGTATCATTTATTATTAATTTTTTTTAAGGATATTAACACAAATTAAGTAAAATCACATTAACCGGTTAACCGACGTCCAATAATCGGTTTCCGGTTTGTTCGAAAATTAAGTTTTTTAAAAATCGGCACACGGTTAGTAGCAAAAACAACGATTAACCGGTTTCCCCGGTTTTTCGGTATCGGTTTTGGACACTGTATTTTATCAGTTGAAATTTCTTCAACTAACCAAATTAGTATGTGCGCATGTGGCAGTCCACTTTAAGGCTGGTTTTTATTCTATTAAGCTATCGCCACTTACGACTTTCCAAATAAAACGATCCACACTTAAACTACGAAATGTGGCAACATTTGCTGTAATGGGTGAAAAAAATGCGATACGGCAACACGTTTGTAACCAGTGCCAACAAATACATGCTACATTGTTGTAGTTATAAGCAGCAACAACAGACATTTTATTTTCGATCATTCGCTTCAGTTGTCAAACTATACACAAATATATCGTCACCTCGTTAATGGTTTCACCCACCGACCATTTTTGAAAAAAATGAGTTAGGAATAGATTATATATAATATGAATGTCCTCCTTCTAATTCAGGAGCTCGTTTCACGATATCTCTTTTCATACCTGAGATATCCAACATCGACTTTGCTCTATATCCGCAATTTTAACATTTAATGGATATTGTTTTGCTGCGAACGTCACTGGTTGGCTTATACATCAAATGTACAATACAAAAGTGAAAACAATATAGTTCATTATAGGTTTTCCACATTATCATATCAACGAACGTAGATCAAAACAAAAACAGTAATAAGGAAAAAATTTGTTTGGCGCACATAAATGGTATTTCAGTTATCATTCCAATGGTATAGATACTGTCCAAATTGGATTATAAATGGCGGAGATATAGGCAATCCCAATAAGAAGTTTTATCTATGGTAATAACTTCTGATGTATTATATTAAAAGTTACGAAAATGTATACTTTTGTTGAAAATATATGCTACAATAAATAAAAAAATATTCATCACGCAGAATTTGAGAAAAACTAACTTAAACGTTCTTTATCGTTTTTCTCGTTACCGACTCTGTGGCATATGCTCCAAACTAATAATAAGGTGACGGATATACCAACAATACAAAAAAGTATAAAAAGAAAATATATATGATTTTGACAAGTGAAACAAAATATGACATGGGAAAATTTTCATCACCTGTTTAAACGACTATACCTGATAGATAGTTCTACCATGATCAATATGTGTAACATTTACATTGTTGTGAACAATTTAGACCCACTTTTGTTTTCAATCGGAAATAAAAATCTATCCTTCAAATTTAGAGATATAAAAGTATACGTAGTCTTCCATTAAATAAAGTAATTTTAATGAACTTAAAATGTGTAAGTCATTTTGCAAATTTCTGCTTTTGATAACATTTTCATTCGCAAGAAATGATAAGAAAATTTATCTAAGATAACTTTTTGTTCCCATTTCTTCCAATTGAACATGTGGCAACATTGTCATTGCTCAAGTCGGAGTATACCTGGAAAATTGAAATGCCACTTAATATTACTTAGCTGTCCCGTACAAATTAAGCTATAATTAACTCTAGCGGGGTAAAAAACACACTTATTTTTTCCATTCAGTACATCCATCATCGGGTCTCTCCAAAAATTCGTAGCTTGAACACAAAATACATTAAATATTTTAACTTTTGTTTGAAGACGGGAGCTGTTACGCCGTTTCGTTGTGCTGATGTCTGAACGATTGACAATTCTGGTACGATTTCCGTCCACTTAGGACTGCACGTAAATGTGATTAACTAACATATACTCTCACATAACTTGCAATGTTAAATAATAATTTGACTAACATGTAGTTTAATATAATTTACGTAGCTCAAAGTGGTATCCATCTACGCCATATGGAAAAAATATAGGATATTGAAAGGCGTCGTTTGATCGATATCTTTCTCAATTTTGGTTTAAAGTTTCATCACGACAACCAATAAGTACGAATAATCAGCAGGAGCATTAGACCGCCCTCGTTGTTCGCTAACTGGAGTTTTGACTGCGTGAATAGCAACAAAATGGTCATCTGAACTTAATCCTGGATCATTTTACTTGAAGGTATTAACCAGTTGATTACTTTCGGGTTGTAATGCTGGCGTTGTTTTACTTGACCTTTGTCATTGTCTTGTCTTACGAAATAAATTTGACGAAACATTGGATCTGCATGTGGAAGTATAAACATTGATCCAATCCAATGATAAAATTGACCTTTCACTCGAAATGTAGGCATAAAGTTATCCGTAACAAGTTTAGTTACTCCAAATGTTGTCATAAGACAACAGATATGGTTTTTTCGACTGTTGTTGAGAAAATGGGTTGAGTCTGCTGTACACGCAAATAAGGATTTTGACATCTCAAAACTCAAAACATTTGATTTATCAGAAAATGGTTTTGGTTATTTTTTGCCAAAAGGCACAAACGGCGCATATATGACATGTGAACAAGCAATCTTGTATTCAGAGATTCATCCACAATGAATCCTCAATGAAATATAAACAATTTTTTAATATTCTTTTTGAAATATTATATTACATATCACAGTACAACAAATACAAAAGATTTGAAAATATTATTTTTCATAAAATGTTTTTGCTCTACGCCTTTTGCGCTTTATCTCTAATCTACTCGAGGCCGCAAAAATAAAAATGTTTTAAATATGAGTAAATTATTAAGAAATTCGTGGAAAACGTATGAGTTCTATGACGCTTCATTGAAATGAAATTCGAAGAAAAGATTTTCGTGTTATATTTTGGAAATGTACCCTCCTTTTTGTGGAAAATTATTAAAATTTTTTATTCTATAGGCGGTGGTAGGGACTTAACTCACAAAGTGAACACATCCAAACACAGTTTGTCCGACTGCGATCATACAGTTTGTCGGAATGCGACCACAGATTGTTTGGCGTTAAACTCCTCCGAAACGGCTGGACCGATTTGTATGAAATTTTGTGTGCATATCGGGTAGGTATCAGAATCGGCCAACATCTATTTTCCATACCCCTAAAGGGTGACTCACCCCTATATAGAACACAGATTTGTCCGACTGCGAAACACAGATTGTCAGACTGCGAAAATAAAACACACACTGATGTAGCGGCAGCGAATAGTTGGCTTGTGTGGGTGCGGAGCACTCTCAGAGCAAAGAAAATAATGTCGTGGTTATACGTATATAAAAATGAGATAGCAAGAGAGCAACGAAAATTGTGTGAACTTGTGTAGCAAATGTACGAAATTTTACAAAATTCTGTTCTACAAAATTCTGTTTTTAATAAAATTCTGACTATTAAAATTCTGGTTTTTGAAATATGTTATTCCCCTTTCATTATGAGAAAAAAAATAAAATGCCGTTAAATTATTTATTAAGAATTAAAGCCAGTTATTATGAATAAGAAATGTTACATATAATAACGTATGTGTATGGTTAGATATTTATTCGTTGGAAACAAATTATGAAATATGTAATAAATAATTAAACAGATTAATGGATTTTCAAAATCGATCTAAAAAAATTCATATCATTGAAAAACATATTAATTTAAAAGAAAAAAAAATAACAAACATTAAATAAAAACTCAAATTAGTTAAAAATCAATTAAATTAAGACGAAGTTAAAAATAATAAAAAATCATAGCAATTCAATTAAACTGATAACAATATTTAATTAATTATAAACCACGTTTTTTGCTATTCTTTTTAAATATAGTAGTTTTTTTAAACGATTAAATTTTTTTACAATACGTAAAAAAAATTTTTTTTTTACATTTCTTTTATTTTTATTTTTTAATTTTTCTCCATTCTCAATATTTACGAGCGTTATAGACATAATTGGCCTCGAACCAGGTGGCCAGTTTAATAATATCTTCGTCTTCAAATGTTCTTCGGAGCTTCGAATAATATTTCGCTACCTTTTCTGGACGAACATACGCAAGCGCTTTTAAACATCTTACTTGCAGTGAGAAATTTCCGTCATTTCCGTGCTTAGTATCCAATCTGAAATGATAATGTTGTACATATTACAAGTTCATTACTATAAATTATAAATTAAATTTTTAATTTTATAAATTTATAAATTTTTATAAATTTTTACCGTTCGTTTTGAATACGGCGCCACAATATCTGGGAAAAATAGAAAAAGCACCCTCGTATCTGCGAATCTGGAAAGCATTTTCTAGCTGCTGACACGAGACCAACTTCGAAGTCAGATATAATACGATTAGGCTTAAAAAAGCTCCATATTCCAAAGCAATTTGAATTACGCGTTTAAAAAATGCTTCATAGAGTACTGCGGATTTTTTGGACATTAGGCAGAATAGGAGTGGAACGACCTCTCGTTCAATCCTTCCATGAACGGAAAAGAGTTGGCGCATTATTGTGGGCACAACATCAAAAGTGCCGTCAACGAGCCAACAATCGCTTTTTTGTAGAAGTTGAATTGATGATTTTGTGCCGAATATAACCATATATTCATCTCCCACTTTCTCTTCTGCCAATATAAACAATTCGTTATCCAAAACGTATAGATTTAGAGGGTAATCTATTTCATCTATTCCGCAAGCAATAGAAAAGTCCCATTTCATTCCGAGTGTATCCTATTTTTCGCTTTTGCGCGTACTTCGAGGGAAGGTAATCGCGACATTTTTGGTTTGTAATTACCACCGATTGTTGCACTATTTGACTTGGATTAAGGGGTTTGTTTATAGCGGCATATTTTACAGAAGTATTTGTTCTGCATATTTCCACTGCACTAGCAATAGGTTCGTGGGTATGCTTTTTTGGATATCTTATTAAAACATGCTCGTTATTTTCCATTGCTGTTATTATTCGAGAGGAACACTTATCTGGAATTCTTCTCGAGCACGTCCAATTAAAGGTTCCTTTTTGTCTTTTCATTTCCGA
The DNA here is from genome assembly GCA_963931995.1 of Phaonia tiefii. Taxonomy (NCBI): domain Eukaryota; kingdom Metazoa; phylum Arthropoda; class Insecta; order Diptera; family Muscidae; genus Phaonia; species Phaonia tiefii. The sequence goes on along the minus strand of OZ008371.1, from coordinate 75,902,692 downwards.
ATAATAAAAATATCCGTTGAGACACAACATTTCTTTATTTTTATTGGTTTTTATTAATTGCACTTTATTCATATTTATTTTTTTTAAACACGACACATTAAACAACACAATTGCGACTAATTTTAAATAAAATGCTGGAACATAATTTTTGACCAAACACACAGTGTATAATATACATATGCATATGTGTATCATATTATGATGAATTTTATTTAAATTTGCAAAGTGTTTTTTTAAACAGTATTTTTTTTAAATATAAGGGAAAGTTAGGGCAAAGTTATTTGTTAATTGTTTTATTTTTATGTATGTGTTTGTAATTGCATTTTCAGTTAAATAAAAAATTATTTGAAACAAATCGCGCGAATTTTTTCAAATAATTTTTTATTTAACTGAAAATGCAATTACAAACAGAATTTTGTGAAACATAATTTTGAAAAATAGAATTTTGGAAACCAGAATTTTGAAAAACAGAATTTTGAAAAACAGAATTTTGTAAAACAGAATTTTGTAAAGCAGGATTTTCGTCGAACAGAATTTTGTACCCAACCCGTTTTTTATTTTTCAATGTAACATTTACTAGTGTGTTCATAGAACAGGTACCGTGTAACAAAAAGTTATTAACACATCACCCGTGAGTTCAAACACTCATTGGATTTTTTTTATATAAAGCAGTTATAGATAGAGTAGAGATCCTTTTCTCTCAGGGTTTTAATTATTATTTAATTCTTTATTTAATAGTGAATATTTCATTCTGTTTACAAACTGTTTGTTTTTTTACAGATGTTGGCTTAGCCTTATATCTAAAGAATTTAAAAATAATTATTATGAAAAAAATTCATATGGAAACAAATAATATTAATCTGAAGGAAAACTATGCAAAAAACCTTCAATATAAGTAAGTCAAAGCATTAACTAAAGAAGTCGGCAGAATAAAATGTACACACAAATTTAGGATAAGAGGACTTTCAGAAACAGAGCAATTTACCTGAAATCGACTAGAGATTCGGTGATTGTATGAAGACCAGAAATAGTATGCAGCACTATTTGCGGAAATTGCCAAGGTAAATTTAAAGCCATTTTAATAACTTTATTTTATGCGATTTGAAATCATTTAAGATGAGACATAGCACAATTACCCCATACTGGATAACCATATAGCAAAATGGCTTGAAAAATCACCTTAATTATTACAATTTTGTTTTCAGTACTCAAAGCTGAGTTTCTGTTAATTAAAGGATACAGGATTTTTGTATATAATATAATTTTGTCGACAGTGCATGAAATGTGGAAACTGAATGTAAGTTTTTTATAGCTTGTGTGTTTTGTCTTCAACTAACTTGTCAAGGGCACATTGAAGTTCGGTCAGAACAACGTGAGAACGTAAACCAACATCGTCTGTGTAGGCAGCAAATTTGCATGATTTTAATCTAGGCATATCAGCCGACAAAATGTTATACAAAATAGGCCCTAATACTGATACCCCTGCTGTTATTGCATCGTTAAGGCACACACAGAATTTTCTGTTTGTTAAAAAAATTTTAAGCTGCCGAACAAGATACGATGGAACTGAAAATTAAAAACTTATATACCAGGCCATTATTCCATACAGAATCAAACGCCTTCTCAACGTCTAATAATACCAACCCCGATGATTTTCCTGAGCTAAGTCCGGACTTGACATCAATACAGATTCTCTTTAACTGGTGAATAGCTTTTCAATCCGAACTGTTCATTTGCAACATTTTGTTCGATTCAACAACGCTTATAATTTCTCAAATAGTTTCCCAAGAGAACTCAAAAGACTTATTGGCCTATAATTTCTGGGCAAGTTAGGGGTCGCTTCCGGCTTAGGAATACGTATAACCTTTGCAGTTTTCCAGCTTTCAGGAAAATATTGCAACATTAAACATGCATTGAAAATACTAGTTAAGTAAGATAAAACTCTATGAGGGAGATGTTTTAATATTTTTATTATCTATCTTGTCTAGCCCGCAAGATTTGTTTTTCCTAACAGAATGAATTAGTAATTCTACCTCACTGACTGATATTTGTTCGGATTCTGGAGTTGCTACGACCTTCTCATTAAAGCGGTTAACGACTACATCAATATGCATATTATGCCATCTTGTCCCAAGATCTTCAGATATTTTGTGGTTAGAACTAAAAATGTTGGCAAATCCATTTGCATTGTCGATTTCTGAAATAACCGTATTGTCACCTATATGTACGAAGGCCAATACAGTAAGCAGACTTCTTCTTCTTAAGGATTTTAGAGACATTCCAAAACATTGCGAATAAAATTGCAAATTTCTTTATAAATTCAAGATCAGATATTTGTCTGTATCTTATCCAATATCTTCTAAATAAATCTCTCATTTTAATAAGATATGTTGGTAAGAATCAGATCAAGAGTGGATGGATTTGAACGACCAGCAGCTGGAATATAAGTGGGAGAATATGGAAATGAAATCGTTATAGAAAACGATGATCCAATGTAATTAAGAACATTTCCCCAAAAATTAGCGCGAAGACAATTCCAGTCGCGATGCCTGGCATGTAAATCACCACAGAAAATAAAATTTTAATTTGTGTTCATTATTAAACCAGAATTAACTAAACCACGACTAAACACTATAAAGCTGAACCAACTCGGTTTCTTTTAATTGTATTTCAATGCCAATATTTTCAATTACCTCCGTGCAAATACTACAAATTGGTCTAAAACTTAGATTATATTTAATAATAATAGCTACGCCACCGCCAAGTTGTCCTTCTCGATCTTTCCTAATGCATTTGTAGTTAGGAATGTAAAATTTATCATTTTTACTGAGCCAAGTCGCAGATAATAAACAGATATCAACATGGTTGGAAACAAAAAAAACTACTTAATTCAATATATGTGACCTGCTCCACGAAAACGGACCTTTGCGCCGAAAAGAAGTTATTGAGAAAAACGCGTTTAAAAAAGCGCTTCGTTTTTCCGTGTTTTGCGCATGGTTATGCAACTCTTCCTTCAACCTGATCATCTGGTGATGTATTTCGACTCTCTGGTACTTTGTACGATGTTCACTATGCAGTGTTGCCTCTATGAAAAATATTTCTAACAGTTAAAAACCTGTTTTTGGTACTTTTGTTTTCAAAATTACTAGAGCTTGGACTTTTTTTAAATTTCAAATATTACATATTGTTACGAATTTCCTTATTCGTCCTTTTTGCGTTGTTTTATTCCCAATAGTAAAACAAGGTTCGTTTTAAATTACGATAATTACAACGGTTTAACTTCCTTTTATTTTACTTATATAGTACAACAGTTTACTTTATTTATAACACTTAACAAGTCTTGTATTTTACTATCAATTCGCGTTGCTTACTTTACGGGGTTTAATCACAAACTGATCTCTCCACTCCAAAGACCTCCACTATTTATACCAACTCACCATACTCAAATGAAGGTATATCTAGCGAATTCAAGAACCTTCTAGACGTTGTTGTTGTTGCTTATCTTTGTAGTATCATCTCGAATGGCGGAGAATCATCTGAACTGAGGCGAATTCATTCTACTGGTTAGGGAGCTGGTACGTTGTTACAATGCATACTTTCAGGCGCAGCACTAACCCCGTGTTATTTACATACTGTTAGTAGAGTCATCAATATCAAGTAAAAGCTTTTACTTATTCGTAACACTGCCCCCCACTTAAGCCTGTTCGTCCCGAGTAGGCTCAACCCTCCGTTTTCCATACAGAGCAAGTCTTTCCAAATGCACGACATTCGTTTTAGCTCTTGGACTTTGGCTTTTCTGGATTCTATAAACCACGTCATTTATTGGTTTTACAACCTTGTGGGGGCCTTCCCAGTGAGTCTGAAGTTTTGGAGGTAAACCTTCCTTGCGCTGTGGGTTGAACAGTAAAACTAGCTGGCCTTCATGGAATCCTTCGGAATTTGCCGCTTGGTCGTACCTGGCTTTCATCGTATTACTGACCAACTTCATTCTGCTGCGAACAAACGCGTGAAGTTCGCTAAGCTCTCCTGGGATACCATCATTCTCCTCACTGTCGGATGTTAGAAAGTTGCCAAACTCCAAATTTCTAGCAGCTTTAACTCTGTCCCGAAGACGGTACTAGCTGGTGTTCGGGCAGTGGTATCCTGGGTGGCCGACCGGTATGCTAGAAGGTATTTTGGTATGCGTTCGTCCCAGAATTTTCTATCCTTACTGACGATCTTGCTCAAATATTCTTCAAGAGCCTGATTAAATTTATCTACCGTGCCGTCAGTCCGAGGGCGCACTGATGTCGTTCTTATACCACGAATTCCATTCCTCTCGCATATTTCTTTCAAGATTGCAGATTCAAAATTCCTACCCTGCTCCGAATGCAGTTCTAAAGGGCCACCAAAACGACTTATGCAGTTGTTCACGATAGCTTTGCTTATTGTTTTCGCTTCTTTGTGTGGAATAGCGTACACCTCGGGCCATTTACTGAAGTAGTCCATAACGACTAGGGCATATTGGTTCCCAGTGCTACTTGTTGGATATGGACCAGCCACACTCATGGATATTCGCTCGAAGGCAGTACTTGGGCTCTCCTGATGTCTCTGTTCGAAACTCCTCCGCATTGGTCCTTTAGTTGTCAAGCACTGGGTGCAGCCTGCAATCCACTCGGATACAGCTTTTTGACGGCCAACCCAATAGAAACATTCCCTTAGTTTCTCCATAGTTTTGCCTTTTCCGAGATGCCTACCACTCGGACCATTATGAGATTCTGCAATTATCTCTTTCACTTTATAGGCAGGTACCACAATTAGATTTTTCTCCGTGTTTCCATCTTCACTTTCCCATACACGGTATAGACAGTCATCTAGCAATCTCATGCTATTCCACTGGGCCCAATATGATTTTAAAACGGGGCTTTCTGAAGCGATTTCCTTCCGCGTTAATTGTCTATCCTCTTCCTTTGTCAAAATAATTTTTGCTAATACAGGATCACTTCTCTGTGCCGTGAACCACTCGCCGTCCGATTCAATTCGCAGGGATCGGACGCCAATAATTTGCTCTTTTATCTCAGCCTTAGAATCCTGCGTACGCTCAATTACATGTGGGCGGTCATTTACTCGTCTAGTATCGGCTGATATCGCTGGAGATCTTGAGCGTTTTCTCAAGTCTCTACAGTCCCGCCCTATATGGCCATAGCGCTTTCGTGAGAATCAGAATCACTTCTTTCAGTTCGCTAACGGCGCCTTTCAAATCTTTTGATTTGACTTCCGTTTCTACCCTTCGCATATGATGTGTCTGTTGACTGGAAACAACCCTCGCCGTCTCATTCGCCAAAGCAAACGAAACTGTTTCCACAAATGTAGCTCTTTGTGAGGCAAATACCGCATATCTAACGTCAGGATTGTTAATGCCCCTAACAAATGCCTCTATCTTAAATTGCTCTAAGAAATTTGGGGTTCTCCAGGATATTCCATCAACACCAAACGTTCCACCTCGGTTGCGAAGTCCTGAAGCGTTTCATTATGCTTTTGCACTCGGCCTCTTAATTCCATGCGATATAAATCCTTCTTGTGATCGCCACCATACTTGCGTTGTAACGCAACCAGTATATCCTCGTAGTTGTTTCTGGCACTGACGGGAATGCTCTGAAGGACTTCTGCTGCGTTGCCTTTCAGTGCTAAAATTAGCTCTACTGCTTTGTCGTTGTTGTTCCACAAGTTCTTAGTTGCGACCATTTCGAACTGGAATTTAAAAACATCGAATGGTGTAGAGCAGTGGTCACCGTCCATAGCCCCCAGGGGCCGAACACGATCGGCTTTTTACACGTACACAACACGAACACAACACGAACGTCAACAAAAAGCATATCAAAGAGCGTATGAGAGAAGAAAATTTCATTCAGTAGCACATTAGCTTTCAACGAAGAATGGTCATGTCGCTTTGTTCTGGATTCAGTACAAATACACCAATGCATTCACATTTGATTAGCATTCTCTTTTTGGTGACCACTGGTGTATAGCCATTGAAACTGGGAGCTTTCAATCTACTAGAGCCTTCAGAAATTACTCACACCGGGCCCTCTTGCAACTGAAGTTCACTAATTTTCCTTTGCAATTCGCTTACATCATTTTTTAGTTCCCGTTCGACTTCCTCGAACTTATGTTCGACTTCTTCAATCTTCTGCCCCATTTCCTCGAATTTTTCTTCAACCTTTTCGAATTTATCGTTCACTTGAATCTCCATATTGCTCACAACTTCGGCGATTTCTTGCAGTTTCTCATTTGTGGCGTTTGATGTATCCTGAATAATTCTAGAATTCTCGCTTAATTTATCGTCCATAATTCTAGAATTCTCGCCAAATTTCTTTTCAAGTTTTTCGTCCATAATTCTAGAATTCTCGCCAAATTTCTCGTTCCTAATTCTAGAATTCTCGCCAAATTCCTCGTCCATAATTCTAGAATTCTCACCAAATTTCTCATTCATAATTCTAGAATTATCGTCCAATTTATCATTCATAATTCTAGAATTATCGTCCAGCTTCGCGTTAATAATTCTAGAGTTTTCGTTAAATTTTTCCATCATGGCTGCAAACATCCATTTCTTCTTTGTCAATGTTTCGGCGCTTGAATTCTTCTATTAATCGCCTGTGAAGCTCTACCTTATTACTAGCTGTCGGTTGATCCAATTTACTCAACTTCTTTTTCAGTTGTTCAACTTTGAGTTCTTCAAACTTCATCGTTGTCCTTAATTCGTAATTTCACTTCTGACAACAATGTTACGAATTTCCTTATTCGTCCTTTTTGCGTTGTTTTATTCCCAATAATAAAACAAGGTTCGTTTTAAATTACTATAATTACAACGGTTTAACTTCCTTTTATTTTACTTATATAGTACAACAGTTTACTTTATTTATAACACTTAACAAGTCTTGTATTTTACTATCAATTCACGTTGCTTACTTTACGGGGTTTAATCACAAACTGAACTCTCCACTCAAAAGACCTCCCGTATATACCAACTCAACATACTCAAATGAAGGTATATCCAGCGAATTCAAGAACCATCTAGATGTTGTTGTTATTGCTTATCTTTGTAGAACAATCTCGAACACAGGAGAATTATCTTTACTGAGGTGAATTCATGCTACTGGTTTAGCGAGCTGGTACGTTGTTACAATGCATTCTTTCAGGCGCAGCATTAACTGTTATTTACATACTGTTAGTAGAGTCATTAACAGCAAGCAAAAGCTTTTACTTATTCGTAACCATCAATACATTATTTGTTTATATCACATTTTTCAATTTTTTCATTAATTATGTTCATCTTTACAGGTGATTACTAAAAGATATAGAAACTTGCGGTTTGCGGCATTTTAAAGAGCGTTTTTTTTCCTATAAGAATCACTCAAAAAGTAAAAAAAATTTTTTTCGGCGCAGAGGTCCCTTTTTGTGGAGCAGGTCACATATGTACTTATTACGGATACTTCGTAGTACAGTACAATTATTAGTACAATTACGTAGCTTAGATACCACCTCGGTCGTTAATTGCAAAAGTTCTTCTTCAGTGAAGAAAGTACTTTCGGAGTTTGTAACATTTGACATGCTATTAACAGCTTCCATGTTATTGTTTGTTGGCTCCAAATTGTGTTGACAAAACTTGATGTGTTTTGCATATTTCTGTTGAGACACTTCTTCGATCGTTGTGTTTTCATAGCCAATTTCTGTCGCAAATCTAAGGCTGATGACAGAGTGAACGCTACTGGCGTTGCTATGCTTGAAGCTATACCCGCTATTGCTATATCAATCTTTGACGTGTCAGAGTAAGCGCTACATTGTGTGTTTTTTGAGAGAGAGAATGTGAGCGCAAACTTTTTTACGCTCTTTAGTGTATTTATTTTGCATTTGTTTATGTTTTGTGTGTCTTCTTTTGTAATGAGATCTAGTTTTTTGTTTAAGCTCATTTGTTTAACACGGATTCGGGCGAAGAATTTTTTATGTCAACCAATACTTATAACGTATTTTGTTCCAAAAATGAAGGAATACATGATATAAATAAAAATGATATACATGATATACATAAATAAAAAGAGCTGAGGAAATATCCTGAACAATTATTTAATTATTCAAGAATGTCAATGGAGACTTTTGACTATATTTTATTGAAAATACAGTGCAAGCTTAAAAAGCGTTGTACAAATTTCATAACAAATCCTATAGTGCCTTGCGAAAAATTAATAATAACTTTAAATTAGGTATATTTATACGGTGGACTTCCAAAAGTACGAATTATGGTTTACAACAATACAATTTTTGGCTTTTTTTTATGACAGTTTTCCGTTCGAAAAAATGTAAGGTTTTAGGTTTATTTTCCAAAGTGAGTATGTCACAGTATGTTGCTTTAATTGCAATACAAATAAAATTGTCATGGAAAAGTCCGAAAATTAATGGCCAGTTTCACAGTTGAAAATTCTCTATTTAAACGCATGCAGTCTGTTTAATGGAAATTAAGTTTTTTTAATTCAAAACAAACAAAATAAAAATATTCAAATTCAGTTCTTTTCAATATATCATAGATTTGTACATGTACAAGTATTTAAAGCATGGAATGCAATAGAAAATAAAAAGCAATGCGAAAAACCGTTTAAAAAAACAACGTACGCATTAGAGTTGGGAATTTTAGTTCATTCAAGTGAGCGCTCTTTTTAGTTCAGCTCATCAGAATGAACTAGTTCGTTCATTTAGTTCACTAGTTCATTGTAGCATTTCGGTTTAACAGTTCCTATGAGCTGTGAACTAAAGAGCTCATTGCAGTTCAAATTGTAGTTTTAGGTCAATCGGAGCGAATGATCGCGAAAATAATTTGATTTTTCCAGATTTCTAAAGTGTTTTGGATACTATGATATTTGTTTATACTAAATCGCCCTATTTCAGGTCGACTTAACGATTAGGTTATTCCGTTTCTGAAATATTGTATTTCGGTAATCTTGTTATATTTTGGAATAAAAGTGGTGATTAGCGCTGCAGTTATTGTGTAGAAGCCGTGTCATATCCTTTCCATAAAGACTTCAACATTAGTTAACTTTCAGCAAATTGAGTGAGACAAAGAGAGCATGAACTCGAAAATGGCGAAGAGAACTGCAGAACTGAAATACAAAAAGCTGCTGAAACAACTGAACTACTGAAACAAAAGAGTGGAACAGTGTGAACTAGTTCATCTAGATCACAAGGGTGAATCTTTCAATTGAACTAGTTCGTTCGTGAAATACACAACTCTAGTACGCATGCACCCACACATTGTCCATGCCAAATTTTTTATTTTAACTCTCTCTCTGTTTTTACTCTCCCTCACTTCAATATGTTGGTGCTATAAATCATTTCACTACCTGCTTTATAGCGCCCAAGCACTGAAACTATTTTGTAGCTCTGCTCTCACTCTGACAACATTTGAGCGAGCACATAAGTAAACACAAGCAGAGTTTTGTAGCTAGTTGTAGCGACGTATCATAGCAACGCCTATAGTGCTCACTCTGTCCTTAGCCTAAATAACTAGAGCGGTTAGGGCAGGGGAGATCTGTAGATTTATGTTTGTCGACGCAGTTAGCATTTTGAATTTTGTTCGCTGCCTTGCAGTCAATAGTATTGTGCTTCTCGCCACAGTTGGCACATCTTGGTTTTACGCTGCACCCCTTCTCACCATGCCCAAACCTTTGACATTTACGACATTGAACTGATCATAGTCTAATAATATACGTCGACGCGTGGCGTGTTGTTGTAATAATAAACGATTTTGACAGAATTTTGTTGTACTATTGTTATGACAATACACTCGATATGTCAAAATCATTTTATATACGAAGAGAGGCAAAGGAAAAACGCCAAAGTAAATAATCACATGCATAGAATTACATGTATTAAAAAAGTAATAGGCAGAAAGTTGGAACGCATTTAAGATCCAAATTGGTAAGTATCCATCAGTAAGTCCATACATATGTATGTAGGTAATTTTAGTTACTTCTTCTATAAATTTTTAGCCATCAAAAAAACTACAGGCGGTGAAACGACCAGCGTAAGCAAAGAGGGCAAGGAAGATTCAAAACAAATGATGCGACAAGTTTGACATTTCGAGTGTATTACGTAAACAAAGAATGATAAAAAGAAACAACCCGATAACAAAATGCCTGATCAGCTGGGCTTATGCTTCCACTTATATTATTACACTATGGAACTGATTTGTTTTTGAGTTCCATGAAACAATTATGTGAAACAATGCGCGCACATTCTTTTTCACTTCTGGTAATTTAACCGAACCTCTCTCAAAGTGAACAATATAAATAGTGTTACTATATTTATCGAAGTTTCTTTTTACAAGGAAATTTATGACATAAGATTGAGCGTTTTCACACTAGCCGACACGACACCGACGACGACATCAGTGGGAGCGAAAACTCATACAATTTTATAGGCATGCTTTCACACTTGCCGACACGACGGTTTTATGTCGTTGCCGACGACGACATGTCGGTGAGAAGCAAACACTCCACTCATGTCGTCGACGACATTTTCTATTTCTATGAACAGTGCAGAGTGTTTTGTTATCGTGCAAAATTTTTTAAGTAAAATTTAATTAAATTGCCAAATATGATATTGTCACATTGATTGAATTAGTTGATGATGATATTTTTTCGATCAACAAACAACAACTGCATTTCGGTATCGTGTCGTGTCGTGTAATGTGTAAGCACTTTGCAAAAATCGTGTCGGTGTCGGTGCCGTGCTGGTGTCGTTGTCGGTTAATGTGAAAACGCCCATTGGTTGCATGTGAACGTTGCATGTTGAAAAGTACTGCTTTGAAAACACTGTGTGTAATTTTTTAAGTTATGGAAATATAACCATATACGAACATCACCACTACGTGATAAAAAACCCGTGTCTCCCAGTTTTGCCAAAAGTCATGGAATTTTTGTTTATGGGCCCCAAAAGATTTGGGGCCTCGCACAGTGGCCAATTTGGCTTCGCTAGCGGCATTTTATTCATAGCTTCCAAAGTAAAGAAGATATCTTCAAAATTTTTTTTTTCTCAATTCAGAAAAAAATCAAACAATTTTAATTAACAATTTCACAATTTAATTTAAATTTTGTTTTTTTTTAATTTTTTTTTTAATTTTTTATTTTTAACTTTTTTTTAATTTTTTATTTTGTTTTTAATTCAATAAACATTTTCCACCATATATTCGTATATAAAATAAGAAAAAAATTGTCAACTCAAAGAGAAACCATATTATAAAAGAAATATTAATCAGATTCTTCAGTATCAGATTCAGAGAAATCATCTTCAAAATGATGCATTATAAGCAAGCTAAAAAGTACAATAAATTGAAGGCTCGCAGTTCATTTTGGACATTTTGGACACACAATGGTTTACACATATAGGAAAATTTAAAATTACACTGAATCCAGGTGAATTTTGTAAGTTCTACTCCACGAAAGACAGGTGTACGTTACAATGGGCGAGTTGCTAATACACTTAAACACGATTACGTTTTATAAATAACATAAGTATACACAGATCACAACCACAGTTTTTTTTTATATAATACATACCTTGGCGTTAGTATATAACAAAACTTTTAATGAAAATAATAAACTTTGCAAGTTTAACACGAATAGCAAAAAAAAAAAAAAAAAAAATGGTTTCCCATTACATCCCATGAAGGGACCGGGGAGAACTTCTCACAATCACTGAGCTGTGCGCTTTCCAGTTTTCACTCACTGATTGGGACCTACAGTTTTACACCGATTCCGAACGGTATTTTGAGAAGCTTTTATCATGGCTATATACTCGATAGTGTCGCCGTCACTAAGCGAGGTGACCGTCGTCGAAAGAAATTTTAAGGTGGTTGGAGCAGGGATCGAACCCAGGATCTCCTTTACAAGAGGCGCGCACACTACCCATTGCACCACCAACGGCCACAAACAGGAATAGCAAAACGATGATCAAAAAGGCGGAAATATTTTGCACAACAGTTGCAGAAACATATGCTGACTTTGACAGGTTTCAGCTGTTCATCAGCTGTAAGCTGAGCTTTTAAAATTCGATACAAATCTAGTGAATGTATTTGTTATCGATTGTTAAAACAAAATTAACGATTTTTCAAATTTGAAAATTTGAATTAAATGCCGATAGCGAAGCCAAATTGGCCACTGTGCCTCGGTGGCATTCTTGCAAAAAAGTGATAATTTTGTCAGGCTCATATCTTGCAAACAGCTGGGAATTTTAATTTACTCTCTGAGGGAAAGTTGTAGCTCTTGTCATAAAGAAGAAGTTTGTTCACAATTTGTTCACAATTTTTGAGTTTTATGACAAGAGCTACAACTTTCCCTCAGAAAATAATTCGGGAAATTTTTCACTTTTGCGGCTACATAAGCGCTACCTAAACGGTGTTAAGAATCATTCTTAGGAAGTTAACATGTTCCAGAAAGTTGTTTACTGAGGTCGTAGGTACACTCTGGTAGTTGATTGTTTCCTTGAATTTTGAACGGTTTACCTGAATACCTGAATAGGGGATAAAAGGTTAAATCGCATTTTTTTAAAAAAATCGAATTTTTTAAAGTTTCTGCGATTTTGACCTTGAAGATGAAGTTTTTTTGATTTTATATATTCACAATGTTTGTTCCGTATATGATTATATTTTTTCGTGTTGTCCTGTGTAATACCGGATAGAGTCATTAGTTCAAAACAACCAACAAGAAAACAACAACGGTTTTTCAGTATCGTGGTAAAATTTTGTAAAAATTTATTTTAAAAATTTTTGTGTTAAATACGACACAAATGTATACTAATAGTAAAAGATAACAAAAAATTACAAAATGCGTTTAAATTTCACAGTTCTCCACCAAAACAACATGACAAATTAAAGTCAACGGTTCATGTAACTGTTCTCACAATCAGCGAGCAGTGCGCTATTACACTCATTGATTGAGGCTACAGTGTTACACCGATTTCGAATGGTACTTTGAGAATTAGTGGATTGTGTCACTGTTACTAAGCTATGTGATCACCGTTGAAAGAAATGTAAGGTGGCTATAGCAGGGATCGAATTCACGTTCTGCTCTCATGATGAACCATTACATCTCCCATATAATATTTATATGAAAAACGGGCCTAACAGTTTTGTGAAATTCTTCACCTGCATTTAATTGGGCACAGTTTGAGTAAAACTTATGAGCATACTTTATTCTAGCAATGAGTAAAAAAGATTTTGTGCGAAAAATAGATATTCAATTGATAGAAGTTTAAATTGACAATAAATAACTATAATCTAAACAACAATTATCACAACGCGATATGTTGCCTGTCTTTATACACATACATGCATGTGTATGTATTTATAGCTGTAACGTATTTTAGATGCATATAGATGAAAATACTATAAACATTAGCACGACTCCACTTGTATTGAAGGGCGACGCTAATTAGTGGGCTACAAGGGCCACCTATGTAAAAAGCTGGCACATGCTTATGACGTTCCGAGTAGAACAAGTATCGTGTACATAATTTCGTGGTTCAGCTACTTTCTTGGATTTCTTATTGCGCTTGAGTGTTATATGTGTTCGAACACTTTACATTACAATGTGGTATATTTTTAGTCAAACTTGCTACCACCTACTTATACTTTGAAACGTCAAGACCAAGGTTATGCACAGGCTCTTGGGTTCGGATCATAGAACCTCGTTTGTGGGCCAGTCGTTGTTTACCTGATTTTTTCTGAAATATGTTCAAAATATCCATTGCGTGTTTTCCGGTTGACTCCATATATTAGGGTATCCAATCGGTTAACCATTATTCGATTAATCGAACAATTTGTGGCAAACATTTGCTCGAGTATTTGAAAACTATTGATTTCGAGTAATAAATTAATCGAGTAATTAATACCGGTTAATCGAATAAATCTGGAAACATTAAAACAATATATTATTGAATTTATAATGCAACCATATTTTTTTAAGATACATATGTACATATGTATGTCAGAATGCGTATATGTGAAAGGATACTCAAGTTTTATTTTGGCAGTCCTCTTAATGCCAATCTTTTTTGTTATATTATATTTGAAACAGGATACTCTATTATGTCGAGGGTTGTGATTTCCTCTGAAGATCTGTTAACATTCAGCAGCTATTTGTCTGTATTTCCCCCTAGAAATTAAAGCGTTATGAAATGGTGTGACTAGAGGAAACATTTTCTTTGTGATATTTGTTCCAAGTGAGATGGGCTGAGTCTAATTTCTTAAAATTTAAATTATTTCGCTCAGAGTTATTACGAGCCTCGATAAAGTAATCTCGTCATATTAAAATGTAAAGACTTAAGCGTGTCCTCATGGCAATCAGCTGTTTATAACCGTTTTGATAAATATAATTTAAGAAATATTCAACGAATAATAAAAGACAATGGACGATTTTCAATGGCGATTTACGTACGGATATATATTGGTAAAGAAGCATTTAATTGTTTGCCATACTATTGAGAAAATGTTGCCCATAATTATAATGACAACTAATAATACATTCTTTACTCTCCAGATTTGTATAACGAATGTGATCTAATCTCATAATTGTTTGCACATGATCTTGCTATATGTCCGATCTAAGGTCAGACATTTAATGAGAAAAGTTTTGCATTTCATATAGTTTAATTTACATAAATTGTTAACATGGATTATTTTTTTGTTATTAAAAAAAGTTATGCCTGTTTTAAATAAATATTTTTCTATTAGATCGATCAATTTCGGATGAGTAAAATTACTCGAATAACTCGAGATATACAAAAACTTTACTCGGTAGTTCGAGTAAGTCGGGAAACGTGTTTTCGGGTTACTCGATTACTCGAATAATGCTAAAACCCGAATAATTGAATACCCTACCCTACCACGCATATAGATACGGCAAAATGTAAACCTCAAAATCGTAAAAAGGTTGTACCACGCAACCTACAAGCGCTACAAACAGTTGCAACGTACCGTTAGAAGAATAACTTGCAGATGTGAGATGCAGATCTAGGAATAGTACAGGCAACAAAATGTTTGTGGTCCGATTTAAATCAAGGCGTTTTTCTAGTGAGCCAGGCCAATATTTAAACGTCGTTTATCATGACGTATGAGTAATCTTTATTGGAGTATTGATGCCAAATTGATTTATTCAATCTCACAAAGCTAATAAAAGGAAAATTATAAAACACAATTATACAAATTTTGTTACACAATCTACTATACATATTTCCATGCCTTGCTAGTATGTACATACAAGCATTCATAAATTATCAATACATTACCTAAGTAAGAATACAAAAACTGTGTCATAAAATCACAATACTTCAGAGTGCCGGCACATCCTTGTAGGTTCACAAGGGCCGGGTTTAGACTTAAAGGGGCCCTATGCAACACCGACTTCAAAGGGCTCTGTGCAATGTTGGTGCTTGTAGTGCTTACAATTTTCAATGATAGATCGTTATCATACAGTGTTTCTTCAGTTGACTGCACTTTTGGCATTTTTAATTGTATCGTTTATTTATATTCAGTTTCTTACCCGATTTACTTATAGGTGGTGTAATGGATAAAAACGGCAGGAAACTACACCACCCTAATCAGATTGGATTTTTTTAAATGTATTGCCATCTACTTTGTGTGCAACTGGCCACTCTGAAATTTGGCAGCTGTCGCACATGTTTATTTCGATTATTAAAAAACGGAACGTGTTACGAAAGAACACCGCTTTATAATGGTGAAAACGTATTACAAAAATTTTAAGCCCGACATACAAACTAAGAAACTAACAAACTCACAAACACTTCCTCTTTATAATATTAGTAAAGATTGAATGTACTACCCTGAAAAATTGATTGATAATCAGCACAATGAGAAAGTTTCATCAATACTTGTACATTAAATTTATGTAACATTTGATTGATGTAATGAAAATTTTCCTTAGATTATCGATATTTTTTTTAAATGTGTTCATCACCTGAGAGATGTTTGATGTGTTTTTGTCATTTTGATGTGTTTTTATAAACTTAAATTTTTAACCGCGATGGTTTTTGTTCATAATTTTTTATACAATTGGGTCGGTAGCCTCATATTTATTTACATCTCGTCTAAATTATATTATATTCGATAATATGCGGAGCTTTCCCAATCAGCGGTTGCGCATGCAACCAGCCGAAGGAGGCGGCCGACGGCTCAAACGGTTGCATCGTTTAATGCGCCAAATATGTATATATACCTGGGGGTAGCATTGGAACAGCTGACAGATTCTGGTCACATCTGTGTTTTATTACATTTTGTTCAAATTTATTGTGTCACTGATAAAACAAAAAATATCTATGAACAGCTCTGAAAATTCAAAAACTGATTGTTCTCAATGCTCTGAAGTAAAAAGGGCGGAGTGCAACAGACACACCCTGAGTTTTAAGGTAATGTAATTAATACGTTGAATTCAACAACAGTTTGAATATAATTTCTGCACCAATATTTTAATTCAATCATCAAATTGATAACAAGGTTTCATGCGAATAACTAGGAATTTTCGTAAAATTTATCAAATAGTTAAAAAATTATTAATCCAATACATTTAAATAATGTACAATTTATATCGACTCAATGAATAACATAAATTAAATTTGCTCCAAGTTTAAATTAAACTTACATTTGCAGTAGCTTGGATGTAAGGTTTAGCATTTATCCCATGTAATGTGTCGTGGATTGGAAATTGGTTAATTTTACTTCAGGGCGTACATTCATAATTTTCATCTACGTTTTTCTTTCAGTGCACGGACAATCATAAGTCAAAGAATTTAACTACACGCAAAGGAAAAACTCGTTCATCCCAAACGGAATCTAAGATAACTGAAGTTCGTTTGGGGACTGTAGTTGGGAGAAACGAACTTGTATTAATCCATACCTGTCATTTCATTTCGGAGTTATGAAAAATATAATCTGAAAAACCGTTTGTTACAGCAACCGAATTGTAGTAGCTCCAAACTAAAAAACGTTTGTGAGAACTGAAAAACTTTGCAGAAAACGAGTTATGAAAAATTTGAGTTAAAAAAAACGTTTACCAGAAACGAGTCCACCAACTGTTCTTTCGTTTACAGCAACCGAGTTGTAATTATAACTGTTATTTAAGCTCTTTTTTGTTTATATTTCCACCATTTATGATTTTGGCTTTACCCATAAAGTTTGTTTTAAAAAAAGTTTGGATTTTTGTTAATTTTTTCACTGTCTACATAGACGTCTGACTCGCCTTGCATTCAAATAACAACTAAAACCGCAGCAAACTACAACGCGTTAATTGTCCATCCAAGATATATTGATAAGGTAGACGTATTAGAGCCCATGAAGCATGCAATAATGCATTACGGTATGCTTACTTTCCGTTCGAGAGTGATACTATCTTCCTTTACGAATTCCCATTACTTTCTTAAAAGAATTGCCGCCTGTCGTTACCATTATTTTGAAAGAATAAGAAGACGTGATAACTAAAAAATTATGAAAGTTTTACCAAATGACGTCATTGGTCAAAGTCGGGTGTTACTTTACATCTGTAATTTATTATCTGAATTTGGAACTGTATCGTATAATAACTATTATTTGCTGATATACTACGGAAATAGAGAATATTTTACTACTCTCTGGCCATATTTGCTAGGTCCAAGAAACTGTTGAGTTTCGAAAATTCCAGAAGTGAAAAATTCATTAAAATCTTTATCCCAGCCAAATTTTCCAATCATGCACAAACTCATTCCTATTATGGCTAATACAGAGTCCAGCGTTGTGGATATAATGTGTGTGATAAATTGACTAAACTGTGGTCAGTGACAAAATGAAAAAAAAAACCTTAATTTAGTTAAATTTTGAAATATCCCTTTGAGGATCTAGTCAAAAATCAAATACTAACAACTGATAGTGTTTCGGTGGAAAAAATTACACTGGGAGCAGAGAGAGAGTGAAAAGACCGAAATGTGCAGGGTGAATAATAAATCCCGAAATTTTTTTAAGAGGGTAGGAAGATCGAATAGCCGGCCGCATAATGGGCTGCCCTCCTGCAAGGACGAGAATGGAAATCTGTTGACATATAAGCAGAGTGGAGAGACCACTTTTCAGCACTACTCCACTAAGATTCGTCCACTGAAGATCAGGAGGTAATGATTGTGGAACACGGCGTATATTGTACCCCTCCTCTTTCAGCTAAGGCGATATTAGAACGGCATTTTCCCGGTTTAAGAATAATAAAGCCGCTGGTGTAGATGTGCTACCTGCTTAACTTTTTAAGGCGAAGGACTGCTAGCCCACATGCATCAACTTATAGGCGGTATATGGTTGGGGAATCTATGTCTAACGCTTTAAGCCTTCGTGTATTAATATGTAATCAAAAAGAGTGATCCGCGGGTCTGTTCCAACAATAGCGGAATCAGTCTTCTATCCATCGCGAATAAGGTCGCGTTGAGCGTATTATGTGAAACACTAAAGCCAATTGTAGAAACCCTGATTGGAACTTATCAGTGTGGTTTTAGGCCAGGGAAGTCCACGACTGACCAAATATTCACGATACGCCAAATCCTGCAAATGATCCTCGAAAAGTAAATCGATACATACAATTTTTTTTTGTTGATTGTAAGTAAAGGGTCCTACATCTAACATTTTTTTTTCAACTACTGCTTATTTCGTGAATGGTAACACTTAGCTCATGTCTGATTTGACAGATAATAAGTTTCATCCTTCCGCTGAACGAATATGGTTGTGTATATGCTGAAACAACGCTGGGAAATATGGGAAAAATGGGGCTGCGATCGACTTACAGAAGATGCCGAGTTTGCCAAAAATTAAGCTCATTTTGATCTTGGCGGGTATGTAAACAAGCAAAATTGTCGCATTTGGGGCACAGAAAACCCGCACGCATACATTGAAAAGCCGATGCACCCAAAACGAGTCACTGTTTGGTGCGGATTTTGGTCCAGAGGCATAATTGGGCCATTTTTCTTCGAAAATGATCAAGGAGTGGCCGTTACAGTCAATAGCGGTCGTTATCGGGCCATGTTGAACGAATTTTTGTTCACAAAAATTGAAGAGGAGGATATTGGCAACATTTGGTTTCAACAGGACGGCGCTACGTGCCACACAGCCGAAGCTACACTCGATGTTTTGCGCCCTGTTTTTGAAGATCGCATTATCAGCCGCAGAGCTGATGTCGTATGGCCACCTCAGAGCTACGATTTGATACCGTTGGACTATTATTTGTGGGGTGGTCCCATTAATTAAACAGTGATATTGGGGAGAGCTTCTCGTAAGTCATGATCTGTGCACATTCTATATTAAGACTTGATTGGGACCTACACATTGTATTTTTGTGAAAAACAATTTTTCGAATTCTGTTGATGCTTATTGCTCTCTATAAGTTGACATCCCTGATTAACACATAAAACCATAATTTGTTCATCAAATGGGGGCCCAGGCAAATGCCTCTATGCAGCCTTTCAGTATGCCCGGCCCTGAGTCTCAACATACAAAAGGTTTCTTTAAGAGGTTCCATTTATTTACTGTAGATACGCCAATTAATCAAATGTTGGTTCTCTGGTGTGACAAAATAGATTAAGTGTGAAGAATTGGTTCACCTTGCTGCACCTGTTGTTTCATATTCTCAATACATTCATTCTGTTTGCAGATCTTCGTCGCTGCTTATCTACGTAGCTGAATTAATACTGTCAAAGTCTTCCTAGTGGTTGTGAGGTTGTTTGTTCTAATTCCCTTCGGTGTTGCTTCACAATTCAAAGGAATCTCATTAAAAGTTTTCCGCCGTGGAGAACAATGAAAATAACTTTCATTTACCTAAAGTCTCATTGTCGCAATGTAATGAAATGTTTACATCTCTTATCTCACAGTGAATGAGGAATACAATATCGATAAATGCGTGTGTGTTTGAGTGTGTGAACCCATACACTCGTACCTATGGATGTGCGTAATATGTGTGCGGGTTTGTACAGGTGCCAGTAAATACATACTCTGAAAGTTCACACACAACAACGTTGTAATAACCGAACATTTATAGTGTGAAAATGAGAGCATTGAAATAGAATCCGTCTAAATATTGCAACAAAGGAAATTTTCAAAGTTGATCGGATGGGATTATTCTCCTAAGATTAGAAAATGTTGCATGTGCTGATATTAGAATATTCATTACCTTAGTAATGAAAATTTTAGTTTGCAAAGTTTTGGATTCGATAAAGAAAATTCTTGCACTGGTGAAAATGCTAAACAGACCAAATAATTGGTGATACATTAATTTGTATGTTGCTATTAAGATATATCAGAAATATACTGCCAACTACAAATTTAATTCCTCCTCGACAAAAAACGATACGGTATGTACGGTACGGATCCATAGGTCATCTTTAGGACGGGTATCAAACGCTCGGAAAATCGTAGGAGCGAAGCCCTATGATGCACCATAACGCGGCACCCTTAAATTTCACATATAGCATATGGTAGCAATATTTGGTTTAAAACTAACAATTACTTCAGCACCGAAGGATGGCATGTTAACTTTAAATCAATTTGAAAAGTAACGAAACTCACAAATATAAGTTAAGGCAAAAAATCTTAGGCTTAATGTAAAGCAATTATCTCTCCCTATGAGAAAAATCATTATATGTAAGTAAATACGAGTATATAATATAATAATATAAGAATGAATGTATGTCAGTATGTATGGAACATACAGACTTCTAAACCGCTCAACTGAATTTGATAACATGTGTATGGACACTTAAGCTTAGCAGAGCAGGTAATCCTGTCATATTGTTTCCGCAAAATTTGCTCTGCTCTGAAGGCTGAAATTTAGTATATATGTATATGTATACTACTGAAGACGGGGAAGATCAATTTATAGCCATATTCCACATTTTTAATTTGTGGACGGAAATTGGTACACCTGTACTACTGGATATTGCAACACCAATGCTACTGACGAAGGGATCGATTAACTTAAAGCCGAAATTTAGAGGGATCTAGGAGCCTGAAACAGAGTTAGTGTTTAACCCCCCCCCCCCCCCCACATCGCCATGGGGAATGTGTAATGAACGTTTACCCATTACCCACAGGGTATGCCGAAAATAATGGGTGGAATTACCCATCAGGATTACCCTTTTTTGTTTTTGTGATTTCTAATTTTGGCGATTTTTCGAAAAAAAAACTTCCATACGAATTGGACCACATTACGAAAACCCTTGGAAATTTGCAAAAATTGGTTATTTTTCCGATTAGATGCTCCGTTTCCGAGATACGGACATGAAGCCGTTTTAGCGATTTATTTATTTAAAAAAATTTCGTTTTAGCGATTTTTGTTGAAAAAGTGATGCCGTATTGAAGACATCCATTGGTTAAAGTCTACATTGGAGTTGTTGGAGGTAAAAAAATGTTTATTTTTGCGATTTGACGCACCGATTTCGACTTATAGCCACTTTTTTATTTTAGCGATTTTCTTATTTTGACGATTTTTTGAAAAAAAAAATCCCTACAAATTGGAGCAGTTTATGAAGAACCCTTAGAAACTTGCAAAAATTGATTATTTTTTGGATTCGACGCTCCGTTTCCGAGATATAAACACGAGGGGGTTTTATCGATATTTTGTTTAAAAATTTTATATGTTTCTGGTTTTGTAGGTGACTGATGTCACTGAACCTCATCCAACTATGGGGCATATTCTTTTGTACTTAGAAGGCGGATGAAAAGAAGGGAATCCAGTACCGTCATGATTAGTCACTTCCCACAATGGAGAAAATAATGGGTAGTTACTAGAATGTCCACAACCGAAAACCCGGTGGAATCGGTTACCCGGGTTTTTTGCAATTAACCGTGTGCCGGTTTTTAAAAAACGTAATTTTCGAACAAACCGGAAACCGGTTATTTGGCGTCGGTTAATCGGTTTCTACTTAATTTCTATTAATGTCCTTACCAAAATTAATAATAGATGATATGATTTTCGAATTTTAACGAAATTTTGGAATTAAGAAACGTGATTTTTATTGCTTGATTCTATATGCTATAGATTTCTATATCATTTTATGACTTAATTAGAATTAACTAAAAATTAATTAAGAATTATTTAAGCTTTTCAAATATTTTCAGATTCAGATTTCAAAATTAAAATTAGTTGATAACTAAATATTTTAAACTTAATAAGGTTTTCATGCATGAAAATTAATGCAAGTTTGAATAAAACTGTTAAATTTTTGTTAAACACGCATTCCAAATTGGAATATGATATATGCTTTTATACTGTCACCCAGAGGTACACTGAAAAAATAATGTTAATGAGTAGCGTTCATTAACCTATATTCATTGTTCCAATGAACAAATACAATGTCTCAATGAATGTGTTGTTTAATAATTACTGTAAAGTTAATTGTTTATATGAATAATTGTCATTAAAATCATTCATTAAATATTTTCCTTAAAAAATCAATGAATGTTGTCATCGATTCAACGAATGTCATCATTGTTTCTATGTATCTAAACATTGATATAAGAAACATTGGTTTAAATGAACAATATTCATTGTTGCAATGTACACCTACAAAGGCTCAATGATTAGTTCATTGTAGTCTAATGTAAGGTTCATTGTACGTGGGAATGAAACATTAAAATCATAATTTTTATACTTTCTTAAAAATCGAATGAATTTTTTCATTAATTCAATGTATTCGAACATCGCAGCTATTAAACCAATGTGTAATGGAAAAAAGTGCATAATTGTTGCCACACAAAGCAAAAGGCACATAATACTCATTGTTCTAATGCACAACTACAATGGGTCAATGAGTAAATCATTGTAATCTAATGTAAGGTTCATTGTACGTATGAATGAAACATTGAAATCATAAAATTTTTCTTTTCTTTGAATAAATCTATTAATATTGACCCTGCAGTATACATATGTATATGAAACATTGAATTAAAATTCTATCACTATCTAAAATAAATACTTTAGAATCGAAGTACTATTTGAGAAAATAGTAATTGAAATACGTTTAATGATTTAAATATTTTAATGAACCATTTATAGAAATGTGGCCGTCGGTGGTGCAATGGTTAGTGTGCGCGACTCTTGTACATGAGATCCTGGGTTCGAACCCTGCTCTGACCACCTTCAAATTTCTTTCGGCGGCGGTCACCTCGCATAGTGACGGCGACACTATCGAGTAGATAGCCATGAAAAAGCTTCTCAAAATACCGTTCGGAATCGGTGTAAAACTGTAGGTCCCAATCAGAGAGTGAAAACTAGAAAGCGCACAGCTCAGTGATTGTGAGAAGTTCTCCCCTGTCCCTTCATGGGATGTAATGGGAAACCATTTATTTTATTTATAGAAAAAACTTTTTTTAAAGACAAATAGCACATATCTGTGTTATGATCGGGAATGTTCATTATTGTTTGTAAATGTCTGTAGCTACAAAAACATGTAATTCAAGTCCATGGCGATTCTAACGGAAGGCCTTTAAAACCAAATGAAAATGGGCAGGGACATATTATTTTTAACAATTGTGCAGTTATAAGTGAAAGCAGTGTGAATGTAACAAATGATCTACTTGTAAATATAAAAGCATCTACATGTGAAAAAACTGATTTTAGTGGCGAATTAGAATTAAAAAAATGATGAGAAAATTCACTTAAATTTAGTCTTGCTTTATACGCTAATGACAGCTTCTCAATGAATGGCAAATATCAAATTCAGAAATATGTTTTAAATTTAATAATTAACCCGATTATAAATTGTAGTGTATGCATGATAGCTACATCAACATACTGTACTTACAGTGCATGCATACAATGAAACATTGAGAAGGTCAAGATCTCTTCAATATTTGAATGCATGTGTTTAACGCCGTGTATGTGCATGTAAATGAATAGGCAAGTTTATGACCCACTTATAGTCAGTTGTGATTTTTGTGCTGATCGCATTCTTCCAAGTCCGTTGACTTCATATTCATATGAGTAATAAACACAGAGCAAACACACACACACACATGTGATATGTCATATACAAATGAAAGTGACGAGGCGGAGCATTGATGACTGTTTGGGATATTGGGAACTCAAATATCCACAGACCACACACACTAATAATAATATACAAGATATGGGAGTCCAGCTTGTAGATAAACAAGCAACTCCATAGAAATAATACTTTTGATTTTAGATTTAGTTTTACATTATAAGACTTAGATAAGCTTGTCAAATGTATCTAGATGTAAGAAAAGCGTTTGTATAAAAGCCGGTGCTAGCCCGGAAAATAAGGAGTTCTCTACATGGAACAAAAGCGAAGTCACATATTGCTTTTTATTTCCCTACATCAGTTTTCGCTTATTACATGGCGATCCTGCCAGGATCCTGCGAACTGTGCACTTTTAAAAAAGGCACTGCGCGGACCAGGATGCGAAACATGCGACACTAAAATATAGTTGCATTCCGCAGATGACGTCAGCAATTAATTAAAAAATTTTTGAAGGATGAAAGTGGGACCAGCAGAAGAAGAGGAACCAAAAATACCAAATGTGAAAAAACCAAAAAACAGAGGAGGACGCTTAGTACGATTGAGAAGAGAAAGAGCTAACCTACTAAGAGCAATAAACTCGAAGCCGCCACCATGCTGGGATAGAGTAACCGAAATCTGGAAGAGCATAGATGAGCTGGAACTCCAGATGAGGCAACTGGCAGAAAACAAGAGTATATATATAAAATAAATTAGCATGTTAAAGAGATGCAGTTTAAAATCAGCATATCCAGGACTGGCAGGCGTTAACCGCCGTTGGTAAAACTATAGTTATAAAGTAGTCACAATGGGAAATATAATGTTGTTTGTGGTATTATCCACAATAATAATAGCAACAGTAATTATTATTAAGTACACTTACAAAGAAGCCTCCTACCAAGAGCGAGTAATAAAATTGGCAAAGATGGCCGTTAATGAATTATTATAAAGAAAACAAAATAGAGCAGAAAATAAAACAATGAAAGAAAAATTGAAATATTTATATGATGAATACATAGGTGGGCATTAAATTTATAGAAGCACTAAGAAAACTATCCGGAAGAAAAAGTCAAACAACATTTTAAAATCTTTTTTTTAGTCAAAAAAAAAAGAGAAAAGAGAATTTTTTTTTTAAATGGAGAATTTGTTGGAGGAGTTAAAATCGCTTATACTAAATGCAAAGAAGTCTCTAAATCGACCATACTCAACGGAAACTGTCGATAAAAAAAAGAGGAAATAGAAAAACTTGAGGAACAATATAAAAAGTATTTAGAAAAGTTATACGGAAACAACTCTTCAGCAACACTTGGAAAAAAAGATCAAAAGAACAGCAATAATCATGACGAACCTTAACATGAATGAACTATCTACGATAACAAAATTAGTTCCTATTTTTACTGGGAAAAGAGAAGAACTACACAATTTTTTAACAAACCTCGAATTAGTCCATGGAACGATAGAAGCAGAAAAAGTACAATCCTTTTTCCAGACTAGATTTGAAAGTACAGAATAGGGAAAAACAATACTAATGCTGATGCATTATCAAGGGTACAAATAGATTCTGACATCTTAAAAGCAATGACCCCACAGGAAAATGACGAAGCTGTGAAGAAAACGCTGGTGATAACAAGGAAAATGAAAAAAGATATGATACAAAATAAGGCTATTAGTGAAAACGGAATTGCACGTCCTACAGAGTCTGATCAGCTCAATATGTGAGAATGCACGTCCATGAATGACATCAAGCGCAAGAAAGATAAAATTTATAGTAGAAAAATCCAATAAAAGATTGAGATTTGAAGACGATGCTGCTTTAAATCAAACGTACGTCAGATGTAGCGATAATCGCTATTACTTAGGTAATCAGTTAGAGAAACTACTATCTGGATTGAGCAGATCGCATGTTCACACCGAGGCAGAGTGTAAGTTCGCACTAAATAAGAGTGACGAAATATTCAGTGTAATAAGCCATGAGCAGCTGAAAGAAACCATAAACAGAAGTAGTTGCAAGAAGATAAAGATACTACTCTATGGTGACCCTCAGAGGATAGAAAATCCTGAGAGGCAAACAGAACTAATAAGCTTGTATCATAGTACACCATGCGGAGGTCATAACGGTGTTAGTAGAACACTAGCGAAAGGAAGACAAAAATACATATGGAAGAATATGTATAAAATGGTAAAAGAATTTGTTAAGAAATGCGACCTTTGTCAGAGAAACAAACAGGTCAGAAATACAAAAGAACAATTGTGCGTTACAGACACTCCAACAGGAAGTTTTGAAACAGTAGTTATTGACACAGT
The DNA here is from genome assembly GCA_963931995.1 of Phaonia tiefii. Classification (NCBI taxonomy): domain Eukaryota; kingdom Metazoa; phylum Arthropoda; class Insecta; order Diptera; family Muscidae; genus Phaonia; species Phaonia tiefii. Next base: position 75,876,325 of record OZ008371.1, on the reverse strand, counting down.
TGGACCACTTCGTCCATCAGAACGTCAGCGATGCATATTGACGATGCAATGTGAGCTCACTAAATATGTAATCGCGTGTCCACGAGAAACCAAAGAGGCAAAATCTATAGCGAAAGCGCTAGTGGAAACTGTAATACTGGAATATGGATTATTCAAAAAACTCAAATCCGACAGGGGGACAGAATTTGTAAATCAACTAATGAAAGAAATTTGCGAATTTTTAGAAATAGAGCAGAAATTCTCTCCACCTTATCACCACGAAACGTTAGGTACTGTTGAGAGAAATCACAGGGCCCTAAACGAATACTTTCTATCATTCGTGGAAGGTGACAATTGGTGTTCTTGGATACCATATTACACATTCGCTTATAACACTACACCACATGTTGATACAAATTTATCACCATTTGAGTTGGTTTTCGGAAAACTACCAAGTTTTCCAGGCGACATCACGAGTGCCAACACAGAGACAATATACGATTTTGACAACTACTCTAACGAATTAAAGGTTAGATTAAAATTCTCTTTAGAAAATGCGAGAAAAATAATTGAAACGGTTAAACTAAAAAGACAAAATATGTCTGAAAACACAAGCAATGAAATAAAACTCCAAATAGGAGATTTAGTATTAATGAAGGTGGAGAATGGGAAGAAAAACCAACCACCATACAAGGGTCCATATGAAGTTATTAACATAGACCACCCAAATGTAAATATACATATAAATGGAAAAACCAAAACTGTACACAAAAATATTCTAAAGAAATATACGTCTTGAAAAAAAAAAATTTTAAATTGTAAAATACAAAATTGTTAGACATAGAAATCTAAAACATATTAACATATGAAACAAGAAACCTAAAATTTAATGATCTAAACATTAGGACATGAAAGACATACTTTTAAGAAACCATAATTATAACAATAACAAAATGTAAAAATAGCTATAGAACCAAAACAATTAAATTATAAGAGAATCATAAGGAAACAAAATCACTGGAGTACACATATAAACATCACTTCACACCAATGGGCAAATGAAAAATCCTACAGTTGAGATTCAACGAAAACTGTATGATTTTTGATGTGTAAACATCTATACGCTGGGGGTAAAAATCTTTTTCACAATACAATCACAAATTTAGAGTAAGATGTGCGATGTAATCGTTAACCAATCGTAAAGCGTTATCAAATCGGTGTGAGCTATGTATGAGTGTATTAGTGTACTTATACGCTGCATACAATATACTCAACACCATCTAGTGTGCAATAGTAGCTACTAATTTTCACTAATTGTCGTACATTAATTATGTTATCGTAGGCAAATGAAAACAAATAAATAAAATGAATACAAAAACATTTAATTTCAATAACTTTTAAAAAGATTTTTTGCACTTTTAATAAAAAATTTACTAAAACAAAGCAAAATAATTAAAAATAAAAACTAAACTTGTCAAATATAAGGAAAACTAAAAACTAAAAGTTTTCTTCATCTTTGAGATTGTCATTCATACTTAACAGCTGCATATAAGCACCATCTAGTGTGCAATATTAGCTACTAATTTTCGAAAACCATTGCTGTAAAATAACTAAATGCATTACATTTAAGTAAACAGCTGATTAATAACTTGTCAACCGCAACAAATACAAAATAATAAAATATTTTACAAAACACCAAAAAAATTATAACTCAGAACATAAAACAACACAAAGTGTATCAAAGCTGAATGGAGGTAATGTTAATTCTAATAAATTTTCTATTAGATTCCAATATAAATTAAGATTATAACATATCTTCATTACGTACTGTTGCCTTACACTGAAGCTGGTGCACGACAATTGGGTAACAAACTCCATCTCATGCCAATTATTATGGGTGGAGATTTTAATACAAATTTTGCAAACCCACAGTCGCAAGCTTTACCAAAATTTTTATTTGACGTTTTCCACTTGCATGTGAGCAATTCTCCACAAACCCCCACAACTATCAATTCCACTACTATAGATGCAGTTTTCCAGGGATTTTTAAATACAATCGAGTCAAAAAATTATATATCTTATTTTAGTTACCATAAGCCAATATTAACTATTTGTACTTAAGGCATTTACAATAGATGGGCACTTTGCAGTACTACTAAAATTTCAGTAAAAATAATTCTTTAACTAGTAAATTTTTACTGATTACTAAAATTTTTTTCAGCAATTTTTATAAAGTGCCTACATGATTACTATGAGGTGCATTAAATTTCCCGATTAATGATTATTATGAATACGGCCCTATGATTTGACTGGTAATGCAAATTAAATTTCATTATCAGTAAAAATTTACTGAATTTTTTCAGTAATCAGAAAACTTACTGCTTACTGTAATTTTTAATGCAGTACATATATACTGCAGTGTGCCCATTTACTAACCAAATAAGTTAAATAAAGCAAACAAAAACCAGCAACTTCCTATGTATTTACAATATTGAAAGTTTTGATACTTTTAATTGATTAATTAAAAAAATATACTAAAAGCATTAGTACTTCCAACTTCATTACTAGATGTTTACACATCTCCCCTGTGATCGGACTCACATTAATTTTTTTTGAAGGTTATTGGTGTAGTGTATTATCATGCATACTACTACATCAACATACTGTACTTACCATAGAGTAAATATGGGTAGAGAAAATCTTTCACTCACCAAATTTCTGACATTTGTCCTCGTGTGATGTATACGTTTGATGTTGAAAAGAATTGCTTTACTAATACCAGATAGAGGCAATGGTTCAAAACAACGAACAAAATAACAACAACGGCATTTCGTTTTGTGTGTTAAAATTATTGTGTTAAATACAACACAAATGTATGCTAACAATAACAGTCAATAAAAAAATTTAAAACACATTTAAATTTCACAGTTTTTCACCAAAATGGCATGAAAAATTAAAGCAAGAAGTTATTGTAATTCCACCTGGTGTATATCACTTTTCGTCAAACATCTCTCTATCACACCGACCGCATCACGAAGAGTGTGAAATGAAACGTCAGATGAGTGAATAAGTTTATCTAGGTATGTATTAGTCTATGGTACTTACAGTGCATGCATACAATGAAACATTGAGAAGGTCAAGATCTCTTCAATATTTGAATGCATGTGTTTAACGCCGTGTATGTGCATGTAAATGGATAGGCAAGTTTATGACCCACTTATAGTCAGTTGTGATTTTTGTGCTGATCGCATTCTTCCAAGTCCGTTGACTTCATATTCATATGAGTAATAAACACAGAGCAAACACACACCCACACATGTGATATGTCATATACAAATGAAAGTGACGAGGCGGAGCATTGATGACTGTTTGGGATATTGGGTTACGTTAGAAATCGAACTCAAATATCCACAGACCACACACACTAATAATAATATACAAGATATGGGAGTCCAGCTTGTAGATAAACAAGCAACTCCATAGAAATAATACTTTTGATTTTAGATTTAGTTTTACATTATAAGACTTAGATAAGCTTGTCAAATGTATCTAGATGTAAGAAAAGCGTTTGTATAAAAGCCGGTGCTAGCCCGGAAAATAAGGAGTTCTCTACATTGAACAAAAGCGAAGACACATATTGCTTTTTATTTCCCTACATCAGTTTTCGCTTATTACAAGATATTTTTGATAATGTTTCAAAATAAAAAATTAAAGACCAAAATATTTTAACTGATTTTTTAAGTATTTTAAAGAGTTGTAAAAATCCATTTCTGTAATTTAATTCAGATTTTCTATTATCAAAAAAACTAATGTCTTCCTGTCATATTCCCGATGTTAAAGAACTTAATATTAGCAGTAAACAAGCTACAGACTTGAACGGAAATACTTGACCGCTTTCCTACAGAAAAGGCGGAGTATTATCGTAATGGTAAACGAGGAAAAATTTATGTCAAAACTTGCAATATAAAAGCTAACCTTAAATCATTAAAACGATCTTCAAGCGGCGATATATGAAGTATCCACCAAAGCCTTCAGTGAGTACGGGTATTATAACATGTGATGTGGTATGTTTTAAATCATTAATTTTATGTTTCTGTTTGTTTCAAAGGTCCGGAAAGTACTGCAAAAGAATGCGGTAGAAGCCTAAGATTCTACAAGTTGTCTGTGTTGATTTGATAGTTGTTCCTTGATGGAAGTACTACAAAAGTGGCCTGAGTGTTGAAAACCAAGCGGTTATAGATACGTAAGTATGAATAATTACGTTTGTATATGACTGCGTAATTAAATTGTTTATTTTAATTTATATTTCAAATTGACATAGATTTCGGCGTTATTTTTGCGGCGTTATCCAATAGCCAGAGCAATTGAAAAAAATAAGAAATTTTCTCCTTGAAGATAATCACATTAAAGATAGGGGATTGAGAAATATGCTGACAGGGTTGTATAATGCTGAGACAAATAACGGTAAGTTCCACTAATTATACAGTTTATGATATATGTGGTATCTAACAAAACCATTTCAAGATTTTATATACATATCATTTCGCAAATGTAATTATTACCTCTACATCAAAAACAATTCCAAAAATTTAAACATATGTATGTCTAATCTATCAGATATTGCTGCCGTCCAAATTTTGTGGTGCCAGCATGGATATCTTATTCCACTTAAGAAGTTGGTTCATACATTTGCGTAAAATTCACAATTAAAAAAAGCTCCCAAGAAGGTTTTATTTTTTGTTGGAAGGAACGTTCAAGAAATCGAAGAGCACATTAGTTTTGTATTACTAAAAATCGGTGAGGAGGATTTAAAGTCCTTTAAACAATATTTTTTTATATTTAGATGGTATCAAATTTGAATTCACCACTTTTTTTGCGAGCGGTTGATATTTGTTTCAAAAGCTTTCATTTATTTATTTTAAAATTTCCTCTTGAATGTTTCAATATATTAAAATATGTAAAAACAAATCATCAAAAGTTTGCATATTGTTAGACAAACTAAAACAAACGAATAATTAATTATTTTTATTGTATTATAATATTATTATTTTGATTCATATTTGAACTAATTTATCTACAATTCTATTTTAATAAGTGTTCAAAAATTAACTACTTTTATTTAATTGTATTATTTAAAACATGGAAATATAAACAAGTTTTATTTATATAAAACCAAATTAAAAGTATTGTCTAGATTTATTGAAACAAAGTACGTGTATGTACGAAAGTGCATTAGTGCATTAGAAAGTGCATTAGAGCAATTCATATGTTCATTGGGACAATGTATACGTTCATTAATCCATAAATAATGATAAAAGGGCATTAGGTCAATGAGCACATTCATTGAGCCAGTGAATTAATTCATTGGCACAAAGTATATGTTCATTGGGACAATGAACAAGTTCATTAAGCCATAATTAGTGGTAGTCGGGTCAATGTAAAAGGGCATTAGGCCAATGTACACGTTCATTGAGCCAGTGTATGAATACATTTGGGCAATGTGTAAGTTCATTGGTACAATGTATACGTTCATTAAGTCTTAAATAATGGCAGTCGGGTCAATGAATACGGTCATTAGACCAATGTACACGTTCATTGAACCAGTGTATGAATTCATTAGGGCAATGTATAAGTTCTTTGCGCTGATGTATATGTTCCTTGCACATGTTCATTGAGAAGGTGCATGCGTTCATTTGATCAAGGAACGAGTACATTAGCATAAACAGTTAATGAATAGATATACATTGATCTAATGAACCCCTTCATTAGTAGTAGAATAATGTAAAAATTTATTTATTGTCCCAATGTGTATTTTCATTAATACTATGTACCTTTTTTTCAGTGAAGAGGGGTATATAACGGGTCCGCCATCTAACGTTTTTTTTCAACTAGTGCTTATTTCGTGAATGGTAACACTTAGCTCGTGTCTGATTTGACAGATAATTAGTTTTATCCTTCCGCTGAACGAATATGGTTGTGTATACGCTTGAACAACGCTGGGAAATATGGGAAAAATGGGCCTGCGACTTACAGAAGATGCCGATTTTGCCAAAAAAAAATCATCTTTTCCGATGAAGCTCATTTTGATCTTGGCGGGTATGTAAACAGGCAAAATTGTCACATTTGGGGCACACAAACCCACACGCATACATTGAAAAGCCGATGCACTCAAAACGAGTCACTGTTTTGGTCCAGAGGCATAATTGGACCATTTTTCTTCGAAAATGAGCAAGGAGTGGCCGTTACAGTCAATGGCGATCGTTATCGGGCATGTTGAACGAACTGTTGTTCACAAAAATTGAAGAGGAGGATATTGGCAACATTTGGTTTCAACAGGACGGAGCTACGTGCCACACAGCCGAAGCTACCCTCGACGATTTGGGCCCTGTTTTTGAAGATGGCATTATCAGCCGCAGAGCTGATGTCGTTTGGCCACCTCGGAGCTGCGATTTGACACCGTTGGACTATTATTTGTGGGTGCCCTCAAAGATAAGTGTTACGCCGACAAGCCAGAGACAATTGACGCTTTAAAGGACAATATTTGTGGAGTCATTGGTTAAATACAGCTGCTCACAATCGATAATGTGCTTAAAAATTGGACCGATCGTGTAGGCTACTGCATGGCCAGCCGAGGCGACAATTGAGCCATGTCCGTCTCTCTGTCTGGCTGGCTGGTCAAAACGATAACTGCCGTAAATGTTTACCGATCCCAAATACATTTTGTCAGTGACTATTATTTTTCCAAACTTAGTTTGGGATTGAAAATAGGCGTTTTGGTCACGCCCCATCAGATACCTCCTATGCAAATCGACACATTTAGCACAAAATAGTGCTTCTTTTAAAACTTTTTTCCGGTAGATGTGATTAACTTCAACTCAAAGATTAGGGAGAGCTTCTCACAACCAGCGAGCTGGGCGCGTTCTAGTTTTATACTCACTGATTGGGACTTACAGTTTTACACCTGTTCCGAACGGTATTTTAAGAAGCTCTTTCACAGCTAAATACTCGATAGTGTCGCCATCGGTGACCGCCGCCGAAACAAATGTATGCTGGTAAGAGTAGGGATCGAACCCACGTCCTTCCTCATGCACAAGAGCTGCGCACACCACCATTGCACCACTGACGGTTAATAATCTGCAAATGTCTACTTAAATGGAGAAGATGGGAGAGGTTCCCACACCCATTCTGGTACCTCCCATACAAAAGCTTGAAAGTCGCCCGGGTTGTCAATGCGATAAGTCGCGTGGAACTTTTCCGATCTTAATGAAATGATGTTATAGGCTTCATGTCATCAAACGCCAGTCAGCGAATAAGACAAGGCTGATTTTCATTCATAAGTTGTTCAGCCGGCTGGTTGTTCAGCAAGATATCTCCCGAAAAACCGAACCAATCTTTATGAAATTTGGTGTGGACAAAATTTAGTCAAAATCCACTTTTCTATGGAAAATGAGTGGTTTTCCCACACCCATTCTGGTACCTCCCACACAAAAGTTGGGGCGGGACTACCGGTTGATTGACACGATAATTCTAGAAAACTACAACCGATCTTACTAAAATCGGGTACTACGCAACGACTTCCTAAAAATTAACTACTGTCCCACACCCATTTGCTAAAATAGATTGAATGTGAAATTATATAATCGAAAATTGCTAGATTTGACGGAGAAGAATAGACTGACCAACAGGGTTGCGTCACCACCCAGGATATACGGTCTCCCCAAAACCCATAAAGATGGAAACACCCTTTGACCACTATGCTCAGCAATCAACTCACCAGGCTACGGACTTTGTAAGTATATGATCAGGATACTTAATAGTTTAACGAAGGACTCCAGATATAATGTCAAAGATGCGATGGATTTTAACTCAAAATATTGGTGTCATTCGACTTGGCGTCCCTGTTCCCAACTATACCGATACATTTGGCCATTACGATGGTAGAGATGAAAAGGAGTGTACTGGAAAAATTTACACAAATACTACAAGACTTATTTATAGAATTGCCGATATTTTGCATAAAAAATATTTGAAATACGAACACAAATTTTATGAGTAAAGAAAAGATATGCCTTTGGACCAGCAGCTTCACCAGCGATAGCTGACATAATAATGGAGGAGCTACTTGACGAAACTTTGACGAGGTTGGAAGTGAAGCCCAAAATCTTGGCAAAGTATGTTGACGACTTATTTGTTGTGATAAAGAGGAATGAAGTGGATAATGCACTTCAGTCTCTTAACACATACAACGGACAAATAAAATGCACGATGGAAGTGGAAGAGGACAACAGATTACCATATCTGGAGTCTGTCATAATTCGACAAGGCAACCTGCTCACACTTGATCCGTCCGGAACACTAATTAACTTCAATTCTAAGCACCCTAGAAGAATTATTATCAATACAGCGATAAGGAGTTTCATCTGGAGTATAAAAAAAGATAATAAAGGCGCAAAATGCGCAAAAATGATTTCGCGGTCAAAACAATAAATGACCTACTGGATCGGAATAAGACACACGACAATTTATGGAACGAGGACAAGATCGACCAGAAGAAACCCTGCCGAAAACTTACATGTCCCTGACATATATACCTGGTTATTACGACAGGCTGAAGCATTCTGATATCTATGACAAAGGGTCGTATGAGTCGGCGTTAAAATCACACAATACCCTGAGCTGGTTATTTAGCCAGACAAAGTCCAAAGTGATGGAAAAGAATAAGTTTAATATTGTAAAGGGTTTTTCAACAGAGACGCTACAAAAGTAAATCGATAGGGACAGCAAACGACGCCTTATTTTTTCCCGCTCTTTTGACATTTCTCTACAGTAAGGTTTGCCATTTCATCATGGAAAGATATACGAGCCAACAACGAGTCGAAATTATTAAAATTTACTACCGAAATTTGGTTTCAGTGGCCTCAACTTTAAGAGCGCTACGTCCAATTTATGGTCGTCATAATCATCCTACCAGATCAACAATTGAGCGTCTAGTGGAAAAATTTGAATCCACAGGCACAGTACAAAATGTTCCCGTGCCAGTGAGACAAAGAATTGCCCGTAGTGCCGAGAATATTGCTGCGCTGAGGCTTCAGTTCAAGAAAGCCCAAATGTGTCTCTCACACGTCGTTCTCAAGCGTTGGGCATCTCTGTGACGTTGTTGTGGCGAATTTTGCGAAAAGATCTAGGCCTACATCCTTACAAGATCAAATTGGCGCAAGAACTGAAGCCGCTTGACCACCATAAACGTCGTATGTTCGTGAATTGGGCTGAGCAACAACTTGAAAATGATTCGGATTTTCATCGGAAAATCATCTTCAGCGATGAGGCTAATTTCTGGCGGAATGGCTTCGTCAATAAGCAAAATATGTGTTATTGGTCAGACAGCAATTACGGTTTGGTGCGGTTTATTGGCCGGCGGCGTCATTGGGCCGTACTTCTTCCGTGATGATCAAGACCGGCACATTACTGTGAATGCGAATGGATACCGTTCAATGATAACCGAATATTTTTGGCCCCAGTTGGATAATATGGACTTGGAGGACATGTGGTTCCAACAGGACGGCGCCATAAGCCACACAGCGAATACCACAATCAATTTATTGGAAACCAAGTTTGGTGAACGTGTTATCTCACGAAATGGCCCAGTCGATTGGCCGCCTCGGTCGTGCGATTTGACGCCGTTAGATTATTTCCTGTGGGGCTACGTCAAGTCTATGGTCTATGCCAACAAGCCAGCGACGATTGATGAACTTCGTACGAATATCGAACGTGAAATTGCAGCAGTATCGGCCGAATTATGCTTGAAAACCGTCGAAAATTGGGTTCAGCGTCTGGACTTCTGCAAGCGTGCCCGTGGTGGCCATGCAAAAGAAGTCGAGTTCCATACATAATGGCATCGAACGTACTTTCACAGGAATAAAGAATTTCATTGGTATCTAAACCCGGTTTTGTTTTATTTGAAAAAACTTTTGTAGCGCTCTTATTGAAAAACCCTTTGTTATGTCTTCTTATCCTTTCAAAATAATGCTAACGACAGGCGGCAATTCTTTTAAGAAAGTAATGGGAATTCGTAAGGGAAGATAGTATCACTCTCGAACGGAAAGTAAGCATACCGTAATGCATTATTGCATGCTTCATGGGCTCTAATACTTATACCTTATCAATATATCTTGGATGGACAATTAACGTGTTGTAGTTTGCTGCGGTTTTAGTTGTTATTTGAATGCAAGGTGATCCAGACGTCTATGTAGACAGTAAAAAAATGAACAAAAATCCAAACTATTTTTAAAACAAACTTTATGGGTAAAGCCAAAATCATAATAGGTTGAAATATAAACAAAAAAGAGCTTAAATAACAGTTATAATTACAACTGGGTTGCTGTAAACGAAAGAACAGTTGGTGGACTCGTTTCTCGCAAACGTTATTTTTAAACTCAAAGTTTTCATAACTCGTTTACTGCAAACGTTTTTCAGTTCTCACAAACGTTTTTTAGTTTGGAGCTACTACAATTCGGTTGCTGTAAGAGAAGGAACAGTTGGCGGAACCGTTTTTCGTTTCTCGCAAACGTTTTTTCAGCTTATATTTTTCATGACTCCGAAATGAAATGACAGGTATGGATTAATACAAGTTCGTTTCTCCCAACTACAGTCCCCAAACGAACTTCAGTTATCTTAGATTCCGTTTGGGGATGAACGAGTTTTCCATGCATTTCAATTAACAGATTTGAGTCCTTAATTAAATTCTTGTTTGATTTTGCGCCGATAATGAAATTGATGATATCAATCAATAAATTCTAAGACATTAATTGAATAAAATGCAATAAACAAAATATAATATTTTTAGTTAATGTATGACTAGAAAATATTATATTAACTCAATAATTGAGTGATTCATGGGGGATAATTTAAACAAATCTATTTGTTGATCGAATTAAACATTTTATTAATTTAATTCGCGAATAATTATAATTGTTTTAAATGGGCTAATTAAAAAGTTAGTCGAATTTTTTACTCATTTTTGATTCAATAATATTATTCAATTATAAAATTGATTGAATTTTTGAAAAAGAAATCAAAATGGTTTTAGATTGATAAAAATTATTGTAATTTATTTAGTTATTCAGATTTCAAATTGCAAGCCTTATGGACCATTTAAATAAATTATAAACCAATTACTGATTTATAGATATCTTCTGTATTTGTTTTAAGGGAAATTTAGCGAAATCGTAAAGAAGCGCATCTTATGCAACAGTTGCGTGCCGAATTCTTTACTTCTACTGCAGTGAACAACAAAAGCTCATTTTTTTCGAGTGTACCATAATAAGCATACAATATAACTGTTAAAGAACATTATGTTTCACAATTTGTGTATTTCTAACTCTCCGGGTACACAGTTTTTTGTTCGTCATCAACTGTCAGAAGATTTCTCAGGGCAATAACTATACAAGGATGGAATGCGTAATTTTGTGCATTATAAATTACTAACCAGGTTGGTATTACGTTGGCTACTTCGAAATACGCTCAAAAATAAAATAAGCTGGTTAAGCAATAAAGTAGCATACAATATATAGCACCAAAACTTCAAAAAAGTCATAGCTCAAAATTTACACTTTTGGAGTATAGACAATTATCAATAATGAAAGTGATCAATAATGGTCATAGTTCGACGGTGTATTTAGGAGAGGTAAAAGAGAATGCCGACAGATTTTCACAGCGACAAGCAAAAAAACTATTTGTAACCTATATGGGGGAATGCAGATAAAAAAGTTAAATTTGGGAGTAACATGTCACAGATTTCGACGAAATTTGGTGGAAGGAGATAGTATCATAAGATATAATAAGCGTGTTTTGGTTACACCGCTTGCTTATATATTCGCTTGTTTTGTATGAAGCACTTAGCTAAGACTTAGCGACCCTAATCATTTTCGCTAAGTTGAAACAATTTTTTTTGACATTTCAACCCTTATTCATATTTCTGAATAAAATGACTTATCGCTAAATAGCCGTTATCTTTGCAACTTAGCAAGCGACAATCGGTTGCTTGTAACCAAAACAAGACTAATGTTCCCCAAAATTTGAGGGTTTTTAGGCTTATGTTTCTTTTGATAATAGGTCGAAAATATCTAACTAAAGATTTAGAAATTTCTCAGGCATATTCGGAGTAGAATTTGGTATTAGAAAAAATCCAACAAAAATTGATTTTAAAAATACTTTTCAAAATTAATTTTTTTTAAAAAGAAAAAATTTATTTCGCTAAAAAACGACCCGTCCTTCGAAAAATCTGAAAAAATATATATGAAACCCACGGCTTTTATAAACACGGTCCGCTTTACGTATGTCTATAGTGCAAAAAATAAGAAAGTTGTGGACCCTTTTGTAGGACAACCTCAGTAATATCGACTATGAAAAAATTGCTCAAAATTGCAAAGGGCACTAGCTACACCGGTGCCTTTGGTACAAGGTACTATTAAGAAGATAAATGAATAAATTTTTCCAATTTATGTGATTGTAAATATTTGGTATTTTAATTTTTGGTTAATGTACGAGAAATTCATACTACAAGCTTGCAAGCCATGAACACTTTTGTAATTGAAAAATGATTCGTTTTTGTTGGAAATAATTGACAATTCAGTTAAGCACACTCACTGGCATGAATAGTTTCGAACTCCGTGACAAGTTCATCATCAGATGCCTTAATATGTGCCTGAATTGATACCATCGGTTGATCATGAATCGTATATACCCAAACTCAATTCTGCAATTTACATGTGCGAATTAGTATCGATCGAAGAAGAACAGGTAAAATTTTGCCACCATGTTCTTCTTTTTCTCATGCGTTCTCGCATTGTTGCAGTGCTTTGAGGTGTTTTAATCTATATCACAGAGTTGTGTATTTAAAAAATATAAATAAATAATATCTTATGATTATATCAAGCTAAAAGTTGAATTCATTATAATAGCAAAAAAATAATAATGGTTAAAAAATGGCTAAAAACGAAAAATGTTACACAAGGATTAGTATTTAAAAACTTTGGATACTGTTGCCTCTGAATTATTTTTAAACAAATATTTCGTTACTATGTAGTGTCCAATCTTTCGGATTTAGGTTTTGTCAATAGAAAGCTCACACTTATCACAAAGCTAACCAGCTGACTGGCATTTTTTCCAATTGAACACAGGCTGTAGTGGAGGGTGACATAAGAGTGAAGTAGTAAACTGTAGAACAAAGTAGATGGGAGCCATTGATATGCTAGCTACAGTCGGGCAGGGGGTTCGTGTCTACTTTGAACCAGACACACTACAACCTAGGACATACAACAATTATTATAGACTCCCGATTCGTAAATCTAACATAACTTTACTACGGAAACTACACTGACAAATGGACTAGATTTTGACCATAAACTATTATAAATGCCCTATTATGGCCAAAGTATTGAAGAAAAGAAAAGAAACAAAAACTCAGTCGTTGGATATTTTAAGAAGATTCCTAGGTGACATTGGAATCGTTAGCCCTTTCCCACCATGATCTTAATGGCTTTCTATTTATTAAGATCCCGAACACGAATCTAACACTGTCTCTAAATCTCCACCATTAGTAAGGGATTGTCTAACGAATCACTTTTACTAAACAAAGATTTATTAAATAATTCATAATACTCTTTTTAATCCTGTATGCACTTTATATGGAGGATTCATATAGCATTAAATAGTAGTAATGGATTGTAATTCAATTTTTTTAGATATATTAGAAGCTAACATCGAAACTTAATAAAAACTTAATGTATTCTGGAGTGACCAATTGCCACTAACAAATGTTTCACTGAAACAAGAATGAACAAATTAGGACGTGGGTTAAAGTAGTGTTCAATCGGTTAAAGTATCTAAACAAAGTTGGGTATAGTTTTAGATATAGACCGCGAACTAGATATAGACCGCGAACACTAATTAATTATCATTTAAACGAAGTATTGAACTGTGCTTACTTAAACCAATTGAAATAAGACATGAATTTACGTTAAAATTTGTATTATGCGAATTGTTCACAGTACCGAATGTTAAGTCCCAAAATTTAGTTGGTTTTAACTCTTAACAGCCGAGTAATCAAAATAGTATTCTAACTATACATACATACATTCATATGGATGTTATATCTATATATATAAAAATGAAGCCTCAAAAGGTGATGTGCTAGCTAAACTCGAAAACGCGTCGACCGATTTCCACCAAATTTTCACACATTGTAGACAGTTTTACGGAAAAGGTTTTTGTGCAGTTTGCTTGAAATCGGAACACGCATGCGTGAGTTAAGCGTACAGACGCATCATATGGAATTGCTTATACGAAGCGTTGACAATTACAACAACACATATAAGAGACACGGATCTATGAGCACTGTGTTGTTTTTTCTTCCCTTCTCTTTCGGCTTATTTTCACACAGCTATTCTATGGACCGTGAGTGATGTTTCTGTGTAGTTTCGCGTTTGTCCGATAAATTTCGCGATTTTTCTTAAATTTTTTTATTGGTTTTATTAGGTAGTTTTGCATATATTTGTTTTGAAAAGCCATTAAATAGGTTCAAACCAAACTGGTGGTGAAAACATGGTACTTGAATTTTTGATACATGAAGTGGGTGTGGCCCGGCCATTCGATCCTATTTTTGAAAACGCAATATCTAGAGGACTGTTGCACCAATCGCCTTGAAAATTTGGATGGATAGATGCAGGGCATCTAACAAAAAAATGGGTTGGATCGGATCAATGGGCATGGCATACAACTTGAAACTTTGTACAGCTCTATCTCATGAACTATCAGAGGTATGAATATGATATTTGGTATATAAGTTGTTCGTACAGTTCGAATTATAGCCATGGTGTAAGTCGGCGGTGCTACGCCCCTTTTCAAAAATCGCTCTGACGGCTTTTCTAATAGACCGATTGTTATGAAAATTTCACAATGTGGTACTGATGGCCTGCTGATAGTCCTTGGCTATACTTGGTAGTGATTGGATAAAGGGGAGTGGCACCGCCCATACAATTTAAAATTTAAAATGGCTATATCTCAGGAACTATCAGGTGTATGAAAATGAAATTTGGTATATACATATGTTGTTGGTACAGTATGAATTACAGCCAGGGTGGACATTTCAAAAATCGCTCTGACGGATTTTCTAATAGACCCAATGTTAGTCCTTGGGTATACTTGGAAGCAATTGGATAAAGGGGTGTGGCTCGCCCATAAAGCTTGAAATTTAAAACGGATGTATCTCATGCACTATCAGAGGTAAGAAGATGAGATTTGGTTTATATAGTGTTGGTACGGAATGAATTACAGCCAGGGTGGAAGTGGGTGGTGCCTCGCCCCCATTTCAAAAATCGCTCTGACGATTGTTCAAATGGACCGATTGTTATGAAAATTTCACAGTGTGGAACTGATAATCTGCTGATAGTTATTATCCATACTTGGTAGTGATTACAGAAAGGGGGCGGAATCCGCCCATATAACGAGAAATTTAAAATTACTATATCTCATGAACTATCAGAGGTATGCAGATAAGATTTGGTATATATGTTTTTGATATAGTATGAATTATAGCCAGGGTGGAAGTGGGGTGTGCCACGCCCCTTTTAAAACAAACCGTTATAGTAGTCATAATAATAGTTTATCGTCCTGAAAATTTCACAGTATGTTGCAGTTGGCCTACAGATACGAACAGGCAATTAGGAAGCAATTTACCAAAAAGGCACAGGCTGCCGCCCACACACGTCAATATTTGACTATTACACACACTATATCAAACAATTATCCGTACATCAGGCACTAGACCACATAATTCAATGTATCTCAAAAAATATATGACCGATCCGTTTTAAAACATTTTTTTTAAAGTACAATTCATCGAACCATTAAAACAAATATTTGAATCAAATCAACCATATATCTTTTGAGATACAATCAAATATGGTCACAACTGCCTGGTGTACGGACAATTGCTTGCCAATTGCAGTGTATGAATGTGAGGTTCGGTACATAGGCTACTAATATGATGCAAAATAATTTTTGGGGAAACCCAATGAAAATACGGCTACTAAAAAGGTCAGACTATGAAGCTAAGAAAGTGACCACAGGTACGAATGAATATGAATATTATTGAGGTCAGTTTCAAGAGCATCCTAAATATCGTTATCCTAATACTGCATTTTTAAAAATATACAAAATAATCATAGAGAGGATACTATAATCGTTGGAAATTATAAAGGGACCGATGTTCTGATTCCACGCATTCCCATGATACATACAGACATGTCCATCCATTTCAAAAGATTGCAGTTTCCGATTCGGTTGCCATTTGCGATGACCATTAATATAGCACAAGGGCGGGCAGTCGCTTGAAGTCTGTGGCTTAAGTTTGACAAATCCGTATTTTTCGCACGGACAATATATGTTTCATGGTCACGTGTGGGTAAACCTTCAGGCTTATATATATTTGCACCAGAGTTCAAAACTAGAAATATTGTATATCCTAGAGCACTTGAATAAATAGGAGAAAAAAATAACAAAAGTGTGTTTCATTAAAATTACAACTCAGGGGTAGCGAAGCGCAACGGGTACAGCTATTATAGTACAATGAGAAGCTTTTTAGACAAACCAGCACACGATCGAAATCTAAACAAATACTTCTAACAAATAGTTATTTTACATTTTTCTACATAATAATCCACTCAACTACAGGTTTATTTGCCCATCGTATATTTGTTCACCCTTTGGCATTACAAAATCTTTAAGGCAAAACGAAGTTTGCCGGGTCCAGCTAGTTAGATATATATAAAAAAAAAGATTAATTAGTAATATAGTTTAACATCCTTTATGAAATCATTTGCAAAATTTAGGTTCAATGTTATAATAATTCTTAGAATGTCACTTACCGAATTGACGTTTAACTTATATTCAGAGCTGGTCGCTGGTCGTTGATGTTGCTTTTAGGGGATAAAATTATAAATTTTGCAGATGACCATTTACACGATTTTCTTATCTGTATCGATATGTTAGAACGTAGCTAATTTATATAGTAATGGTAATATAGGTTTGATACATAGGTTGCAGATGCTGATGAAGGTGTTTTGTTCCGTATGCGGAAGTCCCAGAGATCTTTAACTTTGTGATGGTGTCAAGAGGTTTATCGGTTGTAGAAGAACTTGTCCGAATATTCGCTGTCGTAGGAATTTCTATACGAATACTACTCTTCCAAATGAGTTTTAAAGATAACCTATACACCCAAGTGTGGGCACAACCCCGATGCGACGATTGGTCCAAATGATTGTTCGTTTTCTTGGTTCGTAGAAGACAAGGCTTGGTAACTATCGCTCGCTGATTTAATTAGTGCTTGTGAGGAGTAAATTGGTCCTTTTACGTCCCCAAAACAAAAATAGATGCCTCGTTCCCGCAGTAAAATTTGGCCAGTCAATCCACGGAAACGAGGTCACTATCGAACGTGTATCGGTGTGCAAAGAAATTCCAAGTAGCCGTGCAAATCCTACAGTTCGGGTAAAATTGTAAGGTACGGGCTTAAAACAACTTTCAATATTTTATTACCTTATCCAATTCAATTTGGTGAAAAATTGGGATTGTAATGGCGCTTAGACCCAGAGAAATTTCATTTGGACAGGTATAGTCTCCTTTTATAAAGTTTAAGAGTTCAATCAAATTTTATAATCTCACATAAAAACCGAGTTAATAAAAAAATTATCTTCAAAATTTATGATCCACGAAAAGATTGTACAAAAGAATTTTGTAACAATTAGCTCATATTTCTATAATAAATTAAGATTAAACTCAACTGGATTTACTGTCACTAACTTAACCAAATTTCTTTTTCGCTAATTGCCTATAATTATCTTCACGGTGGATTGGATGTGCACTCTTCAAGATTCAGAAACCAAAAGAAGGAATAAGCTTACGTTGAAAACATCAAGACTTGCCTAGGAACAGATTTCTCTGTTCTGACAGTTTTCGCCGCTATGTAACTCATCATAATAGATGATCTAAAAATAGATTTCTGGTCCAGCGAAAGAATCGCGTTGGTCAGTTGTGATGCTGTGATACTCTCAATGATGATACACTCAAACCGGTTTCGAGAGTAACATCAATGGGCGATTAGCATACCGATGATAGTACGACTAGTTCTATAAATATATTTATGTCGCTTCTGTTACGATATAACCAATAGCTAACAAAAAAATACGATTGGGCCATGATTGTGGTTGAACCTGTGTTCAATGTAATCGAACTCAACACCGTATCTGCTGAGCTACCGAGCAGCGCTGTGATTGTACTCATGTTTTGTTCTATCAGTTAGCCACAAGCTGGGCTTGAATATTTCCATTACCTGAACCAGAGTGATAGATTTTTATTTTTTCTAACATTATCACAAGTGATAAGAGTTGATATCTCCGATATGATATGAATCCATGGATAATACAAGTTGAACACTTACATTTTCTCCAAATAGAATATGGACTTGTAAGTCATAATTTTCAATTCAAGTTTCTATTCTACTCTACATTCACCTATCAGAACTATTTAAAGGCAAAACGTGGTTAAATCCAAACATGCCTTTCATTGTTTTGCACAATTGGAACCAATCCTTTAAAAACAAAGCTGCATATTCATACACATTTGTTGAGCAAAAGAATGCTTTATAATTTTCTAAATGCTAATTTGAACAATTGCTCTGCCGTCTGACTAGTCTTTTCAGAGTCCCCCGCACAGCATCACAAGCTCCTTTTTCATGTGCTGTAGAAAAGAAATTCCACTCAGCAGATAACCCAAAATCTTCATAATCATGAAGGATATTATTAATTTGTTGTTTGTTTTTATATTGCTGTGGTTCTATTCTTCAGCGGCAATATCATGCTCAAGACATTCTGAAATCCCAACGTAGGTAATAAAGGGTTTTCCAATAGGTAGTTGACAACTTTGAATTTAACTTGTTAATGCACTATTTCACTAACCATCTAACTGTTACTTTCCTTTTTTAGTAAACTCAAGATTTTCCTCATGGTGAAGTACACGAACGAACAACGTATGCAAATTATAAAAATGTACTACCGAAATTCGGAGTCGGTGACCGCAACTTTAAGAGCGTTAACTCCAATTTTCGGTCGTTATTCTCGCCCTAGGAAACAAGCAATAACAAGTTTGGTGGGAAAAATTTGAGTCTACATATTCATTGTGTGATGCTGCCGTGCCAGTGAGATAACGGGTTGGTCGAAGTGACGAAAATATCGCTGCCGTTCAGGCGTCCGTAACAATTGGGCTCTGGAAAAGATGCGCCAATATGATGAATTGCATCGTCAAATCATCTTCAGTGACGAAGCTCATTTTTAGCTCAATGGGTTCGTCAATAAGCAAAATATGCGTTATTGGTTTGGTGAAAATCCACATGTGCTTCATGAATTACCACTTCATCCACAAAAAATTACTGTTTGGTGGGGTTTGCGTGCCGGCGGCGTCATTGGGCCATATGTTTTCGTCTACAATAACGATCGTCACGTTACTGTGAATGGCGATCGTTATCTCGTCATGATTACCGATTATTTTTGGCCCGAATTGGAAAACATAGACTAGGACGACATGTGATTTCAACAGGACGGTGCCGCAAGTCACACAGCACAGGTTGCAATCGATTTATTGAAGAATAAGTTTGGTGGGCTTGTTATCGCAAGAAATGGACCAGTCAATTGGCCGCCTCGTTCGTGCAAATTAATGCCTCTAGACTTCTTTCTTTGGGGATACGTCAAATCATCGGTCTATGCTAAAAAGCCGACGACATTGAAAGATCTCAGAGCCAACATTGAACGTGAAATAGCGAATGTCGAATGGTTTGCGTTTTATTTAAAAAAAAGTTGTCAAGTCCTTATTGGAAACCCCATTACATATTTTCCACTTCTTTTGTTCTTCACCTTGAACGAGGGCGTGGACTGTTGCTGGGTTATTGTTCCAATGAAATCCTTGAATAGCTTCTTGTACAACGAACGCGGAATTTTCGGAAAGTCCCACGTCACAATGAAATCGCCTTCTTTTAAGGAATCCTTGGAGTTCTTAAAATACTGGCACTGTTGTGTTGCCACAAAATAATTCATTAGCATTTTCAGCAATAAATTCTTCTTTACTTTCAATAAGAGTTTTTAAGGTGCATCTAAATAAAAAAATCCAATGAGTGTTCGTTAAATAATATTAATACTTAAAATTATTTAAAGACCCAGTGCAAGCACATGTGTCATTATTTTCTTGCTCAATACTTTTTGTTTTATTCCCCCAAAAGTCAAAGAATGCAGAGCAACAGACACTTGTATATACATACATCCATTGTTATATTCGTACATACGCTACACAAGTTCACAAAATTGTCGTTGTTCTCTCTCTTGCTATCTCATTTTTATAAACGTATAATACGTCATGATTCTCTTTGCTCTGAGAGTGCTCCGCACCCACATTTTATTGGACTTAAATTTCACTATAATAAAACAAAATGAAAAAAATTAAACAGTAGTGCTAATGATTTCATTATTTTCTTGCTTAATACTTTTTATTTATTTTATATTAAACCCACAAAAAACAAAGAGAATGCAAAGCAACAGACAAATGTACATACATACATTGTTATGTTTGTACACAAGCTACATACGTTGCTGTCTTGCTATCTCATTTTTATATATGTACGTATAACCACGTCACTATTCTCTTTGCTATGCATAAGACAAAACCGAAGATCAACATAAAACACTTTTTTAATATTACTCCAAATTAAAACACTTAAATCTCGGCTCGCCGATATCGGATCGCCTTAATTTTTGGCCTAAACTCTTCGTCGAAACCCGCACTAGCTTTTTAATCCGAGTTAAATGACAAAATTTCTTTCGAAAATTTCACAAGAACTGAATACTGAGCTTGAGTTTCCCAGAAAAAATATTTCACTGTGACGGCGGCAGTCGCCCGCTCGTTTCCACCACAGTGATACATTCGCCATATGTTGCTCTAGTGCGCCATCTATTGAATTTAATTGCAACGTTAGTGCAACATCGCCATCTGGAGTGCAATAGTCACCACACGAAGTTGTTGACGACTAACATCACCTACCAGTACAAAACTCGAGGCGTGAATTGACACCTTAGTTCCAACGTATATAGTGTAGTGCAAGCGAGAAATTACCTGCTTCTGGGGTCTTGAACCTGGTACCCGCCTGTTCCCGCATTATCTTTGATCCCCTGGTGCAAGCCACAGATTCCCTGTCTGTGGGGTTTGAACTTGGTACCCACTTGTTTCCGTGTTGAATTTTGTTCCGCTGGGTGTCAGAGATTCCCTGCCTTTGTGGTCTTGAACTTGGTACCTGCCTGTTCCCCTGTTGTCTTTGTACCCTTGGTCCAAGCCTGAGATTCCCTGTCTGTGGGGTATGTGGGGCCTGAGATTCCCTGTCTGTGGGGTCTCGATCTCATTGCCCACCTCTACCCGATTCGTCATCATCTGCCACCCGCCAACGCCTGTAGAATCCCACCGTCAACTTGCTGCTCCGCACAAAAACTTTTGCTGCAATATTATTTTTATCATTGAATATTAATACGTTTGAAAAAAATGTATCTATATACATAATATTGCTAGCGTTTGACTCTTTCTCTCAGAAATAATTGGTATGTAACGAACCCCCGGCGAACCCTGAGTGTACCCTAGCTTGAAAGGGAAAACCGCTCGTTACATCACAAACAACAAAAATTCAGAAGCCAATAAAAACTACACAATTTCACTAAATATGCCAAACCGACAAATCTTGTGGCATATTTGCATCGGAGTTCATTTGCCTCAGTTATGTCTCAAACATCCCTTACAACACAACATTTGGCATATAAATCGAATTTCTGCCGTTGAATTGAATACAAGTGACAATGTAACTCATCAAAAGGCAAACATTGGCATTATTATAATGTTTTTATACCTGAATACTAATAAAATTCGCGTCAATGACAGCCGTGGACCAATTTCGACCCTACACTAAACAGAAAAGCATCGTCATAGGGATGGAAGTGTTCATCACCCCCACAACTTTAGTCATCGAAAGTGAGCTAACGTACAGTTTCATTCCCGCTAAGAAAATGTGTTCATCAACTGCAAATTGTTCGTTAATGTGGTGAAAGTATAGTTGTTGCTTTAAATCTCATGCCTTTACTTCTTTTAATTTTTAACCAATTTTTACAAAATTCAAATTAAATTAAATTGTTGCAGGAACGAAAAGCAAGTTGTTGCAGCAGCGAAATGGCAAATTGTCAGAGAAATCATGTATGACATTTTTCGTTGCAACGACTACCAAATTGTCGGATATACGCCACTTTTCACTATAGCAACGTAAAAATATCAACGAAAACGTTTCATCCATGCGGGGAAGCATTTTTCTTTCAGTGTAGTTACATTTTTAAACTTAAACCATTCTTGAAATAACTCCAAGTAACATTTTCTGAAATAATTAAATATAAAATGTTGGGGTAATGCGGGAATTCGGTTTTCTTTTTATTATGAAATATAATATATGAACTAACTAATACAATAGAATTTTTAGACTGCAATGAACTGCATTTTTTTGTAGGACCACGTAGTTTAATGTTTCTGATCAAAAACACTATGAATTTTAAGTGAATTCTACCTGGTAACCAACGAGAAACAAATATCGAGGTTTGCGTGTGTTTTGTCAATTTCACCTACACATATTTATATTAGGAGCAAACTCTGTGTGTGTTTGTGTATCACTTTACACCAGTATTGCCACCAAGTTGGCAGTATTTACTTAAGCGATGCTCAAAAATTATCCAAAATCACTTGAATAAGACCACAGCTCGGGTTTGTCTATTGCTATCATCGATTGAGCTTTTATGGCTGCATATCTCCAGGCTTTGAAATGTTGACGGGTCACAATAAAGTACTAAGACTTTTCCGTTGATTATATTTTGAAATTTTTATTCTATACCAAAATTAAAGATTTCAAATTTTATCCCAATAGAATAAATAAAATCCAAAGATATAATAGTATTTTTATAAGCTTTCCACTTTGAAGGTATTTTTCAAATCTTACTGTATACAGCGAAGATACGTGAGATATTATATATTCTAACTTTCGAGACCAATAAACGGTACAAGCAGATCTCATATCAAAAATGAAATGGAGAAGTCGACGAAAAATTCACACCAGGAAACAGAATTGCATCGAACAGTATTTTAAATAGTCATCAATAATGGCATGTTGCTGGTCAACTATGTTCCAAAAACAGACCTGTAGATAAATGTTTCCCAGCAAACGGAGATATTATTACGGAGATATCAAATCGGTTATGGAACTTCAAGGTTAATGTTTCAACACATGACATGCTCTGGCAAGTTAAATTACACACAAATTGCAGCAAAATATCATTGTCAAAAAAGTTATAAATTATCCCAATTTTGGATAATTATCCAGAAAGTGGCAACCCCGCTTTACAAACAATTTAGTGAAATGCAACCTTATAAAACTCATTGTCATATTTTTACATTTTGTCAAATTTTTAAGTAGCCCTGGGGCTAGTGAATTTGACAAGTAAAGTCACCACGCAAATGTCAAATTTTAATTTCAAATTTTATTTTGAACGATAAGACACAGAGCATAAATATTGCATTCAAACAATATTTATTAAAATTCTTAGATGTAAGAAATTTTAATAAATTCGCGTTAAATGTAAAGTTGAACCACTGTGTATCGCCGCGACGGGAACAATTATACATTCTTTAACTTATTTTAATATAATATGTATTTGCTTTTATAATTTCAAATGTCAAGTTTTAAAAACATAGAATTATGTTGTGGTAACCGAATTGAAACTGGAATTCGGTTGTACCTACAGAATTCATGAGAAATTCGGTTATAGCATCTGAATTGACGCCGAATTCGGTCGTTGCAACCGACTTAAGGTTAATTCGGTTATTCCGACCGAATTGATACCCGAGTCGGTAGTTGCACCTGAATGGAATTTTGGTTGTTGTATCCGAATTATTTCTCTATTCGGTTGTTCCAACCTAAATTTTTGAAAATTTGGTTGAAAGAACGAATATATTTCAAAATTCAGTTGTCACAACCGAATTTTAGCTGTGAGCACTAAATTTGGTCATGACAACCTCATTTCGGTTGTGGTAACCCCAATTATGTGGTAACAGCCGATTTTACGGTTGCTACAACCTCTTTTCTACCAAGTATTTCTCTGGGTGTAAGGTCCATGTCAGTGTTGCCACGTACTGGATAATTAGCCACAAATGGAATAATTTCAAAGCTTTTGCATACTTTTTGGATAACGATATTTTTGTACAATGTTTGTATAATTTTACCTCCAGAATTTGTATTGAATTGTTTCAATGATCATAACTTTTCCTGTGTTGAAAGATTTTCTTTGGAGTCCCATAACCAGTTTGGTATCCCTTTAAGGCACATAATAAATAGTTCGCTTGCAAGTGAACATACAGAACTTGTTTCCCTACATAGATTACCTGCAAAATGCCAATTTTGACAACTATATTTACAGTTTTATTAAAATTTTCTTCGATTGATATTACTGATATTACTCATCGCCATAAATCTTCGACCATTTGTGGTTTGGGAAGAAATTTGTTGATAAATTGTTTTATTTTTTTCCAAATATGACCAACCAAAAAAAGCCGTTGTACGAAATCTAGGATTTATTTTCACCATTTTAATTTAAATTTTTCATCAATTTCCTGTTCATTTTTCGGCAATTAGATGTAAGGTTGTCATCACTTAGATGTAGGTTTGTCATAAGTTTGATACAAATTGGTCATTATTGTGATGTAAATTGTTTGATTCACACGAACAGGGTATAAGAAAAAAAATGGTTTCCCATTACATCCCATGAAGGGACCGTGGAGAACTTCTAACAATCACTGAGCTGTGCGCTTTCCAGTTTTCACTCACTGATTAGGACCTACAGTTTTACACCGATTCCGAACGGTATTTTGAGAAGCTTTTTCATGGCTATATACTCGATAGTGTCGCCGCCATTATGCGAGGTGACCGCCGCCGAAAGAAATTTTAGGTGGTCAGAGCAGGGTTCGAACCCAGGATCTAATGTACAAGAGCCACGCACACTAACCATTGCACCACCGACGGCCAGGGTATAAGACCACATATAAAATGCTCATAGAATGGTTATTGTTTTCTGTCCATTGCACTATTTTGTGTATTGTGTATTGTGTATTTATTTTCAATTTTCCACTAGTTTTTTTATTTTTTTCTTTATTCTTTCAATACTACGTCCATATTTTGAATCAACCCCACTAATTACTTCTAAATTCAAATGACGAAGGTTGACGTAAAAAATATCATCAATTCAATGAAGCTGAAAAAAGTGGAGAATCGCAGAATCTTCAAATTGAAGAATCTTTTCATTGAGTTGATGAAATATGTTATCAGTTCAATGAAAAACAATTGCTGAACAATTATCATCGATTTGATATAACGATTTCCTTTGAGTGTATATACAGCCATTTGGGGTGTGATATTCTCGGTATCGGTAC
Organism: Phaonia tiefii; assembly: GCA_963931995.1. Taxonomy (NCBI): domain Eukaryota; kingdom Metazoa; phylum Arthropoda; class Insecta; order Diptera; family Muscidae; genus Phaonia; species Phaonia tiefii. Next base: position 75,850,747 of record OZ008371.1, on the reverse strand, counting down.
TTTTAAAGACTCCTTCAAAAAACAAACTTACAGCCAAAGTCACGATGTCGAACGTTAACGTTCGCTCTTTTTCTATGCGACAAACAGCTGATTTGGGAGCCACTAACAAGCGAGAAAACTTTTTCACTAACCGGAGAAAACATGATCTCTTACAGCCTTAAAGGAAATTACAACTTTAAACATAACGAGGATCTTAAACAACTAAATTTGAAACATATGGTAGGGCCAAACCAAAACAGAACGAGATAACTACAATTAGAATAGTTCGTTCTATAAATAGAACTTTCAAAACTTCTGCATCAGTGCGTGTAAGTAGGAAAGCAATGTGTAAGTAGCGACAACAATCGGTCTGCACACAATCAATAAATGTCTTCGGTTAGTGACTTGTGTAAAAACACACCGCAGTGGCTTAACGGGCTAGACGCTGCCCGTTAGAGAAAAAGGTTGAAACTTAGTGGAGGATGCCATAGGGTCACTCATATATGCCGCTCACAAAAATTTAGCCCCCTATCTCCACCCACAGCCCGTGCAGGGGGTGGTGCGTTTTCGCACCCGTCGGCGGTAGTGAGTACAATTTTAGTACTGGCAAGAGTTTTTTGAAAAATTGCATTGTAAAGGAAAATTCATGGACTAACGAACGAATCAGTTTCTTTTCTTCTTTCTTGCAACCAAGCTAGTCACACAAGCAGAGTTTTTTTAGACTTGAAATGACAGTGAGTATTGATTCCAGTGTTCTCTGAAAAGTAGTACTTTTGTTTTGCTTCAAATTGTTTTGATGTGTTTGATGTTTTCGTTCTCATTTATTTTTCATTTTGTTTCTAAATGAATGATCACATAAATACAAGTTTGTTTTGTTAGCAGTGAATGTAGTATTTGACGCATTCACTTTTGAAGCGAATGTATTGTTATATCATTCAAGACATTCATTACAGAGGTTTAATCCAAGCAGCCCTGTGGGCAGGCCGGCAAAGGCAATGCTATAGGGATGCTGTTATTCGTGATAACTTATCTATCTGTATGTTCGCAATTCGCAGTAAAAAAAATCACAACATTCAGTACCCTAGTAGGTAACACATCCGGCTGCAAGTGCTGAGGTCATGTGTTCGAATCCTGAGGCTTACTTACTTACTTATCCAGTCTCGGACAACCCCTGGGGGTCAGGGACCTTACAAAACGAATATAACATATTTCGTCAACCAGTTCGGTCTTTTGCTTTATTTGTCCAGTTGTCAATACCACGTGTACGCTGGGCTCGTTAACCTGATCCCTCTAGCGGAGTCATGGTCTTCCTATTTTTCGTCTTCCTTCGAATTCGATTTCGAAAACTCTTCGTGCTGGTTCGTCTTCATCCATTCTACTGGCATCGCCTAGCCAGCGCAATGGCGTTATTTTGATCCGTTTAACTATGTCAATGTCGGGATATAGCTCATACAGCTCATGGTTCGTGCGTTGCCGATACTCGCCGTTGTGCACTATAGGGCCATACATTTTTCGGAGTATTTTTCTCTCGAAGACTCCTACAGACGTTTAGTCTGCTTGCGATAGGACCCATGATTCTGCGCCATAAAGCAAGACAGGTTGAAAGAGAGTCTGGTACAGCTGGACTTTTGTTCCTCGAGAGAGGGCTTTATCTCTAAAGTGCTGGCTTAGCCCAAAATAACATCTATTCGCAAGCACAATTCTCCGCTTGATCTCAAGGCTGACGTTGTTGTTTTTGTTCACGGCAGATCCGAGGTATATAAATTCGTCCACTACCTCCAAGTTATAACGGTTATCAACGTTCACGCTTTGGTCTAATCGTTTGGAGGCCCTGTTCGTTGAAACCATTAATTTTGTCTTGTCCTCATTTACCGTCAGACCCATTTTTGCTGACTCCTTCTCAATTCTCGGAAAAATCGCTGTAACTTCTCTAATTGTGCGCCCAATGATATCTATATCATCAGCATACGCGAGCAGCATGTGCCTTTTGCTGCTGATGGTTTTATTCATGTTGACTGCAGCTTTTTTCATAATGATCTCCATTAAGATGTTAAAGAGATCGCACGATAGCGTGTCGCCTGGCCTGAGGCCTCGCGTTCGGTAAGATCCTTACCAACTTTCACTGCGGATTTGGTGTTTGTCAGGGTCATCCTGCAAAGGCGTATGACTTTTGCAGGAATACCAAGCGCAGACATTCCTTCGTAGAGTTTCTCCCGTATCGGACTATCGAAGGCCACCTTATAATCTATACATAGATGATAGGCGTCGATTGGTTTTTCGTCAGTTGTCGATTTTCCAGGCCTAAAGCCGCACTGGTATGGTCCAATCAGGTCAGCGATAATTGGTTTTAATCTTTCGCACATTATACTTGATAGAACCTTATAAATATGGATAAAAGGCTTGTTCCACGGTAGTTGGCACAGATACTAGGGTCACCTTTTTTAAATATGGGACATAGTACACTGAGACTCCAATCCCCGGGCATGCAGTCGTCTAACCAAATTTTGCTAATGCGCTGATGCATGCACCTTATCAGCTCATCCCCGCCAGCCTTAAATAGCTCCGGCGGTAATCCAACATGGCTCCTGCGGCCTTGTTGTTCTTAAGCCGGGCAATAGCTGTTCTGACCTCGTGTTAGATCTGATTCTTGACCGAAATTTTGCATAAAAGAGATCGTGAGTGCTTCATTAGCGTTCGCACATACGTATAACCAAAAGTATTTTTCTTAGCAAAAATGTACTCATTAGCGCCGACGGGTGCAAAAGCGCACAGCATGAACCTGGGCAAAACGTTTACAAGCACAAATTTGAAAAGAAAAAAAAAAAATAAATATGAGTTAAATATGGGGCGGGCTACCGATCCATATTATTAGATATTTTTTAATTATTTGTTTACTATCTGTTTTATCTGTATAATAGGGTATTTTTTTTGCATTTGGAAAAACATGTACTTGGCGATGCGTTTATCATCACGTAGATGGCGTCGTATGAAAAAACAGTCTATGTAAAATATGTAAAGGCATCCATCTTTTATCCATACCAAAAGAGAGAAATGCGATATCAATTACGAAACATTTCCTATGAATTTTCAAAAAAACTATTTTTTTGATGCCTTTTTGCACCCGTCGGCGTTAATGGGTTAAAGGAAATTACAACTGAAAACATATACAATTCAGCACAAACTCGGACCCCACTTACACCCTCTCCGATAAAATCCAAGCGAACGAAGCCAGTCACTCATTTTCGTTTCAATAACGTTCGAAACAATATCATGAAGTTGAAGTTCGCGATTTTATTTCGTACGAGAGAGAAGAGTACGATGTACCAGTATCTGCAGGTGCTGCAAAGTTGGCGTTTTTGCAGCAATATATTTTAATAACAAATTTATTATAATGCTTTTAAGCTTTTATTTGATTTCCATCTATGCAACAACCAAAATGCAAGTGACTGGTATTAACATTTTCGTTCACATAGATGACTTCGAAAATAGTTAGTGGCTTCCGATTTTGTAAACACACAACCACACAATAACATTTAAATCTAGGTATAAGAACGAAAGTGAGTGACTGGCTTTCGTTCGCTTAGGTTTTCTTTCGAGATCGTGACTTTGGGTGTTAATATTTACTGCAAAATGCAAATAAGTTTAACAGCCAAAGTCACGATGTCGAACGTTAACATTGGCTTTCTTTCTATGCGACAAACAGCTGATTTGGAAGTCACTAACAAGCGAACGAAAACATTAACAATTCAGTTAAATCGGACCCCACTTACGCTCTCTTCTACAAAATCCAAGCGAACGAGGTCAGTCACTCACTTTCGTTTCAAAAAGCGAGTCACTATCTTTCGACTTGTCGTTCGCATGGTTTTACGTGTGTTTGTGTGGTTGTTGTTCAAAGCAAGAACATAAACTTGATGTTCGCCATTTAATTTCGGAGCGAGAGAGAAGAGTACGAAGAACCAGTATATGTAGGTGCCGCAATATGGATGGAAAATGGAAATATATTTTAATAATAAATTTATTATAATGACATATTTTCTGTCCATTCTGTTTCTTCCATTGAATTCTATATAAATTGTTTTTGTTTCAAGCTTTTATTTGATTTCCAGCTATACGACAACCAAAAGACAAGTGACTGGCTTTGCCACTTTCGTTCGCATAGATGACAGCGAACATAGTTAGTGGCTTCCGATTTTGCAAACACACAATCATACAACAACATTTAAAGCCTGGAATAAGAACGAAAGTGAGTGTCTGGCATTCGTTCGCTTAGGTTTTCTTTCGAGATCGTGACTTTGGCTGTAAATTTCCGCTCAAATTTGTGTACAAAGTAAAAACACTGACGGTTGTAACTTTTGGGAAACCAAATCCAAGCCGCATAGATAAGAAATTTCGAAGATTCAGTCAAATGTACTTCATTTTTCCGACGTTATTTATGTAATATTATCATTAATGAAGTATTAAGACCTAATTTTTGAGTGGTAAATCATCTTTGCTCAACGATCGAACATAATTTAAACTCCGAATTCATTTTTTAGGTTAATAGTTGATTGCCGTCGGTAGTACAATGGTTAGTGTGCGCGGCTCTTGTACATGAGCTCCTGGGTTCGAACCCCGCTCTGGCCACCTTAAAATTTCTTTCGGCGGCGGTCACCTTGCATAGTGATGGCGACACTATCGAGTATATAGCCATGAAAAAGCTTCTCAAAATACCGTTCGGAATCGGGGTAAAACTAGTTGCTTGCTGTTTAAACAGCCAAAGTTGGGCATTTAAACTGGGATCAAGTGACCATATGATTTTGACAGCAAACAACAAGAAGAACAAACACAAAACTTCTTTAATTGTTAATGTGAACAATTATAGTCACCATCCTAGTTGAAATTTAACTCGTAGTGCAGTTAGAACTTTATTTCTGCTCATATATTTTCTAATTCCATTAAATATTTTGTATTTAATCACTTCACCTTTGTTTTGCAAATGGCGTCAGTTTGATACGTTGTAACGGTTAGCCGATAAATGTATGAATACCGGTTATTTTTCGTAGCATTTGCCACTGTTGCCACATGGTAGTAAGATTATTTGACAAAGCACTGAAAAACTGTTTTCGTATTTAAAGTCAGATCAAACATAAATCAAAATCTACTGATTACCAATTTAAATAACCAGTAAAAAATTAAGCCTAAGAGCTACAAAAAATCTGCAAATCTTTGAAAAGAACAATTCCATTACTCTCGTTAATCACGTCAAAATAATGCTAAATATAGCTTGGGAAATTTGAATTGGCAACACTGGTTTTAATAAATCGATATGTTGATCATACCCGCGTGGCCCAGTGACACTTACAAATAAGAATTGTCGTAATTTGTGGAGATATGCATGAAAGATTTAGCTGTTTCTGCGGAAATCAACAATAATAATAAATCAGAGTTTTAAAATTTGCATAAATTATTACGTTTTACATCGGTGATAAATAAGATTTTTGTAATATTTATAATTAACCGCAAAACAACAAATAATTGTCACCACATTATGCGGCATAAGCCGATGATTAAACTTTTGTAAATCGAAAACAACAGACAATAAGGACGACACACGCCCGCACATGCGCAAACACACAAACTCACATTTGGATGTCCATGTGAATGCATTTGTATCTCTGTGTGTGTGGGTATGGGGAGCGAGTTACAATCAGAAAAGACAAAAATAAAACAAAACAATTAGTGTAGCATTAACATTTTATTTAACCTTTTTCAGTTTGCACTCTGACAAAAACGAATCAAGCAGAATGCAGTCAAGTTCCTGCTGCGCTGCTGCTGCCGTTGTTGTTTGGCGAGGTGTCGAAGTGGTTATATTTATTAAATATTCAATATGACTATTTATTTTCTGATAGCGGCTAATTGTTGCGAGTTATGTGGCAGCTTAAAATTAGTTTTTTTTTGTTTTTCTTCTGCTGCTACCCATCTGCATATATTTCGGATAACAAAATCTAACACAGCGACGCCGAAAAGTCAGCAACATTTAATTTGAATTAGTTTATTGTATTTCCATTTTTTTCATGTCTTTAGATTTGAGTACTCAGTAGTAACTCAGTTACATAAAAAATATATTGCTAGCGTTTAAGTTACGGAAATAAGTCACAATAAAGGCTAGAAAATTATTATAAAATATTATATAAAAATTGCAATCGACATTCACATGTTAATATAATAATCGTTGAAATGTGTTCACAGGTGATTTATTTTAGGACATTTAGAATTTTTGTTTGAGATTGCCAAATATATCAACATCTCGCAAGGATAACAGTAGATATGTCTTGTAATTTTGTTTTAGGCGTGAATATCCCCAAACATTTTTTGTGCACTTGAAGAGACACAATTCGCCGCCTTATGCCACATACAATTGTTTAACAATTGAAACTTTAAAGCTCACCTTCTTAGATATTTTGAACGTGTAAAAAAAGAGTGCCCTAAATTGGATAAAATCAATACATTTCTCCAACAAAGCTGTGAATATGCAGAAGAGATGGAATGCGACCATGGAGTGAATGTTTTGCGGAAGGAGCATATAAATTGAATGCTTCTCCAGAACCACCACATGTACCTATTTTTTTTGTATTTAATAAAAATCGTTTAAAGATTAAATGTTTAATATACAATAATAGTTTAAGAAACCAGGACATTAGTTCCGATTATGAATCCAAATTCTAAAAAATTTAATTTTTTATAGATATAAGTGTGTATCTGCGAAACCTCGAATAAAATCGCTTTAAAAATATAACATTTTATTTTTTTTAGCGTCGTCGCAGGGGGTGGAGGTTTCATGCTTTTTTTAATTAACTTGATTACATACTTAATCAATATTTTTGAAAAAAATCAAAAAATTTTTAATCAAATTTACAAATTTTTTAATTGAAGCTTTTTTTGACAAATTTACAAATACCTTTAATCAATATTATCATTTTCGTGGTTACACCAAAATCAATTAAAAAATTAATCAAATAAACAAATATATTAATTGAAATTGATTTTTATTTTTTTCTGTGTAGCTAGGCTTGTCTGGAGCCGTTTCGCTATTTTTACGAAATGAGACAAGATTGTCAAATACTCCCGAACTCAAAGCACAATATGATAGAGTTCTAAAGGAATATGAAGCAAACTGACACAGCCACTTCTAGCTCCTCCTACTATTTTCCAAATCATGCCACCCGCCAAAGTTGAATATATTTTGATCTAGTACACATTTTTAAGTTCTGAAAAAAAACCGATTCGTACACTGGGCGATATTTCAGAAAATTTCCAAACTTGCCTAGTTTTTGCTTTTATCGATTTCAAAGAAAAGGAAAATTTTGGTTTTTTCTATTTATTATTTATTTTGACATAGTTGCTCATAATGCGCACAAAAAAATTATATCTTTGTGGCATTACAGATGCTTGCTATTTTCAAATTTTGAAAATCGAAAAATGTTGATATCTTTTTTCGAATTTCTTAAACGGTATCTCATTCAGTTTTCGAGATGTTTCATTGGTATAAAGTGTGATTAGTTTGCTCTAATATACCGGCTAAGTTTTATTTAAACCAATTACTCTTGGGTAGTACCAGATATTTATAAAAATATAGTATGTGTTTTAAAAAAATTTTGAAATTTCTAATTTGGACCAACATATTTTCTTTGCTTCTAAAGCGTCCACTGAATATGATACACCGTTGGAAAGGCGGATCTGTTCCCAATTTCGCAGTGTAACTTTTGCTGCCGCTCTATTGAACACAGAGAAGAATATGATAATTTAATGAAAAAATTTAGACTTTTTAGGGCCTAAACGTGAATAACAATTTTTTCCTCAACAGCTTTGAAAACGTAGGTACACAGTTTAAAAGGTGATAGAATTCTCTTTGGAACTCTTGTACTTTTTATACTAATCGGATTTCATTGGCCGGAGTTATGTCCCAAACATCCCTTACAACACAACGTTTAGCATATAAATAAAATTCCTGCTGTTGAATTGAATACAAGTGACACTGTAATTCATCAAAAGGCAAACATATAAATAAATTCGTCTCAATGACAGCCGTGGACCATTATCGACCCTGCTTAAATTTTTGAACTTAAACCATTCTTGAAATAACTCCGAGTACTATATCCCAGCAATATTTTCTGAAAAAATTAAATATAAAATGTTGGGGTAACGCGGGGATTCGAGTTTCTTTTTATTATGAAATATGCGTATATTAATTAACTAACACAATATAATTTTTAGACTGCAATCACCTGCATTTTTTTGCAGGCACACCTATTTTTATGTTTCTGATCAAATACAAGTGTGTAATTTATTCAATTTGGTATTACCAGGCCACTGAAATACTAATTTAAGTGAACAGTTTTGGACGCTGTAATATAGTTTGGTTATTAAATATTGGATTCAAACGATATTTTTGAAAATTGTTAGATGTAAAAATTTGAATAAATTCGCGTTAAATGTGAAGTGTGAACCACTGTGCGTCGTATGGTGTTTAATGCCTCCAAACGTTATTTTAATGTAGAAAGCCTTGATGACTTCATGTTTACCGGACCCGTACTTCAGGCTGATCTGACTGTTTTAATCCTCATGTGGAGACTTTCGATACGTATTCAATACGGACATTGAAAATGCTTCGGTGGCGGCGTAGGGACCTGTGAAAACCGGTGGCTGCGACTTGGTCGGCTAACTTGGTGGCGACCAGGTTGCTTCTGTGCATTGTTCAATTCTTAGGATATTTGACTTGCTGCTGTTAGAGTTGTAATTGGTGCTGTAGTAACCTTTTAGGAAATGATTGTTTTTATGCAAAATTCAAACTGTTGCTTAACTCCATATGATAACTCATGGGAAATTAAGCTGACTGTCATTAGGAAGTATTCTGATTGAAGTTGTAGGTAGTTTATAGTTTTTGATTGTCGTGGTTGCAACGTGTGTTGTAAACTATATAAAAGATTAAACAAGAAGTTAGTCACCGCCGAACCTCGCCGCCTCTGCACCGATTTTTACGTAATCTGGCAGCGGCGCGGCAAAAAGCTCAAAATCGGCGACGGCGCAAAGTGGGGATGATGACGGCGCAACTTTTAATGTATTGTTCTGATCATTTGTGAATGTGCCAGACATTTGTCGAGGAGGAGTCAAGCTTTTAGAGTATTGTATTTACTGGGACCTTATATCCACATAGTTGGTGTTATTTAGGGTATCAAATTTGGCCACTTTGGTGCTGTTGCAACTTTCAAAGCTTGAAACTTCTACATTTATTGGCCGATTTCAAAGACTTTGGACCTTGAAGAATCTACTATGCAAAATTAACAAAAAATACTCCTAGTGTTTTGGAATATATTTAATATCGCCAATTTTTTCATTGAATTTTTTCAGATTTTAGTTAATAACTCGGCCGATTGAGGTAGAAGAATATTTCCAAGAAAACTACTAAATTGGGAACACTTCAATACACAATGCACTGTCAAAAAGTAAAGTTATCTCGAGGCGTTTGGAAATGCCTTCCTCTCAAATTTGGATTTTTTTTCAACATGTAAAATCACAAAATTTTCTCGAAAAGGTTCATTCGGTAATTTCTTTAGTTTTTCCTAAGAAACCTAGACAAAGTTTTAATTTTTTTGTAGAAGAAACGACTTTGGCAAATACAGTTAAATTAGAATTTTGATCATTTGGAAATGCACCCTACAGTCAACGTTCTCTGAACCAGTGCAATTTTTGAACAAATTTTTCAATTTCGATGTTTGGAAAAAAATTTCGCTTGGGGCGTTTTATATATTTTGTATCTTTATTGTAGACTGAAATGTTCTTAAATTCACGCCAAAATATAAATAGATCCTATGCGTAAATGAGCGAGCACAGGAGAGCTTAATATGTAAAAAATTACGAATTTCCATAGGAGATTGTTTGAGATTAAAAGTCATGAAGTTTTTTTTCTATTGGGAAAAAAATTAATTGAGTTTAATTGACCGTGGAATACACTACACACATAAAAACATTAGTAAGACACCATGAATATGTACTTCTATACTTTAAATCAAATAATCACACCAAAGATCTTAAACTCTTCGTATATTCGATCATTTCCTTCCCTTCTCATATTGTGCAGAATTGTATTGATTGATTTCGTGGTTCAGTGCGGTATTTAAGATCGAAAGCCAAGTGTAAGCAATATTCAATAAATCGTATTCATGACTGAAACCGTGATAGTTTCAATTGAAGACCATCTTTATTACTTGCGTCTCCACAATTCACAATTTTTCATCATACATTTTTCATACATTCATAGATACCTTTCCATCGATAATAGTTAAATGTAATTCAAAGGACAGTCTTATTAGTCTTCCACGATATTGGAACTTAGAGCAGCGATTGGCTCAATGCTATCAACCACCAGCCTTTGGGTTGTATTTCGATCTTCCTTTACGTATTCAAAAGATTGGACAGCAAAAACACTGGGAACCAGGTTTTTAATTAATAAATAGATTTTGAAACGAAGATTCAATTGAAGATGTTGGTGAGTCACTTTCACATTGTCATTAAGCGCATTTTTATTGGTACAAATGAAACCAAAAAATTATTGAATTATTAAAAATTTATTAAAATTTTCAGCCCGATTCTGAATACTCCCCGGGAGATAATTCCCGGGGAATTATTTTTTCCCGGGAATAAAATCCTCCTATTCTAAACAGACGGGGAATAGAATAATAAGGGAGAGAGAATTGCGAATTTTCGAAGTCAGCTGTTTGGCTTTATGACGTTTGGTTTTGGTTGTTAAATGCAAATCATTTTAAGCAAATAAAACTTAATTAATAATCAAAATAAGTGAAAATGTACACCACAGCCTTGAGAATGGCAGCAGAAGAACGACCGGGAGTAGGAGAAGCAACAACAAACGTTTGCAAGGAGATAGTTACGTGATGCGACGAATTTACTGGAGCTGCCGCAAACTTTGTAAGTAAATATGGGAACATACATTTTTACTTGGCTAAACTCTAGTTCAGGGGCATTTCTTGGAATGGAACAAAAATTTTATCATCAATATAGATTTTTAAGAGGAGCTGAAATATATATATTTTTTTGTACGATCGGCCCATCTTCATGAGATATGGGCTTGCAAAGCTTGAGTGTATAGTCGGCTATATCTCTGAAACTACTTTTCCGACGTTGTTGAAATTTATGTCATTAGAAAGGCCTTTTTAAACTCCACAAATGCGGTTAAAAATATTTTACTTTTTATTAACCCATTGTGGAATAATTTAAAAAAAAAGATTTTATAACCTCACTTTTTTCTTTAAAATCATTCTTTTTCAAAAAAACCGTAGTGTTACTACGTTTTTTCTACATACCGGTAATAGAGAAGATTTCAGGCTTTCTTTCAAGGTATAATACGGCTCAGTAGCCCTTTAACGACCGGGGATATAAAAAGTTCATGTTTTGTAATCAAACTTTCAACATAATATGAGGAACTGTTTTCATAAAAATATCAAAAATTATTTTAAAACAATCGCGCGATTTTACTGATTTTGCCACACATCGTCTTAAGGTACAGAGGGAATTTGTAGGGGGAATTTGAGCCAAGGTGAAATATAAATTTAACGATTTTCAAAAATGTATTTCCATTTCAACGTTACGGAAAAGAGATTAAAAAAAGGGCGCTGGTCCATATTTTCCGAAATATAGACCTCCAAAGCTTGAGTATATAATCGGACATAAGTCAGCCATTTATTATCCGATCAGTACCATTACAAAGGCCTTTTTAAACCCTATAAATCTGTGTATAAACATTTTTATCTATATTAACCAGTTGGTGCGAGTGCGAGTCCAACACCCGATTCGTGGCTTTGGCATAGTATTTTTGTGTTAAATCGCGTGATTTTTTGTAAATAATTTTTTAATTTTGGTGCAAAAAGTGGCAAATGTATTCAAAACTTTCAACTTAAATGTCTCCGGTCCTTGAAGGGTTATTGGTGAGAATTATACATTAAAAAAGGCAAAAGTCTTGTCTATTATCGGAGTCTACCAAAAAACTACCAATTTTTTGAAATAATAAATTTTTATTAAAAAAGGGAGGTTAACAAATATTGTTTTTTAATTAACGCCCAATGGATTAATAATAATAAATATGTGCATACACAGATTTATAGAATATAGAAAGACCTTTGTAATGATACTCATTTCTACTAACTTTGATAACCTCTTTTAAAACTTTTGAACTCAGTGCAGACGCTTTTCTCGGTGGTGAAATTTTGGTGTAGATCTGAGAGTTGGTGCTAAACTACATTTATTCCGTAGAATAATGCCATAATATTGATGAAAATAAAAGTAATTATTTAATTTTTTATAGAAAATATTAAATACTTACATTTTTGCGCAGTACTCCCTAGCAATTTGTTGGGGGAATTACTCCCAAAAGTTGTTTTCACATTCTCCATTTTATTGACATTTAGAATACCTACTTTTTTCCCGGGGAAAAATTTCCCTTTTTCGAAGTTCGTTTAGAATAAGGGAAAAGGGAATAGGGAAAAAACTCCCAGAGAGATTTGATTAAGAATAGGGGAACAGGGAATAGGGAAAAAACTCCCAGGGAATTGCTATTGAGAATTGGGCTGTTTATATTTGTAACGTGGTTTTGTCTAGGGCTGAGGTAAGCTCAGCCATGTCCAGAGTCTTTCGTTAGGATCCACCAAACCTTTCGAAATAAGAACAGAATAGTTTCGAATTCAGATTCTTTATTGATATTTAATTTACAAAGTAATTTGATCTACAGGAATAACATCAACTGCTTCACTCGGTGGGAACACTCCTCTTAGCTTGAAATCACTCGTCTTGATTGACAACAGTCTTCCGGGGGCACTTATCTTGGCTTAACACTCTTCTGGGGGCACTTATCTTGGCTTAACTCTCTTCTGGGGGCGGTTATCTTGGCTTAGCACTCTTCTGGGACAGGTTGGATGATTCGGGATGATCGGGCACTTAGTGCGTCGCACCTACGACTTTTCGGATTCGCTGCGTAGATCGGTATCGGATATGCGGGATGCTGGCTCGGTATGTGCTTTACATGTCCGGTTAGAACAGTTCGGTATCGGTTATCGTCGGGTGAGATACATAGGAACAGTGAGCCGAAACTCCTGTGTAGGAACAGTGAGCCGAAACTCCTGTGTAGGAACAGTGAGAAGAAACTCCTGTGTAGGAACAGTGGGCCGAAACTCCTGTGTAGGAACAGTGAGCCGAAACTCCTGTGTAGGAACAGTGAGCCGAAACTCCTGTGTAGCAAATGTATTTTCACCGTCTTTACTAAAGAACGGATCCCAAAATGTGCTCCTGTCCTTTGCAGAACTAGAGCCCCAGGCAAAATGCTATAATCTTGTCTGGTTGTTCGCTCGGAGGCGACGACTTGAGTCTAGTCAACCTCAACACTAAGTACCATTGCTGTAGTGACGCAAATGAGAATTGCATCCAACCACTCATTCTCGTGTGGACATTAAACTAGTTCGCTGCTAATATGTACACAACGTCGACAGAGCTTGTGTGTTGCCAGTGAGTGTGATTGTTCGCGGTGGTTGGTGCGACTGATGGATGTTGTGTATGCTTAGGTGATGGGTAGACCAGGGATGTATGCGGGTGGGAATGGCGGTGAGTGTTTGGTATTATGTACGGACGGATCATGACGTCACGTTACATATTATTAAAAATTATTGAAAATCTCTCTCAGATCCACTTTTTTGTTTATATTGTGAAAACCCAGATGATCCATTACAACCCCATTTGCATATAAAAGTCAAGGATTTGCCAAGTTATTCTACAGAAAATTCTGATAAAATTCTGGAAAAAAACAGAATTGGTGAAATCAAATAATTACAATTCTGTGAGTAAAATTTCTGAAATTTAAACATTCATTTCGTTAAATTGAAGAGAAAGGCTTGAAATCAAAATACTTTATTTTCTAGATATTCAAATTATTATCAGCTAATCAGCTAAATGTTTCACAGTTACTTCAAATAAAACTCTTCGTTATTGAATTAGTAAAATCAGTTCAAACTTTAGAATTTCTAACCTGCTCCGATTTGTTTAAAATTTATCTCGAAATATATGATTTTTCAAATCAAACTTTTCATTCTAATGAGTTCCTTATGACGTCACAGCCAACGAGAGAATTTTGTTTTAGATGATACTTAGGGATCTTCGATCGATACTAATTCGCATATGTAAATTGCATAATTCAATTTTAATATAAACGGTTGATATAAATTAACGCACAGCAGTTAGGCAACTAATCATGAACTTGTCACGGAGTCATGCCAGTGAGTGTGCTTAACAGAACTGTCTATTATTCCAACAAAACCCAACCATTTTTCAATTAGAAAAATATTATTGACCTTGTAAGCTTGTAGTATGAATTACTGATACATTAACTATAAACCAACGAAATTGGTCATAGAATTCAATATAAAAACGGTAATATTTGTTCAAAAATATTCCAGAAAGCAAATTGAGTTTAAATTAAATTGTAAACACTTGAAAATTGTAGGAATTAATTGAACAATTTATCAATTTGTTTCCTCAATACTTAAAATTTTTTTTTATAAAAGCCAGAAATATTTCTTTAATTTGACGAATTTTCAAAAATTTATGAATAATATTTCGAATTGTAATTCGATAATACATACATAAAATTATTTAAAGCAAGGAATGATTTTGCTGAATCAAAGATTGACAAATAAAATTCTTTGAAAATAAGAATTAAAGCTTTGTAATATTTACAAATGTTTTTTTGAAACTAATAAATTAGTTTTAAGTTTTAACAAAAACTATAGGATGAAAAACAACACATCTTGTTTTGTTACATCAGATAAACTATTTCTATGACTGAAAATTATACAAAAAATTCATTGAAATCGGATGCGGCATTGTTCGATGTCGTGGAAATTTTTTTTCTGTGAACACATATTTCGGACGGCAAAATTTTGCCTCTGGTGACTTGCAATACTGTCGTGGGTGGTAAAAAGTCGCAATATTTTTCAAAACTTTTCTTAGACTTTCATATTTATTGCTCGAGAGCCCTAAGTTAAGAACCAGCGCCAGTGAGTCTATCTCGGTAAAGTCTCCTTTAGATTTTCCAGTGGGTATACATTCTACAATTCGTTTTATTCTTTTCGGAGAGTTTGTTGTTAACGGGCAACGAAAAATCGCCAAAAAAATATGAAATATTGCCCAAAAAGTCCCATAAAAATGTGGGCTTAATTTCATATAAAATATAAATTATTTCGTAAATTGTGGACGATTTTTCATATCAAAAATTACCCAAAATGCGTTTTTGAAAAATTGCCCATTTGGATGTTTTTCATATAATTAAATATTATTTAAATTATTCCGGCTAAAAATGTTGGCAAACCTACAAAAAAAAAATAAATTAAATCTATAACAAGTACTAGATAAACCAAATCTCAAATCTCATGCCTTTACTCTGTTTTAAGTTGTAACCCATTTTTCTCCACAAATTCAAATTAAATAAAATTGTTACAGGAACGAAAAGAATGTTGTTGCAGCAACGAAATGAAAAATTGTCAAAGAAATCATGTATGAAATTGTTCGTTGCAGCGACTACCAAATTGTCGGATATACGACACTTTTCACTATAGCAATATAAAAACATTATCATCCATGCGACGAAGCGCTTTTCTTTCAATGTATAATCACCCACATCTCAAGTATTTATAATTTGATCTGGTTGAAATTACAAATGTCTTTCTATATTCTATAAATCACTGCATAAACAATCTTCTGTAAGTTATATACTTATATATAACACCCTGTAGGGTTTCACAACCCAAATACTATCTTGTATATTTTAGTACCATTGTATGCCACGCAATAAGCTGAAATGAAACCACATTTGTAATATTACGATCACTACTAATATATTCTTCGTCTAATAAAGTTCTTGTTTTCTCATATGCTTAGGGTAGTAGTTTAAAAGTCCCGAAAGTGAACGTAAACGCAAAAGCCAACGCGAACGCCAAAGTCAAAAAATGGTAGTTTATATATCACTTCGCGCTTGCGTTTGTTTACTAATGCTGTCACTGTCATACAAAAACGATGTACAAGTAGACAGTCAAAATTTCTCTTCACTCAAATGCCGACAAACAAAACGAGTGAAACCCTAGTACTTCTCTACTCTCTCTCTTACTCTCTTCATTGAAGATTTCAATACACGAGCAGCTTTTTGATAGTGTTACTGTATATAACTATAAAAATTCCAACCATATTGAAGTAAAATTACATAAACTATGCAGAAAGTATGAAATAAGCAAGATATTACGCGAGAGAGAAATACGTTTGAGTGAACTCCTAGTACTTTTTGGTTCTCTTTTACCAGGGTTGCCAAGTTGCGCACATCTTCTGGTCGTCTAATTGTAAATCGTCTTTGTGTCATATGCAAAAACGATGTACAAGTAGACAGTCAAAGTCAAAAGTCTCTTCACTCAAATGCCAACAAACACAACGAGTGAAACCCTAGACATTTTCGGTTCGCTCTCTTACTCTCTTACTCTCTTCATTGAATATTTCAATACACGAGCAGGTTTTTGATTGTGTTATTGTATATAACTATACACATTCTAACCATGTTGAAATAAGATTACATAAACTATGCAAAAAGTATGAAATAATCAACATATGACGCGAGAGAGAAATGCATTTGAGTGAATTTCTAGCACTTTTTGGTTCTCTTTTACTAGGGTTGCCAAATTGCGAACATCTTCTGGTCGTCTAATTCTAGATCGTCTTTGACATATGCGGTGTATAGAGTTGCCAAACTAAAATAAACAATTATAGATCAGAAAAAGTTATCTTGAGTGAAATGCTCAGAATGAAAAAGATTAAAAAATGTAGCTCTATTTCAGTAGATTAACAGATTTTAAGATTGCTATTATTTATAATACTGCAAATACCAACAATATTCACATAAAATGTCTAAAAAAAACTTATACTATTTTGGGGTTCAATGTCCAATAAATTTCCCCATCTATATTAAATTAGTTGTCTTTTCAAAAACACGTGCCATTTGGCGGTATGTGTAGATTGTAATTTATTAGTACTTTTGTTTATTATTGTCAATATCACAACTGATGTCTATAATTTTTAAATATAATTATAATAGTTTTGCAACGCATTATTTATTTGAACGTTCCATTTCAAATTTTATTATTGTAAATAAGAATTTCAGTGCGTAAACGAAATAATTTTGAAGTATTTAAAAAAAAGTTTCGAGCTCTATCCGTCGAATGAATTTCAGCCAAAATTGACAACTACTTATAAGCAATGAAATGCAAAATACTTCCATCTGCCTATTCTCGATCGAAATTTTTCTTTAAATTTGTAATTTCTTCAACTATCGCGAAGAATTGTGGCGTGTTCAATTTGACAGCTGAAGTAATCAAAAACGTTGTGCTGCGTTTTATAAACTACCCATTAAATACGTAACTCAACGTAGGTAGTCACCGAACAGCTGTAACGTTTTATAAACTACCAAAACGACAAAAGTAACGCGAAGTGACTGATTCAGGACTTATAGAATACCACCCTTAATCTGACCTTTTACTTATGTACGTTGTATCCAAAATAGGTTAACGTATAATAAGTCAAGATTAAGCACGTTGAGTTAAAGTTTTGCTCGTGATTGTATAATTATTATTATAATGACAAGTTCTGTACAAATCGAAAATCTATGTGGATACAACTGTGCAAGTTGGTCGGTCCACATGAGGAGTCTGCTGATCACGTTGGACTACTGGAATGTCGTTGATAGTAGTTGTCCATATCAGCAACATCTGACGAAAAGGCATTATGGAAAGCAATAGATTTGACAGCCCTGGCAACAATTACCCTAAGCATAAAGGCGTCGGAGTTAATACACATGAAAAAATACAAGACTGCTAAGGAAGCATGGGACAAATTAAGTATCATTTATATCGCCAAAAGTCCAGCCAGAAAGGTAAATTTAGTTAAGAGATTGGTTCGTTTCAAAATTCAAGATTCGATAGGATACCAGCAACAAATAAATGAGTTTTGCGGTTTAGTGGAGTCGCTTGAAGAAATTGACGTGTCAGTCCCGGATGACTTTAGAAGTATATTGTTGATGTGTAGTCTCCCCGACGAATATGAAAGTTTTATTGTCGCCATGGAGAGTAGAGACAAATTGCCTACTCTAGATCAATTGAAGGTAAAGGTTTTAGAAGAACATCAGCGTTGCGGTGAGACGGCATCTGTTAGCGATGAACACGTTCTTGCGGCGAATTCAAAACGTAAACAGAAGTATAAGCCCAAAACCATAGATAAAGAGCGTAGTGATCATCAGCGGTACAAAAATGTTCAATGTTACTCTTGTGGTAAAAGAGGTCACATCAAATCAAACTGCAGTAATAGAAACAGCGACAACAACAGAGCGATGATAATGAGCGTAAGAGAAGAACCATACCGTGACTCAAGTGATATCGAGTGGGTTTTTGATAGCGGAGCATCATCACATATGAGCGGTTCAAAAAGCTTGTTCTCTTCCTTAATCCTAAAAAGATAACCTTATTTTTTATACATAAAAGATAACCATATGTCTTAAAGACGTAAGCTAGTTTGAGGTCTAATTAGTAAAGGTTCCAAAATGTTTTAAAACAAAATTCGTTTCAAATTAATAAGATTAAGTCTTGCTCTATATAAAATGCTATCTAAAGAAAAGTCCTCAAATTTTAAACTGCAAAACGGACGAACAGTATTCCCCTTAAAATCAAAGAAATAAATAAATGCTTATTTGTCATACGTCTCAGGGACATACATAATCTCACTAGGGTTAAGAAAACATACACAGAAAGTGATAATGGCATCAGGTGACTGTGTAAATGCAGAAGGTATAGGTAATGTAAAACTCAAATCGGAATACACCGACATTATTCTATGAAATGTTCTCTTCGCGCCAAAGTTAAATGCAAATTTTTTATCAGTGCATAAAATAATTGAGCATGGAAACGTGGTAAAGTTTACGAAAGAGTGAGTTTATGCAAATTCAACAGAAGGCCAAATAATTTTTGAATCTCAATCAAAAAATTTAATATTTATTACGAGATTCAATGAGGCAGAACATGTGATGATGATTTCGGAAGATGGTGACAATGTACGGTTGCATAGAAGATTTGGCCATTTGAACTACAATGAACTTCAAAAAAATGGTATGGTACGTGGTCTGAATATGAATCCAAGAAATAAGTTATCGTGTTTGACATGTGCTATGTGCAAAATGACTGTGCAGCGTTTTCCGAAGTTTGGTGAGCGTTTCACACATAATCCGCTGGAGTTAGTGCATTCGGATATATGCGGCCCAATGAGGGTGATAAGTGCAGGTGGTTCCCGATATTTTATATCATTTATCGATGACTTTTCCCGTGTTACGACGGTACTTTTTGAAGTGAAAGGCAGAAGCTTTCCAGGCATTCAGAGATTTCAAGGCAATGACAGAGAGACAGACTGGTTTCAAGTTGAAAATTTTGCGTAGCTACAACGGCAGTGAGTATAAATCTAACGAATTTCAAAAGTTGTTGTCGTCTGCAGGTATTGAACACCAGACAACCGTGTGTTATACTCCTCAACAAAATGGCATTGCCGAAAGGTTAAACAGAACGCTAGTGGAAACGGTGCGGTGTATGCTGCTAGATTCAGATCTTCCTAAATCATTATGATTTGAAGCGCTAAATACCGCCACATATTTGAGAAACCGTTGCTCAACTAAAGTTTTAAAGGATATGACACCTTATGAATGCTTGTTTGATAGAAACCCTACAGTGGTGCATCTTCGATCATTTGGGTGTAATGTTGTGGCACTGGATAAAAGCCTGGCCGTTCTAAGTTAAACCCGAAAGGCAAAAGGTATACATTCGTTGCGTACGCACACCAATCGAAGGCGTACCGGTTATACGATGCAGACAGTAGAAGCATAACTATTGCCAGAGATGTTGTTTTCTTCGAGAATGATTTCACCAAATCGAAAAATTGTTAAGACAAAGAAGTTGCAGATGGGGAAGACGAGTGGTTCAATGTCGACGTGAAGATTTGTAAGAGTCCGACTATACCACTAAATGATGAAGTGAATGCAGAGGTAGACGAAGTCGAGAGCGAAGACTCTATAGACGATTTTGCGCCTGCTAATGGCGGAGAAAAGCGAAAAGGGGGAAGGCCTCAAATTATTCGAACTGGCAGAAGAGGTCGTCCGCGAAAACTACGTGTTGTAGAAGCACCAGCAACCGTAAACGAATTGGTGGTTTTAGAAGGAGACCCAACTTCAGTTAATGAAGCGTTGAAATGCGTAGCAAAATGGCTGATGCAACGAATGAATAAGTACGGAATTTGATATTAATTTATGTTTTTTTATAAAACTTACTATTTTTAAAATTTTTTAGAGTCGAGGTTGGATATGGAGGAGAAGGACAAGGTTGGGTATGGAGGAGGAATTGACTTGGCTTATCATACAATTCACTAATTAAATAAGCAACAATCAAGCATCTTCATCAGCTGATTGGCATCAGCAGTGAAACGCATCACAGTTGCGCACCAGATGCTCTGCAGTGATGCATTTCCGAAAACGCCCTTATTGGAAGAATGGCAGATGGCCAATTGTAAACCATCACATACACCTTTTGCAGCTGGTACTGTGCTGACTAAATGCAAAAAAGATGGTTGTAATGGCTATGAGGTGAAGAAATATCAGTCTCTTATCGGATCGGATATGGCACCAGATATTTCTCATATTGTTTCAAAACTGTCACAGTTTAGTACTCATCCCGAAAAAGAATATTTTGTTGCTGCTAAACATGTTTTGCGATACCTTAAGCAAAACCCAAAAGGTGCGTTGTCTTATAATACTACTCATGGTTTGGTTTGCTATACGGATGCTGACTGGGGATCCGATGTGGTGGATCGGAAGTCTTACAGTGGGTTTCTTGCTGACGGTCCGATAACATGGGAATCGAAGAAGCAGAAAATTGTGTCTCTCAGCTCCATGGAGGCTGAATATATATCTATGTGCAAGGAACCAAAGAGATTATTTACCTCAGAAGTTTACTCACGGAAATCAAACTTGATGAGTATGTCAGTATGCCTACAACGATAAAATGAGATAACCAGAGTGCCCACTTTTTGGTACAGAATCCTTCTACTCATCGAAGAAGCAAGCATATTGACATTAGATACCACTACATTGGAGATAAAAAGCAATAATAAAAATATTAATATAAAATACTCATAACTATCCCTTCAAAGATCGGAGATATTTATGTTCAAAATTTTCAATCTTTTTAACACCAAAGCTAGTTCTCCCATAGCACAAAATAAGAAAAGTCCTTCCTCTATTTAGTCGCAGCTCCTTTGATTACACCTGTATTAGACGCAGTTGTATCAAAACAACAAGCGACAATATTTTCTTCCACATTCCATTCAAATAAAAGTCCGTACATTGCATCAGCCATTTCTGATCCAGTTGCAGCTGACAACTTCGGAACTCCAATTAATTGTTCGCCGTTACTGTGAGTAATAATAACCGGAAGTCGTTCTACCTTATCGTGACCAGTTATTTCTGGCAGTAACTTTCCATCCCAATGCAAAACACCGCGATCTATCTGTTATAATAAAACTTATCATGTAACACATTTAAATTTTTTTTCAGTAGTCTGTAATGCACTTACCTTAAAATTCTCTTTAATTTCTTGTGATTTTTTAAGTCGATTTAACTGTCGTTGTCGTTGCAATGATGTACGATTGATTTGAAAATTTTTATCATCCAGTTGCGTTTTTTGGCAAAAAACTAAAAAAAAATTATAGTCACTTTTTTAAAAAAATAATTTTTTTAAAATTTTATTGTTAAAACTCCTACAGTTGTTGGATCGTTCTGAAATTTTTACTATTTGATAACAAGATCAAATCAAATTAATTTGTAAAATTTCATGGAAATTTACTAAAAAATGACGATTTTCCAGCGCATACAAAATATTAGCTAAAATGCAAAAATTTCAAGACTTTAGGCGCTTTGAGCGACCTCTAAATCTCCTTAGATTAACCCAAAACTTTGTATTTCTTGGTTTTTTACCTATTCGCATATTTCTAGGGGGTGAGGTCGAGAGTTTGGACAATTTTTTTTTAAGGGCCACCTTAATATACACAGACTAATTTGTACCTTTACCAGCACGTTAATCTAGCATAACCTATAATTCATGTGCAGCATCGTTCGTACTTCTCTGACAAATTATTCTTTTATAAACAACATTAGTGGGTGCAGTAGCCGCCTAATGCGAGTTCAAACCATATCAATCGACATACAATTTCAATCAATGACGTTTCAACACTTTACACTGTGATATAGTAATTAATTTAATCTGTTCCCCATTTCACTTCATTCCTTTCCTAATTTATAATTTTTTAATATGTAAAGTTTTAATCTGTTTATTCATTCTATCATAATTAATATAATTCATAACTGCTAAATAGTAATTTTTCATTATTTTTTTATTCGTTTCAATCCGATTTATATTTTTTGTATATTTAGTTAATTACTTCTATTATTATTTTTTTGTAGTCCCGGGAGAAAGTATGTTTCTCATACACCATATGGTTTTAAAACATTATTTTACACTAAACCTGCAAAGTGTGTATCAGTGTTTTTATCATATTGTCCTTTATCAAAATCATTCAATGTAATTAAAAATGCTCAGTACTAAATTAAAATTATATTATTGTTTCAACTTTGATCGATAAAAAGCTAAATCTGAACACCTATTCATTTTAAAAGAATAGGCCATTTCGTAAAGGAATCAAATCAAACCCACCCAACTTATTTTTTTTGACTATATTACTACCTTATGAGGTCAGACGTTTTACACATATTAATTAAACAAACAAATTAAACAAATTTCACCATATTCTTCCAACTGGCTCTATCCTTCGCCTTTTCTCGCTAGTTGGTAACACCAAGGATACGGAGGGATTCTTCTGCTACAGTCTACACTATCTTCCACTATCATTACCTCCTGATCTTCAGCGGAAAAATCTGAGTTGAGTAGTGCTGAAAAGTGGTCTCTCCACATTTTGAGCACACACTGCATCTCAGTCACCAGATTCCCATTCTCGTCCTTGCAGGAGGGCAGCCCATTATTAGGCCCGTTATTCGACCTTCTTACCCTCTGCAAAAACATTCGGGACTCACCATTCATCCTGCACATTTCGGTTCTTTCACTCTCTCTCTGCTCCCACTGCCATTTTTTTCGCCTAAATAGTTGGTTTTCCTCCCTTCTCAGCTTCTTGTACCGCTCACTCGCAGCACGCGTTGTAACTGGCTGTTTCGTTGCCATACATGCAGCCTCTTTTCCGTCAGTTGCAATGCGACATTCTTCGTCGTACCATGGCTTATCCTTCTGCGGTTTTTGATAGCCAAGTTCAGTCCTTGCAGCGGTTTCCAAAGAATAGGATATGTGCTTCTACTGCACATCTGGGTTTTAGGGAGGGGGGTATTCTGCTCTAGCAGGAGAGAGAGTTTCTGTCGATAGGACATTGATATCTCCGGTATTTGTAGCTTGTCAATATCCAGCTTTTCCTGTGTTCGGCTTCCTACGTTTTGCGCCCTGCTCAATCTCGTGCGAACTTTCGCAGCCACCAAGTAATGATCCGAGTCGATATTGGCACGTCGAATCACACGTAAATCCATTACACTAGAAGAGTGCCTGCCATCTATTACCAAGTGATCAATCTGGTTCTTCGTCCGCAGATCAGGAGATATCCAGGTCGCCTTATGAATGTACTTATGCTGGAATCGTGTGCTACTAACTACCATGTTCTTTGCAGCGGCGAAGTCTATCCGTCTTATTCCATTATCGGAGGTGGTATCATGTAGACTGTGATTACCGATGGTTGGTCGAAAGACACTTTCCTTTCCGAATTTGGCATTAAAATCGCCTAGAATAGTCTTAATGTCGTGGTCAGGGCAGCGTTCATATACTTCCTCCAGGCGCTCATAAAATGACCTCATCATCTTTAACCTCTGTCGGTGCGTGCACACAAATTAACGAGATGTTGAAATATTTCGCTTTGACGCGAATTGTGGCTATGCGGTCACTCACTGGGTTGAACCTTGAAACTAGGTGTCGCAGTCTCTACTATAAATCCACACCCAAATTCGTGCTTACGCTCATGGCAGCTGTAGTAAATATCGAAGTTTTTCTTTCTGGTGCAACCATATCCTGTCCATCGCATTTCCTGGATCGCTGTGATGTCAGCTTTATATTTTCCGAGGACATCCGCCAGTTGGAAAGTGGCACCAGTCCTGTATAACGTTCGAACATTCCAGGTACATATCCTTAAATCATGGTCTTTATAAACATTGCGAGGGTCGTCAACAGTTGGGCGGTTTCTTTGTTCATTATATTTTCTGTGTATTTTCATTCCCAATATAACTGTGGCGGGAGGCAAACCCAGCCCACCGCGGTTTGCATTTTACCTACTGCCAGGATGATTATGTTTCAGCCGCCCATTATGGATCAGACGATGACCAGAATGTAGTGTGTCGAAACTGGATTTTGGTTTCTTCAATTTTGATCCGCCGTTCGCCAGGGGTGTTGGCTCATCCGCCTTCAAAGGACAGAAGAATATGTCCACTACTTCGAAGAGCTTCAGTGACAGGGTCACCTAATAATCCTGAGACGTATCAGTGATCGCAGTACCACTCGGGTTGCTCAGTCGTTTCGCCTTCTCACTTTAGCTAGCTAACGGAGGTTTCCGATAAGCCATTGCCCAGGACATACTGCGTGGAAGTAGTGAGCTGCTTGGACTGCCCAATGAAGGAATCATTTCTGGCCACTTCCAAGTGAATGGCTATCAGTAACTTTCCACCTCCAAGGACAGTCCCATGTCCCACCTAACAACGGCCATTATTGTACAAGATATCAAACATTTTACTGAAATTTAAAATTTATTTTAATCATTAAATGTACTTAAGATTATTGGCACACCATTGGCCTGTTGTGGTTAAGTTGGTTTCAAGTCAGATGTTTCCCCATCTCGGTGTTACTGGATGTTGATGAACGAGGGAGGTTTATTAGTTCCTGGAGATCATTTAACTAAATTCTTGTTCGATCTAAAAATAAAAAAGATTTTATGGCCGGTCAGGTCTCATCTCCATTTTCATCCCCACACTTTCTAGAGTAATCATGAGCATAAATTTCTAATTTAGATGCGTCATTGCCTATAAAACACTGCCTAGCGATCCATACTACCAACATCTAAAATCGCTAATATCACCAGCTCACCACCTCATCGTTCTCAAGAATGTTGCTGTGCCTTGGCAGCCATATAATGTGAATATAAAACTGCTTTGAGGTCTTATTTAGAGATGCTCGGCAGTAGTGGGCAGTTCTTGAATCCGGGAATACAGATAACCAAGATTTGGTAGTAGCTTGACTCTCGGAGTAAATTATGACACCCAAGAGCGTGATGGCGGTTCATCCCAGCCAGAGTGAAACTTTTGCGATTAGTATGGCTTCAGCCTGGAAACTTCTACTTTGATCTGGTAGTCTTTATACCAGGGCAACATAGTAAGATAGATTATGTAACATAGATTTCAAAACCATCAGTGTAGAAGCCTTGAAACCATATATTTCCCCTTGAAGTCCTGTAGTTCGGGAAATACGTGTTGAAGTTTCCTTCAACTACGAATACCTGATCTATGGCAAAATATATATTTTGAATATTTTCGTCAGACCGTCGCCGACGACGTTGGCTTGATGTCTGCCATCAAGATTGCTGGTGGCGATAAATTGTCCATGTAAATTTGTAAGACGCTCTCCTCACTCGATATTTTGGAATGCGATCTCACAATTGAGAACGTGTTTTGAATGTAAAGCTGCACGATTACAGTGAAATATGGTGGCATGTACCATGACACAAATTCACTTGGGACTGGAACTTCGAACGCGGGCTGTAATAAACCGACCTAAAAACAAACAAAAAATTAAATGAGGTTTCAGGGCACACCGGGTTGAAACGAAGTTCCTTTCGCTATATATTATGTACTAGGTAGTTCCAACACGAGTAAGGCGCCAGTTAAAATATACGATAATTTAAACAGATCTTTAACCCTTTATAAAGAACGTTAAAGAACGTTTACTTACAAATTTTTCAGAAATTAAAAAAAAAATATTTTCTTTATTTTATTCAGGTTTTTAGGGATTGTGACATTTCTGTTACATGTGAGTGAAAAGTTCAAAAAATTCTTAAATGGTATGAAATAATTTAAAACAATTATTTTGTTTATTGTAACACAGCGCTACACAGCATTTTTTGCAAATAGTTTGTGAGACGCCAGTACATTGGGGAAACTTGCACCTTATCCTCTTTTCAACCCAAATCTGCCAATGACCTTTTGATCCTGCCGTACTGACATTGGCGGAACATGTTGTGCTGGGCCCTTATGTTTTTTGCTTGAAGAATATTTTCAAAAGAGCTTATTTTCTGTACATTGGGTTTGAACCCAAACTTGCATAGAGTTTCTCCTATCTCAAGTCGGAAATCTGCTGAAGATATTTGTTTACCTTCAATGTTTTTTGAGGTTCTAGCTCTACGATATAGAAGTCAACAATTTGCCATGGTGAAGTCCAATATATGGTAAAACATCCGAACTGACCATCTTTTGTTTCGTACCTCTATTTTACATCTTCCCCTAATACTATCTATTAAAGGGACGCATCGGACGATCAATTTCAATGTATTTTTTATTTGATTTATCGTACCGCCTGTCTTAGGCAACTCACCAGCAAAAGCTGACAAGTGTATTACAGCTTTGTTGCCTTTCCATATGACACTCGAAATATCAATACCATTCACATCAGCAACATATTCAGTAGTATATATTTATATACCCTCTTATATATACTAGAGTGGTCGTAATTTTAGATCTTTCGGCTCAAGGCGGAAATTTGTTAGGTTTGATATAAAAATAAAAACTGTGAAATTTGAGCGCGATATATTAATGTTTAGAGGTCGCACATTTGGTCTGAAAATTGAAAATAATCGTTTTTTTTTTGAAAATGTTGACTTTCATCCACCCCAGTGCAAAATTTATTCACCCTAATGTTTTGAGATTCTCTATTCCTTAAAGAGGCATTCATAACGAATCTACAACACTTTCAATCATTCAAATCAGATAAAAAACACCAAAAATATGAAGTAAAACGTAAAACTTTTATTGAGAAGTTACGGAAGATTTGGTATACATCCGGTATTTTTGGCGATATTTTTCAACACTCAATAATAAAAATTGTTTCTACTCGTTATCGTTAGTAAGAATCGAATTAAACTCCTCCATCATTTTTATTTTTCGTTCGGATATATCATTTACTACAATTATATTATAACCTTCGATATATGTAGGACATTCATGCCAAATCGAACGATCAAAATCCATGAACTCCGTGGAGATATTGAAATTTTTAAAAAATGCCGCTGTCTTCTTTGCTATAAAATAAGAAACGTTTTTGGATTTTAAGGTCACAACATCTTCCACTGGAATTATGGCATTTTGGCAGTAGGCGCCTGTGCTTTGAGCACGGAACGATTCAACTAATTCCCGTCGAACGGATATAGATATGTTTGCATCGAAGAATGAAAGGCCGACTGCCTCTTTGGATAAGTACCACAAGTGTGAACTCATTTTTTTTAATACAACACGCGAAATGTCTTTATGAATCAATTAATAATTGTATAGAGCGATCAAAAAATTTAAATCATGATTTGGAGCTGATGCTGCCAAAGGAGCTGAAAGCCAGGCTTTCACGTATAACTGTGCAATGAATTGACAGATATCACGAATTCCTCCTATTTCGTTGGCTGTTAATGGAAATTGGTTGCGGAATCAGTAAATTTTGAGACAATATATGGCCTTTGCCATCCACCGTGCATGGTGGAAGGCACCTGGTGCACGAAAGGATATTTTTGATGTAGATACGGATGACAAATTTACACCTAACAAAATGAGAACTGGACGCAGCAGCTCTCCATAGTCGGCTCTGTTGTGTTTCATTTCCAATTGCTGTTTGCGAAACTGCGTAATTGTTGAAGACACCTCCGCGATATTAATTTTTTTATCATCTACAGCTGTTGTATATGGTCCATTTCGCCTGCAATTATATGAATATGTTTATAAATATTTTAATTTCATTTCATATTTTTTATACCCCATTTATCTTTGAAAATAAGAACCATTGGTGCTGAGGTTGATCCAAGTTTTTCCTCAAACGCTGCTCTAAAAACCAGTTCAAATATGTGATCTCGACACGGAAACTTGATCAGCGGTCGCCCAATCTGCTGTTCAAGTAAGGTCACTGCACCATTAATTCGTCCCATATTTGCGGCAGTAGTGTCGCAGCAAACTGCCCTTACGCTGTCGAGTAAACCCCAATTGGCTAATGTTTTATATACAACCGATGATAGATGATATTTCAGCACCCGTACTATTATTAATGCGAGGTATTCCCAGAAGTTGATCGCCACTTCTATTAGAAACGATAACAGGTTGACGATCGACTTTTTTTGAACTCATAATATCAGGAAACAATTTGCCATCGAAGTGCACTACGCATGGCTCTGACGCTCGATTTCGTAATGTCGAACGATTAATTATGTATAAAATCATGGGCATTATGTCCAAGAGCATCAACAATGCCGATTATTAAATGGATTGTGTTCCGATCAGATATCTTGCATCTGTGTAAAGCGGCTCTTACTCTCGCATTAATCATATTCCTTTTACCTCTGGATGGGTCTGGTTGCTCTATGAACGGGTCTGGTTGTGAATCATTATCAGCAGCACTTCCGCTTAAATCGATTGCCATTTGATTGACTGCAGGTCGGGATGTAGTATTACTAGCAGCTATGGCTTTCCTTTCTCTTTCACTTTGTTGCTCTAAACGTTGTAATCTTCTCTTCTCTCTGTCCACTGTTACCTTATCAATACCAGACATTGATCCAGGCCTTCCCTTTTGCCTTTGTAGAATCAAGAACTGTTTATCTTCTTCCATTATTCTTTCTAAGGCGTCAAATGCACCAATATCAAACAAATCATTTAATTCGTCCATAAAGGCCGTGTCCTTTTGTTGTTGATTATCTGTTCTCCGTTTAGAAGTTTTAAGGAAAGTTTGCCATTTTCGATAGGTCGGTGTTTGCTTTTGCCCAAAACACGGCTAGTTCATCGTGAACTACCGCAGCGCTATCACGCAGGGTTAATTTAAGTGTCCGATGATTGAAAAAGAAAACAGATAACACTTGCTTTGTAGAAGGAAGCTTTGAACCTAATATTTAGGTATAAGGCAAACCAATTAGGTAAACTTGAGCACTAGCACTCGTAAAAGGCATTTCTTTTTATTATATTATTTTTTCGTGTCGGTTACAAACGAAAACAACACTCAAAGTTATAAATTTAATAAATTTTTTCAATCCTGTTATTTTTTTCACAAACAGTGCTTCTGTTTTGCTGCTGACGTTTCGAACAGCTGATTGTTTATGACTTTACCCAAACTTACACGAAGATTTTTTTCGTGTTAAATTGTGTAAAAGAGAAAAGCAGTTTAACGTTAAGAGAAAAAAAATCGCTCTCGTTTACACAACTTTGGAGTAAAGAAACACGTTTGTGCAACTTTGGGTAAAATTGTGTAAATTTGTGTAACTTTGTGCAAGTAAAGAAACAGACTTATTTATGGGTCATACATTTTAGCACTAAAGCTTTAACAATTAAAAATTAATCAAAAGTTAGGAGATATCAAGGAGTTTCAAAGCTCCATGTTGTAAGCTTCTGTAAAAAATCTAAGTTGAAAACGCAAAAGGTACCCAGGTACCTTATTGTGCATATAAGGGTTAACTTCTCAATAAACATTTTACGTTTTTCTCAATATCTTTGGTGTTTATTATGATTGAAAATGTTATAGATTCGTTATGAATGCCTCTTTATGAAGTAGAAAACGTTAGGGTGAATCAATTTTGCACTGGGGTGGACCAAAGTAAAATTTTCAAAAATCCATATTTTACATTCGTTAATGTATCGCGCTCAAATTTCACAGTTTTTATTTTTATATCAAACCTAACAAATATCCGCCTTGAGCCGTAAGATATCATGAAGTTTAAAAAGCCCCCATACAACGAAGGAACAGACTAATATATACCCTCTTTAGCTAAATACTCTAGCAACGGCAATGAGGTAAAATAATTGTCAAAGTATATTTTATAATTTTGACGTCTTGAAACGATTCCACGTTTACCACGTTTGCTGATGGCCCCAAATATGGTTCATTGCTATAAAGCAAATTGGCAAATCTATAGGCAAATCCTGAAACTCCTCTTAGAATATATGTATGTCGCTGGCTGCGACCTGAGTTATTCCTGCGGGGATAGCGAATTTAACTCCTAAATACAAAACACGGCAATGTGTATTTATAATAATTCAAACAAATATAAAAAACCAACACTACTTACCGCAGTCTTTATCCCCAAAAAACTGATTGAACAGCAAAGCAACTGCTTTGCTGGAGCCCTACATTGTACTTGTTTACAAAACTTAACAGTTCCTTTCCAACACAACAAGTACAATGTATGGAAAAGGGGGAACCGCGGTAAGTCGTAAACAAATGACGACAAAAAGGGACTTAAAAAAGTCAAACAAATGATCATTATAGGCAAACAATAATAAAAAATTAATAATCATAAACACACCAAATGCTAGTAATATGACAAAAAAAGAGGAGGCAAATGAATAGAAACAAAAATATAAGTAAATACAATAACAAAAATGAGCATCAGCGACATCCCCACCCCCGTCAATCGACTCGATTCACTCTTCGAAATCCAGAACAGCAAGCTTGGATACGGGCGCCTAAGGACACCAGTAGACGTTCGGATATCAGCTCGACGTATCACTCCATCAATTCCCTCGAATACTTCTTCTACGCGGCCTCTCTTCCATTCTCGG
Source organism: Phaonia tiefii (assembly GCA_963931995.1). NCBI lineage: Eukaryota > Metazoa > Arthropoda > Insecta > Diptera > Muscidae > Phaonia > Phaonia tiefii. The sequence goes on along the minus strand of OZ008371.1, from coordinate 75,819,720 downwards.
CGGGAAACAGCTGGATCGCATATGAGGACCAAATCACCAGGAGCCACGGGTTTTGTATACTCGCACCACTTGAACCTGCGCGTTAGTGTAGCAAATACTCAACAATCCACCTTTTCCAAAAGTGGTCTCGTAGCTGACGAGATATTCGCCACTGCTTTTTAAACACAACTGGCTTATCGACGACTGTTCCCTCTGGTGTTTGTGCAGTACTCGATGACCCCAGCAAAAAATGGTTAGGCCTTATTGGCTCCTCATCCTCATGGCTGACAGGCAAATTAGTCAATGGACGAGAATTAACGACGTTTTCCGCCTCAATTAGATAACTTTGTAGGGTGTGTTCTTTAGGGGCCACTTCTTTTAGAGTCACTCGTAGAACCTTTTTGACACATTGAACCATTCGTTCCCATATGCCACCTTCTGCCGTATTATGTTGGCAATTGAACTTCCAGTCTATGCCATTTGAAGACAACTCATCTTGGATTCGAGCCACGTCAAAGACTTCCTCGAACCGCTTAGCCTCGTGGTCGACACCAACAAAATTCTTCCCATTATCACTGCGTATCTTCAACGGGGTACCACTCCGATTTATAAAATTTCTTATTGCCAAGATACAAGCATCTGTTGAAAGGTCAAAGGCCACCTCCAAATGCACTGCTCTGATAGTTAGGCAGGTGAACAGAGCTACCCAGCGCTTTTCGTGGCGACGCCCAATAGTTATGTTGACTGGCCCAAAGTAATCCACATCAGTGTATGTAAATGGCCGTACATATGGAGTCAGTCTGTCCGTTGGCAAGGCACCCATGAATGGCGGTACTGGAGTGACACGACGAATTTTGCAAATATTGCAATTTGAGGCACACTTATTCAGAGCACTCCTAAGTCGTGGAATCCAAAACGTTCTTCTTATTTCACCCAATGTAGCTTCAAAGTTTTGATGTTTCATGTTGCTATGCACATGAGCCACAATAAGTTGGGCAGGTAATGATTGGACGACAAAATGATGGGGCGCCTGGAATATAGTGGTAGCCAGCTGGCAGCGTCGATACGACCATATACTCGGAGACAATTGTTTTCATCAATATATGGCGAAAGGGAGTACAGGTCGTTACATTTCGGTATTTTACCACCAGATCTTAAAATGTTGATGTCGTCCGCAAACTCTCCTCTTGTGCGAGCCGGCAGAGAATTGTTTCTGCACATCGCATTTCGATAGCAGTCAGGCAAGCTGTGTTATTACTAATCTTTCTCTTACGGTAGCAATCAAGAAATCTCAGTACCCATGCCATAGTACGTTTGAGCCTGAGAAATGAAGAGAAACGATTAAAATCAATGATTAAATTTGAACTAACCAGTAATGCAAATTTAGGGCGCAGTTCTTCTTCGCAGGAATCATCTTGTACTCCAGAAACAGGCGTTGGCCAAACATCTTCGTGACTATAAAGAAACTGAGGCCCCTGGAATCATCGTGTCTCATTGGAAAAGTCAAATTTGCTTTTCATTCTGGTAGTCTCATCTGCAACATTACGGTCTGTGGGCAACCATCTCCAATAATCTGGGCTAGTGGAATCTAATATTTCTGCGATTCTATGGGCAACAAATGGCTTATATCTTCTGCTTTCAGATCCAATCCAATTTACAACAGTTGTAGAATCACTCCAACAAATACTTTGGGCAACTTTGAGTGAGTGTTCCTCCAATATAGTACACATCAATCTTGTTCCCAATACGGCGGCTTGTAGTTCCAGTGGGGGAATGGTCATGGTCTTTATTGGAGCACATTTAGACTTAGGTGAAATAAAGGAGACACCAATTTCTCCACCAGCTGTTATATATCGCCAGTATGACACGGCACCAAATGCGTCTTCACTGGCATCGACAATTACCTGTAGCTCCAACACACCAGGCATACCATCTCCAAAACAAAAACGTGGTACATGGACATGAGCAACGTTATTCAGTTATTGCCGGCAATTATCCCGGATGACTTCTAGTCCCTCAGGCAATTTTTCGTCCCAACGTGTGTTGCTTCTCCAAATTTCTCTCAACAACAATTTTGGAGTTATCGTGAAATGACACAAAAATCCAATTGGATCATATACGGACATGACAACACTGAGCAGCTCACGTTTTGTGGGATACCTTAGGCCGTTTATAATTTCTGCATTTACTCGATGAAATTTAAAAATAAATTTGAATACGTCGTCTCCCGGATGCCAATACATGCCCAGAATTTTTTCTACGGATGACAAACTGACGTCCTGATCCGAATCACCATCGAGAGCCACGATCACATCCGACGAGGTTGATGTAAAACGACGCAGTTCAAAACCAGCAGACTTGTGTGTATCACGAACTTGCTGCGCTATTTCGATAGCTTTTGATGCGTTGTCAAAACTGTCCACAAAATCGTCAACATAATGGTGATCCAATATTGACTTCACGGCTCTTGGGAAACGATCACGATATTCTAGAGCATTTTTCTTCTTCACATATTGGGCAACACACGGCGAACAGGCAGCTCCGAACGTCATCACGACCATTTCATAAATATTTGGTTGACGAATTTCATTTTCACGCCACAAAAATCTCTGGGAGCATCGATCTTCTGGAGCCACGATGATTTGATTGAACATTTCTTTTATGTCTCCACAAACACCTACTGCACCAACCCGCAAATTGAATAGTACGGAAGGGAACTTGAATTTATTGAGACTCCTTCTACCTTGGCAGCAGCATCAAACACCAAACGAATTTTCCCTGGCTTATTGGGATTAACATCTCCACAATGGGGCAAGTGCCATGTACATACCCTTTCTTCTCAAATTCAGCAACTATATTTTTATATGCCATGGCAAACTCGGGATTTTTCTTCATCTTTCGCTCCATGCGATAAAGGCGATTGAGGGCCATGCAATAGCTATCCGGCAAGACTACGTCATCTTGGCACCACGGTAGTCTGGATTGAAATCTTCCGGTAACACTCTTTGTAGAACTTTCCAAAGTCTTCCGAGCACGTGCATTGTCATTCGACTCAATGACTGGTAGAGCCTTTACGCCAAAATTCTCTGTCTCAAAATAACTTGCCACCAAATCATTTAAACTGCCCGGCTGTGCTGTCAGCAAACAAGTGCGGGCTGTAGGGTGACCTCCATCCATTTTCCCGAAAACGATCCACCCTAAAGGAGTGTTGGCAGAATATGGACCACACACAGAGAAGAGATTCGTTGTCACAACTATATTTACAGCCAACTAAAATTTGGCGGTTCATTGGACTATCGCATTATTCTGTTGTGAATACCAATAATTGTGTTCCGTATCACCAAAGGTTGGGCATATCAATTGATTTGTAATTCAGTTTTGGTTGCAAGAACTGAAATATTTAGGTGAAGTCACGGCAACAAGAAATAAATGTGATCTGTCAATCGAGTTTTAGTTCTAGCAATCAAGTTATCCTGTAGTGGTGAATATTCAATTGAACAAAAAATGTAAAAACTAATTCGGTTGTACCAAATAATATATTGGTATGCTAAACTAAAGTAATTACTTGAATTTGATGGCTGTCACAACCATTTGGTGAAGCTTTAACCCCTTATGAATTTTATAGAAAAAAAGTAAAAGTAACTTTTAATTAAAATTGTGTATTTGATATTTAAATATAAACAAAATTATTATTATTTGTAATCAGGGTTCGTATTTCGTGTCCATTTTTTTTTATCGAAAATATGAAACAATTTCTATATCTCGGAAACGGAGCGTCTAATCGAAAAACAAATACAGACAATCTTTCTAAATTTTTCATATTTTCGATCAAAAATGGGGATGGGTTACCCTGGGTATCATATGTATGTTTAAGTTAATTTGTGTCATCCACAATAATAGTTCCTCCAGCCAAGCGTCCACAATTATCTGCATGTGTTTGTGAAGGCGTCAATAGTGGCGTCATATTCAACGATTGTGTTTAAAAGTCTCACTTCACCTCAATTTATGATCATATGTATTCTTCTCTGGCTGATATCTATACACTTTATTGATTTTTCACTACTTTGTTTATCACTTTATGTTTAAAATATTAGTTTTTCTGTAAAGTCCTCTTGTAACATTCCAATATACGTAGTTTCTCTTTAACAACAAAGCCTCTTGTGAAAAATCGAATACATACTCGTAACTTTGCAACAAGTGTTTTTGTAACAGAAACTATATTATGATTTCAGTAACTAATATTTGAACACGAATTCTAATATTGTACTTTTTATTAGTTGTATCTTCCATTTCAGATGAATGGGGTTTTAGAAATACTCAAATTGGTTAATACAACTAAAATTCGGTAGTAGCAACTTGTATTTAGTACGACCGATTTTTAATCCATCAATAACATCGAGAAATAATTCTTATGTGTGACAATTACGAATTCTGATCAAAATATAAACTTTATCATGGAATTTCCAATGTCTGAATTGATTTCCAAGTAATCTTTTCCCTGTGTGCAGCTTCCTCCAACGGAACTATCTCATCGGGCAATCCTAAATGGCAATGGTCCAATCCAATGAGCAATTTTGAAGCCACAACGCCATATGAGGCTATAGGAATGCCATGATTCTTTATCAAGTCCGCATTGAAACTCTGATTGGGCAACTTCAAATTTCAAACACCATAAACACATTTCAAAGCATATTTCCGTTGCTTATTTACACCACTCACATGAAGATCGACGACTGTGGCTACCTCTTGAGACGATTTTCCACCATACCAGCTCAAATTTAATTTGTTTTGTCCGATGAGCCTTCATCCAAAAGAGCATAACTTATGTACTGGTTTTTAGGATTATGTTCACTGTTAGATGTCCTGTTTGTCGTTAACTGTCTAATCCACTTATGTCTATTACTTCTCAATTCTCCAAAATACTCTTGTAAATTCGCACATATTTGGCACAATGATATAGAAATCATCAGCATATGCGAGCTGATGATAGTTTGACTTATGTTGACTGTAACATTTCTCAATCTCAATGGCGATTATAGAAAAAAGATCTTGAACCGAATTATGATGAATACACTTAAACTTTTACAAAGTATAAAGAAAATCGGAAAAAATATTTTAATTGTATTAATATCTAATAAATTAAACATTTAATAAGGAATAAGTACGAAAAGAAAAAAAGATTTTCCAATTTAATTTGAGCTTTGATATTGGAAAGAACTTCATAAATACGGGTCGGCATAAATCTAACCAATGACACCAAATAATTTAAGGTTATCGAACTCCAGTTTGCTTTACACCATCTTTTGTCTACATTGCTTGCTCCTTCATATAAATACTTCCACGTTCATACATTTTCCATTATATTTAGATCTGAACAATAGGTCGGCTGATTCAAAAGATTTACATTCTGTTACGACTATACAGCTTCACATTTCTGGCTGGAAGAAGTGGACTATTATTTTATTTTATTTATTTATTTATTTATTTATCTCACAGCTACAATCCTCAATAGGATACAGCCGGTAATATGTTTTCAACAACGTTATAAAATTTATATTATACACACAGTAGACATAACATACAACACTTAATAAAATTAAAATTCATTTAACATAAGAAAAAGAGTAGAGTAAAATTGAAATAATATGAAGAAAATTTGTAAAACTTAAAAATTTAAAAAAAAGAAATATATAAAAATAAAAATTTTAACATAAAATAATTAAAATGAAACAAAAAAGTTAAAAAATATTATAATTAGCTTGTACTCGTATGTTAGTTATATTAATACAAAATACAAAAATAAAAAATAACTTATAATTAAAACGGTAACAATACAGGAGCTGGGACAGGAACATCTGGAACATGAGGAACAGGAACAGGAACATCAGCTGGAGTATAACAACAGGGGGATGAGCAGGAACAAGAAAAATGGTAAACAGACTCCACAAATTTGAGTGGAATGATTCACAAGAACTTTAGAATAAAATCATAGGAGATAACATAGGCAGTCACATCTGGAGCAGGAACGTCGCAACAATATGTGTGGAACGATAAACAGGAACATAAAAATAGCATAATGGGAGATAAACAGGAAGAGTAGAGACATGACGATCTGGAACATGAAGATGAGGGACATGAAAGTCAGCATCTGCCCTCAACCGCTAATGATCCATCCATCTATTCAGCGTCAGCTACAATTCATTGTAGAATTCAGGATTTAAAATAAGATAGATTAATAGAAGCAGGACTGGTTTATCGGAGGAAAATGGTTTGCAACACAAGCTGGATAATAGTTCCCGATTAATTACGAACTAAATGTTGCTTAATTATATTCAAAGAATCTGAAGCGGGTAAGGAATTATAGATCTCATTGTAAATGAGGCAAACGCGTCGAAAAGGATTGTAGTAATCGTAATTATAACGGACAGTCGGTAGTTTTATAAGATATAAATATCGGGTTTGTCTACAGGGAACATTAAAATTTATTTGACTCACGAGAAAATTTGAATCTATACAACCCCTAATCTATACAACCCGTATTGTATATTGGGCTATTATTATTGATGGTAAGACCACTCAATGGCTCCAATAAATGGCAGGACTTCGAAAATGTTTCTTACAATTCCCGTTTACCTGAAGCTCCAGTCATTTTGTCTGTTTCAAATACTAAATCGATGATGCATTAACAAGACCTTGCACACCAAGCCATAACTCCACCTTTCCTTGCTATGTCTTCTTTGCGGATACAGATCTTTTTTTCTCAAGCCATGGAAATGGAGGTTACATTTATCAGGCCCATTGACTCAAATTGAAATCATGGCCGACTCGATCAATATTAAAAAATTCAGAATGGAAGTGATTCAACACAAGCTAAGTTTACAAGATAACAAAAAACTTATTTTTGACAAGTTATTTGACAGTATTGTTTATCTGTTAGAATTTAAACCTCCATTTGATCTTTATTACAGAAAATGGATAAAAATCTCCTACAATCCGCTTAGATACTGAATCTGACCAAAGTTTGTATAATTCGATTCCTTATTAATGTAAGTCGAAGAGTATATTTACGATACTAAAACATTTAGACAATTTCTTTGAAAAGGATATTTTAAGGATGACGCGCGTAACCAATTTCAATCAAAATTTCAAATCATGACATATAGGAGGTGCGTGTGTCCCTTGACGGCTTTAGGCCAATTTTTAAACATTAAACAGATAAAACGTGTTGTACAATCTCTTTAATAGGGTTATTGAATATTTGGAAATTTCTTTTATTTTATAAAGTTTTCGTGTTAAAACTCACGTTGCTTGAAAAATATCAATAATAAATAAACACAAATAGAAAACTGGCTGGAAATTAATAATTTTGGAAATAATCACTTCTAGCTACAAAATAATGAAAAAGAAGTTATACAACTTTTTGTAGCATATAGTTTTATTGAGTACTAAGAAATATAATTTTATGGAATATATACTTACTGTAGTTTCCTACAGTCAGAACCTATGGCAGTTGCCTATATTAGTTAGGTAAAGTAGATGTATATGGTAGGTAACTATTATGGGTGTCTCTGGTTGGTACCTACGGCTGAGCTTAGGCTACCATGGAGGTCAGCAGAAGAATAAGTAGTTCCCGACGAAGACTAGCAGATTACGAGGACGTTACAAATGACTGAAAAGGATTCTGCAAAATGCCGAAATGATGCCGTCATTTATATAGACCGTCACAGCCGCATTTGACGTTGTTACAACTGTATTTAGACAGTGTCAGATATGAGTTTTAATTTTATTAAATTATTAAGTGATACTTTATTTTCCTGTATTCTTATAAATAAATTACAAAGCGGGAAAATTAAGTAATTTATTTAGTTACCTTTGGGGTAACTCATTTGTTATACATGCCACTTCCGACCTTTTCAGAAGTCCCGCCCATCACGAGCTGTTGATTCTGTTGATTCACCAAAACCGATTGGTATACTACATATGAATGCTGCACATCACAAAATTAAGACATTTTAAAACAAAATCCATAATTACAATATATTTAATTAGCTTATTGCCGCGAGAGCAACAATTTTATATCCTTAATTTGTTTTAAAATAATATTTGATTTATTAGTTTTTAACGTCAGATTTAAAATATATGGAGTTATGTTGTGATAACCGAATTGAAAACGAATTCGGTTGAACCTATAGAATTCATGAGCAATTCGGTTAGGCCAAGCGATTTGGCGCCAAATTTGGTTATTGCAACAGAATTGATGCTACCTTCGGTTACCCCAATCAAATTTGGTACCAATTTCGGTTATTGGATTCGAACAGATTTCAAATTCGATTGCTCCAACTACAATTTTAGAAAACGTAATTGGGAGAATGAATATAATTGAAGATTCAGTCGTCACAACCGAATCAATTTTGAAACGAGGCTGCTTCAACCTATTTTCAGTTGAGTGGACTAAATTCGGTCGTGACAAACCCAAGGTACCAAATTGTGGTTGTCACGACCCTCTTTTCAAACAGTTAGTTCTCCGTTAAAATCCAGAAGTATCTACCGATAATGGTGGCTGTATGGGCAGCTTTTGTTCGCCATGTTAGAGGCTACGCATAGCTTGCATTCGGGAGTATACATATATATATAATAATAACAACAACCTACCAAGCGATATCGTCAATTGCACACTAACGGACAACTGTACAAAACAAACTATAAAATCGAACAAACAAGTACAGGGCTGAAATTTCCGCTCTATAGTCATGGAATAAAGCCGCCGTGGGGACGGTGATATGGTCCGCGATCAGCCGTCACACTTCTAGACAGTTTGGCAAGATAAATCTGGCAGAACACACTGAGAAGACGAACTAAGCAACTAACTGCGAAAAGAATTTGAGCGGCCTACGGTACTCCGATGACTCCGGCACGATGAGAGCAGGAAAACGTTTACGATCTTCCGATGTTCTGCCAAAGTCTAAACAACCCAAGGTAACCCGAAACCGCGACCCGAAGGCGTTTGGAAAAGTGCGGAAGCAGAGCTTCACTATGACGGTCATAGATAGTGGGCAAGTAAATAGAATATCTTCCGGAATAGATGGTTGTGTGCTTTGGGTGCCCTTAATGCCGTGTACTACGAGGTCTGTGGTCTACTGTGGCTCCTCCTATCTCCTATGACGCAGGCTAGTACCAAGGCCGGATTAAGCTCATTGCGTTCCCAAATTTTCGATCTATTATGCTGTTCAAAGTAGCCATTGCTAAGGAGGGAGAAGTCTGGCCTGGTGTCACACTAGATGACTCTAATTGCCATTAGAGAATATGATATGTTTTGATAGTGTTTTAATCAGAGAGAAATGACGTATAGAGAAATGTTTTGACTCAGTAAATTTACGAAGTTTGGTGTGTTGCATATAAACGTTGCATGTTGGGAAGTATTGCTTTAATAATACCAGATAGAGCCAATGGTATAAACCAACGAACAAGAAAACGGCAACGGCATTTCGTTTTGTGTGTTAACATTTTTGTGTAAATACGCCACAAATACATACTAACAATAAAATATAACAAAAAAAAGTTCAAAATATATTTAAATTTAACAGATTTTTATCAAAACGACATGAACAATTAAAAACAACAATTTTTGTAATTCCACCCGGTGTAAGTCAACTCTCCATCGCAACGACCGCACCACAAAGAGTGTGAAACGTCAGATGAGAAATATGGCAGCTCTATATGACATTACTCTATGGTTTTAATACAACACTATTCTCAATATTCGTCTATTTTCTCAAAACTATAGCGTTAAGTGTAATACCACTAATGAAATCCTTTTTACTATATATTGTAAAATCAGGAATTTGGCCTATGTAATTCTCTTCTTGGTGATACAAAATTGTACTCTGTATAGTCATTTTATAATTTGAAAACATTACAACATTACGTTATAATTGACTCCGCTTAACTGAAATTCGGAAAATGCAAAAATATTGTTTCGGTTATCTGGTGCTTTCACTGGAAATGGAAATATAGAAAGAGTAGACAAACCCCGACGAAGACAGCTGCCATTAGTTATAATGTTAATAAGACGGTCACTATCCTAGAGCAATAAGGCGCTGATGAAAAGAGTCACAAACTTCGAAACGATCGTCCGCCAACGTGAGTTCAAATCCTGGTGCCGACTGTTTGCATTTTTTCTAACTGCAGAAATAAATCCCTGATCGTAGCTCGTTGCAAATGGTAAAATATTTTTCTTACAAATAATTTCAGAACAAATCATATATAATAGGAATTTGTTTCAGTTATGCGAACTATGTTCTACTGAAAGATGTTTCAGTTACTCGAATTCAGTTATCTTGGCGGTGGATTAAATGGATCACGCAAAAAACACCTGATTTTCTAATATATTATATATAATTGAACATAAACATGAGTTTTAATACGCTACTATAAATAAAGAAGCTACAATCGTTAAAAATAAAACGATGCATCTTACAATCATATGCAGTAAATTCTCACAATACAATTCGAAGATACTGTGTAGTTGTAAACGATAAATTTATAGTCACTACAATTATAATTGTGTTTTAAACTAACAGGGTTTAAAATAACAGCAGCTTAAAAATTGAGATGTGTTTTCAAACACAGAGGCATTTAAATTCGGTTCAGTTATACACAAAAACCAAACAAGTGGTAATACATATGTATACATTTTGTGCATGTGTAGCTTTTAAGACATTTGGCAAAATTGTGAAAACAGCAACACTTTTAAATTAGTGTTAAGACACAAAACTGTGTGTTAATCATTGCCCCAATGAGAAAAACAAGGAATCCATTTCAATCGGGCAACACCTATGATTCCCTATCTTCTTTTACTTATTTCAATCACGACTCATTGTGAGACGGTCCAAGCAGACGTTCCTGAAAGCGGTGACGTATACGTAACGTCAGTCTCTATTAATGATTTTTGTGACTAATGTATTTTTGCAGTCACAGTAGGATGATTTTTCCAAACCTCCAAAATGGTTAGGCAGTAGAGATGCTAAACGGGATTGATTTTAAAAAATCCCGGGGTTCGGGATTTTCGAAATCCCGAAATCGCGTAATTTTTGGGAACCCCGGGATATTTCGGGATTATATTCTTAATTTTTTTTGGGAACAGGTCTATTTTACGGCTTACACTGCAAAAAACAACCATTTTTGAAAAAAGTAAAATAACAAAATCGGGGCAAATGCATAGTTTCGGAGTTAAGGGTCCCGAAATTTATGATATGTGAGAGGGTTATGGAGTTAACGTACCGTGTATAGCCTTTGATATTGTCGTTGTATTATCGATTTATTTTACTTTTCTCAAACAAAAATTATTTTTATAAATTTTTCAAAAACAAACAAAACTCATAAAAACAAACAAAAACAATTTAAACGAAAAATATTAAACGTACACATGTGTGTAACAATGTTTACTCAGTCGTTGAAAATATGAATGGAAAAAAACCCAAGACAAATAACAATAATGCACAAAGTGCATCTAGTCACAGTTATTTTGCTCCACTGCAAACTGTTGATGATGATATTTCAGACGATGAAATAATAGTGAAAAAAACTGATATTCCTCCAATCACAATATTGAAATGTAAAATCGAAGAAGTGCACGAACTCTGTAAAGCTACCAAAATTACTGACTATGCTATCAGGAAAATTTCAATTTGCCTCAAATTATTCCTTAAATCTAAATCAGATTTTGGTTCTATCCAGGCTCTTCTAATTGATAAGTACCAATTCTTCACCTACGCCACCATAAGTGATAAACCGTACAAAGCTATTCTGTTTGGTCTCGATAAGCATGATCCGATGACTACTAAACAGACACTAATTACAATGGGTCTGAAATGTTTAGACGTCAAAATTGTGGTTAAAAGGAACCAAAACAACAGTGAATATGTTTTTTACGTCGTATATCTTCAACGACAAACAATCACTATTAAAGAACTCAGGCAAAAATATTCTGTAATTGCATATTTGAAGGTTAGATGGGAGTTCCAACGAGCGAATAAGACGAAGATGACTCAATGCCACAACTGCCAAATGTAATGCTTCGAATGAATTATTTTCTATCCAGGAGATAAAAAACCTAACGTTAGAATTAATAACTAATCTCAGAAATTGTAAGAATAAGGCAGACCAATTTGAGGTAATAACTAACCTTGCATGTAAATTTTTAACATAATGTATAATGATATAAATGTAATTACTTGGAATGCCAGAGGCATTCGGCACAAAAGCATAGAACTTTTTCAATTTTTAATAAGTTATAATATTCATATTTGTCTAGTTACTGAAACAGGACTTAACTCAAATATTTCAATTAGACACAATGAATTTTATGTCTACAGAAATGACAGAACAAATGCCAGAGGAGGTGGTGTAGCTATTATTATTCGGAAAAACATACCACATCAGCTATTACCGATTGTTAACACAGAGCTAATTGAAAATATTGGTATAACACTTTTCACAGATACTGATTATATAAAGGTTTACGCATGCTATTTTCCTGGTGGTTTAGCAGGGATTGATGGATTAAGAAAACGACAGTTTGCATCTGATATTCACAAACTTACCGTACATGATAAGTATTTATTGGGTGGTGATTTTAATAGCAGACATCACTTATGGGGCTGTGCAAGAGCAAACTGTTGGGGAAATATTCTGTACGAAAAACTTGATTCGTATAATATTGATATAAAATACCCCTGCGATCACACTCACATACCTGCGAGCGCTAACAGGCAGGGTTCTACTCTGGATCTGTTTCTAACTAATATACCTGATATATGTTCCAACGCAATAGTTACAAATGATCTAAGTTCTGACCATTTACCAGTAAAAATTACATTAAATAGGTATTACAATAGTTCGTCAATTCTTCATTATGACTTTAATAATGCGAATTGGAGAAAATTTTCTAAATTTGTAAACAGACACCTGCTAGTTTCAAACATCAACAATATTGAACATAGTGAACAAATTGATGAAATCCTTACGAATTTTATAAACGTGCTTAACGATGCGATTGCGTATAGTGTACCTAAGATTCGCCCATCTCAAGTAATGAGGTCATTGCCAAGTCATATCAGGAATATGATTCGACTGAGAAATAGTCATCGGCGTAAATGGCAACGTTATAGGAACCTGAACGATTTTTATGAAATGAAAACCTTAAATCTGGAAATCCGCGTAGAAATAGATAATTTTAGAAACAAAAATTGGAATAAATTGCTTTCTACTCTACTCTGCTTTCATTGAGAACAATGGTGATTCTTTTGCATTTGCATTAGATAAAGTAATACAAATTAAAATCCAATGAAATTTAAAAAAAAAACCATGCATGATAGTAATACACCCATTTTAGTTAATTTAAATTTCTAAAATTCCGTATTATACTTGTCTATATTATACGTAGTAGGGGATATATTATCCAATATTCTTTTCTGACCCTAAAAAAAGGCACAACTGTGAAGGGGTTGCTGGCAACATTTTGTAAATGTGGCCTCATGCAAGGGCAACATTAGTTTGTTGAAACGAAACCACTATAAGATCTGGTTTACTTTATTCTCCAAGGATTTTAATTTCAATAGCTGATCATTAAAGGGTAAATAGAATTTTCACCGAGCTACCAGTATGGCTATTAGGTTACGTCACATGAAATTCTATTAATATTGATACAGGAAATCGATAACGTTCTTCGAGTTAAATTGTGGTATTTTCGAGGGTTATTTCATTTACATTCTCTCTCAGCACGTGCAGCAACCGAATTATTGCGAGAAAAGTTTGGAGATTCGATTATTTAAAGAAATTGTGAGATTGAAGGGCCTCCAAGAAGTTGTGATTTAACACCATTATACAATTTCTTGTGGGGTTATTTGAAGTCATTGGTCTTTAACAATAAACCAGTCTCTCTTCAAGCTTTACAAGTCAATATTGAACGTGCTATTCATGACATACGACTTGATTTATTGGAAAAGTGCCCGAAAATTGGGTTCATCGAATTCGTTCGAAAAGAAGACCTGGAGGCTATTTGAAAGACGTTTTATTCATAACTTAATTGTATTGACTGTACTTCACATTATGAATTTCCTTAACAATTAGTGTTTTTTTTGATGTGTTAACATCTATAGCCGCGGGAACGGCCTAAATTCACAAAGTGAATACATTCAAACACAATTTGTCCGACTGCGCTCACACAGATTGTCCGACAGCGATCCCAGCCGTTAGACTCCTCCGAAACGGCTGGACAGATTTGTATGAAATTTTATGTGCATATCGGGTAGGTCTCAGAATCGGTCAACATCTATTTTTCATACCCCTAAATGATAAAGTTGACCCATCCCTATATAGAACACAGATTTCTCCGACTGCGAAACACAGATTGTCAAACTGCGAAAAAACACACAAACTGATGTAGCGGCAGCGAATAGTTGTATTGTGTGGGTGCGAAGCACTCTCCCTGCAGTTTCACAAGTACTGGCTGGCAACTTTTCATCGACTACATCGCCGATGACTTTTCATCGACTACATCGCCGATTACATTAGTACTCAGTGGTAATCTGTAAAGTGGTGTCTCGAGAGATTTTCTATTGTTATTCGTTAATGAAATTCGTTAAGAAATACGACCACCTAAAAATAAGTCATAATAAATCATTTTTCTAATCTTAAGAATTTCATAATGGTATTTTTACCTTATATTTTAACTTGTACTTCAATTGAAATATAAATTTGAATATAAAAATCAAAAGTGGCAAAAAATTGCTCTGTAAACTTAAAATGCAGAATAATTTTTTTTTATTTAAATCTTATTGGATTCCCTTTGTGAAACAATAAAGTGTACTACTACAAATTGCCGGAAATTTTTTTTTTTTTTACCACTAAAAATGGACAACTTTGTTTTGAAACAAACATGAAATATCATTAAAAATGACATCGGTTATTTAAAAAAATATTAAAAACTAAAAATAAGCAGAAAAAAACCCCAGCCCGGTATCGAACCTGGATTCTTTTCACTTTGCTATCACTGTTTGTCGATGAATTCGTCAACGAAATGGCACCAACAAATTCGTCGATGAAATGTTACCGATGAATTCGTCGACGAATGGTAGTTCAAACGGTGAGCCATCACCAAAGCGGCCATCCCCTTGTTAAATTCGCCGCTCAAAAGCATTGAGGGTAGTTTGTCAAGTAATCGATGTTTTTTTTTGGTAGTCGATAAATTCATCGACGTAGAGTCGATTCCCTTTACTGCAGGGCTCAGAGCAAAGAGAATAATGACGTATTATACATATATAAAAATGAGATAGAAAGAGAGCAACGAAAATTGTGAACTTATGTAGCGTATGTACGAACATATCAACGTATTTACATGTGTCTGTTGCTTAGCATTCTCTTTGTTTTTTGTTTGAATAAAACAAAAAGTATTAATCAAGAAAATATTGGCACTTTTCTTTAATTATTTTTAAGTGTTATTAAGTATTAATATTATTTAAGTGAAACGTCGTCATTTGATTGAACACCTTTTTAAATTCTTTATATTAACTTCACCTGTCTGCATGCATGTATGTACACCGAAAATACTTTGGATTGATTTTTAACCCTTTTCCCGTGATCCAATCGAGCTGAAACTTGGCAACGACAAAAATAAACTATTAAAATATGGACGGGATTGGATAAAGGGGCGTGGTACCTCGCATACAAATCACAAATTAAAAATCCACTATTTTTGCTCCTGTTAACGGTATTTGAAAAAAATTGGGTATGTTGGATAGGTGTATATATTCTAAGATCTGCTGCAAATATGGGAGGGATTGGACAAAGCGGCGCTGTCATATGTAAAGAATTTATAGTCAAAAACTATGTTTTTTACGGGTTGGTTTTTTATTATTGTGAAAAGTAAGTCAAATACAATGTGGGTGCGGAGCACTCTCAGAGCAAAGAGAGTAACGACGTATTATAACAGGTTTTTCAATAAGAGCGCTACAAAAATTTTTTTAAATAAAACAAAACCGGTTTTAGATACCAATGAAATTCTTTATTCCTGTGAAAGTACGTTCGATGCCATTATGTATGGAACTCGATTTCTTTTGCATGGCCACCACGGGCACGCTCGCAGAAGTCCAAACGCTGAACCCAATTTCCGACAGTTTTCAAGCATAAATCGGCCGATACTGCTGCAATTTCACGTTCGATATTCGTACGAAGTTCATCAATCGTCGCTGGCTTGTTGGCATAGCAATAGACTTGACGTAGCCCCACAGGAAATAATCTAACGGCGTCAAATCGCACGACCGAGGCGGCCAATCGACTAGGCCATTTCGCGAGATAACACGTTCACCAAACTTGGTTTCCAATAAATTGATTGTCGTCCTGTTGGAACCACATTTCCTCCAAGCCCTTATTATCCAATTGGGGCCAAAAATATTCGGTTATCTTTGAACGGTAGCGATTCGCCATCACAGTGATGTGCCGAACTTGATCATCACGGAAGAAGTACGGCCCAATGACGCCGCCGGCCCATAAATCGCACCAAACCGTAATTTTTTCGGGATGCAATGATGACTCATGGATTACGTGTGGATTGCTGTCTGACCAATAACGCATATTTTGATTATTGACGAAGCCATTCAGCCAGAAATGAAATTCAGAAATTGGAAGTAGCGCTCCTAAAGTTGAGGCCACTGACTCCAAATTTCGGTAGTAAATTTTAATAATTTCGACTAGTTCTTGGCTCGTATATCTTTCCGTGAGGAAATGCCAAACCTTACTGAAGAGAAATGTCAAAAGAGCGGGAAAAAATATGGCGTCGTTTGCTGTTTGCTGCCTCTGTTGAAAACCCTTTACGTATATAAAAATGAGATAGCAAGAGCGCAAAGAAAATTTTGTGAAGCTATGAGGCGTATGTACGAATATAACAATGTATATATGTATATACAAGTGTCTGATGCTTTGCTATCTTTGATTTTTGTGGTATTGAGCAAGAAAAAAAATTTTAAGTACTAATATTATTTAAATGTATCGTCATCATATGATTGAATGCTGTTTTTTATTTTCCAATGTAACATTTACTAATGTGTTCATAGAAATCGAACAGGTACCGTTTAGCAAAAAGGTGTTAACACATCGCCCGTGAGTTCGAATACTCATTGGATTTTTTTAATGACTCATTATCACTCAATTTAGAAAACCCTTTATAACCGCATAACTTTTCTTCGGTTGGAGTTGCTGTTTCGGTGTACCTTTTATGTTGGTTTAGGCCCTAGTTGCCTGATTATATATCCATAATCTCCGTTTATCGTTTCGTTTGCTACAATTTGAATGTCATATCAATAGGTGTTGTCGTTGCATAGGTTAATGGCAGCTTCCACAATTATGGTTAAAGCTTCCAAGGGTTCTAGTCTCCTAAATTGTTCTGCATTGACCCTCGGTGATAGTATACATTTATTAAATTGATTGACTTTCATCATATGTATATTGTTCCTGGTGTTGTTGTCGTAGCTGTATTTGTACATGTTGTTGTTGTAACTGCTGCTGCTATTGTTGTACCACATTACTCCCGACGATTCACTTTCGAAATGCTGCACATAACACTGTGTGTAATTTTTTAAGTCATGGCAAAATAACCATATACGGACACCACTACGTGATAAAAGACTAAAAAAAAAAAAGACCCGTGTTTCCCAATTTTTCCCAAAGTCATGCACTTTTTTTTTATGGGCCGCCAAAGATTTGGGGCCTCGGTATCATTTTCGTAAAAATGTGATCATTTTCTCAGGCTCATATCTTCCAAACCGTTCAGAACTGTAGCACTTTCACTTTTTTTACTTTCACTTTCACTTTATAACTTTCACCGCTGAGCTCTCCTTGACGTCGCGCTGTGTAATGCCTCCATGTGAGCGTCGTGTCGCTTTTATATTGTGTGCTGCGTCCCTTGTTGCGTGTGTTGAGCTTACTGCATTGCATGGGCTGCTGCTGTCGGTGCATGTTAACCCTTGGACAAACACATGGTTCTGGCCAGGCATATTTAATTTTTTGCTACCTATGGACCTGAACAGGAGAAAAAGGTAAAAAAAATTAAATTAAAAAATTTTCGCCAAATTTTTCACTTTTGCGTGCTACCTAAACAGTGTTAAGAATCATCTCGAGGAAGTTTATATGTTCTAGACATTTGTTTATTGAGATCTTAGGTAAATTTTTGTAGTTGATTGTTTCCTTGAATTTTGAAAAATTGGGAGACACGGTTCTTTTTTTTTAGTCTTTTATCACGTAGTGGTGTCCGTATATGGTTATTTTTTTTCGTGTTGCACTGTGTAATTGACGTTCCCTCAGGGGAAAAGCCTCAATTACGAGAACGATATTTACCGATGCGCTCAAATATATTGACAGACAATACACAAATATAGGAAGAAAAACATTAGTTGAAGACAGCTTGCAGACTAAGTGGAACTACGTTATTCTTTTTTATGATTTAATTACTGTCAATTCAATTCAACTCGATGATTATTCTTTTCATATCACTAGAAATAATGCAAATCTTTTCTAATCTGGCATTACATACATTTTTGCTAATAATATAGAATTTATAAAATTGATTTTTAAAGGAAAAAACTGCAAAAACCTTCCATAAACAAAAAAAGTTTACACTAACTTTTATAAAAACTTAGTCTACGAGCTCACTTAAATGATTGATGGAGAAACTTGACGTTTGAAATCAAAATTTTGTTTTAATTTAGTTACTCTTGTTTTGTTGGACTTGAAGTCGTTTGATATGACAGTCGGCAATGTCACATCATACAGGTGCACCATACATTACTTTAGACTGCAAAATTGATTTCAAAAATATTAATATATTTATTTTCCAAACTGAGTAGAGAAATTCGAATAGTGAATTTAATTGTGTCTACAACATATGAAATGTGATGCTTAAAATTAATTCTGGTTTCAAAAATTACGCCCCAGCATTTAGCCTTCTCTTCTTATACATCTTTTTCTCGTAAAGTAGAGAGTGCTTGTGTTTTTTGAGAATTCAGTCGAAAGCTTCATTCGCAAAAATAGTTTTGGACGACTGATAATGCTTTGTCTTGTTGTTGATTAATTGTGTAAGTGATTTTGGAAACTGGAGCCGAATCAGCTTGATGAAATATTCTTATCAGCGGAGGTGCGGTACTATGGTTGCTTCTGAACCCGAATATATCAAATATATTAGGACATTTTCTATCTAATAAATCTTGAAAACAGTGAAATCCGCTGGTGTTGTAATTTTCTTATCTCAAGCCGAACTAAAGAAACATAGAACTATTTTATTTTTGATGTTTACAAAAAGTGTACACACTACACATTGACATCATGGCCAACTTAATCAAAATGTAAATATTCGTTATTCAAGTGATTGAAAAAAAGTAGTTGCTTATATATATATTTTTACAAGCTTTTTATCATTATTATTAAATTTATGTATTTGCACCTAAATCTGTGTTAAAAGTTAACTGAAATTGAGTTAAATAACATTTGGATCCATACGAAGTTCAATAATCTATTTCGAATTAAATTTAGTTCCCTTTATTTGAATGTAGTGTATGTGTCGTTTTTTGGAATACTTGGAATTGGAGAAGGGAGAATCTAAGCCGCTCTACATTTGGAGTGAGATTGAGTTGGCTTTTAGGGCATAGGCTTAAATTACGAAATAAATTTTATAAATAATAGCTTTAACGTTACTGAGATCTAAGAGTATTAGACAGGGTCGAAACTGTTATTTCAAAATCGAAAATATGTTTTATAACACAAAATAAGCGATTGGATGAAAGCTTTGACTGGACCCTTTGTTTTCCATACCTAAAAATCCCTAAATTTTCCTGATGAGGCATACCGAAATGACAAAAAATATTGATTGCGTGTTGGTAAAATGATTTCGTATCGGACTCCATTGTAAATAGAATGAATATTCCAAGGAAGTACTAAAAAAAATATAGCCGTGGAGAAGATTTGTTTCGTTTACATTGTGAAATTACATTTTACGCAGTCGGGTGATCCGACTTAAACATACCCTCATCCTTAGTTATCCATTGGGATTAATTTCTATAAAAAAAATTTTTGTTGAAAACTAACATTCAGTTACCCGAATAGGCTTGGCAAATTCGCTTATATTCAATAGCAGAGTAACACTGCGGAAAATATTATCTAGTTCGCAACGTTATTAGGATACTAAGTAGGTTTTGGGAATTTATTGTTAATACCAGTCCATTGTCCGCCCAACACGGTGTAGTAGCTGCAAAAACGGGTAAAGCGAAGTTGTTTGCCGGTAATTACACAGTAGTTTTTGACAAAATATTGCCTAATACCAGACTTCATTAATATCCCTTCTGTGTTAGGAGAGAGATAATGACGTAAAGTCGCCAAACTTTTATATAGTCGGTAAAATAATGGGAGTAGCAATGTTGTACGTTTTAATTTACAAAGTCGCCTTTGATAAAACATTGTCCAGTACCAAATTTCGATAATAGCGGTTGCAGTTTACGAAGATATCGCACCAGTCAACTGGAGAGTCGCCATTTTTGTATGGGATATAAGTAACTGGGAGTGACAAAACCACCAATTTTCCACAGCA
The DNA here is from genome assembly GCA_963931995.1 of Phaonia tiefii. NCBI lineage: Eukaryota > Metazoa > Arthropoda > Insecta > Diptera > Muscidae > Phaonia > Phaonia tiefii. Next base: position 75,799,109 of record OZ008371.1, on the reverse strand, counting down.
GATTGGCGTTTGACTAAATATTGTCTTATGCCAAATTTCGTGAAGGTTTGTTGTATGTTATGGGAGTTATCTTGGCGATCACACAACTTTTGGGTGGGAGTTGCCAAACTGAGCGTGGCCAACTCACCCTTGGGTTAGTCGGTTTTTGGAGTTTGACAAATTGAGGCTTAGTAGTTGATTTCATTCAGATTGGAATTGCTTTATGCAAGTTATATTATTGACAAGCTGGATGGAGTGGGGGTGGCAACCCCTCCAATCTTCCCCAGTTACGGAAAAATTTACAGACCATTAAAATATCTCAACTTAAGCTAATCTCATACTCTAGAGACAAGCTTTAGAAGAACCCTGGCTTTGAAGGAAATGTTGCGATTTGTATGGTAGGTATAAGAAGCGGTTTGGTTGCAACGTTCTAGACTAAGTTTTGGCAACTACTAGTCACTGAAAGCATTCCATTGTGATCGGTTAAGATTTACGATCTTACGTGATCAAAGGTAATAAAGAGTCTGAAAATTAATTTGGCCTATCTATATTCCCATCTATGATATATACCCCCAACATATGGGGAAGGGTATACAAATGGCAATTAAATGCTTAAGTTGAAGGTGCTACTGTTTTGAAATTTCTTTGCTATTGGCACATGCCGTGAGTACCCCGGTGCTTTTGAGTATTTAAAAATATTTTCTCGACCCGGTCCGAGGGGATACATCTGTGAAAGTAATTACAACTAAAAGTGAAAGGGAAAATGGTAAAAAACACTTCCATGTGGGGTTTGAGTGAACATACGTACATATATATTGTTACATATAATACATATCAAGCTTTTAACTCCACTTCTGGAGTTGAACGCAACATGTAGGAAGGGAATAAGTTTTAAAAAAATTTCCGAGACAAAGAAAATGTTCGAATGCCTTTGACGTCAAAGATGGTTACCCATGTAATTCCAGATCTCACGAATCGATGCATATCCAAGTGCTGTAGATGGTTCAAAATGTCTGGTATGTGCTTGGCGACGTGTGTACATTCATGGGACGGATACCTCCCATTTCCATTGTTGACGCTCTATAGAGCATTCACTTATATATGTATGTATAAGTATATATTTTCCATTTCGCCATATCGTTATATTTAGCGCATGAAATTGCCTCTAGGAATAATGTTAAATATCCCAAACGCTATGCACAGGATAACGTACATTCATATGTATGTATGTATGTATATGAAAGTGCTCATGCCTGAAAACTGTGAGAACGTACATATGCATGTGTCCGCTTTACACTTTTACGAGGAAACAGTTGAAGACTCCTTCAGGTGGCATTAAACTAATGCACGTGCACTTAACTTTACCCGGAGTTTAAGAAAGGAGTTTTTTCTTACATATACAGATATTTTCTATAAGTATGTAAGAACAAATGTGTGTGAGGGTGTTTTTAAAAATATAAGAGTGTTTCGGTTTAATTTTTCTTACACATAATATCGATTTTTGAATATCTAGTTCTAGTGTCCCCGGACAGTATTGGGAAAATCCGCATAATATTTATGGATCTGCAATGTAACACGATAGAGTTGATCAATATTTGTTGACTGAAACTTTCATTTTTCATGTAGAAATAATACACTGATCATTCTACGTTGAAAATCCAAACATACGCGCGAAGAAAAAACTCGTTCCTCCCAAACTAAATTTCAGATAACTGAAGTTCGTTTGGGGACTGTAGTTGGGAGAAACGAACTTCTGTTAATCCATACATGTCATTTCGTTTGGGAGAACCGAAAAACGTTTGCAGTAAACGAGTTATGACAACTGAGAGCTGAAAAAACCATTACGATAAACGAAAATAGGTTTCGGCAACTGTTCCTTCGGTTACAGCAACCGAGTTGTAATTGCTCCTAACTAAAAAACTTTTGCGAGAACTGAAAAACGTTTGCAGTAAACGAGTTATAAAAATTAAAGCTGAAAAACGTTTGCGAGAAACGAAAAACGGTTCCACCAACTGTTCTTTCGGCTAAAGCAACAGAGTTGTAATTAAAACTTTTGTTTATGGCTTCTATAAGCTCTTTTTTGTTAAAATTTTCCAACTTTTATGATGTTGGCTTTACCCATAATGTTTGTTTTAAAAAAAGTTAGAATTTTTGTCTATTTTTTCACTGTCTACTTACACGTCGGTCTCGCCTTGCATTCAAATAACATCTAAAAGCGCAGCAAACTACAACGCGTCAATTGTCCATCCCAGATATATTGACGAGGTAGAAGCAATATAGTATGTGATCACTTTTATATGACTACGTGAGTGTGTATGCCAAACAAGTGGATAAGACTGTGTACACAGTCGACGAATGAGAGGATGAGAGAAGTTTACGTTCTTCGTAATCTGTGCTCTCATTTGAAAAACGGCTAATTTCAGTTATCGCAAACGTTTTTTAAAATTGCGGGAAATGTAATTTTGTACGCGTTTGATGCAAACGAGAACTCGGCTACAACAACATGATACATATTTGGGATATATGTGTTTATTTGGGACAATTAATTAATTAATACAAATAAAAGTATAGTTGCGGAAACTGAGCAATTCATAATTACCTTTCACTCATATTTACCTTACCTTATTTACCTCTATCTCTAAATCCCCATATCTTCCTCTCCCATTACATCCCATGAAGGGACAGGGGAGAACTTCTCCCAATCACTGAGCTGTGCGCTTTCCAGTTTTCACTCACTGATTGGGACCTACAGTTTTACACCGGTTCCGAACAATATTTTTGAGAAGCATTTTCATGGCTAAATACTCGATAGTGTCGCCGTCACTATGCGAGGTGACCGCCGTCGAAAGAAATTTTAAGGTGGTCAGAGCAGGGATCGAACTCAAGATCTCAAGTACAAGAGGCGCGTACTCTACCCATTACACCACCGACGCCCATTGTCTTCATAAGGCGAAGTTAATTAATTCGACGTTTGTTACCGGTTCGGCGAATAAAAACAGAGTTTTGTTATCGAGTTCTCAAAATTTGGGCAATCATGCAATGCAATTTCCAAGCATTGACACTGGCGCTGTCCAAGCAAGTAACCCAAAGTGGCCACCATCTCTTTCTGCCTCTGATTTCAATCCGATAATTAGAGACAGCATTATCATGTAGGTTAACTCCGCCCATGTACTTATTAAAATTAGCAATAAGGCTGGCTTGGGATAAAGCGATCCGTGTTTTTCTTATATGATCTATCTCATCATAGTTCGTAGCCAAACTGACCTCTGCATTGTCTCTCCATTGAATCTTATGTTATTGTTCGAATTCGAAATTCATATCATGTCGAGGTAATTTTATTTCTTTTAGAATGCAAAGCAAGTGGTATCCGCTGAAAAAGTTATCGAAGTGAACAGTATGTTGTCTCACATTAACTCATAACCACGCTAGCACCTCGGCCACGCTGTTTATCATATATATCCGATGGTCCAACATATGTTAGGAATTAAAAAGATACCAATCCGATGAACACAAACACCAATATTTGTATCCGCAGCGAATTAGTTTCTCCCGGATAAACATCTTGCAGATATGACTACCAAAATATGGTACCATTTGCTCACCAGTCGATAGATTAGGTTCAAAAAACCAAACTGCATAAATCGGGTATTCAGGAGATGATATCCAGAAAAATACTAACATTCGAATTAAAAAAAATATTGTGTTTCATATTAACAACACATTAATTGACTCCAACAATACATATAAATAATATTTATTGAGAAATATACACATTTTTTCAATTAACAATCAACAAACTTATATAAAAGTATTACTATAAATATGTATTACAACTAGATTTAGTGCGCTAATTATCCCAGTGGTCGAGATCTCCACCAGCCATTTTCAGGACTGTCAGGCGATCAGTAACAGTAGTTATAATAAGTAGTTTGAGAATACTAAAAAGCATTTGAACTGTTGGCGATTTTAATCAATAACCCTTTCTTATTTTTCTCTTTTATGCAAGAAGTTACAATTAGTTTAAGAATATGCTATTTTTAGTCTATTCTTGTGTCCTCACTGGTCGAACTTTAAAAGGGTGTGGTGAGGGGTAAAAAGTACAGGTCGGAAAGCCAATACGCCAAACTTAATTATAAATTTAAAAAAATTATTTAATTCCATTACCTAGTATTTTCAATAATTTAATGAAAAACAGCAAAAGCTGGTACAAAATGGGTTAAGGTTGATATTAAAGGTCTGCACAAATCCATTTGTATTTGCGTAGTACACGTGCAGTGGCAAACGATGAACACTTATCCGAAGTGTCGCAAAAAAAAGGTACTCATTTTAAGAGAACAACAAATCTTCGAATAACTACTTGTTGTTACTCGTCTGTGGTCACTGCCAGACTGTATATGTTCCTTTTTTGCTCTTATTCAAACATACTGAGACCGATCACATCGAGTATGCCGCGACGTGGAAACTGAACGTAGTACATACCACGTAGTAACTAAGTAAATGTACAACGTGCAGTTTGACACATTCAACATAATTTTCTTGTAGTGTTATACTACAGTGAGCAAAGAAAATAGTTGTAAAATTCTCGAAATCAACAAAATTATAATGTAATGTAAAAATTTTTTAGTTTAGTATTTTAATTGGATATATAAAATACATATAATATAGGTATATAAATATAATATAAAATATTTTTTTATGTTTTTTACTATGAATACAATGTGCAATAATGAGACATTGGCTGTAAATTATTTTAAATAACACAAAATTCATGCAAAACATCATCGTCATCATCAACACTGTAGTTCTTTCAGCTTTGCTCTACATATTCATACGTACATACTTACATAATTTGCAATTACTCGTGGTACCATGCGAAGTGAACATAATATTTGTAGTACTTTGTCTTTGCTCTTCACATATATATATATGCTCTCTTTGGTACACATATTGCTGCGGCTGCTTACTCGTTGGTATTTGCCAAACAAGCGATTACTTCTCTTTCACTGCTTGCGCTCTGATTGACAGTACGTGTATTTGCTCTATCCGACTTCGAGTTTCACATATGCAAGAAAATGTTATTCGTTGCAGACCTTTAGTTGATATTCTCTAAGTCGTGAATCACTTACTTCGCGATACTATTGTCATTTTGGTAGATTATAAAACGTTACAGCTGTTCCGTGACTAACTGTGTTGAGTTCCGTCATTTATTGTCAATACGTCACAATTCCTCGTGTTAGTTGAAGAAATTAAAGAAAAATTTCGATCGCGGATGGGCAGATGGAAGTATTTTGCACTTCCCAATAATGACTTTTTAACAAAATTCAGAATAATCTTATAGAGGCTACTATAATCACTGGAAATTATAAAGGAACCGACGCCTATGATACCTACAGACATGTCCATCGATTTCAAAAGATTGCAGTATCCGATTCGGTTGGCATTTGCGGTGACCATAAATAAGTTGAATAAATGGAAGAAATATAACAAAACTGTATTTCATTAAAACTACAATTCAGGGGTAGCGAAGCGCAACGGGTACAGATATTATAGTATAATGAGAAGCTTTTCAAACAAATCAGCACACGATCGAAATCTAAACAAATACTTCTTCATAATATTCCCGTCAACTACAGGTTTATTTGCCCATTGTGAATTAAACGTGGCATTATCCGGTGTCGGAATGCCAGCAGGTTTATTCATTTACTGCAAACATAAAAAAAAATGGTTTCCCATGGATTCGAATGAATCGGGAAAAGCTTCTCACAACCAGTGAGCTGTGCGCTTTCTAGTTTTATACTCACTGATTTGACCTGCAGTTTTACCCCGATTCCGAACGGTATTTTCCTCTCCCATTACATCCCATGAAGGGACAGGGGAGAACTTCTCACAATCACTGAGCTGTGCGCTTTCCAGTTTTCACTCACTGATTGGGACCTACAGTTTTACACCGATTCCGAACGGTATTTTGAGAAGCAGTTTTATGGCTAAATACTCGATAGTGTCGCCGTCACTATGCGAGGTGACCGCCGTCGAAAGAAATCGTAAGGTGGTCAGAGCAGGGATCGAACCCAGGATCTCAAGTACAAGAGGCGCGCGCACTACCCATTGCACCACCGACGACCACAAACATAATGACACAAAATAATTTTGTTCAAACTTTGGCGTTACAAAAACTTTCAAGGCTAAACGAAGTTTGCCGGGTTCAGGTTGTTTAGTATATATTGTAGTTCTGAACCCAAAAAAAGTAATATAGAAAAGTAAATTTAAATTTTGAAAAAGAAAGAAGTTTGAAAAATAACATTTTGTTAAATAAGTAAATTTTCTCAAAAAAAAAATACAAAGTAGATTTTTTAAAACATCCATATCTTAAAAAAGTACCTTTGGTTAAAAAAAAATAAATTTTCTTACAACAAGTACCTTTTCTTTAAAAGAGTATTTTATTTAAAATAGGTAACTTTTCTTAAAAAAGTACATTTTCTTACAACAAATTGCCTTTCCTTAAAAAACATAATTTTCTTTAAAAAGTACCTTTTTTGTGAAATAAAATAACTTTTCTTGTGATAAGTACCTACACTATAAAAATGTACATATTCTCGAAAAAAGGACCAATTCAAAAAAAATACTATTTAAAAAAAAAAAATTCTTCTAAACAATACCATCTCTTAAAAAAAAAAAATTTCTTCCAAAAATTCCTTTTCTTAAAAATAATATAATAACTTTTCTAACTCTTATTGAAAATAGGTACAATTTCTTAAAAAAGTAACCTTTTCCTAAAACGAGTACCACTTCTTTAAAAAGTTCCTGTTCTTAAAAAAAGTACATGTTTATAAAAAAATTCATACTCTTATGGGTTTTTCTTACAGAAAGTACTTCTTCTTAAAAATATAACCTTTTGTTAAAAAAAAATTAGCTTTTCATAAAAGAAGTACCTTTCTTTAAAAAAGCACCTTATAATACATATTCTTACAAAGATCACCTAAAAAAATAAATTTTTTGAAGTCTTAACATCTATAGGCGCGGGTACGACCTAAATTCACAAAGTGAATACATCCACACACAGTTTGTCCCACTGTGATCACACAGATTGTCAGACTGCGATCACACAGGACAATCTGCGATCACAGATTGTTTGGTGTTAATCTCCTCCGAAACGGCTGGACTCTGAAATTTTGTGTTCATATCGGGTAGGTCTGAGAATCGACCAACATCTATTTTTCAACCCCTAAATGATAAGGGTGACCCACCGCCATATGGAACACAAATTTGTCCGTCTGCGGAACACACTTTGTCAGACTGCGAAAAAAACACACACTGATCTAGCGGCAGCGAATACTCTCAGAGCATCGAAAATTGTGTGAACTTGTGTAGGGTATGTACGAACATAACAATGTATGTATGTCATGTGTCTGTTGCTTTGCATTCTCTTTGTTTTTTGTGGGAATAAAACAAAAATTATCAAGCAACAAAATAATGACACATGTGCTTGCACTGGTCTTTAAATAACACTGTAAGTAAAATTTGAAGTTTTGAAATGACACACTAAAACACCGAGACACACCAAATAATTTTTGGGTCATAGAACCCAGTGGTATACTCCGTTTAAAAAAGTTAGCTCAAAATAACGAGATATTTCGATTTTAAATTTGTAGTAGATTTAAGGTGATTTTTGATTTTATTTGAGGGAAAAACCTGAAAAACCTTCGACAAAATGTAACCGTTGAAATAATAGACATCTATTTGGAAGCAGAATTAGTTTACCTCGTACAATTTGGGGCCATATTAATTATAATAATTTTGGGATTAGGGATCTTGGGATTCGGGATATTGGGATTGGCATCCCTACTACAAACAGATGCTGCAACATATATATCAAAGTTTTCACTTTGACAGATTAGTACCTACCACCGCTTTAGATGTTAACACATCAAAAATATAAGCATTTTTGAAAAAATGGGAAAACGAGTGCCGAAAAATGCAGATCACATTGCGAAAAATTAAATAAGTTTTGTTTTGCGTGTGGAAAATTTACACCGAAAAATCATCGACGACATTTGGTTGAAGATGCCCTCAAAGCATACAATCAGTATTTTTTGGTTACCCCCGCTGAAGAAATGGGAAATGATGATCATGCACCTGAATTTAAATTACGGCGATATACGATGCCATTTGGACTTCCAATGATATGGACCGATCCAGGGGAACATGATACAGAAAATTGCTACGCGTGCAAGAACGATGTAAATGGTCCCAATCGAAACAGTAAGTTCACTTAGATAGACTATATATGGAATACACAATAAACCGATCCGGTTGTATATACAAAGGTGTGCCAAGTGCTCACGTACCAGTTGCACATAGTGATGAATTGCCTGTCCCAGTACATCCATCGACATACCAATATGATACTGCGTCCTATGAAGTACAATCACAAACTTCAGCAACATCATTACATCATGCTGATTCTAATTTCTACTGGTGGATTGCAAACAAAGAGTAAAAATTTAATAAATCCAAAAAAATTTAGAAAATTATCAAAATAAGAGCAAAAATAGTTCCATGCCCGCTTGCAAATGGAGCTCCATTATTTCTAGATATAAATTTTGACAAATATATAACAAACAAATTGATTTTAAACAAGTTTTTAAAGTTTTTTCATTCAAATAAAATCAAAAATCGCCTTAAATCTACTACAAATTTAAAATCGAAATATCTCGTGATTTCGAGCTAAAATTAGGTTGACGTGTCTCGGCGTTTTGGTGTGTCATTTTCACCTACTTACAGTGTAATTTTAAGTACTAATATTATTCAATGTAACGCCATCATATGATTGAATGCTATTTTTTATTTTCCAATGTAACAATGTAACTAATGTGTTCATAGAATAGGTACCGTGTAACAAAAAGGTGTTAACACATCCCCCGTATTTTTTTAAAATACATTCTATAAAAAAAATCTTTGTCTTTAAAAAAGTTTATCATTTTACAAAACGTATATCTGCTCTTATACATGAGAACGTGGGTTCGATCCCTGCTCAGACCGCCTTACATTTCTTTCGACGACAGTCACCTCGCTTAGTGATGGCGATACTATCGAATACTTAGTCATGAAGGGCTTCTTAAAAAACTCCGAAACTGTAGGTCCCAATCAGTGAGTGTAAAAACTATAAAGCGCACATCTCACTGATTGTGAGAACCTCTCCCCAATCCCTTCATGGGATGTTATGGGACACCAATTTTGTTTACCAAATCTTTTCTTAAAGATCCATTTCAATTATCGTATTTTTCAACAGGCGCCTTATGCGTGTTGGAAGTAACTAGTACATAATATAAGTATATAGCGAAAGGGACTTCCAACCTGGTGCCCCCTGACACCTCATGTAATTTTTGTTTTGTCAGTTTTCATAGATCACGGCCTAATTGATCAATATAAAATAATTTCCAATTGAAGTGATGCATTCAAAAAACCATTAGTTTATTGCACTTAATTAAATAACAATTTAATTTAATTTTTCTACATACAACGTAATATTATACACTTTATTCGTAATGAATTTCGTAATTCTCCTCTATCCAGTTTAAATCATATTTACGTTTAAAGTTTGAAAAATATAGTTCCTCATTTAAGTGATTCGCAGTGTATTTCGTACGAATCTTTTCTACTACCCAAAAATTAAATCCAATTCGATATGAATTTCCATCTTCATCTTCCAAATCGAAGAAAATAACAAATATTAATGATTCATATTGATGAATATTTATTTTCATTAATGTTTAAAATTTTCCAAAACTGCTATTGCGGTCTATTGTTTATCGTGTTGTATTGTATCGTGTTTTTATATCACAACTACTGAGAGAATACACAATACAGGGTTGTCAGTCAATTATCTGTTCACTAGTTAAAATACTCATTATGAATTCGATACTAATGAAGCCTTCATTAAATCTTAAAGCTTTCAATAACTGAAGAATATTTCTGAGCTAATTTATTGTTTTTTTTTCCTATGAATTAGACTGTAATTATTTATAGCAAATATATCGCCATATGATTTTTCCTTAAATATCCTCACTTATCTCGAATAATCGAAGTTTCGGAGTTCTTCAACCCGTTTAGTCTGTGGTGAATTCGTCACTACCAAACAGCTTACACCCATTACAACAATATAATTAACCGCCATTCTGGATATTAACACTCAGATTCGGTACATTGAGTATCGATGATCCTGTGTATAATACTACTCAGTAGTTTTTCTTTTAATCGAAGTGGAGATTGGAGATTTTTTTGGAATTTCTGGTCCAATGACTTATGCGATCCGGCTTGCTGGAATTCTTGTTTTTATTTAGTTTTTAAGTTGTTATTTGTTTTTTATGTTTTTATTTTTAGGTAACGACGACAAATGAGGCGTTCCCGTTTTGATTGGATTATTCGGGAGAATATTTTTACAGCGTATATAATTTATGATTAAGATTGATGTATGTATGTAGTGTTTTTTGGTGAGGATGGAAGATTCCCAAAGGCACCCAATGGATGTGAGGGAATTAGATATAAGTAATATTAAGATGTATTTATTGTGTACCAGTAGTATGTATTTGATTTATCTGACAATAAAAACCTGTTGAAAAAAAAATAAAAAAAAAATTAACACTCGCACTTGACCAGACAATTAAAAGAATTAGATTGCCAATCCGTTGGCAGTCAAATGATAGATTAACCTAAATGTAATGCACTTCTAGAAACACTATCGCTTAAACCAGTTCGCACTGAACTGGATGCACGACCTTCATTGTAGTTCTTGGACACTGATTCTTCCAGTTGACGCTGTGTATTAATCAACAGCATTGGCTGGTCTTCATAGAATCCTTCCTTTCCTCCTATTGCTGCCTTTCTTTCTTAGTTGTAAACAAATTTATAGAGGTCACTAACTTCCTCCTAATTATGGCTAAAGTTATCGATATCGTATTCACTCTGATTTAATTCCGAATACTAAATTTCGATTCAACGTTAACTCAGTTCCGAAAATGATTTTAGTCGGTGTTCGGGCGATGGAGTCACGAGTATCAGACCCGTATGCGAAAGAGGGAATTTTAATAAAATTTTAAACAGCCTTATATTGAATATTGAAATATTGAATTTTGTATATGCATACAAATTTTCCTTCGAGTGACCACAAAAGGCCAAATATTTTATACAATTTCTAAATCATTTTGTGCAACCTGTGATGACAAATTTTACAGAGTACGATTGACCTTTGTTTATGCCCATTTAGCAGACCATTTACAAATAAATTGTTTGGAAATTTCTTAGTTTTAAAACTATTTCTCAACTTGATATTGTTAAAATCATTTGTTACAGTAATACAAGTATTTCCTGCTTTAATGTAGAATTTTAATATCAGCTGACGCAGCATTGTATTTTATATATTTCCATTCATCCTTAGAAATGGGGATTTTATTGCAATCTTAAATATAAAATGTGCGAATGCTTGTACATTTGATACAGGAAAACATTAGCGGCAACGGCACTAGATTTACTAACCGTGTTCTGTGCTGTTTTGTTTCGTTCTAAAGGACATTCAACCTCAAAACATTACATTCTACCATGCACACAAGCAACAACTGGCTGCATGTGTTTTGGCATTTACATACGCTCAAGACTACATCCGTTTGTCTGACGGCATTAATGCATACGAGTACGAGTACAACAATGTTGCCACATCCGCTGTTTTGAATATTATGCGTTTCGAATTTGCGACTTTCGTCATTTGATTATAACGCGAGAAGAAATTCTACTTGAATACTACAATATAAAAACAACATTAAGCCAATTAAAAAATATATATGGGGAGTTATTTGCAGGTCCGATACCATTTTTTCCACACTTTTACGTTCTGAAACAGCGTTGTTGCTTGTAGAAGTACTTCAAAACGAATAATGAGGGAGTCCCGAATGTAAAAATTAAAATGGTATTGTTTGCTCTAGTCAATGTTAAATGTCCACAGCATCCAATGTCAAATTGGAAAATGTGCAGTTGTTATTTATCGCTCGTTGACTTCTCTTAAAACCACAATCATAAAATAAATTTTCGTATTTTCGTGGGCAATTTCTTGGCTTTTTTATAGAAAATATACTGTCTACACCGAGGTACGAATATATTTTTTCTTGGTTTGAAAAATCGTAAATTAAGATCATAACAATCGACAACATACTTTTTTTTAATTTTTTGTACCTACTAATAAACGTTTAAATATTCCGAAGGGGAAATTGAATTTAAATTTCCTATAGAAAAAAATTTTATTTTATTTTTCGCTGTAAAAAATCGCTCTAAAAGATTCTATAGTGGTTTTATACAGATAATGCATACAATTGTCTTTCTTAAATATTAAATTTAGCAAAAGAAATAAAATGTGACAAACCCTTTGTAATCTGGATGTTTTAAAAAATTATGTAGAAAATATCAGCTTCCTTAATCTTCCGTTCTTTGAGTCACAAGTCGATGTTATTGGGCATTAATTAAGCTATTTCCAATTTCTTCAAAATGTTGACCATTTCAGTGTAATTACAAGTACATCTAATAACGTTTGAAAAAGCCCCTGAGTAAGATCATAGACCTCTTCCCCGAAGATTCTTAGCATTTTGTTGCAATTCATACGTTAGCAACATTGGTGAATACTATTTTATACTAACGTGTGTGGGTAATAGTGCAACTAATGTATATGCACCTGAGAGGGTGTAAGGTTGTGCATCGCCCCAGAGTACTAAATATATATCACCATATACACATTAGGGTGTCTTACGCAAAAAATCGTAAGGGTGTGAAGATAAATTTATCCGATAAATTTATTTATCGAAGACGCAAACCACTTATACAAAATTTCCGAAATCTGATTTTTTGCACAAAAACAAAGAAATTTTGTGCAGAAAAAAGAGCCAATAAGCGTTTTTGAAGACATTTATGATGAATATAGCATAAAATTAGCGCTATATAGAAACAAATATTTGTTCTTCCTGTAAACCATTGACCTTGGTTATTTTTTATCTAACCTGGGTCGCTCATGACAAAGGTGAATGAACTGAATGTCTAAGGCGATCATTGCCCTAAAAATTAGCCCTAAGTTTATAAGGTGTTTTAGTTTTGGATATAAAAACCGTAACCGGTGGAAACCGGTTTTCAAAATGCAAAAAGTCAAATAATATTTCATAAGTTTATTTGATAACTGGCTTAAATTTTTGTGAAAACTTTTTTTTAAATTGCGCAATATCTTGCATATAAATTACAATTAAATGCTATTCATTGGTAAACGCATCACTTGAGGATAACTGGGCTGATTTGGCAAATTTTTCTTCTAAAATTATCGCAGACATCCAAAGGACAAGATAAATTGAAAAAATTGTTCAGAAAATTTAAATATTTGGGAACAACCGAAAGTGATTTTATCAATGGGATTTGTGAATGACGGCAAGAACATAACTCGCGATTAGAACGGTTAATATGCGTAATTAATTTAGTGTTTTGTCCGCCGAGGTCCTGGAAAGATTTTCAGGAAAAACAACTTTAATAGGATTACAAAGAATAGTCGAGAAATTATGGCACACTGCAAAAAGTATAATTATAATGGCTATAGAACCAACATATTTGTTTGATTTTTTTTGTTGTGTTCTTTATGCTCCCGGTATGGAAGGAACACAATCGAATGTCTTCAATTGAAAAAAGTTTTGGAAGAATTTCCAAAAACAAACAAAATTTAAATTGTTTTTACTTTTGTATTGTTTCGCGATCTGTCAAATAAATGTGGTTACTTTATTTCTATTGCAATTCCAATTTCTTGCACTACTGGCGCAGGTTACATTTGAGAGATCATTGTCAAATTGACATTGAATCAAGCCAATCGGAAAATTCTTTCAAAGAATACCTGTCCCAAACATTTTTTTGACATACATATTTATAATCGCAAATTGTAAATATACGTCGTCTTATGCGAAACTTGTAAGTCGGTGTGCAGTTATATGGGGATGCTCATTGTCTATGCTAACTCTGTAACGAAAATTTTAAAATTGTACTACTTGACGAGGTACCGCTAAATCCGTGCCATTGTCTCACCTTTGGACGAGAAACGTCATCCACACTCAGCGTTTCTCACGAAGGTAGGGTTGAATATGTCGAATATCATGGACTGGTTCATAAATAATAATTATACATACTGTTTGAAGGGTATTTCCATAAGTTTTATACTTACACTTTTTCAACAAAAAACCTAAGAAACGCTCAACAAAAAAATCCTGTTACATAAAATGCAGGAGGCAGAAACGTAAGTATTTAATAGGTGATTTTTGAGTTTAGTGCTATTTTTCAACCTAAATATCACGCTGAGCACCCCTACCCCCCAGAAATGAAATCCTACGTATGGAACTGTTAGGAGGGTTAATATGGTATCTGAGTCTCCAAAGGTATCTCACTATATCGATTGATTTCGTTTCTAACTGTAGTCATTGAAAGATCTCTTCGAATATATGTATATTTAACGTACCATGGTGTGTTGGTTATAAGCCTCAGCGTTTTGGACTAGAATCTTTCAAAAATATCCATATTTGAATTACTGTTTGTACCCCATAACTGTATGTCATCAGTCCAAACTGGTTTTGGAATCACTTTGTATATTCGTAGTTTATTGTTCAAGCATAGTCTTGACTTGGGTCGTCTCAGCCAGCAAAGTATCCCCGTTTTAATTTTTAGCTGTTGCTGCTTATGTTGTTTCTTGATATATTGTTTCCATATCCGACGTCTGTCCACACCATTTCTAGGTATTTCATCGCTAGTTCGAATTGTGTTCCCTCCAGTAGTAACGGGAGCACAGTCACCACGTCTCAATGCGAAGGTGACTTGTTTGGATTTTTCAGCATTAACTTTTCTTTCCATTCCGTTGGCCATTGGTGGAGTCTATTTAGTTGGATTTGCACCAAAGATGCTTGTCCGGAGGACTCGCTAGTAGCAATTATTGCAGTATCATCTGCATATGTAGCCACAGGTACATTGTCGATCGTCGAATACTCAAATTTATACTGATCTTTTATTTACAGCCTGTTTCTCTATCGAAAATCAATCACTCACATTCGACTCAAATTCGGTTTCTCCAAGTCGAAATTTTCGTTTGCCTGACTTCATGTTTGTTCATTTCGAAATAGAGAAAATTGAGAAACCACAATCTGTACTGAAAAAATTAATGTTATCATTCGACTTGAAACGACAAAATCTTGCAACCCAAACCAACTTTCGTCTCGAACACGAACGAAAGGTTTCATTCGAGATTAAGAAACAGGCTGTAATATCTACAGTTTTCTTTTGTTCGGTAACTTACAGTGAAATTTTACAAAGAATAGTTTTTCAATACGAACCCTCCCCCTAAAATGAAGTTTGGGGGACATTTTAGCGCCAACTCGGAATAAGTACGAAATTAACCCTTAAATGGATTTTAAGCTTTGACTTATTTTTGATATCAAGTTGAGTTTTGAGCTTTGGTTTGTTAAGAAGCTTATAGTACAATTTTGTAAGGGAAGCCCGTTACACCACTGTTTTAGGGGTGGTATTTTAACCTTTTCCACAAAAAGAACTCTTAATTGAGGCGGTAGAGGTTTATAATTTCGGAACACATCCTATACCTAAAATGTAAGGATAACATGGTTTCCTATGCCGATTCATCATGAGAATGTACAAAAGGGGGAAAATTTCACACCCAATAAAAAAACCGAAGTAATCTTTCAAAGCGCCGATAAACGAATACTTTTTTTTAATCTCTACCAGAATCAGTTGTCAAAGCTTGTTAATTTTTTGTGTGCCACAGTGTTATTAGAATTTGAAATTAATTCACATAGAAGTACTCATATATCATAAACAACAGAAGTCTAAATTTCTTAATTTGTTAGTCGTGAGAAATTTATTAAAATTTGCCTCATAATGAATCAAAGTTGGAATTTAATTGAGTCTAGTATCTCCAAAAAAAATAATACATTTCAATTATCTATCTTCTGTTTTTAAAATACGATGTTTAAAAAGTACTACTGTTTTCAAAATATAAATTATTTCTCATTTTGCCGAGATAACCATAACAGTTCACGTTTTTGCGTAGCGTCACAAAAGTATAAATATACAACTCTATTAACGATGACATTTATAGTACGACAAGGTTTTAAATTTTCTGAGGCCCACAGTAGCCAAATTTGGGATCCGATTTTACAACACCTCAAGTATTACTATGTGAAAAGCCGCTTATGGCCAGTTTTTAAGTGGGTAGTTAACTATCGGATTACTTAATCTTAATTCTAAGTTAATTAGAGGTTAACTTTGCATTTTGTTTTTCAGTGGTGAGTTAATGTAAGTCGCCATATTGTCAACTAATATGGCAACCCTTGTCTTCTTATTGGAAAAATCGTGTGTTGGATAAATACCAAAACAACAAAGAGGAACAAACCAAATGGAATTATGTAAAATAAGAAATATATGCATAAAATCGAAGTCATTTTAACAAAAATGTGTAAAAAAAACTATATAGGCGCAACAATTTATCGATGTAGACTCAACGAATGTGTACAAATACGCAAATCTGAAACATGTATTTTATACAATCTTCATGTCTCACTTTGACAGTCAGCAATTTGATTCTCAAAATAATATGGTTCTGACTATAAGTTAACCAACCAACATTGGGTGGTTAAATCATAGTTAAACAATGACTAAAAAACACAAATCGATGTTTAACCAGAATTTAACTAAGAAACGAAGATCACCACTGACTGAAAAACTGGCCATTAGGGTCGGCTAAATTGTATTCATTTTATTTTTTTTGTGAGAAATTTCGCACTGTCCTTTCGCGCAAATTTTGTATATGAGGTACCGAAATGGGTGTGGGAAAATGGACCATTTTCCTTAAAAGCTGGCGATTGACGAAATATTGACTAATAAAAAATGACGATGTGTGTAGTTGATTCCAGCTATTAATACAACTTTTATATGTGTGTTACCAAAATAGGATTTCTAGTGCTCCGAAAACTGATTACTCTCGGTAGAACGTATAAAACAGATGAATCCCCAAATTAACTTATAAAGTTTACTACAATGAAGACTAATACAAAAATTACACTGGCCTCCATTTAACAGTCTCTGAAAAAATGGTGATTTAACGCACGTAAAAATTATTTATTTTCTCAGTTATAGGAAAAAATGCGCATTTTTCTTCTTGATGTTAAAGCTCTCATTTGCTCTAATTGAGAATGAAAAAAAATATTAATTTTAACACATACTTTTTTTAATTAACATTTAAAAATTGCGAATTTTTCGGCTGATTATATGGAAAATTTGTAAAACCAATTTAGTGTTAGGAGTATTTCTTATGATAAAATATTTTTTTTTTAAACTTCTACAACTAGAAAGCAACTGACAGGTTAATCGGTTTTTTTTTAAATACAAATAAATTTTTGACAGTTAAATTAGGATTTGTTTTCAAAAATTATTATGAATTTAGACATTTATAATTTTTCCAGTTCAAGATCATTTTCTATGACAAAGTACCTTTATAACAAAAAGAAAATTTCCATAGAATATATTATAAGTATTAAAAAATAATGTGAAATTATGTGAAAATAATAATTATATTATGGCAGATGGTTGGATATATAGCTATTTCACCGCCCACCAAGACATATCATCATCAGAAGTATTTAGGAATATCGTCACACATTGTAGGGATTAACAACCCTCAACTAAGCAAGAACAGTCTAAACTCCTACTTATGCAAAAACATTGACAACAAAACTTTGCCATAACCATCAATATTCACAACATTTCTTTCCTATGCAGAGTTTCATCGAAAGCCATTGTATAGATGTTGTTTTTTAAAAAAAAGAAACTACGATTGTCATGAGATTATCGTACAGGGTACGGTCTGCCTATTCTTCCATTTTAGTTTTACAGTTCAATCTTTAAGATTTTATAATCTTTAACAATTTTTCAGGTTCAAGATCAAGTTCTATAAAAAGTACTCTTATAACAAAGGAGTTAAGACAATTATCACTTAGTTGAGGTTTGTTTATACCTATAATGTGTGATGATTATCCTAAATAGTTGTGGAGACGGGAGCTGATGATATGCATTGTGAGCATTGAAATAGCTATATTCCCAACCACCCACCATAATAATCAATTTCACATTATTTTTTTATAATTTTTATATTTTTCGTTGTAGGTGCAATTTTATTTTTACCATCACATTTTTCATTTCAATACAAGTCAGATATTTCAATACAAATTAGACTACCAGTAACGGAGAAAAAATATCATTCAAATTAACACATTTTTTTTTGAATACTCCATGAAACTTGTGCAAAATTGTAGATGTGGAGACAAATTTAAAAATTTAAGAGGTCACTTTCACCATGCTATTTTTCCATTATTGTAGTACTTTAACAAAAATCGGAAAAACTAAATAATTGATTTAATACAATTTTAGCGCCTCCCGCTGAGAATATTTCGTATGTATGGGGCGTATTGCTAGCTTTAGAGAACTGCTAATTTTATCAGCATTTATGGTCAGTTTCACAGTTGAAAATTCGCCATTTAAATGTAGTTAAAATGCCCGATGCTTGTCACTTAAATGCGATTTAATATGAAAATTTTCTTTGAGCTTCTAAATGTTGAGTATATGTGAGTAAGATATTTATTTTTTATTTTTTTGTCAATTAGTTAGTCTATTAGTTAGCTCGTAGTTAACCTGTCGTCGATATTCACCGTTCTCTATTATATGACCATATATTTTTCGGCGCATTTCTCTCGCGCAGACTCCAAGTAATGTTTCGTCAGTACGTTTTCGTTAGGTGACGGACGATTGACGAAATATAGGTTAATACCAAATTTCATTTAATGCTATAGAATGTTACGGCAGTTATTGTGTCCACCAGTTGGCCGGCCGCCCAGCTTTTGTATGGGTGGCATCTGAAAGGGTGTAGCAAACTCGGCAGTTTTCTGTAGTTTAATAACCATTTATAGAATATTTACGTATATCTAGATGAGGTCAATCTCATGTGCCGGCAATAAGCCTTAGACGAAATAAACATTTGTAGATTTGTATTGGGGGTACCAGATGGCTAATGGCTATTTTCATACACAAACTAAGTTGTCTTAAATAATAATTACTCCCACAATTTAATTTTTTGTGGTGAACATCTATGGCAGTTATCGTGTTGTGCAGTTTTTCCCAAAGTCATACACCTTTTTTATGAGCCCCAAAGATTAGGGGCCTCGGTGTCATATTTGCAAAAAAGTGATCATATTGTCAGGCTACTATCTTGCAAACTGCTCGGAATTTTGATTTACTCTCTGAGGGAAAGTCGTAGCTCTTGTCATAAAGAAAATTGACCTATGCAGGTCCATAAGTAGCAAACCGTTAAAAATTCAAGGAAACAATCAACTACAAAAATGTACCTAAGATTTCAATAAAGAACTCTCTAGAACATACGAACTTCCTCGGAATGATTCTTAACACCGTTTACTTCAACATTCAGATACTATGCTATCTTACCGACTGCAGCAGCATAGGCAAAGCAGTAAGCACACAACGTGCAAAAAGGGACGCAGCACACAATATAAAAGCTACACGACGCTCACATAGAGGCATTACAAAGGGCGACGTCAACGAGAGCTCAGGGGTGAAAGTTCTAGAGAAAGTGCTACAGTATAATTCGCACACAACATTGGCTACTGACAATTTCAATATACAGTATGAAAATATTGATTTTTTTTGCTACGTTTGCGGACATCAAATCAGAAAAAAGTTCTACTAGATTTCAAAAGGAAAATAATCTTTTATGTAGTGAATTCAAGAGAGAATATAAGTTGTTTTCGGTCGTTTCTTTATGACGCGAGCTACAACTTTCCCTCAAAGAGTAAATAAAATTACTGAATGGTTTGCTAGATATGAGCCTGACAAAATTATAAATTTTTTGCAAAAATGACACCGAGGCCCCAAATCTTTGGTGGACCATAAAAAATAAGTGCACGACTTTGGGCAAAACTGGGAGACACGGTTTTTTTTTTGTATTTTATCACGTACTGGTGTCCGTATATGGTTATATTTCCATGACTTAAATAATTCTGTGCCGAAAAGGAAAAACGTCGTAAGTGCACTTAGGAAAATAATGACTAAGTGCACTACAAAAACCACTGGAGTCTCAATTACCTCCAGATCCAGTTTTTGTTTAATTTGACTTATGTATCAGGAAGTCATATACCAGATAATGTCTACATATCTAATTAAATGTCAGACCTTCTCATAGAAAGTACCTCCTAAAGATGCTTACCTAAAAAAGTTGGAAATGCACATAAGTCGTTTTTCCTTTTCGGCACAGAATTACACACAGTGTAATCAATATGAATCTTTCCCGTATCAAATAATATGGCTATGCTACGGGTATAAAATATTCCTGAAAATTCCAAAACGAGAAAAAAATAATTTTATATCCTTGATTGCAAACACAACTCATTTCTGAATAAACTGAGCTTTTTTTCAAAAAAATATTATGGATAAATGTGATGTTTTTGGAAATTAGTGGTGATTTCGTTTCTAAAAAAATAATGTGGCCCTTGTACGAGGTGGCATTTAAAAACTGTTGCCATCGCCCCTTCAAATTGGTCCTCTTTTTAGGGTGGGAAACGAAAATAGAAATTTTGAATTTTCTCACAACTGTGTGCTCCCTTTTTACATGTTTATGTTACCTTGCTTAACTAAGTTATTCGACCATTGTATATGGAAACTTAAACGATGTTAACCAATTTTAAGCAACACTTCGAACAAACTGGTCGAAAGTCTACCAATACAAAGGTTATTTGTCGCTATTCCCGCTTAACCTAAAAGTCGACCAGTTTCTTTGAGAATTAAAGCCAATTTAACTGTAGCGGCTTAAATTACCCTTGCACACCCCACAAAATGTAGACAACTTAGCTTAGCGAGGACATATCAAGCAACCTAAATGCATAAAATTTGTCACTTTATCTAGCAACATTCTCCCTATGATACACTGAGAGGACGGAAAATGCAAAATGTTTGCACTTTTTGAGTGCAACATTCCCAGAACCGAACACAAAACCTTCAAGTGGAATTGCACTTTTTCACAAAGGTACACAAAAAGGCATTTTTAGGGCATAGGGCAGAAAACTATTTCATTTCTTTCCAGAAATGAAATCGCCATAAGTGTCTACCCCTTTAGTTACATTCAAAAAAAATTTTATAATTGTTATATTGGGCACACAGCCGGTTATAACATATTCACTAAGATATTTCACTAAGGGTAAATTTGCCGATGTAAATAACGGTCGTCCATTTGTCCTCCCTTTCATAAAAAAAAATCTGGTAGAAATATTTCTGTTTCAAACGTTAAGTAAGAAAGTTAAAGAACTTAGCAAACCCCGTTAATGCAGCTACTAACATTTTTGTGTTATGAGTCTTTTGTAGTTAGGATGCGATATGTCCTGTTAAGAAAAATGTGAAAAATGCTGAAAAATTTACAATTTTGGGCATGAAATGTTATATAAAGATGTTGCGTAATATATTTGAAGAGGAGAATTGCATTTGTAATCCCCTTTAGTCCATTGTCAAAGAAAGGTCTAGAAAAGGCTTTACTAGGGGCAGACATATCAAAAAAGCCGCGTTACAAGGAGGAAACAGACAAGGAGTTAAAACCTGCTAGTAAAATGTATGGCACAATTCGTAGAGATATTTTGTTGTTGTTTGGTGTTTCAGTGAATATTTATTTTAAAAATATTTTATGATTCGTAACGGTGATTATACGTCAAAAAGCGGATGTCTGACTTGGAACAAGAGGTTCACTATACAAATGTGTAACTCTCAATAGACTGGATGGAGTATTAAAGCTGGCAGCCCCGGCTCCATCGCAGGATACAGCAGGCTAATCATCTACTTATCCGAAAATACTCCCTGATTAAATAAACTAATAAGTGAAGAAACGATGATCCCCCAATCTGTTGACGACATTTGGATTACGGAAACGGATTAGAATTGGACAATGGAATATAAAAGCGCTTCGAGAAACTTCACGATTGGCCCAATTGGAGTACAAGTTTCAATAACCCAAAGTAGCTATCCTGGGCATAAGCGAAATGAGATGGTGCAAATAGGTCAAATAAAATCAACAAACGGAAATGAAAGTGGTGAAGGTTTCACAATTTCGAAAAATATACTTAAAGCTCTTAAGGCGTGGGAACAGTGTCCGAACGGATAATAACAGCGCGATTTTTCACAAAAACTAGAAAATGTATTACTACAGGGTGTCCTAGCAAGAATGCACTTTATCATTTTAAAATAAAAACACGTACTTTTTGAGATTGTACTGACTTTTTTATTAGATTGTAAACAGACACGTTCCGATTAACTATGTAATAAAATATCCGTCAAATTACCCCACGGCTCTGATGACAGGTCATTACTCTTTTCCTGAAATTTTCTATTACTTTTTCACAGATATGTTTCTGTATCTCACAGATGATACGTTGGATCTCGGTTTTGAGCTCAGGAATTGTTTCTGGTTTATTTGCATAAACCTGAAATTCATAAACCCCCAAAGGAAGAAATCACACGGCGTTAAATCGCATGATCTTGGCGGCCAGTTGACATCAGAATTTCTGGAGATAATTTTTTCTGGAAATCGTAGCTGCAATAAATCTATTGTTGCATTCTCGGTGTTTCATCATGTTTCATCTTCAAACAAGTAAGGCCCAATCACGCCCAATCTGCTCCAGATAGTTCCTCGTTGTGGGTGCATTTGTTGCTCATGGATTGCTTGAGGACTTACTGAGTCCCAAATTCGAAAATTTTGTGTATTCACGAAGCCATTCAGATGGAAAGGCGCTTCATCAGAGAATACGACTTTTTTTAAAAATTGGCATTGATTTCACTTGCTCCTTTACCCATTGAACGAATTCCCGGCGCTTTCCGTGGTCCGCTGGTTTGAGCTTCGGAGTAAACTAAATTTCCCACTGTCCATAACCGACCCAGTTTGACCACAAATTTGTTGACCACTCTTTGAATGTTTGACACATTAGGTGCTCTTTCTCGACTGAAATTTTTACGAAGTTTGCTGGCGGTCTCAACATAACTTTCCAAATTTTTGTAATAAGTTCTTTCGTAAAAAAATCGAAGAATGATCTAACGAAATGTGATAATTGGAGAGGCATAAATCCCCACAACACAATCTACAAAATAATGCCCACCATTATTAACAATAGTCTTGACCCTATCGAAAAGCATTGAAGAGAGATGAACAAACAAGGTTTCGTTCTCATAGAAATTACTTAGATCAAACCAACACCCTAAGAATAAGAATTGTCTAGTGTTCATAGATTTTAAGAAAGCTTTTGATATAATCACACGGAAAGCTATATGAACCGCACCCAGGGTAAAATGCGTCCCCGAAAAGCTGATAAAGATTATCCAAGCCATGTACACAAATGCCACCATTCATATCCGATATAAAGGATGGCTAGGGAACTATTCAGTACAACTGCGGGTGTTAAACAAGGATACCCACCATCTCCACTGTTATTTGCCATCGTATTAGATGAAATTTTGATAAAACATGGAGAAAGGAAAAAAGGAACCGTGTGGACTTTTCACAAAAGACTGGAAGACTTGGATTTTGCGGATGGCATCTGCCTATTGTCACACAATTTTCATGACATACAGAGTAAACTGAATGCTTAAGTTGCAGTGACAGCCGGCCTCGAAATAAATATGGGGAAAACTAAATCAATGCGCATCAACAAAAATTTGGAAATCAGCGCATAAACGACAATGAACATATAGAATACGTAGAAAATGGTGTGGAGGACGATGTGTACAATAGGCTAAAGAAAGCCAGATCTGGGTTTGGTCGATTAAACCGAACATGGCACTGAACACAGATGGCAATGTGCGGAAAACTTGACTCTGAACCAGAAATAAATTTTTGAATTTGGCCCTAAGTGTCTTACTGGTCAAAACCGAATATATGGTTCTTGGTTGTATAAACGAAACCAATTTTACTAACGTGTTTACTTTGTTAACCGTTTGTGAGTGTATGAGCAATTCCAACTATTATATATTAAATTTTGTGTTGCAATGGTACATGAGTACATCTTGTACATCAGATCTTGAATTTGATCTCTGCTCTGCCCGCCGCAAAATTTGATTCGATGACAGCTACCTCGCTTAGTAACGGCGGCAATATCGCTTATTTAGCTAGGAAAAAGCTTCTCAAAAGCTTAATTGTAGGTCCCAATAAGTGCACGCTGAAAAATCTGTCTTTTGTTGTTGTTTGCATGCAAATATAACGTGTTTGCTGCTTGGAGCAAATATGCTATGCTTATGCCCAAACACGTTGTGTTTGCTATTGAATATGACATGTTTGAGACACAATAATTAGTACGCTATTTAGTTATATGTTTTTGAGACCCAAATTTGGACTTTTTTTGTTGAAAACAGTTAAACTCAAATACGAGGCAGACAACAAAGAAACAAAAAAGCAGCAGATCTTCAATTCATAAATACAGTGCGTGCAAACATGTACATGTTTCCTGCAATATGTTGTTGGGGCAGATATTTTTCAACGTGTAATAATAAAACTAGAAAGCGCACAGCTTACTGGTTGTGAGAAGCTCTCGCCAATCCCTTCATGGGATGTAACGGGGAACCATTTTTTTCCTTATATTAAATTTGATATGGCTACGTATTTTGAATATGAATACTAAATTTAAGCTCAAAATGGAATACGATAGGTTATCAAATAATAACATTGTTTCAAATATGAATTATAAAAAATGAATTTAAATTACCACATATGCAAAATACTAGAACTTTCACAAATACTGATACTATACATACTTATAATCAGGGGCTGTAAATAATGATTATTGTTATTTTTTTTAAATCAAAAAATCATTGACTTAGAACAAATATAATTTCATCATAATGAACATTTTTGGATAATTTTAGATTTTTATAGTCTCCAATGGTAGTGATTAATTTTGAGTAATATTATAAAAATCAGCCCATCCATAATCATTATTTTTGAGCATAAAAATTAAACC
Source organism: Phaonia tiefii (assembly GCA_963931995.1). Classification (NCBI taxonomy): domain Eukaryota; kingdom Metazoa; phylum Arthropoda; class Insecta; order Diptera; family Muscidae; genus Phaonia; species Phaonia tiefii. The sequence goes on along the minus strand of OZ008371.1, from coordinate 75,774,012 downwards.
CAAAAATAGTAATTGTTTATGGTTTTTATTTTTTTCGTTCAAAATAAAACTCACTTTCAATTTAAAAAAAAAAAAACTATTACTTAGAGAAATAAAATTAATTAAAAAAAACTCATGAAATAATTTGTTTCGCCTTGGCTGGTTCCTCTGAATTTGTTTTATGAGGATATGCACCGATATTGGCAAACAACCCCACAAAAAAGTTGTAACTTGAAAGTCAGTTTTATTTTGGGCAAGTTGTAGATATTATACAAATCTGCCCATAATCATAATAATTATTTATGATTTTTATATTTTTTTTTCAAATATCATGATTATAATAATACTCAAAATTAATCATTGCCATTGAAGAAAATCCTTAAAACTCATAATATGATCATTAATATGTAATTTTTATAATAAAACTCATAATGATTACGGTTCCTGCTTATAATATTGGAGTCGGTGTGGAGTCGTGCATTTTCGAAACGTTGGAGACGTAGCTGTGTCGTGGATTTTCAAATAGCTGGAGTTGGAGTCAGAGTCGTCCAATTTTGGCCAGACCACACAGCCTTGATTATAACTATCTTTGACAATTTTTCCCAAACTAGGATTCAAACTCAAGCGCCTTGGTAGCCAGCCGAGGTTCTCATGGTGCTTGGGCGTTCTTGAGGGGAAAAAATAACTTCTTCTGACAAACGCCATAGCAGTCCTGTTTTTTATACCCTGCTAAACTAATTTTCGACCACTTTGTATGGAGAGCAAAGCTAAGCTTTGAATGGCTCACAGTACTTCGATAGACGTATTGAAAGATTAAAATTGTTTACTGCATTATATTTTTGCTGGAGCTCGTCTATGCCGATAAACAAGAGTTAATTGCAGCCTTCAAAAACAATATTACGTGTGTTAATATTTTTTGTTCCGAAGCACATCCTTTTTCAAACTGCTCAAATTTGCTCAAACATTGATTAGCCCTCCGAAAGTGGTCCTATTTACGCCATCCATATTGTGTTCTGAGTCAGTTTAAACCAGGGACGGTAACAGTTACAATTTTCAATTTTACTTTTATTTAATTACTCAAGAATAAAAAGTTATTGAATGTGAAGTGAATATTGATGATTTCGGTAGAGTATTGTTTTGGATGTTTTCGCACTACTGGGTGTTATTGAAACAATTCTCGTTAATTTGAGAATTGCTTATCCTTATAATGTGTGATGATAGACCTAAATACTTGTGTCCCCTTTTAATTGTCCTTTTTAGGGGACGCCTCTAATAGGCCGTTAAATTTGGTTTTTGTTTTAGATTGTTTTGTATGTAGGTTACTACTACTTAAGTTAGTTTGAAGTATATAGTTTTGTAAATATTATTAAATGTAGGAAAATACGTAGAGATAGATTTAAGTTATCTTATAAGAAAGTTTTGTAAAATGAATTTTAGGGACTACCTACCTATACCTACCATTGAATACCTATATACTTGTGGAGAAGGGAACTGATGAGATGCCTTGGTGGGCGTCAAAATAGCTATATTCCCAACCATCCACGGAAATAATCAATTTCACTTCTACTATTTATAAACTTTCACATGATCTTGAATCAGATTATGATTGAAAAACATACTTTCGATTTTTATTTTATATTTTATTTCGTCTCTTTTATTTATAAAAATCAACGATAAAATCTGTTTTCAAAAGTCATGAATAAAATTCCGACAGCGACTTTTATGTTTTAAGTCACAATATTATAAATAAAGTCATTTCTATTAAATGCAGTAAAGGAGTCACTAGACGCCAAAATTAGTATATATTCTTGCTCATGGTTATGGTTATTATTATGGTTAGCCTGCCAAATAGGTGCGACGTCGAAATTTCAGTTTAATTACTAAATTAAAAATTATGAAAATTACATAACAAAATATTTGGTTTCTTGGATTATACGTGTTGAAGTGATGAAGAATATATGCTCTTTTTGGATTCTTCTGACTCTTTTACTGCATTTAATAGAAATGACTTTCATATTGTGACTTAAAAAATAAAACTCACTGACTGAGTTTTACTAATGACTTTTCCAAATAAAAGTATTGACTGATTTTTATCAAAAAGTTTTATAAATGAAAGTCATCAAAAACGGTTATCAGCGACAAAATAACATACAAATCAAAACTAACTGTTATTAATAGAGTAATAAACAAATCAAAAATAACTGTTATTTCGGATTTATAGAATTTAAATACAAAATAATAGTTACTGTATTTATTGTACATACAAATTGCAAGAAACATTTTTTTCTTTATTTTGATGCTCAGTGTGAAAAGAAGCATGTGGTTGTACAACATTTACTTCATAGAAAGTTATTCAAATCAAAATTTCATAAATACCTATAACTGTTATTACCGGTCTCCGATTTAAACCAACCAAAAACCTGTCGGTATTTTCAATACAAACGAAATATTTTTTGAAATCAGGTGAATAGGGTTTGAAACAAAAAATAAATGAAACAGATGTATTGGGCTAATACGAGTATAAAATTTTTTTTTTATAAATATATTTTCTACAAGCTTTGAAAATTTGGCCATTTTGACCGACAGACACTAGAAGGGTTAATCAAACCGTGTGGAAAAAATTTGAAATCTCAATTAATTATGTGCTTAGGGAACCACAAGGCATTCGAACTTGATCAAAAATGTCATTAATTTTTTTACATAGTAACATCTGTTGCATTGATAGCTACACAATATATTATTTCAGCGAAAAAAATCTTGACATTTTTTGTCGAAGAAACAGAGACGAGGAAACAAATCTGACATCAGCAGACGAACACTTTGTGTATTGACCTCAATTTGCTGTCCACAATGTTCAGCGTCATTTGTACTTGTGCGACCACAACGAAAGTCAAAGAAACACTTTTTACCATTGAAATCGATGGTGCAGAGTCCCCATAGTATTTATCGAGCTTTTCTTTGGTTTGATTGACGGCGGCTTTGTTTACAAAAAATAATATTTAATGAGCACTCGAAATTCACTTTTTTCCATTTTTAAAAAAATGCACGAGGTTGTATGTTCGGAACAGCTGTTAAACGCAAAGTAAATGACGGAACTTGCTCAAAATTTGACAGTAGTCTACTAACAGGTGGTACTTGATGGGGATATAACTACGAGGGAAGTTCGAAAAGTCACGGACTTATTGATCCGCCTTGTAATATACTTATATAGCGAAAGGAACTTCGTTCCAACCGGGTGTCGCCGACACCTCATATGATTTTTATTTTTATTGTATAGAAAATTCAATTTTATTTAATACAACTAGTTGGTGTTGAAGATGATAGGCCGTGAATAACCTCCGTGTTCATCCACGCATATGCGACAACTGATTAGAAAATTATTCATTGCGGCCTGAAGGATTGAAGTAGGGATCGCCTCAATTAGTGTTTTAATGGACGGCTTCCATTCAGTCAAGTTCTTTGGTTTCGTTGTGTACACCTATTACTTGATGTGAGAACATAAAAACATCTGGTGCTGTCAGGTCAGGTGACGTTGGTGGCCAGCGGAAAGTAGAGTTTCTGGATATTAATTTATTTGTGTACAATTACTCCATTTTGCTGCAACCGAATGCTGTTGAAACGGATACGTCTCCCGTGCAGTTCTGGGTAGAAAAACTCCTTCAACATCTTACAATAACTTCTCAGACATTAACTAAAACCTTTAAATAAGGTTCCTCATTAACAGTTACTGTTACATCAATTTCTTCAAAAAAGTATGACCCCATAATGCACCTTGCTGAAACTGCGCACCACACAATGACTCGTTCTGGGTGCAGTTCCGTCTCGTGGAGTATTTCTGGATACGGCAATTTTGCTTGTTTATATTGCCGTTTGCATCAAAATGGGCCTCATCAGACATAAAGAAACAATTTATCAAGTTGTTGTCTTTTTCGGTCATTTCAATAATTTGTTGGCAACAGGTTTAACTTGCTTGTAATTTGGACTTTATACGGAAACACGTTTAAGTCATCATGAATTATCCGTAGTAATGACCGTCTGCTAACTCCAATTTGCGCTGATAAGTTTCGAGTCGGAACGCTTGGATTTGCCCGAATTGACGATGCTACAGCCCCGTTTGTACCTTGAACCCGAATATACGGATGACTATGGCATGGTATTCGTGCGGTTCACAGGAATGTATATTATATTCTGAACATTATTTCAACTGTGTATCGTGTGTTAGTCGAACTCGGTATTTAATAAAATCTTTTCAATTGGCCGCCCACACTCTGTATAAGTATATAGAAGTTCATAGGCTGTCGGAAAACCTGACCGACAGGACTTTATCAACTAAAACACCTAATATTCCCGAGTGAATCATATTAGCAGCAGTGAAAATAGTGGCCGTCGGTGGTGCAATGGTTAGTGTGCGCGACAATTGTACATGAGAACGTGGGTTCGGTACCTGCTCTAACCATCTTACGTTGCTTTCGACGACGGTCACCTCGCTTAGTGATGGCGACACTATCGAGTACTTTATCATGAAAAAGTTTCTCAAAAATATCGCTCGGAACCGGTGTAAAACTGTAGGTCCGAATCAGTGAGTGTAAAACTAGAAAGCGCACAACTCACTGGTTGAGAGAATCCCTCTCCAATCCCATCGTGTGATGTAATGGGGATTCCATGTATGTACGTATGTAAAATAACACTAGAAACAGTCGTTTTGTTATTTGGTTCTAGCATAGTTTTTCTCATTGATTTTGACCTACTAAACACGAAAATGAGTTTTAAAAATTTTTCTGTTGATTGGTTTTCGAGATACAAATTTTTGAACTTTTTTTTTAAAATTTTTGGAGGTACACTTACAATTTTGAGCATATCTTTCGTCTTCTTTGACGTATGTGATCCTACTACTACTCAAATTAAAGCAAATTGAGCCGTCTACAACTCATTCTCAGAAAATTTTCAAATCGGGTGAGTAGTTTTGATGTTGGCGGCTTAAAAAGGTTAAAAAACTGCGTTTTTTTAGTAAAAATGTGGCAGAAAAATTCATATAAAAATTCATATAAAATATAAAACGCGATGCTCACAGCAATTTTTTACGTATAGCTGGCATTTTTCCAAAGAAAATAAGCACTTACTTAACAAAATCTGACAACAAATGGCGGACTTATAATTTTTTTGGTAAAACACCGAAATTCCGCTATTTCACGATATTTTGATTTTCATTATTTGCACAGCTTACCTACCCAACGCAAACGAATAAATACATTTGAACTTAATTTAAAATAAACAAATTAGTCTTAGTATATTATTTTTTAATTTATTTAGAGCACTACATACTCAATGTATGGCACAATTAGAAATGGATGTGCCAGGTTAGCTAAACTAACGAAATTAACCAAATCAACGCCCATAAAAAATGAGTAGAAACAAAGATATAACTGTACATTTTATGCCATGTGGAAAAACAGCTGACTTCTTCTTTGTTTTTTGTATTCGCTGCAATTGGTCTCACGTATTAGGGTCCAAATGTAGTCACCCATCATAGCCGTGTCATAGATGCCCTGATAGCGTCGTTCCATAGCCTTCAATTCCTGATGAAAGCGCTCGCCGTGTTCGTCGCTCACGTCTCCTAAATTCTCAGGGAAAAAATCCAAATGAGAATGCAGAAAGTGTATTTTAAGTGACATGTGCACTCCTACCCAAAAATGAAAAAAAAACGAGAATTAAAACGCTATTTAAATTAACATTTGTTTCAAAAAAAACCTACCCATTGCTTCATAGTTCTTTACCAGATCCTCAACTATGTCCTTATAATTATGGCTTTTGTTGTTTCCTAAAAAGTTTTCCACAACAAGCCTGAAGGAATTCCATGCTGCGGCTTCGATGGGTGATAACAGCTTCGGGAAGGTTTCATCTTTCAACATTTTTTTTATATCGGGTCCTGCGAAGACTCCTTCTTTAATTTTAGCCAGCGAAAGGTAAGGGAAAATTGACCGTAAATAGGCAAAAGCTTCACCTTCTTTGTCCAATTTTTTGGCAAAATTTTTTATCAAACCCAATTTTATGTGCAGCGGCGGATGTATTATATTTTCACGGTTCTCTATTAGTGGTTTGCGCTGAACATTCGCTTCTCCAACTACAGGTTTCGTTCGTTCCGGCCATTTTTTTGAATATAATGCTGATCATCAGCGCGGCTATTCCAAAGGCACAGAAAACAGCAATGTCGCGTATAGCCTCCTTGGAGTCCACACAGAATGGCCACAACTTTGAGGTCGGCGCATATTTTCCAATTATATTTGCTATACTCTATGCATTTCAGCAAAATGTTCATAGTTTCATAGTTCTCCTTTGAATGAACCGCATGAGCAATAGGAAGAGATGGCTTTTCATTCCCATTATGTAAGAGAACTGCCTTCAAGCTCTCTTTGTTGCTGTCAATAAACAACCTCCATTCATTGGGGTTGTGAATTTGGTGAAGCTCTTGGAACAAGCCGGAAATGTCGCTGCAAAAACATATTTGGTCTTTCTTTGTATAAAATTTTGCATACTGCTGGTGACGCTTCCTGTACGCTGTTACTTTCACTTCTGAATCCGCAAATCCACACTGTACCATCCGAGACGCAAAAAGTTCGGATTTCTCCTTAGTGAGACCAAAATCGCGCACCCAATCGTTTAGTTCGGCCTGTGACAGTAATTTTCGCTTTCTGCACGCCCCAAATTCGCTTGCACTTGACTCGGACTCTTGATCTGACGATTCTGCTTTTTGAAGAGATGCACCAGAACACACTGGATATGGTACATCATTCGAATGTGGTGCTGGAAGTGCAAACGATCCCACTTGAGCGTAGTTCCAATTTAAAAAACTCCCTACCCCACTGTTTGTGGTGAGGCAAAAATAACAGTCTGTGGAATGGCATACCTGATTCAGCAAGTGTGCGTTTCAAATTGTGGAAAAGTTTCCAAATAATGACCACTCACAAATGTGGGGGGAATTTCTGTAAAAAAATCCGATACAGGTAGCCATCGGGAAAACACACATCAATAAAAAAGTGTAATTCCCTTTAATTGACTGTGAACGGAGTAGCAGTCATAAAGGAACACGAAGAGCGTCCACGCACATTCAGAAGCGTATATTACTCTGCAACCACAATCATAAAAATTAAATAACTATTTGTGTATTACTTATTTTTTTTAATTCTGAGAATCATAAAAATTACGTAAACGTTTTTTCCAAACAATTTTGTACATGTAAAGTGGGTTTGCCAAAATTCGTATCGTAAAATGCACCTGTGTTTCTATGTTCTGCATTTTCATTATACCATTTTCTTAAAAACATCGACGAAACGTCCCTACGGTATTGTAAATAGGTTTTTTACAATTATGAAATATTTGTGTTATTAATATTAATTTAAAAATTTCATCAAAACTGCTAAGTGCTGTGACATTTGAAAAAAATTTCCAAAAAAAAAATTCCTGATTTCACTAAATTTTTGAAATTGCACGTCCCTTGCCAGAACAGAAGACATTAACCCAGGGTGGTGAAATTTTGAACAGAAGTATAGGAGCAACTGTTCCGTTCTATTCCAAAAGGATTATAAAAAACTTGCTTTTTCGATCCCTCCTAGTAGGTTAGCTGTGCAAATAATGAAAATCAAAATATCGTGAAATAGCGGAATTTCGGTGTTTTACCAAAAAAATTATAAGTCCGCCATTTGTTGTCAGATTTTGTTAAGTAAGTGCTCATTTTCTTTAGAAAAATGCCAGCTATACGTAAAAAAACCAAAATCGCTGTTAGCATCGCGTTTTATATTTTATATGAATTTTTCTGCCACATTTTTACTAAAAAAACGCAGTTTTTTAACCTTTTTAAGCCGCCAACATCAAAACTACTCACCCGATTTGAAAATTTTCTGAGAATGAGTTATAGACGGCTCAATTTGCTTTAATTTGAGTAGTAGTAGGATCAAAACGTCAAAGAAGACGAAAGATATGCTCAAAATTGTAAGTGTACCTCCAAAAATTTAAAAAAAAAAGTTCAAAAATTTGTATCTCGAAAACCAATCAACAGAAAAATTGTTAAAACTCATTTTCGTGTTTAGTAGGTCAAAATCAATGAGAAAAAGTATGCTAGAAACAAATAACAGAGAAAATTTTGTTATTTGTGACCTAGTGTAATCTGGCTGGAACAAAATATTAACTTTTCTGTTGGTTGACTTTTGTGACAAATTGTAATTTACATCGCAGTGATTTTAAAGCTCTTCTTATTTTCTTTAAGTAAACCAGTAGCTAAATACAAATGGTACAATCAAGGCAGATGTAATTTATTCAAAAGTAACATATCGAAACATATCACCAATGTTTAATCGGTGCAGCTGTCGCACCATTATTGGACACTATTTAATGGAATTATCGTACCATGTTAATTTTTCGGAATGTCTACAACATTTTTATGTGTGGCAATTGAGGCGTCCTAGCGTTTTAATGTAAAATATTGTGTGAGTGTGTGTGTGTTGATAACAGCTTCACCCACAATGCGCATTTATGCGCAGATAAATACACGCAGAATAATGGGACGCGATATGCAGTGGGTCCTTGTCAGCACCACGTGATTCACTATTTTAGTTATAGTTACCGGCAGGGGTACAGCAATAGTTAAGCGTAACTTTTGCGATAACTGGAAGTCATATACAAAAGTGTGAAAACGTATGAATTTGCATAAACATGAAGTGGATATAATAAGATTTTAAAGTAGATATGAAACGTACGCGTGCCGATGAGCGTATTATGAATGAATGTTGTATGTGCACACGCGTTTAATTGGCTTAAATGCATATAAATGCCTGGGTCCATTCTACGAATATTGACTTTATCAATCTAGTAATCGGCTTCGTTTCCAAATTGTACACAAGTGGTTATAACTACCTTAAATTGAAAATGTTTAAAAACTGTGCACGATTAAATGAAAGGCTGAGTGAATCCTTACAATATGTATGAGGCTCTTTAGGAGTATCAAGCAAGCACTTTAGTGTAACTTATAAAAAATTGTAAAGCATTGAAATCTATTCAATTAATGTTTTATATGTAGACATATAGACGGAGTATATTAATATACATAAGCTAACTGGAATCATCATTTCTAAAACTATAATCTATAACATGTGTTTTATATTTCCCCATAAGTGATACCGTAAATCTGAATAATGGGTTTTTCTTATAATAGCTAAACCTGCCTTGCTGAGCCAATTTTTGGCTTGATTTTATATATAGCCAGAAATGGAGTAGGTAGCGCTAATGCTAGTATGTCGTGCCACGCGTTCAATTTAAATTTAGTAAACTGACATAATTTGGCCCAATTAGCAAAACCCTTTGGCCATCGACTTTCTAGACGTTGCACAGTGCTTTGTCCCAGTACATCGATGGGACAAAAATAGAAAGGTGTCGCCCTAGGGTAATAAAATTTGGCACGAGTCCCTACTATACCAGAATTAAGAAAATTTCAAAGTATCGAAAAAATTGGACACGCGCATCGCCCACCGCCCACTCAAACCAAAATTATTATTGGCTGTAAAAATTTAACTAAAAAAAATGGTGCCCCATAACATCCCATGAAGGGATTGGGGAGAGATTCTCACAATCAGTGAGATGTACGCTTTCTAGTTTCACTGATGGGGACATACAGTTTTGTACCGGTTCCGAACGGTATTTTGAGAAACTTTTTCATGGCTAAGTACTCGATAGTGTCGCCATTACTAAGCGAGGTGACCGTCGTCGTATGAAATGTAAGGTGGTGTGAGCAGGGATCGAACCCACGTTCTCATGTACAAGAGCCGCGCACACTACCATTGCACCTCCGACGGCCAGAAATTTAACCAGTGCAATAAATTTCACGAAAATTACGTGAAGAATATATTTACACGCCCACCTTATCAAAAAATAGCATTTCATCAACAATGACCACGCCCATCGCCCAACGCCCATAAAAACCGAAATTATTATTATTATTATTCTACGCAGAAACCAAAAGTGTTTTCAAAATCACTTCTCGAATAACAGCAGATAGGGACTTGTTCTTATTTTTCCCTGGTAGATAAATGTATAAACTGTATAAAACAAAAATAATAAAAAAACCTCAAATTTCGTATAATTTTTTTTTATTTCATGAAACTTATAATTTTTGCGTATCAAATAAAAAATTTATGCTTTTTAAAGCCGCAAAACAGTATTAATATTTTTTTCACGATAAAGACTTTTAAAAAACCAACTTTTTCGTTATTTGTTAGATCGATTGGGACCCATTCTTTTTTTTCATCTGTAAGGCAGATGTATAGACTGCCGTAACACCCTATCGGATAAACAGATTTTAACTAATATTTGCCACGTACGATATAAGATTTTCAATGCAGATAATTGTATGCCCAATTTGAAGGAAATGGGATAACGAATTCTGGTACCTCCCATACAAACTGTAAAAATCTCAAAAATTTGTCATTTTTAGTTGTTTGGATGCAAATATAACGTGTGTTTGGAGCGTCCCGCAAATATAATATACTTGTGTCCAAGCACATTTTGTTTGCTATTCTATATTACATTTTGGGGACACAATGATTAATATGTTATAACATATGTGTTTGCGTACTAAATATATCTATGTTTGTTTGTCGAGTTTGTTGCACCCTTTATGCTCTCTTGAGAGCAAGAGAAATAAAAAGGGACAACGAGAGAGTGTATCTCTCCTTCAGTGATTCATAAATTTTCCTGAATGTAAATTGAAGAAGCCAATGATTCTTATTTTGGCTAATGTTTTACGTTTCAGTGTCAGTCGTCAATGGTTCATTGGACTGAGGATATCAAAAGCGCTTGATATTTGCAAATATTTATTAACTAATTATTAACTAATTTATTAACTAATTAAAGTAAAAATAATGTCATACAAAATAATTCATATTTGACTAACAAGTAAAAAAATAATTTTAAGCACTTTTTAAAAAGCTTAAATATAAAAGAAGCGGAACAAAGCGGAGAACATTTTGCATTTTTCAAATAGATTAAAGTTTAAACTACTTTATCATGAAAAAATATTTCACCGATTTTTATGATGTTTTTTTGGCCATCAAAAAATTAGAATTTTTGAAAAATTCATCTTGAAAAAGTAAATTTTTGAAGATTTTAAAATTTATACGAAACAAAAATAAACAAAATTTGTACGTATCCAAAAAATAGAACAATAATTCAATTTCTTCCACAAATGTATTTTTGAACAATATTTTCCTTCAACTACTAACGAACTAACCTAAAAAATAAAATTATTTAGCATACAAATCGCCTATTTTGAATTGCTCTGGAGGACAAAAAATCTATTTCTACGAAAAAATCTTTGCTGATTTTTTAGCTACGATGTTACCTTTAAAACCATACTAAAAAAAATCAATTCCACCCAAGTCAGTTTTCTGAGTTTTGTCCATGAAACGGAGCAGTGTGCGTCATATCATACTAACCCTGTTTTTTTATTCCCTGCTAAACTAATTTTTCGACCACTTTGCGATTTTAAGCGGAAAACTCAAACTCGTCGAAAAAGTTGTTTATCAGGAATTAAAAAAATAAGCTTACTACTATGCCCTAACTTGCATATTGTTAAGGTTTTAACTTATGAGGAACAACGTTATAGTTAATTTTTAACGTTTAGTTAATTAGTTAATTAAGTGTGTTCCTGAGACACGTACATCCGCTGCGAATCACTTAAATACGGAATTATATTTTTCAAACTCTGAACTCTGAAACTGTAGAAAGGAAAATTACGAAATTCATTACGAATAAAGTCTGCAATCTTACTATTTATGTAGCAAAATAAGAAATATAATATTTTTATTTTTTGTTTATAAAATAGTTTTTTATTTATTTACATGCAATAAATTAATGGTTTTGAATGCATCACTTAAATAAGGGTCTATTTTATACAGATCAAATAGGCTATGATTCTTGATTGTAATGTATGGAAATCATTAAAACAATACATACTGAAGAGATTTGTTTTAAATTGCAAGCTCACCTACACGCTGAAATATTTGTCTTTATTTGTTGTTTGGATGCAAATAGTTATAACGTGTTTGTAGCAAATATATTCTACTTGTGTCTAAACACATTGTGTTTGCTATTCAATATAACATGTTTGGGACACAATGATTAATAGGTTGTACTATAAGTAAAGATGTATTTGTGACCCAAAAGTGACTTTGTTTGTTGAAAACTGCTGAAAATAAACGTGTCAGCCAATAAAGACACAAAAGGCAGCAGATCTTCAATTCACGAAAACAATGCTTGCAAACATGAACATGGTTATTACAATATGCTGCTGGAGCCGATATTTTTCAGCGTGTACGAAAACAACAAATTTACCTTTGGAAATTCAAGGGAATAAATGTACTTCAACTATCACAAAAAATAAAAAGGGAAAAGCAGTTGTATACAACTATTTGCATTACGTCGACAAAAGTGGAAAAAAGTGAAAGGGTTTACTAAAATGGCAACACCGGTTCGAGCAAAATTTTAAGAGTTGCCTCCAATTTTTCTATGTCGGCCGCAAAATGTAGCAACGAAAGTAGAGTTATCGCGTGTGTTAGGAGAGTACGTCGTATTTTAAAGTCATGTCTATCCGTTTATCGTCGGAAATTTCAACAAAAAGCCGCCAGCATATGCGAAACGTAAGGCTCTACGTCTCCAATTTGCTAAGAATACAATGACATGGTCAGACAAGTGGTCGAATGTGGGGTTTCCGACGAGAAAATGTAAAATCGACAAGTGGTTTCTATGTCACAGCTGATCGAAAAGGTACTAGGGAAGTGATGTAGAAAGAGAAACCAAAGAAGACATAGGTACAGATTATAGACCATGCAGCAAACCAAGTTTAAAAGTGGTAGATTTATACTAATGACAACTAAATTATGTTTTATGTTGTTTGCATTGAACGCAAATATGCATTCCCTTTTATTTCTGTCCGTATGGGTCCAACCAAAGAGTAAATTCCAAAAGCTACTCGAACTCGCTGAAATGGATTACTACCTCGTCGTCATCAAGAGAACACGAAGAGAGGCATAGCGGCTCTTTTCTACTTCTCTATGATATCGATGGATCAGATGGATACAACCAGTGTTGGAATGTGGTCACAGCAAATTACTCAAGTCAGAAAAATCGTTGACCTTTTCTGGATTCTGATTCAAACATTTTTGGATTCGAACATAAATGTTTGAGCATATGGTTTTTTGTTTGTATTTGCTTCAAAAAAAAAGAGTTAGTGTTCGAATTGTGAGTAAGACCCAGTAAATAAGTTTCAGTCGGGTGAACCGACTTAATCATACCCTCACCCTAAGTCATCCGTTGCGTGGGACCACATTCAATAGCAGATTGACGATAGTGCGCTAAATATTATTGAATATCTAAATTAGTTAGTTTCCCTCCCAATATTTATATGCGAGGTGCACAAATGAGCGTGGCAAGTTATTGCCAAATTTTGATCAGTACCAAATTATTAAGATCGGTTACGATTTATTGGAGATATCGAGTCGGCAAACCGCAAATACTCCCAACTTTTGTATGGTAGGCACGAATCTGGGGGGCGTGGTACAATAGTCAGTTATTAATTAAATAGTAGCTTTTAGCAAAATATTGCCTAGTACCAAATTTTATTAAGATCGGTTCTAGTTTATCAGAATTATCGTGTCGATCATCGAGGTACCAGAATGGGTGTGGCAAAATAGCTCATTTTCTATAGGAGCATTTTATTTGACTAAATATTGACTAGTAGAAACTATCATAAAGAGTGGTTCGGTTTTGCGGGACTTCTCGTGCCGAACACCCAGACGGCCAAACAACTTTTGTATGGGAGGCACCACAATGGACGTGGAAAAATCACCCTTGTTATAATCGGTGACTACCGTTTGATAATTTCATTAAGGTCGGAAGTGTTTCACGCGATTTATCGGATTGTATGGGAGGTACCAGAATGGGCGTGACAATCACGCCCATTTCCTCTCGTTAAGTAGGAATTTACAGATTATTAACCGGTGTGAGAGGTGAAGCTAATCACTGCTACCAGAATAAAGGGTTGAAAGAAATATGATTTTGTGCTAAATGTGTCGATTTGTATGGGAGGTACCAGAAGGGGCGTGGTCAAAACGCCCATTTTCAATTCCAAACTCAATATTGGCGTATAATAGTCACTGACAAAATTTCATTGTGATCTGTAAAGATTTCCGGCAGTTATCGTGTTGACCAAACAGCCAGCCAGCCAGAGATACAGACGGACATAGCTCAAACGTTCTAAAAACTCCTAAAACGAATTTCGGTCAAAGATACTAAGGGTCAGATATAGCATCAGATATTGTTGTAGTTGTAAGCAGTAACAGCAGACATTTTATTTTCGTTTATTCGTTTCAGTTGTTAAACTTTACACAAATATATACCAACAACACAAGAGTACAAAAAAGTATAAAAACAAAATACATATGATTTTGACAAGTGAAACGAAGAATGGCATTTAAAAACTGTAATCACCTCTTTAAAGGACTATTTTTGATAGATAACACAGAGCAACACGAAAAAATATAACCACATACGGGCACCACTACGTGATAAAAGACCAAAAAAAAAGACCTCTGTCTCCCTGTTTTGCCCAAAGTCCTCCAGATTTTTTTATGCACCCCTAAAGAAGTGGGGCCTCGGTGTCATTTTTGCAAAAAAAGTGATCATTTTCTGAAGCTCATATCTTGCAAGCCGTTCCGAATTTTGATTTACTCTCTGAGGCTCTTGTCATAAAGAACAAAAATTGTAAACATATAAAATCAAAAAAACTTAATCTTCTAGGTCAAAATCGCGAAAAACTTTAAAAAATGAGCGAGAATTCACCCAAAAAGCGTTTTTTATTTTCCGCTTTTACGAACAAATTTACTATACGAAAAATGCGCCAATTTTCTTTGGCCTAGTAGGGCTTACAGCGCTAATTAAAACCCGAAAGTTTTTTTAAGGAGGCCGATCCAACTTCTTGAGATATAGGCCTTTATAGCTTGAGTATATAATCGTTTATATCTCACCCATTTCTTATCCGATCTGGTTGAGATGGATATCATTGAGAAGACCTTTGAAAACGCTATAAATCTGTATATAAATATGTTAATTTTTATAAAGTCATTGGGGCAAATTAAAAAATAACATTTTTTAACCTCACTTATTTAATAAAAATTTGGTTTTCCCAAAAACAGCCTTAGTAAACTTATTTCTTCCTAGACTCAGTAAAAGACAACAATTCAAGCTTTTTTTTAGGTACAATACTCCGCATTAACCCTTCTAAGACCGCAGATAGTGAGGTTTGTCTAACAAAAGTACTTTCTGGGAGCCAACATTTCGCTTAAAAACAATTGAAGTGTAGGAAAATAAGCGATTTCTTAAAAAAAATGTTGATTTCCAAACATTTAAACGTAAGTAATTGGCAGTGAGGAGGTCGATTGTGTGAGTGCACTGAACCTTTACTGATAGTAAGTGCATTCTAATAAAAATTCTCAAGCTGGTGGGTGAGTTCCCGTGCCCAAACTATCAAACAACTACCTGGAAGCAAACATCTGCATTGAATTCACATAAAAACAACCCAAAATATTAAAAAAAATACCTGGAAACACATTGGAGCGACACAACGCTCACCTCGAGGCATTACACAGCGCGACGTCAACGAGAACTCAGCGGTGAAAGTTATAAAGTGAAAGTGCTACAGCATAATTCGCACACAACATTGGCAACTGACAATTTCAATATGCAGTGTGAAAATATTGATTTATTTTGCTACGTTAGCGGTCATCAAATCAGAAAAAATAGCTCTACAACATTGCAAAAGGAAAATGATCTTTTAACAAGTGCATTCAAGAAAGCATATAACTTGTTTTTCGACGAAGAAGAATTGACCGGTGAAAATTACACACCTAATACAGTGTGTCGCCAATGGTATAACAATCTCATGGCATGGTTGAGTGGAGGCGAACATAGTATGAAGTATTGTAAGCCGGTAAACTGGATTAATCTCCCAGGTGATCATGATGAAACCAGTTGCTATGCATGCGTAAATTATACATGTGGTCTACATCGATATGCTGAGAGGAACAAAAGTTATAAAGCAACTGTAACAGCCACACTACCAGTGCTTGCACCTGCAAATTATGTATCACCAACGCGGCCAACTCCAGATCGTAGTACAGAATGTACAGGAATGACTAGAGCAAGTGGTGTTACTTATGAAGATCCATTTGATACCGATTATGAGCCCCAACAGGGAAGATATGGACTACAATTAATAACACAAATGGAAATGGATTTCATTGTGGCCATATTGGGACTATCGCAGCGACTTGCCATATTTTTGACAGCGTTTTTAAAGCAAAGAAAACTCACACATGGTAATGTGAACTCTACGGCGTACCGCAAACGCAAGCTGAATTTCAGAGACTCTACACTCTAAATGATGACAATTCGTTCGCTTTCTTCAACGATGTAAACGATGTGGTAACTGCAACGATATGGTAAAAATGGGAATGAACTACATCGCTAGTGAGTGGAGATTATTAGATACATGAAAGAAAGCTATGAAACATGGAAAGATATAATGGAAAAAATCAAATACTACGAAAATAAATGGAAGATTTGCTGTGATTTGAAGGTCATCAACATTTTGCAAGGGATCATCGATAAGGGCGGCTTTCCAAAATTCTTTTGTTTTCTTTGTAATTGGGATTCGCGCTCACCTCTGAATTAATACCAATGTAATTCGTGGAGACCAAGAGGAAGTGTGGAGGAACAAATGAAACAACATAAACTGAGGAATGCACCTTTATTAGACAATACTCAATACATCTTGCTGCCACCGCTCCACATAAAATTGGGAATTGGCAAAAACTTCATCGAAGTGGCCGTTGTAAATTGGCCAAACGCGTTCGACTATTTGAAAAGCGTTTTCCTAAAGCGTAGCGATGACAAAATTAAAAAAGGTATTGTAGTAAATTTAATACTTTGTCCGGCGGAACAGGTACAATTGTACCTTTTCGTTTTTAAATTGCATTAACTTTTTTTGTTAATACTAGATATCTGATATTTTCTGACATCTCTAAAGTTTTATTGCGGATTACGTATTTGAAATTTAAAAAAAGATTTTGATTATATCACACTGAAATAAGTCTTTTTTGACTTAATATCCCTAAAAGGGTGAAGGGGTACAATTGTACCTTCATATAATTCGATAGGAAAAACTCATGAAAATAAAGTAGAATTATTTTGATTAGTTTTATTTGAAAAGAACAAACGAGTACATACTATTATATAACCAAATATTTAAGAAATAACAATACATTTTTATAGTGTTTCCTTGCATGAAAAACATGTGGTACTTTGAATAGAGTGTTCATCGCACACAGGTTTCCAGCAGATTGCACACGCCTTTCTAGTCCTACGTTGCTTGCGTGTCTCACATTGACAAATATAACATCTTCCAAACGCAGGTGATGCTCCCCGTCTACCAAAGGGTACTTTGGAGCCAATTTCTGGACTTATATATATATTAATAGGAAAAGCCATACATATCGTGTTAAGTATTTAAGGGTACAATTGTACCCATACCGCCTTTTATCGTTGTAAAATTCTTCCGCTGGACAAAGGTTAAAACGAATTTTTGTTCACCTCATTGTACTATTTTCACTTTGCTAATGTTTTCTTTTCTTTCTTTATTTTTTGTCTTCATTTAACAGGCGTACTTAATGGCCCTGACATTAGAAAGCTATTCAAGAGCAACTTTGAATCATCGCTTCATGATTATAATCATTCAATGGCATGGATTTACCTTCAGCGTGTATGCACCAGAGTCTTGGGAGGGGATCGAGACGTGGTACCGGAAGCAAGAGGATGGGTGAAAGAAATTCTGTATTATTTTGAGAAAATCGGCACATCGATGACATTAAAGCTGCATTTTCTTCATTTTCATTTTGACAATTTTATCAAACAACCCCCTATCTAATCAGATGAGCAAAGAAAACGGTTTCACCAAACCACAAAGCCCATGGAAAAACGGTACAAAGGCAAACAACTCGACGCATTTCCTGCAGAGGTAATATCAATTTGATTGATGCATTGTTTTGCATTCCTTTTTTGATTTCTTTTCTAATTCATTTCAGGTATGTTGGTGGAGTCACAAGATCACCCTGTATGATGTTAATGAAGTATCTGAAAGAGAAAAAGTTGATGATGGAGGGCAGTCTGGAAGTAACGTGCCTATGGACTCCATAAGTTCTGAATCAGAGTCAGATTCGGACGACGATTTGGATCTACAACTTAAGAGAGTGCGATTTGCAAGTCCAGGTCCATCAACATTATAAACATAATACGAATATTTTTTGTATAATTTTTGTAATAGATAGCATAGTATTGTAGTGCCATCCCTGCTGAGGCTACTAATCCCTACAACACTGAATCATTATTACTAAATATCCATGCTACTACTCTTTGTTACAACCCTGACTCTATATGTCAACCCATACCACCTAAGGACTAAGATTAATAAAATCAGTAATAGTATAACAATGAAACCTGCAACATGCCTTTTCACTTACGAGAGAAGGCTTTATAGTATCTCAATGTTGAAGTAAAGAAAAAACAAATGAAATTAAAAAATTTTCGGGAAATTTTTTACTTTTGCGGCTATCTAAGGGCTACTTAACGGTGTTAAGAATCATTCCCAGGAAGTTTATATGTTCTAGAAAGCTGTTTATTTATCTTAGGATCATTCTTGTAGTTGATTGTTTCCTTGAATTGTGGACCTGAACAGGGGAAAAAGGTAAAAAATTAAATTTTTTTGCAAGATATGAGCTTGAGAAAATGATCACTTTTTTGCAAAAATGACACCGAGGCCCCACTTCTTTGGGGGCCATACAAAAAAACCTGGAGGACTTTGGGCAAAACTGGGAGACAGGGGTCTTTTTTTTGGTCTTTTATCACGTAGTGGTGTCCGTATATGGTTATTTTGCCACGACTTAAAAAATTACACACTGTGTAATTCAACCGTGATCAATATGTATAATATTTACCGCGCGTTGTTGTGAACAATTTAATTCCAATTTTGTTTTCAATCGGAAATAAAAATCTATCCTTTAAATTTACAGATATAAAAGTATACGTAGTCTTCCTTAAATAAAAAATTTGTTAATGAGTAAGTTACCATGTGTAAGCCATTATGCAAATTTCTGCTTTTGAGTCTCTCCATGATAACATTTGCATTCGCAAGAAATCATAACAAAACTTATCTAAGATAACTTTTTGTTGCCATTTCTTGAAATTGAACATGTGGCAACATTGTCATTGCTGAAGTTGGAATTTAGGTGGGAAATTGAAAAGCCACTTAATAGCGCTATAATTAACTTCAGCGGGGTAAAATCAACACACTTCGTATTATTAAAAAAAGAAAACAAATATTTTTTGTTATTTTGCTACATACATAGTAAGATTATTCGTAATGAATTTCGTAATTCTCCTATACCCAGTTTAAATGACATTTACCATGTGACGTCCCATGGTATATAAGCAACAATCAATTACACCCTCACCTTCAACTTCCCACAGTAAAAGAATAAATTAATTCTCAGATAGAAAACTCGAAATCCCCCCCCAGTAAATCTGATGCCAAATACATAACATTCAGAAGGCTTAAGAGAACAGCTCTCATAACATAAAGACGAACAGTTCTCACTACTAGTTAATCTTAAAATTGGTGGCAAATTTGTCAGCAGTTGAATACTTTCTGTAATTACTTATAAGATAAAATATAAAATCTAGAATAGAATGATCAGTGGATCATAACTATTCGTTATACAAAATCGCCCTAAATAATGCTAAATGTTATATATAAGGAAATAGATTGCATTAATAAAGTATACATGAAGAAAATTACATTTACTTATGTACATAGTTTGAAAAATATAGTTCCTTATTTTATTTGAGAATTGAAAAATGGTTCATTTTTGTTGGAAATAATAGATAATTCAGTTCATGACTAGTTTCGAACTCCGTGACAAGTTCATCATCAGATGCCTAACTACTGTGCCTGAATTGATACCACCGGTTGATCATCAATTGTATATATACAAACTCAATTCTGCAATTCACATGTGCGAATTAGTATCGATCGAAGATCCCTAAGTATCAACATCACTGAAAGGCCTATAATTCCAACAACAAGAACAGACAGAATTTATCCGCCATGTTCTTCGTTTTCCTCATGCGTTCTCGCATTGTTGCAATGCTTTGATCTATATCAATCTACATCACAGAGATGTATTTTTCCGTGCTAGTGTCAGTTACGTTTATTCGAATTTGAATTTTTACGACTCATTTTTGTTAGTTTTTTGCTAATGTATGAGAAATTCATACTTCAAGCTTACAAGCCCTTGTTTAAGTGATTCGCAGTGTACCTTCAAAATTTTCTAAAAATTAAAGTGAGAAAATTTGTACACGCTGAAAAATCTGTCTTTTTTAAATATAAATTGTGTTTGGAGCTTGTCGCAACTATAATATATTTCTGTCCAAACACATTGTGTTTGCTACTTAATATTACATGTTTGAGACACAATGATTAAAATGTTATAATATATGTGTTTGCGGCCCACATATATTTATATTTGTGACACACATACAGGTGTGGTTAATGCACTGTCTATGCTCTCTCGAGAGCAAGAGAATAAAAGAGGGACAACGAGAGAGTCTATCTTATAAGTGTGGATCTGTATTTTTTTGGCATTACTCTCTCAGTCAGTGAGTCATAAATATCAGAAAATATCAGTGAAAAAATAATGGATTTATTATCTGTTATGACAATGTTAAAACTACTATCTTTTATGATACTATTAAAATCTGGACTTCACGATACATTTAATACGCAATACAAAATATTATGAAATTAAAAAAACAATTGTTTTAAACTTTAACACTAACATCGCAGAACTTAACTATACAGTATATTTCAACGGATTACTGAAACTTAGTGGTGTCTTAATCCTCTTTGGTATTTATGGACTTTTGAATCCTCGCGATTAATTTCACCACTTCAATTGTATATCTCGTATTGTCTATTTTTTCTTTGTCCAGTATATTCATACGAGTACTCTTAGACTTGACTTCGTGTGCACTCTCCTTTACGTGCTGTGCTCAAGGCTCGTTTATTTCCCGTTCCTTACATCTGATTCATATTCTGTAATTCGTACTCTCATCAATCTTCTCTCGTTGTCCCTACATATACGTATGTACATATGTACAAGGTGGGTCAAAATTAATCACCCTATAGGCAAACCCTATAACTTTTACAAATGGCGCTAAATATATATTCGGTTTTGACATGTGAAGTAAACGAACGCAGAATAGAACTCGGCAAGCCATGAATCGGGTTTCTCCAGAACAACGCGGAATATTTTTGTCCATTTTTTTGTGCAACGATTTGTCGGTTGTGTTGATGCAGCGTGAATTTGGTCGCACATTTCCTAGCCGTCCGACACCAGCTGGACAAATACTGCGGCGTTTGGCCACTCGTCTTGAAGAGACTTGGACAACACGAGATCTTCCCAAGGCTGCCCGGCCCCGGAGCAGCCGTTCTGCTGAGAATATCACTACTGTTGCCCAAAATGTCGAACAGGAGCCCGGAACATCGACCAGGCAACGTGCCACGCAATTGGGCATTAGTCGGCGGTCCCTACGCAGAATGTTGGTGAAAGATTTGAAGTGCTTTAAATGTTGACCGGCAAACGCATGTAACCTACGCTCAAGCCATCCTGAATCTCAACGAAGAGGTGGGTGGTTTTTCATCAAAAATTATCATGAGCGATGAGGCTCACTTCCATCTTAGCGGTTACGTGACGAAACAAAATAATTATTTCTGAGGCATCGAAAGTCCGTGTATCGCCCACGAAAAACCATTACAACCGCTCAAAGTTACTGCGTGGTGTGCTGTTTACGCTGGAGGAGTCATCGGACCATTTTTTGTGGAGTCATCGGACGATTGTCGACGGCGCGTGCTACAGAGCCACGATTACCGAATTTTTTCATCCTCTATTGGATGGATGAATTGGGACTGGAGAACATGTGGTTCCAACAGGACGGTGCAAAGGCGCACACTGCTCGAGCCACAACCAATATTCTGCAGGAAGAATTTCCGGGTTGCTTAATCTTTCATTTTGGTGACTAGCACTGGTTTAACCCGATTTAACCATTCCAGACTTCTTTGTATGGGGTTTTTTAAGTATTGGGCTTACGTTAACAAGCCTCTGACTTTGATAGCCCTTAAGGAGTGTATTCGCCAAGTATGCGAGAACATATTGCCCGAAGTTCTAGCAAGAGTGATGGAAAATGCCATAAAACGAGCCCGTATGGTAATCAGCTCTGGCGGCGGCCACTTGGCCGATATCATTTTCTCAACTTGATGAAATAAATTCTAATGGATTAAATAACCAACTTTCACAAGCAGAAGAAAAGTTTTTCAATAAGAAAAAAAATACAGCAAAATAACTTTGGGTGATTACTTTAGCCCCACCTTGCAATTACTTTGTTCCACTCTTCCTTCTCCTTCCGCATGCAGGTGATTACATAGACAAACAGACCAAACCTCACATTTTGTTTCAATTGAACCATGGGGTATCCATGTCACGACTGATCGACTATGAACTAGGAAATTGATAGAAAACATAGTAAATAGTTGGAGCTAAGCGTACATAGTGTTTGATTGAGACTCATGACAGATAAATTATGTTTTATGTTGCAACCAAAGAGTAACATACAACAGCAACTCAAACTCAATCAAATCTCCTACTACCCCGACGACCGCAGGATAACGCTAAAAGAGGGGGTATCCAGTAATTCGTAGTAGTAATTTTGTCTAATTGATAGACAATAGAACGGATAGGCGAGAGATCGATAAGCAAGCAGAAGCAAACCACGCAGGAAACTAAGTTTAAATACACCCAGCGAAATAATTATAAAGGCAACTTATTTTTTCTCGGTACTCTCAGTGCACTGGGTTTTCGGTGTAAAATTTTAATGCATAAATGTGTCATTAGGTATATTATGTCAGAGAATGTAAAGATTCGATCTCTTTGACAAGTTAAAGGAAAGGTGACGTTTTTTTTCTGTTTCTGGTGCGAAATATATATAAAGGCAATATGAAAAAGAAACCGAATTCGAACAGTAGTAAATAGGAACTTAAACAGAAGTGAGTTTTAATTGGTTGGTATTTTATTGTTTTAAAATTAACGTAGGTCAAATTAAAAAAATTTAATTTATAACGAATACTTGGAGGAAAGTACCTAAGTAAAGAAGAAAAGGGAAAAATGTAAAATTATCACGA
Source organism: Phaonia tiefii (assembly GCA_963931995.1). Classification (NCBI taxonomy): domain Eukaryota; kingdom Metazoa; phylum Arthropoda; class Insecta; order Diptera; family Muscidae; genus Phaonia; species Phaonia tiefii. The sequence continues at coordinate 75,750,644 of OZ008371.1, read as the reverse complement.
TGAATGGCTGCCCAATCGGGAAATTTCGAGGCGATTGAAAGATCTAGCTGTGGCATTTACAATTTTATAAAATAGGGTGGTCAATATGGAAACACAAAAAGACCAGGAAGGACTCCACTGATCAGTAGCAGCTCCAAAAGAGATATTAAAAGGGTTACTGTTAAAGAAAACTTCGGCGATAAGGATATTATTGCTGAATTGAGCTTGGGAGCAGGGTTGCGTCGTGTTCAACAAATAATGAAACGCGACAGACAACTGTGATGTGGGAAAAATTATGCAAAACTTGGTCCCATGCCAAGATACGAATTAGACAGATTTAAACTCGCTGAAATATACACATTTTTGGTTCAGCGGTGATATTTTACGATAGAAAATATTAAATTTGGATGGCCCTGATAGATCGGACAAATGTTGGCGTTCCAGAGATTTTTCCAAAATTATGCATCAGAGGCGAAATTTTGGCCGTGGCTCCCTTATGGTTTGAGCAGGTATGAGTTATAGAGGAACCACTCCAATATGTTTCGTTTCCACAAAAATCGACTCCGAGTATTATATTCGAATCTTAGTTAGTTCTGGAGAGGAAATTTGTGTTCCAGAGTTTATCATCCAGCAGGACAACGCAACAGTACATCGGTCTAAGAAAATTCCAAAGTTTCTGGAGTCCAGAAATAATACAAATTCTCGACTGGCCTGCACTTTTTTTACCTAAACAAGTTTACCACCCAGGACTCCAGTTGAAAAATGTCAAGGATCGAAGAGTAGCAATACCAGAAAATCGAAGATAACTGATCCTGCGCATATTCATTAGTTGATAAACTCAATGCCAAGATGATTAGTAGAAGTTCTTAGCTATAATGGAGATCAAATGTCTTACGAAACTTTTTAGCATATTTAAATAAACCTTTTCCGTTTATAAATATTTCGCACTAGTAATTAGTATATTTTAGTTTATTTCACCTTAAAGAAGTCATATTCTTAGTATTTTTGCTGAAAAGTATTTAATTTTGAAAGGACTAATGCAATATGAAATAAAAACTTGAAAATTCCTCACAACATTTGGAAAAACCAAAAAATGGTGTTGCTTTTATATTTATTTCGCGGGGTGTAGTGTTTGATTGATACTAATGGCAGATAAATTATGTGCTCGAGAGCTTTTGAAATGATGCAAACCATCAATTTTAACATCTACCATAACTTCGTCGACCTCTGAAATCACATTCTAAAGTGCTTCCAATTGATTTCTGATACCGAAATGGGTGTGCCCTGGTGAGACGTTATAATTAATGGTTTTTGTTGTTTGGAAGTAAGATTTTTATGTTTCGGGAAACATTTAGATTTTCTTTCCAAAGTATAGTCAAGAATGTATCGGCAAATTTTCGTATGCCTATTCCTGTAGGACGATTCCTAACGTACCAACCTTTTTGTTTTGCTCGTAATGGCATTTATGAATGCATTAAATAATTATTTCCCAATCTTATGGTATCCTCACTTCCTTCAGAAGCACATTCGGGCACAAGATCAAGAGGGATCACGAGATATTGAATTTTGGCTAATGAAAATTGATTCTGAACAACTGTGCGATGATCCTTTACTAATGTTTGTGGATGAATGCAATAGTTGTGGCAAGTTCGGAATGTAGCAATATTATTCCTTAACATAATTTTTGACCTTTCATTATACTTAAACAATGCAACATTTTAAATTTTGAAATTTTGTTCCAAAAGAAAAGAAAAAAATATTTTTCTACAATTTTTTCTCCCCAAATCGGATTATTAAAGCAGTGTACTAAGGAAACATATTATATCTTATTTTACGTTTCAAAATACTTTAATACAGCCATACCATTTACAAAGATTTCCAAATTCATAGCCCACACAAGTTTATACCATAAGCCATAAAATGCCGTTTTAAATTTTTCTCTATTTGGTTAATGAGTTCGGATGCACCTATAATGATCTCCGACTTACACCAAATTTTACACATATAATCCCTCTACAGTTAGAAATTATTTGATACAAAAACTTTAATACAACCGCGAATAATTTTATTACCTTATTTCAAAAAAATGCCTAAGAGTGATTTTGCACGCACCAGTTTTTGGAGCAAATCAACAGAACTGGATACTTATAGTTATAACTGTTGCCATTTCACCACAAACAGACTTATGGTTTTGCATACAAATTAAGAGTTCTTAATTTTTGACTGTCTCACATTTGGTAGGACTGTCGGCGAACTGTTTTTATCCGTTTATTTCCAAAGGATAAAGTCTGAGAAGAATGTGAGTCCTGAATATGTTTTACAACATTAATGAGCGAATAACAATGTGACAAAATCTTTTTAACCAAAATATGTTGTTTTACGGTGTCACATGGAAGTTCCATCTTATAAATCCTGCACCTGATTTGAAGCTGAATTTACTTCAGTCCATATGTCGTACAACCAATTTAATTTTCTGTCAACTAGTTATTTGAATAACTAAGTTTTTTTTAACCTGGAAGCAAAATAAATGTTGGTTTTATATTGGAGCGTTCTCTGTTGATTTTATCTTCTGGAATCACGCTTTCAATAATTTCGATTGACGATGGATATTGATCATTTTCATCATTGCTAAACGCTGAAAAATTTGTCGTTTTTTGTTGTTTGGATGCAAATATAACGTGTTTGTAGCTTGTCGCAAATATAGTATACTTGTGTCCAAACACATTGTGTTTGCTATTCAGTATAACATGTTTGGGGCCCAAATATAGTTTTGTTTGTTGAATTTGCTGTCTGTCACCACAAACAAACAAAAACTGCATATCTTCAATTCACGAAAGCAATGCTGGCAAACATGTGCATGGTTCCTGCAATATGATGCTGGGGCCGATATTTTTCAGCGTGTATCTATCTACCAACTAAATTTCATAGTCATCACACAAAACTGTAACTAAACTGTGTCCTTTGAGTGGCTACGCAGTGGACGAAGACATGCTAACTTTTGACCAGCAGCTGTCGTTTTACTAAGGGCAATAATAATGACAATCAGGGTTGCAGTTTGTTAAAACCGACATGTACATAGTAAAGTTAGACAGAAAATATAAATCTGCTATGAAGGAACACTTGTCTAACGACTGAATAAGCCCAAAAATATTCTAGTTGCAAACTCGTTTAGCATTATAAAAAAGTTATCGAAACTAAAGTAGTATAAATAATATATATATAGTCGCTCTACATCCCATGAAGGGATAAGGGAGAGCTTCTCACAATCAGTGTGCTGTGCTCATTATAGTTTTACACTGATTGATTGGGACCTACACTTGTTATACCGGTTACGAACGGTAAGTCCTCGATTGTGGCTCCGCCACTAAGCCAAGTGACGGTCGACGCATGAAATGTACGGTGGACAGCTCAGGAATCGAATCCACGTGCTCATGTACAGAAGTCACGCACACGCCATGACACCACCCAAAGTCCACATGTACCAATAACATATTATACCGATTATGAAGAAATTTAAATGGAGCAGGTAGTTAAAGATCGAGCCGGTTGAAGAAATATGTTATACTCATTTTGCAAGCCACTTGACGACACCTCTGGGTTGTTTAAGGTCACCTAAGGAAGAGAGGTGGCTGAATGAGAAATTTCAACTGTAGCAATGGTTGATATGACATTAGGCGTGGCGTTCGCGAATTATGGAATTAACGATAAAGAGTTCAAATGTTTCCTAGGTTCCCATATTGAAATGACAATAATGAAACGAAAACATATCAGTTTGTGTAAAAGGTGATTGCTTCTTTCATAGAAAGTAGTATTTCCCGAACGCAAACTCATTTGCAGTGGTAGCAAAGTTGATAACAAAAAATATTTAAATATGGCCTAATTATCATAATTCCCTTTGGGTCAAATTGACCTAACGGACGGTAGGTGAAAATATTTTACATATTCGAATGCAGGGAAAATCGAAAATAACTAAACATATCGGTTTCCCCTCCAACCATAGTTTTCCACTCAGTTTCAGTTTCATTTTGGCCCACGGAGTGAAAAGGGTTTACAAATTTGTCTTTTAGAAACATTACTTTTGTGTATAACTACAATTTCAGTCTTCCTTTCAAATTTGCTTCTGTTAACAATTCGCTCAAACCAATGGTTGAATCACAACGCGCATAACTTAAATGTATCAAAACTTGCGGTTAACGATTAGGCGGTATTTGAAACACAGTCACACGTGCCATGTAACAAAATTTAAAGAAATTGCATTAGAATATTTGCAAATTTTAAAGTGCGTGAATTTTTTGTCCGATAACTGTCCTAAGGTCTGTTTTTGTATTCTTAATTTTCTTAGCATTTTTATCTTTTTTTTTCGAAAAATATTATTGAAATTTTTCGATTGCTACAATATTTATCGAGTTATCATAACTTACAACTTTAAAAAATTCGATGAATAATGTGTTTCTACCATACATGATTTTTTTTTTTTAATTTGCATTGGATTTTAATTTGCATTATTTTATCTAAAGCAAATGCAACTAAAACTGTTCGCAATGGCAATTAAACAATTTTAAATTTGCATTTGCCCAGGCAATGCGAAAGCAGGTTGAGGAATCGGATGCCAATTGTAATAAAATATGCGAATGATATAAATTGTTTTGAATTTGTGTGACTGCTAGCAATTCTGTTGTAAAGTATTTTATATGTAAATGTTTGTGGCTTTGAAGAAAATGTTTTGAAAATAAGTACAATTGCCAATGGTATTGCATTTTTTTGAAATTGCATTTCAAAAGGTGATTGAAATTAAACTACAAGTTATAATTGTCATATAGTTAATTTTCCCCATGTATGGTTTCTAACTGAAACAAAAAAAATTAAAAACGATTCTTCGATAACTTCAATATCAGTTATCGGATATTAAGTTTCATGAAAAAACGACATATTTTGGAATTTTTATTACAAACTGAAGACTAATACAAAAATATTAAATAATGTTTTTGGATAGCTTGCATAGTTATGGAGTTGTCGAGTGCTAAAATTCGACTCACAAAAGTCGACTTTGCAGTTTTAATTTAGGAACCAGGAGAACATTTTATTTATTACATTATTATACTTATAACAAAATTACAAATATGATATAATGTATAATCAGAGACTAAATATGCCTAGAGGTGCCATCTGACATTTTATTCCACACTCTTCGTAATGAGCTAGTAGTGATAGGGAGATATTCGACGTAAATTAACTTACACCAGGTGGAGTTACAAGAGCAATTGACCTAAAGTTGTCAAGTCGTTTTGGGGGAGAAATATGAAATTTAAACCTCAAGGTGTATTTGGAGGTATTAAAATTAGAAATTGGATAATTGTGTATGTTTTAGGAAACATTTTAATGTTGACTACTTTCCTCATTTTTCGAAGTTATGTAAATGAAACAAAAATTGGGAGTATTTTCCTTCCATGTTTTTTTTGAATATTTGAATGTAATTGTTTGTAATGCAATACAAATTTTAATTTGTTTCGTATTACAGATAATCGCTTTCCTCCGAACTATACGAATCGAAAAAATTTGAGTTATTGTTTCGAATTTCTTGAACTGTATCTCATACAGTCTTAGAGATATATCACTCAATTTCGCTTTGTTACAAACTGGGGTTTCTTGCCTTTAACATGACGGCTAAGTTTTGTTTATACCGAATATAATTTGGTTGTACTAAGTAGTTTCAAAAATATCGTTTTGATTTTGGATCCATAACATTATTGCATTAGAATTCTTCAATGAATGTAATACACAGTTGGAAATGTTGACGTGTTTCACACTCTCTCAAGGTAACTAATGTCTCTCCCAAATTGGGCACAAATATTATGTGAGTACGCAGTTGAAAATATGAGGACATCCTATTCTCCTAATGCTATATTTTATAGCAATAGGAAGTCATTTGCTATTTTTATCATGTCTGAATAAGATTGGAATTGATCTCAGTAACCACACAACTCGTCCACGGCTGTTATTGGGGTGAAATTCATTGACAATAGTCCAGGAATGACGGGGATAAATGCCTTCTTCTCCAGGGCAAAGGGGTTTTTCATGGAACTTCAGAGCAGATATGGTGACAGGTCCATGAACTACCTTATTGATTCCACAGGAAATGGAATGTGTTGGAAAAGATTTTGCCTTATGTAGATTTTAGAAAGATGGACGAGAAGCACTCATTTTATACGCTCCCGAACAATCTGACCGACATCTATGTACCTTCTGTTTCTGTCTGGGCCCAACGTCTCAAAGCTTCTCCAGTTTGATGGTACACTTTCACTGTAGACATGTCAAGGCAAATAAATTCTGTAGTTAAGGAAGAGGTAAACTTGACTGTTCCACTAACCAGCTGTAGAATGTCTAATATAGGAAGCTACACTCACATACAACTTCGGTTGAGACAGCCGAATTTGCCGTAACCGAATTTAGAGGTTGTCACAACCTCATTAGAGGTTGACACAACCTCATTAGAGATTGTCGTAACCTCATTAGAGGTGGACACAACCTCATTAGAGGTTGACACAACCTCATTCGAGTTTGACACAACCTCATTCTAGGTTGTCGCAACCTCATTAAAAGTTGACACTATCTCATTAGAGGTTGTCACAACCGAATTTATATAGTGTCAGAAATTAATTTTGGACTTTTTTTTATTATTAACTAATGAGTTATTATCCAGTATTCTTATAAAAACATTAGAGAGCGAGAAAATAAAGTTATTAATATAGGGTAATCTTTAGAATAACACATTTATTTTACATGTCACTACCGACCTTTTTTGAAGTCCCGGCCATCATGGGTCACCGCACCAATTTTGGCGTGTTGTATCTGTTGATTCATATCTTAAACCGTCTCCTACAACGACCGAACCTGAAAAGCTTCAAAACTCTTGATATCGGCTTGGACATTCTCTTCAAAATAAGACGATTCAACACAAAAACTACAGTTACAATATTTGTACTCACCTTTCTTAATAACCACCAACAACAGCGTTACGATAACACTTGTACATTCTTTAACATCCTTTAATAAAATATTTGCTTTTATAATTTTAAATGTCAAATTTTAAATACATTGAATTATGTTGCGGTAACCGGATTGCAAGTGAAATTCGGTTGTAACTACAGAATTCAAGAGAAATTCGATTTCGGCCACCGAATTAGTTCGGTTATTGTTCGGTTATTGCGACCGAATTGATACCAAATTCGGTAGTTACAACCGAATTGATACCAAATTCGATCGTGACAACCGAATTGATGCCAAATTCGGTTGTTGCACCTGAATTAAAGCCACGTTCGGTTAATCCAACCGAATTTGGTGCCATTTTCGGTTGGTACATCCGAATTAATTCCAAATTCGGTTGTTTCAACCGAAATTATAGAAAATTTGGTTAACAAAACGAATATAATTCAAAATTCAGTTGTGACAACCAAATCACTAATGAAACTAGGTTGCTTCAACCGAATTTCAGTTGTGACGACTAAATTCTCGACGTCACAACCTCAATTCGGTTGTGGCAACCGCAATTCGGTGGTAACAGCTGAATTTACGGTTGCTACAACCTCTTTTCAATCGATTAGTTCTCCGGGTGTACTTCGAACTTGCACCACACAAAATAGGTAAAGCGGGATTATGACCCACAGCGGGATATATTTATTTTTAACAAATGAGTTAACATTTCAATAACTAAAATATAACATTTAGAAACGGTTTAAATTATTTCTAAACATAAAATATTTATTTAATATATATTTTTATATTGATAGAAATATACTCTTTTACACTATAATGTTTTTATTTTTAAAAAGCCAGAGTAAAAAATTAAGAAACATTTTCCTCTTAAACGGTATGTGAAATTAGTTTATATTGAGATCGGTACAAAAAATGCATCTTTTGTGACGCATCCTACGGTAAAAAATAGAGGAAAACTCGACAAAAAATCCCTATCTAATTATTTCAGTTAGTGACACATTTAAACATTTAAACAGTGGCCGTCGGTGGTGGAATGGTTAGTGTGCGCGGCTCTTGTACATGAGATCCTGGGTTTGATCCCGGCTCTGACCACCTTAAAATTTTCTTTCGGCGGCGGTCACCTCGCATAGTGAGTGAGTGAAAACTGGAAAGCGCACAGCTCAATGATTGTGAGAAGTTCTCCCCAGTCCCTTCATGGGCTGTAATGGGAAACCATTTATTTTTTTTTTTGACACATTTAAACAGATGTCAGTATCCACTAACTAAATCTGCTTGTGACTGTTGACAATTGTATATTATAAAAATATAACTTCCAACAAAATTATACTTTACTAGTTATAAAGACAAAATGGTCCTAAAGCGGGACTTCTCTGTAAAAGGCGGGATTGAAATCCAGGTCGGAATGAGACATCGAAAAGCGGGATCATCCCGCCAAAAGCGGGATCGTTGGTCAAGTTTTCCATGGGAGAATTTCATCAACTGCACCCATCTCCTGGCATAGGGTACTAAAATACAATCTTCGGTTAACTAATTATGTGGTTCTATAGACAGGGTGGCACGCAAATCGTGCTACAAAATCAAAACGAAATAAATGCTTCCCTGTGTGAGTAATCGCCCATATTTTTTTTCCTATCTAGGTTTATTAAAATGAATGCCAGAGATACAGAAAAGACGATTTGGATAGTGCAGCAGTACCATGCTTTTCAGTCCTTCGTTTCCCGACAAAGGGAATTTAAACGGGAGTTTGGCGCACTTCCCCGGGTAGATGGGCCATTATGAAATGGGTTAACGTGTTCGAGATCATACCATCGAGATCCCTATTTTCGGGTTTAAGACACAATTGCGGCTTTAGCATCATCAATTTAGTCAAATCCAAGCATTTGGACTCGAAACGTATCGGCGTAAATTGGAGTTAGCAGACGGCCATTACAACCTATAATTCAAAATGACTTAAACTTGTTTCCGTTCAAAGTCCAAACTACAAGCAAGCAAGTTACACCCTCTGGATTTGCGTATTCGCGTGGAATTTTGGCACAAAATGATTGAAATGACCGAAGAAGACAACATCTTGAAACATTGTTGTTTATGTATGATGAATCCCATTTTGATCTAAACGGCAATAGGAACAGGCAAAATTTCCGTATGTGGAGTGAATCTAATCAGTGACTCGCTTTGGGTGCAGTTTCATCACATGGAGAATATGTACTTCATTGGAGAATATGTACTCCATGTGATGGAACTGCACTCAAAGCGAGTCACTGTGTGGTGCGCAGTTTCAGCAAGGTGCATTGTGGGGCCATACTTCTTTGAAGAAATCGGTGTAATAGTAACTGTCAATGGGGGCCGTTATTTAACGATGTTAAAGAAGTTTGTGTTTAGTCAGAACTGCGCCGAAAACGAAAACCAAACAGCAGTTGGTTCCAGCCAGAGCGGTTATGGCGAAATTCCCCAAAAAATTAATATCCAGAAACATCACTTTCCGCTGGCCCCCAATGTCACCTGATCAGACAGCACGTGATTTTTTTTATGGGGTTATGTCAAGCAAGAGGTATACAAAACGAAACCAAGGAGTTGAGCACATTGAGGTCATTAACGGTCTATCATCATAATATTTAATTTTCTATACTATAAAAAGAAACGAAATGAAATACATTGATTAAAAAAAAGTTAGTTGAATTCCTTATTGTATCACAATTGGTGCACCACCCTGTACTTGAAAGTACATTCGTATATGTGAAAATATATAAAAGGTCGTTGTGTGTCTATATATTTACTAACTAATTGATATCAATAAGTTAAGAGAACGATCCGCCTTAAACAAACAAATGCCCACTCAGTCAATCATTATCTTTCATGTTCCTTAATGCTGTAATTAGTTCCTGTATTTAAGCTTTCGCACAAAAGGAATAAAGCCTGGTCAGGTCTCTCGCTCTGTTTACTTCCTTCAACGTTCGCTCTCAAATTCGCTGGAACAATATAAGTGTCATTCACATTTGCCCATCACTTTGTCCACGGCCAAGTGGCTGATGTTAATTTGTTTGTATTTTAATAAAGCGCAAAGTTTTCCATTGTTTAACCAACTTTGTTGTTAATTGTTTGGACGAGTGAGCGGAGGAGTGAGCGAATGATGTGCCGCAGACACATCAGTGTTCCATGGAGGTGAAGAGGCGTTTCCAATTGTGTACCAAAGTCGTTGGCAAGGGATATGACAATGCCCACTGTGAAATAGGGCAATGTCTTAATTAGATTACGAAAAGAAAAATTACAGCAATAAGAATATGAAAAGAATAAAGGAAAATTAGTTTTATTTACACAGACATGATTTTAAAACATTGTTGGAAATTATGGAAAGAAGTAAACTATAGTTTCTAAGCCGAATTTCCAAATAAAATGGATACAACGTAGTTAATGTGAGGATATGACCAGAGACACCACCAACGGGTTTCCATACATGCTAAAATATTACGTACGTTTTCAAAATTCACCAAAATTCACAAGATGATATGTATGTAAAGTTGTATCGTCTCACAAAGACGAGCCTGTTCAACTATCGTTCAAGGGGTTTCTCTTGGAATAGACTAAATCCCTTCACATTGCCCCGAAAAGTTTAATTAAATCCAACTAATACTGACACAATGTGCTTTACTCACTAACACACAAGGGAAATGGGGAAAAATGTGAAACCCAGCTACCCTACCTTGGCGGTCCCGAACTCCTGGATCTAATATCTGATCATATATATTCACCTATCATTTTCTCTCTATTCTATTCAAATCATTTTTTTGTTTTAATTATTGGGAAAGCTTTCCTTTGAATTGCCTTAAAGGCTTCAAGAGCAAAGTAGAGCTCACCCATTTCGAGAGTTCAGCCATTTCATCCTAAAGCTGCGACCAATTTTTTGTAATGTATTCCAACTGGAGTACCGGTTAACCGGGTTTTTGGCTATTATGAGTGGTATTTGAAGTCGGTAAACCGGGTTCACGTAGTACAAAAAAGATATGATTTTCAAATAATAATGATATTTTCGAATCAAATAATATTATATTATTATTGCATATACACAACTCAGTTTTAATTTAAGTTTATGTTTTAATTTAAATTTATGTTTTCTTTGTGTTTCTTTTTGTTTTTTTATTTAGTGGCAACTTTTGCTAGTACTTTAAATTTTAAACTAGTTCTTTTTATATTTATATCGAGTAGTCTGTTGATGTTGTTTTAAAGATCTACATTTGGTTTTGAATTACAAAAGATGTCGATTTAAAAAAAAAATAAGATTTTCAAATAATTTATTGCAAATTTGGAAATCCTCATAGTAAATAATATAAAAATGAATTGCTGCACAGTGGTCGTACCCATCTGCCAAAAATAAAAAAAATAAAGTCAAAATTCTGGCTGGAACTGTGGCAACACTGTCTCATAGTAGGTATAGCTTTTTCAAATAACTTTTGTTCCTGCTTTATTCTACCTGTCTTCTTTAAGAATAGCTGCAAAAGGCAGAGCATGAAATTAATTTAGTTTCGCTGCGTGAGTAACTTACAAGTGAATGTCGAACTTAAAACGTAAAAACAATTTTAAAAAAGATTGCCTGAACAATGGAAGAATTAAATATTGTAAAGAAAGGTATTAACCATTATTTTAAAGAATTAACAAGGTCTCAGAATGTTGCGTTTATTTTATTAAATTAATGTAATATATGTGCCTATTTAAGAACTATCTCGTGTGTAAACTTAAATGTCACTTAGACTTTTAGTTGCGAAGTTAATCTAACTTAACAATCAAATTTGTTAAATAATGTTCGTCAATATGATATGATCTAAATTTCAGCTGCCTCAATCTGCCCGGCGCTGAGTTATCTTGAACGGAACAAAACGGCCGAGTTAAATACTGCTGCAAAAGGGTTGTAATAATGTGGCGTGAATGCAATCGAACAAGATCAAACGTTTTGCGAAAGCATTCTGATTGGACGAGAACGAGTCGTTTTTTCAATTATGCTATACAAAGACCTGAAAATAATAATGAACGTGGTCGTCCCAAACAGGATTTCTCTGAATGCTCAAGACGAACAAAGAGAAGACGAATAGCTGAGATAGCCGCAATGGATGAGTCTGCTGCTGATTGTTTGCGTTTTGCTACTGAAGTAGCTTACTTACTTATCCGGTCTCGCACAACCACGGGGGGTCAGGGACCTTACAAAACGAAGATAACACATTTCGCCAACCAGTTCGATCTTTTGCTTTATTTCTCCAGTAGGCAATACCAAGGGTACGCAGGGTTTCGTCAACCTGATCCCTCCAGCGGAGTCTTGGTCTTCCTATTTTCGTATTCCTTCGAGTTCGGTTTCGAAAACCCTTCGTGCTGTTTCGTCTTCATCCATTCTACTGACATGGCCTCGCTAGGGCAATCACGTTATTTTGATCTGCTTAACTATGTCAATGTCAGGAGAAACCTCATACAGCTCATGATTCATGCGTTGCCGATACTCACCGTTGTGCACTATAGGGCCATACATTTGTCGGAGTATTTTCTCTCGAAGACTCCTACACATGTTTCGTCTGCTTGCGATAGGACCCAGGAGTCTGCGCCATAAAGCTAGACAGGTTGAATAAGAGTCTGGTACAGCTGGACTTTTGTTACTCGAGAGAGGGCTTTATCTCTAAAGTGCTTGCTTAGCCCAAAATAACATCTATTCGCAAGCACAATTCTCCGCTTGATCTCAAGGCTGACGTTGTTGTTTTTGTTTACTGCAGAACCGAGGTATATAAATTCGTTCACTACCTCGGAATTATAACGGTTATCAACGATCACGCTTTGGTCTAATCGCATCGTGGCCCTGTTCGTTGAAACCTCCTCATTTACCGTGAGAACCACTTTTGCTGACTCCTTCTCAATTCTCGAAAAAACCGCAGTAACTTCTCTAATTGTGCGCCAAATGATATCTATATCATCAGCGTACGCGGCCAGGATGTGACTTTTGCTCTTGATGGTTTTATTCATGTTGAGTGCAGATTTTCTCATAATGATCTCCATTACGATGTTAAAGAGATCGCACTATAGGGTGTCGCTTTGCCTGAGGCCTTGCTTAGTTTCGAAAGGTTCGGTAAGATCCTTACCAAATTTCACCGCGGATTTGGTGTACCTCAAGGTCATCCTGCAAACGCGTAAGGCCTTATAATCGATAAACAGATGATAGGTGTCGATTTGTTTTTCGTGTGTCTTCTCCAGGATTTGGCGTAGCATGAAAATCTGGTCAGTTGGCGATTTTCCAGGCCTAAAGCCGCAATGGTATGGTCCAAGCAGGTCAGAGATAATTGGTTTTAGTCTTTTGCACATTATACTTGATAGAACCTTATATGCTATGGAAAAAATGCTTATTCCACTGTACTTGGCACAGATACTCGGGGCACCTTTTTAAATATGGGACATAGAACACTAAGCATCTAACCTAATTTTGCTAATGAGCTTATCAGCTCTTCGCCAAGAGTCTTAAACAGCTCCGCCGGAAATCCATCGGTTCCTTCGGCTTTTTTGTTCTTAAGCCGGGCAATAGCTGGTCTGACCTCGTTGTGGTTATGAGGGGGGCAATCGACGTCGTCGTCCATACTGTGATCGATTGTCCATCGTCATTGGGTATCGTAGGTACCAGTAGCACGGACAAATGATCTCTCCATATTCTCAACATGCTCTGCACATCTGCGATGAGATTTCCGCCCTTGTCTTTACAGAAGGGGGACCCTAAACCATGTCCGTTAGTTCCGTTTTAGACTTTTTGGTAAAATTTACGGGTTTCGTTCTTCCTTCTCTATGTCTCAATTTTCCTCACTCTCGCGCTTTCTCCACTGCCGTTTCTTACGCTTAAAGAGACCGTTTACCTACTTTCTTTTCTCCCTATACCGCTCAATTGCAGCTCGCGTTGCAATTGACAGAAGCATAGCCATACGTGCAGCGTTCTTTTCATCATTTGCAATGCGACACTCTTCATCGTACCATGGTTTATTGCGAAGCGGTTTTACGAAACCAAGTACGGTTGTTGGGCAGTTTTAATAGAGTCGGAAATGGGTTTCCATAGCGCATCAGAAACGTCATCGGGAGGGGGTGGGTTCTGTGCCAAAAGTTGGGTGAGCTTCCTTGAGTAGGGTGTGGCTACCTCTGGTAATTGCAGCTTTCCGATGTCCAGCTTACTCTGCGTCTGATTTCGTACGATTTCCGCTCTACTTAATCTTGTGCGAACCTTTGCTGCTACCAAGTAGTGATCAGAATCAATGTTAGCTCCTCTGATCACTCGTACGTTCATTACAAGTAGCCTTGTGGATGTCTTTATGCTGGAATCTTGTACCACTAATGACCATGTTTTTTGCCGCGGTAAAGTCAACCAGTCCCATACCGTTGTCGGAACTGTCAGCATGTAGACTGAAATTGCCAATAGTTGGATTAAACACATTCTCCTTTCCTACTTTGGCATTAAAATCTCCTAGTACAATCTTAATGTCATGGCCAGGGCAGCGGTCATACGTTTCCTCTAGGAGCTCATAGAATATGTCTTTGGCATCATCATCTTTCTCTTCTGTCGGAGCATGCACACAAAATAGGAAAAAGATACAAATATTTCGCTTTTATGCGGATTGTGGCTACACGTTCATTCACAGGATTGAACCTAGAGACCAGATGTCGCAGTCTTTTGCCAACTACAAATCCGCAGTCAAATTCATATTTTGGTTCATGGCAACTGTAGTATTTATCGCAGTTTCTTTTTCTTGTGCAGCCATGTCCTGTCCATCGCATTTCCTGGATAGCGGTAATGTCAGCCTTATAACTTTCGAGGAAATCTGCCAGTTGGATACTGGCACCGGATCTATATAGAGTTCTTACGTTCCAAGTGCATTTCCGCTACTGAAGGAAATAGAACAAAAATTTCGCCTGCAAGCACTTCTGAGGTTATTTCGCTTATGATGGAAACGAATTTAACGAAGGATCAATATGTCCTCCTTAGGGAATTTGTTAACACTAAAATTTCTGCTTAATTTTTTGCAGCTATGATAATATTTTAATAGCAAAAAAAAAAGTTATCCATAAATATAACTGATAGGGAATCACACGATGAAGTAGAGCTTCAATGTTTATTGGACCACACTACAAAGTGTATTATCGAGTTGCAGGATACTGTAGTAACTGATGTTTTCAGTGATCCTGTGAACAACCTCAAACATATAGGCAAATGGATTTCGATGGAAATTCTGGGTACAGAGAATACAAACAGAAAGTGGAGAACAATAATTTGGAAGTCAGCCACATGTTTGTCACATCCCGTCTTCCACTTGCTTTATTAACAACTGAAGATAGTTCGAGCAGTTCAAAAATAATCTGCAAAAACCAAGACCATCTTCCCCTTGATATTGTCGTCCTATTCGATTTCAATTTGAAAAGGAATCGACAGAATTGAGCATCGAGGAAGAAAAGTATTTTAAAAAGAAAATGGAGGGGCTTGTTCCTACTACGATTATTGTTGGTAATAAAACATTATGTGTTCAGCATATTTTATAACTCACTATGGTGGATGGTAAAATTTGTAATGCCTTAACCCAAGCCTCATCCACAAAGTGCTACATTTGCAACGCGAAACCCACAAATATGAACAATATTTAAAAACGCTTGCAAAGGGAGGTTCAAAAGGAGCGATTTGAATTCGGATTGGCACCACTACATGCCTATATATGATTTTTTGAATGTACAACTCTGGCAAATTAGATCTCTCGAAGGAAAAGCCCAAGTTACGGAAAGAAAAAAAATTCAAATAGAATTACGAATAAAAATGGGATTGATAGTCGACAAGCCTAAAAGCGGTGGGAGTGGAACACCGAATAATGGAAATACTGGCAGAGAATTTTCCCATAATGCCGGCTTGTCCTAGATAGACACCTCATTGAAAGATGTGGTACAATATTGCAAGCGCTCAATTCAGGATATAATATTAATGTTGGGAAATTTAGCACATTTGCACTCGATATAGCCAAAGAACTTACAATTATATATTCCTGGTACTACCTTCCAGCTACCGTTCATAAAATTATAATTCATGGACATGCAAGTATAGAATATTCTCTCTTGTCGAGTGGGGAGTTGCCTGAGGAAGCTGTTGAGTCGAGAAATAAGGATATAAAAAAAATCGCCTCCATCATACACGTAAAATTTCTCTTGTGGCAACAAATGAAGATTTGTTCAATCTCCTACATCTGTTCCCTTTATAACGTGACAACGAAAGTTACAACCTAAGCATAAGTCAGTTTTAAATAAATCTGTTTTTGATCTATTGGAATAATATATTACATATTACTATAGGGTAATTCCAAAATATTTCGACACAGTCCAGGACCCGACCTTATTGAATTGTATGCAATTTGGACAGAAGTATTTCCCAGTTCAAACGAATTCTAAGACACCAGAATTGAGTTACAATTCAAAGTAGTTGTTTCAAATTTAGTTGTCTTAAATCCTCGTTATGTTTAAAGTTGTAATTTCCTTTAAGGCTATAAGAGATCAGTTTTCTCCGGTTGGTGAAAAAATGTAAATGCCACGGGTGGGTTTATGGTTCAATGAATTAGGTATTGTATGACACTTTCTGAAAAAATTACCTGATTTAAAAATGTCATAACTTTGGAATGCGTTAATAGATTTCAAAATGTTGGACATCGTTTTAAAGCTTACGGAAACCGCTTTATTAATAGTCCATACGACAGTCATGCCGTTGTGGTTCAATTATACTATTAGAAGTCTGTGTGTATTTGTCCTGCAAACTGATTTTTTTAAATTTTTTTCACCATTTTTCAATTTCGTTGATGATTTCATACATTATTTTATAACGAACCCATAATACTCTTGATTTATTCAAAAGCGACGTTTCCTAATGAGTAAAGCGTAACTTTGGTTTTAAAAATCCGGTTTATTTAATTTATTTATTATTTTAAAAATTCGGTTTTATTTAATTTATTACATTTTGCAATAATGCCTACACAACTTTTTTCGTGTCCATTTTATGCACTTTCTCTTTATTAAAGCTTCATACTGCTAGTAAAATTTTAATTCATATTTGTTTTAATGAAAAATTCAATATCTTAATCAATTTATACCGGACTTTTAAAAACAATGTAGTGTTTTACTTACTGGGAAAGGTCCAATTTGAATATGTTCAAGAGAATGATGGTTTCTTTAAAAAAGTAATGTGTGAAATCATCGCCGAAGTTGAAAAATGGCGAAAAAAATTAAAAAATATCTGTTTGCTGGACAAATACACACAGACTTCTCATATTTTCTTAAATAACGTATATAGCGTTTGAAAGGCCTAAGTTTCTTCTTTTTTAATCCGGTGAGTTTTACAGACAGAAATCAAAAGGAATGTGTATTTTCTTTTAATACAAACAACATAAAACATAATTTAGCTGTCATTAGCATCAATAAACACTATTTAAAATTAGTTCCTGTCTTCTTTGCTCTCTCATTCTCCATCATCGTCCTAGTACCTTTTCGATCAGCTGTGCTATAGAATCCGCCTGGCCATATCCAGCGAATTTAAATACAGTCCACATCATCCACAACTCCAAGAGACTAGCGCAAATTGGCTCTCGCCTAATCATTTCACTTACCTTTCCAGAAAAAATCTTGATATCACCGTGGTTGGAACAGTTGTGAATCCATTTAAGTTTGTTTTATATACACGCTGGGAAAAACGGCCTCAGTACCATATTCTGCAGGAATATGGGCCTGAACAGGGGAAGAAAGGTTAAAAAAAATTAAATTTTTGACAGTTTTTTGCGATTTTGACCTTGTAGATGAAGAATAAATCAAAATTCCGAACGGTTTGCAAGATACGAGCCTGACAAAATGATCACGTTTTTGCTAAAATGACACCGAGGCCCCAAATTGACTTTGACTTTGGGCAAAACTGGGAGACACGGATCTTTTTTTTAGTCTTTTATCACGTAGTGGTGTCCATATATGGGAATATTTTTTTGTGTGGCAGTGTGTTATAATCATTTGTCGTAGCACTAATCTCCTCCGCTCAAGGGTATGGAGGTCAATAAGTTTGAGTCGATTTTCGTAGGGTGGTAAATTTCCAGCCTAAACCACGCAAAGCAAATACGAGGAACTTTTTGTGGATTGATTTGATTTAATCCATATACACGTTATAGAACAATCTCCAAACGACACTGCATACTCGAGTGTAGTCCTTACAAGTGTTACAAAGAGACTCTTGATTATGTAGGGATCATTAAACTTTTTAGTTCATCTTTTTATTAACCCTAACATATTCATTGCCTTTTTCACCGTACTATCAATATGTAGATGAAAAAAAGCTTCAGATCTAGAAAACTCCTAAATCCATGATAGAAATTACACTTTTCCAATACTTACGAAACACTATGGACATTTTAGAGAAAGAAAGTTTATTACATTTTTTCACGTTCAAAGACATTCCGTTAATAGTAAATAGGGCTGTCAAACGGGACTGTGTTTGAAAAAAAGCCCGGGCTTCGGGATTTTTAAAAATTAAATCCCGGGAGCCCGGGATTTTTAGTGACACTTATTCTTAAGAAGAAATATAAAATAAATCAAATAAGTATTGCACGAAACAAAAAGGTATTTATTTCATATTTATTTTAGACATACACATAAAGAAAAAGTAAATTTATTTTTAGTATACATATGTGTAATATATGCGTATATTAAATTTAAGATTAAAGGAATGAATTTTCTGGAAAGCCCGCAATAGAATTAGAGCATCTAAAGTGTCATCTGCGTATCTCGACCTGCTTTTTTTGGGTATAAAAGCTGCCGACGAAAAACATATGCCACAATCGATGGCATCAAAAAACTGTATACAGCTTGCAAATTATCGGTTTTTAGTGCACCTGAAACAAAAGAATTGATTTGTATTGAATTTTTAAAGGACTTTCACTTTCGTCAATACCTTCGTTATATTTGTTACCTATAGAAACATTTTCATTTTAATCTTCCGCAATATTTTCGTTTAAATCGATTGCATTTTGATCGACAACTGTCGCTATTTGGATTGTCTATGTCTTTTTTAAGGCGATGTAGTAATTTTTCTCTTTCAGATTTTAAATGACTTATTTATGTTCATACAATCATTCAAGCCAGAATACGTGTTTGGATTTTTTAAAAGATTTAAGTAGATTGTTCTTCGTTCATTTATTCTTTACCTCGTCGCTTAAATTACATTTAATGGCTTAAATCTCTTTCATGATGAATGCCAAAGCAGCATCTGCTTTCCAAAGTTTCATATCAGATCGTCATAATATTTCGACCGTTTCTTTTATTGGATTGAGAACTTTAATTGTTTTATGCAACAAGCTAAATTCTTTATCATATATTGTTTTAGATCTATGAACACCTTTTTATCAGGCAGGATTTTCAATCTAAAATTAACATGAGCTCTTTTCCTTTGGACTTTTTCGAAAAGGTTAACATATTTCTCGAACCTTTTCCATAAGTGGTCAGATGTGGGATTTTTCTGTAATGCCATTTCTTGTGTCTGGTAAACAAATGTCGAAAGCTTATACTTCTTTGTCATCTTCTAAACAAGACAATTCCACAATGGCCCATGCTAAAAAACGGCCCAGCAACACATTACAGGAATCAAGTACATGCTTGCAACCACTGTTTTCATTAACTGAGGATCTGTTGCTTTTTTGTTTCTTTCTTGTCTGTCATGTTTTTGGTTGCAGCAGTTTTCAACAAACAAATGTATATTTGGGTCGCAAAACCATATATTTATAACCTATTAAGCATTGTGTCTCTAACATGTAATATTGTGTTTGGACACAAGTATACTATATTTGCGACAAGCTACAAACACGTAATATTTGCATCCAAACAACAAAAGTTACCGATTAGCGAGATGGACGTACAATTGTTGCTTTGGAGCTGTAAGATTTAAATTTTTACCATTACTGACTGCAAATGACAAGCTGAATTCCATTAAAAGCCCTGAAACAAGTTGGACAGAATTTTCTGCTGTTCCTGCCTTATTTAGTCTTACTAGTCCGATGTTTAACAAATTAATTATGTCTAATATAAACGACTTGTTGTCAATTTCAGACCACTATTTTTAATGTAAAGCCCGAAAACTCAAGTCCCGGGCTTTTTGCATAAAATTAGGGGTTTCGGTATTTGCGAATCGAGAAAAAGCCGGGGCTTTCGGGTTTCGTGAAATCCCGATTGACGACCCTAATAGTTACAGACAGTAACAAAGACAGGCGTCACTCAAATTGTAAAATGACAAGAAAAATTTAACGTCATCTGAGTAGATTAAAGTTTTACAGCATCCAATAACTGCAGGATGAAATAGCAGTGACACACAAATAGCAATCACCCTAAATAGCTTCCCTGGGGAACAGCGGATGAACCAAAAATAGATTTAAACAAAACTCCTGTAAATGCTACTCGCTGTGTACGATGTGTAAGATACGAAGATATTATCTTTAGATGCTGTGGAGGAAATCCTAATTAATCCAATTTTAAATATATGCAATTCATGAACTACAGTATCAACTGCTCTGCTAAAATCAGTATATGTAACACCTGTATGGCAACGTTCGGAAAACGCTTTAAACACATGGGATGTAAATTCCCATCCCGATATAGAAGAAAGAAAGGAACAGAGTTATCTTTTGATTTACTATATATATTCAAACGACTTAATATATAGTTGTCGATATGACGTCTATTATCACTCTTATAAAAAGGAATAACGCTACTTTCTTTCCACAAAGAGGTGAAATAACCTAAACGAAGGGACAAATTGGAAATATTCATAAGAGGAATATATAACTCATCGGAACAGTTTCAGAACCGGTGCCTGAACGTCATCACTTCCAGGTGAATTAGAGTATTTTCTACTTCTCAGCCGCTCTAAAACTGAATGTTCACTAATTACCACATTTTTGAATACATTGGACGTTGGAAGACCATAGGGATAACCAGAACTACATGCGCTGGAAAAGTCGGTAAATAAGTCCAATGTCCCGGAGCCACCCGACGATTCAACATTCTCATATTTTAAAGACGCTGGGTATCCTCATAGTTTTCTTTTAGAGTTAATAAATTGGAAGAAAACGTTTAGGGTTAACCTTAATCTTCGTCCACATCCTCGATATATAATCCGAATAGCACCTCTGGTTTACTAGATTATATTTACGCCAACCCACAGTATTCTTGGCATAGTTAACTACAGAAAAATTTCCTCTATATTTCATACATGAGACAAATTAATTATATGACAGTTATAGTTTGTAGTTTAATTTCAATCACCTCTACAAATGTAAATTCAAAAATGTTTTAATACCATTGGCTGATCTACTTATTTTTAAAGCACTTCCTTCATATCTGACAGCATTGGTTTTCAAATACATTATATAGTACAGGCTTATGAATTTGAAAGTACTAAGAGGCAATACCTATCGAAGGCAGTTCCACATATAAAATTGTTTAAAAACTGAATTGCCAATAGTCAAGCAAATTCCAAATTATTTAAATGATTCCCATATTTCATTACATTTGGCATCCGATACCACAACCTGCATTTGCATTGCCTGAGCAAATGCAAATTCAACATTTTCTAATTGATATTGCGAATAATGGTAATTATTTTGCATTTGCATTAGATAAAGTAATGCATATTAAACTCCAATGCAAACTAAAAAAACCCCATGTATGCTATATTTGATAAATAACATATTTTTAACATTCCTCAAGCACCTCAATTTTTTAATACTCCAAACAGGGACGAAATTTTTCTATTCGTTGTCAATAGAACATAAAAAAAACCCATTATCGAAAGTGGGACCTTTCGAGACCTTTAAATCAATGTCAGCGCAATTAGACCACGCGGTATCAACTAAACCCGATTTTTACATACAAAGCTATGAGAAGCGAAAATTATATTCTTTTAAATTCCTACCACATCCCATCCCACTAGAGGCGCAATATAAACTTCTGGCATAGGAATTGGGAATGACATTTTTTTAATAACGACATAAATCTGAAATAGCATCAAGAAATTCATTTGCACAGTTGGACGAAGGTGTAGGTAGTAGACTGCAAGATTCATAACTAAATTGGGTAGACATAGAATGTACAATAAAATCACCTAAACAGACAAATTCTGCACAAGACGAAAGTCTGGACTGAATTTCGCTCACAATCCCAAAGTGGTTCATATAAAGACTGATAGTAGAATTTTATGGAATATATGAGGAAGTAATAAGTATGTATTTACACAATAGTGGCAAACGTACAGGTATAAATTTGACATTTTCAAAAGAAGTGAATTCAACCAACTATGAAAGTATAGAGACTTAACACAATCCTTTAACCCTAACCCTCCTTATAAAATTTTTATGCGTAGGGTCCTGATAAGGGTACCCGGGTACCCGTGAGTATTTATCTTCATGTTTTGTTTAAATTTACATCACACCAACATAAATCATTGCAATTGTGTTTAATTCGGGGTACCCCCGGATTACCAATTTCCTGTAAAACAAAAATGGATTGTGCGTCAGTGTCGTCTCGATTATCAATTTGCGATGTCGCGCAAACGTCATGGAAGTGTATAAAACCGAATTTCCTTGTGCTGGGCCATCATCTAGAGCTTCAGCAAGTGCTGCTGGGCCATTTAACC
This sequence comes from Phaonia tiefii, assembly GCA_963931995.1. NCBI lineage: Eukaryota > Metazoa > Arthropoda > Insecta > Diptera > Muscidae > Phaonia > Phaonia tiefii. The sequence continues at coordinate 75,727,981 of OZ008371.1, read as the reverse complement.
CTATACAAGCCTACAAAATTAGAACAAACGTATCATCATCGAAGTCTTTAGATGAACTACCATAGCGAATTGGTTATTTAAATATCTCTGCGTGGAATATATTGAATATTTTATTGATTTTAACTTTATTTTATTACTTTGTGTATTTGGGTTAGATTAACTGGCGATGATATTGACATCTTATATGAAACGGAAGTAGTGGACGACGAAACAACGTATCCGTATCGAATATTTAGCCATGAAAAAGCTTCTCAAAATACCGTTCGGAATCGGTGTAAAAGCTGTAGGTCCCAATCAGTGAGTATAAAACAAGAAAGTGCACAGCTCACTGGTTGTGAGAAGCTCTCTCCAATTGCTTTATGGGATATAATGGGAAACCATATTTTTTCAGTGCTGAGGAATGATAAAGCTGCTCCCATTTCTGATAATTGGAATATGAGGATGAATACTCTGCAAATGAAAAAGAGGGAGTTAATGACTTCCACAATGATCCAGTTGGTGTCTAAATATAGCACTAACCGGAAAACCAATAGATGGACATTGGAAGTTTTTCGTATGACGTGGCTGAGTTGGTTGCATTTTGTTTCTATTTCAGTCCCCATCCAAGTGCCAACAAAAAAGACGAAGCTGTCGTCTAGGCTTTTTGACAACTCTTGGCGTGGAGTGTGCAACTAAATACATGAAGGATATGGCTACTCATATTAAAATAACCCGATACCTCAACTTTCGGGCAGCTCTCGAGTTTATGACCAAAATACCAATATACGTAAAGACGTTTGCCAGGATTCTGCAGCCCCAAGCCAGATACAACTGGTCAGTTGCCATCAAAGGGTCATTGCTACCTTTGCGTGACTATTGATTAATAATCTTACAAAAAGCAACAATTATAGCTCCTCTCTGCTTTTGATTTTTTTCTTATACAATAATAATAGTACTAAGTTTGATGTAAAATATTTAGTTTAGTATAGTTATAGTTCTTGATAACTAATATCTGTGGTCACAAGGCATAACAGCATAACTCGAGATATGCTCAAATTGCGTTAATAGTTCCATGGTATTCCCCATATTCGATTACATATTGTGGCAAATTTTGGTGCTGATACCTTGTTTAGTTATTGAGATATTAGGCAAGATTTATTAGCATATCTCGCTGTGTCACTTCATAACAAACGGAATAACAGCACATCTCACATTTTTTGTTCAAAAACTATACTTGTGTTTCTATTCCTCAGTCAACTTCGAACTGCTGAAGAGGTAAGTCATAGGAAGTCGTAACAACATATCTGAGTTGTGTTATTTTTCCAAATTGAACTTAAGACCTACCATAAAAGTAACTCAACTTATGCTGTTGTTCCAAAATGTAATATTGCGAATTGGCTCACATATCTCAAAAAGTGCGGTTATTCCAAATTATTTTTATTCCAATTTAGGGACATATCTTCAATTATGTCGTTATATCAAAATAGAATTCAATCAAACTGGAAAAATATATCTAGTTATGCTTGTATTCCAAAGACAAATTAACAATTTTTTTTTAAATGTGCTTTTATAAAACCCATAAATACTACATATAAATTTTAATATGTTGAAGATTTAATATTAACTTTCGTTTTTAAAAGTATATTTAGAAACCTGTTAATTTTATTGCACATACTGACTTAAAACAAATAAATTTATTTTTCGTAATTAGATTTGTACTCAACCTTGGCGTTAAGTCCAGCAAGAATTTTAAGGATGGCTCAGCAAATACATGATGGGAACACAGATGACAAGCAAAAAAAATTCCTTCGAAATACTTATGTGAGAACAGTGTATTTTCCGCAATCGGCGATACATTTTTCGAAAACACATTTTTTACACCATGTATTGATAATGAAACTGAATCGAGCTTTAATAGTCCTTTAATCATTTGGAACTCTGGATTTTATGCAGCTTTTGTCGAGGATAATCCATTGCAAACTTCTTTATCGGAATATTTTATGAATTCGAGCTGTATTGATTTTGACTCCGACGATTCGGTGAAGGACCGAGATTTCATCGTTTCATCTGCCGACGTTTCTCACATCTCTGAATCTTCTGAAGCTAGTACGGAGAAGACTCAGAGCTTCCACATCTCTGAATCTCAAGAAAGCTCCCACGTATCAGAATCTATTGAGACACGCGCTGAAATTCCTCAGTCAAGAAAAGAGAGAAAGAAGAACCGCAACTCAGGGAAATCATATATTACAAAACTTGGAAAGGTAGTTGATGAACGAAAATGTGTTCCTATGGGATCATGCCGGAAAAAATGTAGAGATAAAATACTATTTGATGAGCAAAACATGCTTTTTAAAAAATATTGGAGTCTTGGATCATACAACGAACGAGTTATATACATTTCATCGCTGATAGAAATATCAGAAAAAAGGACACAAACAAACATCAAAAGTTCAAGAAATCCAAAAAACAGAAGTAACACTAACTATTACTATTTAGAAGTTAATGGAAATAGAATTAATACTTGCCAGATGTGCTTCATCGCTTGTTTTGGAGAAACTAAAAGTTTCATCAGAAGTGTTATTTCTAAAAAAATAAATTTTCCAAATGTTCCCGTTTCTGATCAACGTGGATCATTGACACCAAAAAATAAATTTTCTGATTCACAGAACTCGTTAATAAAATCACATATTTTGAGCTTTCCTGCATATGAAAGCCATTACGGGCGAAGAGACTCAGAGAGGAAATATCTGAGCTCAGATCTTTCTATCAGTAAAATGCATGAACTATTTTGCAATCAGAATGAAACCTTAGTAAGTGTATCAAAGTATTCAGAAATATTTCACACAATGAATTTAAAATTTAAACAACCAAAGCTGGACACTTGTAGTAAGTGCGACATTTTTAAAGCCAAGCTGGACTATACTGATAAAAATAATGATTTATATGTTCAAATAAAAGCAAATCAGGCTGAACATCATGAGGCAGCACAATTTGCTTATAAGTCAAAGGAGAAAGATAAAAATATTGCAAAGTCAAACAAAAATGTAAAGACATATGCCTTTGACCTACAACAATGTCTTCCAACACCATATTTGAAAACATCTATTTGCTACTATAAAAGACAATTATTTACATTTAATTTGACTGTACATGACTGTGAAACCAACGAGCCGTTCTGCTATATGTGGCATGAAGCAGCTGGTCGAAGAGGTGGAAACGAAATTTCGTCGTGCTTATCCAAACACCTTACCTCATTACCTGATCACATCGATACATTAATTTTTTATAGCGACTCATGTGCTGGACAAAATAAAAATTCGTATGTAAGCGCTATGTTCATTAAGGTGGACCTTGAAATGACATTTTTGCGATATTTTGGTAGATGAGGGCTCTATTCCGTGCCTTTTTGAAAAAAAATGACAATGCCGAAAAAAAAAATTAAAAAAAAAAACATTAGGGGTTGCGCACGAGCCGAGAAAAAGGTCCACTTTGCCAAAATTAGGGGGGAAATTGCCATAGGTCATCAGGGGTCACCCGTAGGGGGGAAGAATGTATGGCCGACCCCCATTAACTTTTTACCGCCAACATTTTCCCCCAAGACACCCACCCCCTATCTCCTCCCCTTAGGGGGGTCACCATACAAAAATGGAGGTTGCTCAGTATTTTCGAAAAACACCATAGGTCATCAGGGGTCACCCCTAGGGGGGCAAAATATATGACCGACCCCCATTAACTTTTCATCCCCAACATCTTTTCCGAACAAACTTACCCTCTATCTCCACTCCTTGAGGGAGTCCCCATACAAAAATACTGAAAATCTATGTATTTACAGTTGCACAATATCGAGATTTTTTTGATTTTTTTACAGAAATTCCACCAATATTCAAGAGTGGTCATTGTTTGGAAAGTCTTGAAAAATTTGAAACGCACACGTGCTGAATCAGGTACATAGGCACCCTTAGCAGATGCCCCCATTCATCAGTACCTGGCAGTAAAATATTGCAAAATACGTAGTAGTTATAAATAGCAGTTCATTCATCGATTGTTGTCATTCAACAAGTGCCGACGACCGCGAAAAGTAAATTGATTTTCTCCCGTTTTTTAAAAGTTAAGATGACAACACGACTTAGATCGCGCGACGATATTTTTTTGATTGGTTATCCAAGCATGAATATTACGGGGAACAAATTACCGTCGAAGAAGCAAGTGCTAAGAATGCATTTCTTCAACATTCGCAAACGAAACATGTCGAAGAAAAATAGTGCGGTTATAGTCGCGGACGCAGTGATGATTTTTTGGCGCCAAGCAGCTATTCCGACGAAAGCCAGAGGAGATGTTACAAGAAAAATAGCTGCGCTGCACGATGAGTGGGATGCTTTAAGAAAGTCATCTCACAGATAGACTGAGTCCACTAGAGAAAAAGAGAATACGTTTTCTGATAGCTTGGATAATCTTTTCGACATCGCACACGCCAACGCCCTTGAGAAAATGACAAATACCGAAGACATTGAGTTTCTGCTAAAGCAAAGAGAAGATGGCCGGCCAGGAACTATGGGAGGTGTGGACGCTACTGATACTCGAACGAGGAAAAGAAAAGCTGAGCGCGAAGAACAAGAAGAGTTGCGACGCAAACGTGCAACGGAATCTAGTAGAGATCGGTTCGCTAAAGGCGGTAAGCTATTTCGCGCTTTGTGTGTTCGTCCAATGTTTATATTCAAATGAAATTCGTTCAATTGCAGTGGTTAAATTTTCAAGCAGTGATTCAAGCGATGATAATGGGAGACAAGGCGAAAACTTCCCGGCAGAAGCTGGCCCGTCAAATGTTGGTGACAGAAGAGGTCACAAACAATGTTTTACTGAACGAGTCCTATCAGCTTTGGACAAGTGCAAAGTGACTGACCGAGACGCGGTCGGCATTATGATAGCGGCGGCAGAAGCATTTGGACGCGATCCTCAACAATACACAATAAACCGTACGTCGCTTCGGAGATGTCGGCGTTCAAATCGAGAGAACATGCTGAGTTATGTGAAATACAATCCAGAAGTAAGATCGAATAGATTTATTTGCTCTCATTCAGAATTCTTATTCTTCAACGCGTTTCATTCATCTCCAGCTAGTCGCAGCTAAATCCTTCGTAGTCCATTGGGATGGCAAAATGCTTTTGGATTTTGTGGGTACAAAGAAGGTGGACCGTCTACCGGTAATTGTCTCGTACGGAGAAAAAGAACAACTTCTTGGAGTTCCCAAAGTAGAAGATGGGAAAGGAAAAGGCCGGAGAATAGCACATGCCGTTTATCAACTGTTGACACATCGAATACAAGGACTTTCTTTCGACACGACATCAACGAACAGTGGCCCATTCTCCGGAGCCGCAGTTGCTCTTGAGCGGCTGTTGGAGAGAGAAATCTTATATTTACCTTGCAGACACCACGTATACGAACTGGTGCTAAGGGAAGTTTTTGAGACAAAAATGGGAAAGACCAGTGCACCAGGTGTTCCTTGCTTTGACCGTTTCAAACAGGAATGGGACGCTGTAAAGGTTAAACCATTCCATTCTGGCTTGATAGACGATCAAGTCGTCAGAAAAATTCCTGTGGCAATGCAAGTCGGCATAAAGAAGTTTTGCTTAGATCAATTGAAGGAGAAACACCCTCGCGATGACTACAAAGAAATGCTACAATTAATTCTTTTGTTTCTGGGTGAAAAACTTGAGAATTACCATTTCCGACCTCCAGGACCCGTTTCCCATGCTCGATGGATGGCAAAAGCCATTTACAGCCTCAAGATGTTTTTGTTTCGGAGAACTTTTCACTTATCTGTATGTGAATTGAATGGTATTCGACACGTTTGTATTTTTGTGGTGCGACTTTACGTCAAGGCATGGTTTGGTTCTTCTCGAGCAGCTTAGGCGCCGAATCAAGATTGGAAGTTTTTGAAGGACATCGTCGAGTACAAGTCCGTTGACCAGGATTTATCTCGGGTAATGATAAAGAAATTTATCGGTCACCTATGGTATCTCGCCGATGAGCACATAGCCCTTGCCTTTTTCGATGACAAGGTTTCAAATGAGTTGAAGGCCAAAATGGCCCAAGCATTGCTAGAAAATGAGAATGACGAAGGTGAAGACGATGAAGAAGACGAAAAAGGTGAAGAAGATGAAGAAGGCGAAGAAGGTGAAGAAGATGAAGAAGACGAAGAAGGTGAAGAAGATGAAGAAGACGACTCGGTTCCCCCAGCTCCTCGCGTCGTAATCAAAAGCACCAGCGTTAAAAAAATCGAGGTGAAATTCAAAGATGTGAATGAGGAATTCTTGGCTAAAGACTTGAGCAACTTCGTCTCTCATAATACCAAAAATTTATTTGTACGATTTGGAATATCGCAAGATTTCATTCTTGCAAATCCAGCAACCTGGAAATCTCGCGCAGACTATCAAGAAGGTCGTAGAATTGTAAATAACTTGCGCGTTGTGAACGACACTGCCGAAAGAGGAGTAAAAATGATACAAGATTATAATAGAATACTGTGTCAAGGCGAAGAAGAGAAACAGTATTTACTACATGTTATCGATTCTTACCGCAAGAAATACCCATCAGCGAACAAAAATACGTACGTTAATTTGACTATATTATATTAAGAGTGCTTAGTAGTACTACTCAATTACAGCTTCTTTTATTTTTGTATGGGGAGTCCCTCAAGGCGTGGAGATAGAGGGTAAGTTTGTTCGGAAAAGATGTTGGGGATGAAAAGTTAATGGGGGTCGGTCATATATTTTGCCCCCCTAGGGGTGACCCCTGATGACCTATGGTGTTTTTCAAAAATACTGAGCAACCTCCATTTTTGTATGGTGACCCCCCTAAGGGGAGGAGATAGGGGGTGGGTGTCTTGGGGGAAAATGTTGGCGGTAAAAAGTTAATGGGGGTCGGCCATACATTCTTCCCCCCTACGGGTGACCCCTGATGACCTATGGCAATTTCCCCCCTAATTTTGGCAAAGTGGACCTTTTTCTCGGCTCGTGCGCAACCCCTAATGTTTTTTTTTTTTAATTTTTTTTTTCGGCATTGTCATTTTTTTTCAAAAAGGCACGGAATAGAGCCCTCATCTACCAAAATATCGACACAAGGTCCACCCTAATGTTCATGCTTCATCTTCAAAACAATCCGCACATCAAAACAATTGACCACAAATTCTTAGTGCCAGGACACACACACATGGAGTGTGATGTAGATCACGCAGTCATAGAGAGAAAAAAAAAGAAAACTTCGCAAAAAATTCACCACCCTCGTGACTGGTACCAGTTTGTCCGATCAGTGGGTACGAAAAAAAACTTTCATGTTATAGAAATGGAAAGTACAAATTTTTATGACTTTGGGTCTTTATCGAAAAATAAGTTTGTTTGGAGAAAATTAAATGGAAATGGCGGGCGGTTTTCATGGTCAGATGTAAAATGGTTAAGGTACAGTAATAATAAGTTTGGTTACATAGAGTATAAGACGTCATTAAACGATAACGAACCGTTTGAAACTCTTTGTGTATTAAAACGTGGAGTAAGTTCGCTTGTGTCATCTGATTTAGAACAAGTTACAAGTCTACCTATTATCTCGAAAGAAAAAAAGAAGGATCTTTTAAGTATTCTCGATTTGATTGACCCATGCTTCCACGACTTCTATAAAAATTTAAATGATGGCAACATTCCTAACACTGATCCAGATATATCCGAAGAGGACGACATTTAAAGCACGAATAACTAGTGCCAAAATTTAATTCATAATTTTTTATTCAAGAGACTGAACTCAATTTTAATTTTACGTATTTTACTAATAAAAATTTAAAGTGTTTGTTTAAATAAAGCAATTTTTTTGTGAATGTATTAATTAAACAAGAAATGAGACTGAACTCAATTTTAATTTTACGTATTTTATTAATAAAATACTTATACAAATAAATATTTGAATATAAAAGCGTTTATTTGATGCTTCATTTCATTGCAAATAGGTCAAGTACTTTCCATTACGGACAAATATGTTAGCTTGGAATGTTGGAATAAAAACATAACTCGGGTTACAGAATATAATGCGTTTTGTAAAAACGACATAAGTCGAGGTGTGTCTACTATACAGAATATAATGCGTTTTGTAAAAACGACATAAGTCGAGATGTGTCTCTATAACTTAATTTATTTAAAAAGGAATAACAGCATAACTTTGTTTTTAATCAATAACATTTAAAATTAAAATAAATATATTATTGTTTTTACATAAATTCATTTTCCTTTTAATGTCTGAGAAATTGCTGGCGAAATAATTCAAATAGGTTAATTAACATTTTTCCTATATCAATTTAAACTTTAAAATGCTCTCCTGAAAAGTTGCAAAAACACACTTATGCTGTTATGCCTTGTAACCACAGATATAATAAATTATATAATTTTAACTTCAAAAATTAAATCGTTCGAGCGTTTGGTCGTATTTTTAATTAATTTTATTCTTTGATATTTCGCTACCCTTTGGGTAGCAACGCCAGGATAATAAACATAATATTTAATTAGAAATGAAAAGAAATGATAAACAAAATTTTTTTTTGTCATTTGAAAAAAAAAACAATAACAAAAAAGACAATTGAAGAAATTTTGTTGTCATACGGAAAATGTTTTAAGTTACTGAAAGAAAAATTTTGTATTTCTAGAAATAGTTTCTCTAATTTACAGCCAGAAAAACAATTTGGGTCAAAAAAAATATACATAATGGTAAATTCAACAAGTTACATACTGATATATTAAAAATGTTACCTTGTGAAAAAATTCAATGATACATTATCAATCGGTGAAATATTCTACATTTTACTGATTAAATGTCTGTAATTCTGTGCTACATAATCCGTATCTGCTTTAAAGTTTAATCTCTTCGCAATTGGAGTCCTTAATATCTGTAACATTTCTAACATAAATCGACGTTTATAATTATTTTCCCTATTCAAAACTGACGTATCTTGAAAGTTCGAAAAATGATTTAAGTTTGCACAGTGTTACTTTTAACTTTTTGCATAGAAAATGTATAACGAACTTTACGGGTACCCGGGTACCCTTATCAGGAGGGTAAGGACTTTTTGACTTTGAGTGGGTCCATATTTAACCGAAACAATTTAAGAGAGCTTAAAATGTGAAACAACTTTACAAAATGGCTAGTTGAAGGAACTAACGGAACCTCAAATTAGTAGCATTTTTCGTCTCAAAAATATTTGACTTCAAAGTTGGTTGGGGTGCCCAGGTACCCGTGTCAGGAGGGTTAGGGTTAAGGATTACACAATCTTTTGACCATGTCTCAGATAAAGCAATGACTTCATTAAAACAACCAAAACTTCCCTCAAATAAAGCTTTTAATTTCGAATTCCGTCCAGTAACATTTTGATACAGCACGTATTAAGTTTATCATAGTTTTTGATATAACCATTCTAGGTGGTAATTTTGCAACTTCCGATCTAACACGATCTCTACGAACAAATTCTCTAACTAAAGTAGTTTCAGGGCAGATAGCTATGTCTACTAAGGTTTCGAAAATTCTCGCTGGTACAAATCATACATGTGGCAAATTAATTATAATTATATAATTATAATTTGTTGTTAATTTTGAATTACCTCTACAAAAAAAAAATAAAAAAACATTACAATTGTACTTCTTTTCTCAGCATTCTCTTCATATCTGCCAGTATTGTTTTTCAAATATTTTATATGTGCAAGTTTATGAATTTGTATGTCCTACCAGGCAACTCTAGTTGAAGGCTCAAACTCGTACATGATGAATTTCATTTAAAAATCGAGATAAAACTGAAATTTTGAACCCGACCACCTCAGATATCGATGAAATTTTGTTCATAGCTAAATTTGATCAATACAAACAAACTCTAATTTTTAGAAATGACTGTTTTGCGATTTTTGGGCGTGGCACAGTGGGAAAGTTTTTGAAAAAACGCGAAAATGGTCGAAAAGAGCTCCATTTAAACTACAATAACTCAGAATAGGCTGAACCGATTTCCATGATCTTAATATCATTAAAAAGATATTTTAACAGGCTTTATGACACGTTTAAAAAAAATACACCGTAAAAAATTTTATAACAAAAAAAAAAATTTAACTAACGAAAAAACCTAAAAGATCAAGGGTTGTTTTTAGACAGGTTTATCCTTCACCTATACCATATTAAAAAATAATAATGGGTTCTTTTTTAGTTTTTTTTTATATAATTTTGTAAGTAGTGTCACTTCTAGTAATACGTACCGAAAGTTTTCGAAATAATTCGAATAACAGCGAAAATATCAGGTCACATTCTTACACATTTACAAAATAGTTCAACAATTCTAACATTTTTTAAATGTTTACAAATAAAAAACCATCAACAATTGTTTATATTATTTGCCATGTTTTTATTAATTTGTGATTTATTTTGTTTATATTTTTTTTAGTTAATTATTTGTAAGAAATTTTGCGCTGCTCAAAGGAATGTTGGCAACAGCTGGAAAATATTCAATTATATTTGCGGCCTCGTTTTCACTTATTTTACGAAGCGAAGCGCAACACTTATTAGATATTTTTATGCTTCTGTACTTATTGTTTGAATTCGTATTCACTCAAATTTTTAAAATATACGCGTAAAAATTTTAATGGGATATCTTGCCTTCCCGAAACTGTTTATAATTATGAATTTCGGTACGTTCATCAGGTGCATTTATATAGCAATTTTTAAGCCAAGCAAGAACTTTTTGGGGTTAAAACATATTCATAATTTTCCTGGCACAATGTTTATTTATTTTACCTGTAAATATAAAATATAATGGCAATTACTAGAAGTGACACTACGTAAAAAATTATATAAAAAAAACTAAAAAAGAACCCATTTTTATTTTTTGATATGGTATAGGCGAAGATAAACCTTTCTAAAAAAATAATACACTGTTAAAAAAACCATTGATCTTTTTGGTTTTTTCGTTAGTTAAAATTTTTTTTTGTTATAAAATTTTTTACAGTGTATTTTTTTAAACGTGTCATAAAGCCTGTTAAAATATCTTTTGAATGATACCAAGATCATGGAAATCGGTTCAGCTGATTCTGAGTTATTGTAGTTCAAATTGAGCTCTTTTCGACCATTTTCGCGTTTTTCCGAAAACTTTTACACTGTGCCACGCCCAAAAAATCGCAAAACAGTCATTTCTAAAAATGAGGGTTCGTTTGTATTGATCAAATTTAGCTATTTCATCGATATCTGAGGGGGTCGGGTTCAATGCGTCTCGATTTTTACATGAAATTCATCACATATAAAATACATTCACACAAGTTCAAAATAAATAAATGCATTCCCATATTTCATGACAATTCCACAATATGCATCTGCATTTCCCGAGCAAATGGAAATTTAATTGCAATTGCGAACAATGCTAATTTTTTGCACTTGCAGTAGATAAAGCAATGCTTATTAATCCAATGCAAATTTCAAAGTCCCAACACTGGTATAAATATTAAGTACATTAACATCATTATCATACAAGCCGGCGATTCGACTTCACATTATTCCTAATGTGGTCAATTGACGTATCTGGGGAAAATTTGATAAGAAAATCGGTTTCCTGTGTGGAGCTTAAACCAAATCATTCGCTGGTAGTGATCCTGGGCCCGGATAATTTATGTCAGATCGGGGAGAAACGTTAACTACAGTACGAATATTTGGCACCGTATTTTGACTCTATGACACAACTGTGGCAATAACACTTCCACTATCAGTGATAGAAATTTTTAAATTACCGGTGGTGCTTATCAGATTTGGATTCACAAACCACCAGCGAAGATTTCTACCTTTATGCGACGCTTCAGTAAAATTAAAATTTTTAAATTCATCTTCAAGTTTAGAAACCTTTTCATGCACTGCTTCAAACACTTTTTTAAATTCATTTACTCCCAAATAAGCAAAAATGTTCGTAGACAATGTCGGGAAGGTTGGGTTTATCCTAATTCGGGTACGAGGAATCGAACTGCATCGTTAGTTGTTTGAGTTACAATTACGGTTCCATACAAACATTTTTTTATTTTTGCTAGACAGTGGACTATTATTTGATTTTTCGATTTTGCCAAACTTTGACAGCCACTAAGTTCTATTTGGTTGGTTGTACCGGTAAACTTTCTTTAACAAACTTTTGGGCTTCAACCCTTGGGAACAAAGCCTACCTCTAAAACCAAGGTTTTGAGGGTTTTTGATTCAGAACATCGGCAGAATCAGAATCTATATGACATTACCCTATGACACAATTTGTATTAACAATTCGAAATAATGTATGTATGTACATACAAAACGAGACGGCCTAAAAGTATGCAAAAGGAAATAATTTAAGGAAAAGTATCATACAACATAATAGGACAGTTTAACAAGGTGGCAAGTGGAAGGAGATAATAACAACATAAGGTTACAAATTAGATAGAACAAAAAGAAGTAACAATAAACAAAATGCACAAGCAAATTATTAAAATCACCAAAAACGATTTATAACACGAAAGTACTATGAAATAGTCGCAATATATTTAACAAAATTTAAATATAAATGAGGGCGTTACTTAAACACTTCCGCAAACGCATTTGTAATTTTTTTGAAAAAAGTGTAAGCAACCCCAAAACTTCTGTGCTGTTGTTAGTTTCATGCCAGCTATTCAAACCCTGTCTAACCGTCCTTCCATTGGATATAATGGAAAACATGTTTAAATCTGCTGAGTTTAGTCTTAGTTATCTCTATCAGGTGTTATAATATACCCAAATATCTGTGGAAAAGTGATCCGATGGGATGGGATATTTTACAAATTTTCTAAATATATGCGTCTGTTCAAAATAATATGTAAGTTTCAAAAGAAAATATGATCTCAACCGGTTACTAAACTAATATTATTTTAAACAACTTAGATTAAACTGTTTCTACGAATGTATCATATTTTTTGTGATATTACCGGGTGTTTTATTGCGATTAGTTCCTTATTTGAATGGGTGAAATCCCAACGATACTACTATAAATTCCGGCTGAGGGCAATCTTGAATAGCAACACACATTTTCCGACTCCTACTCATTTACACACATACATACATTACGGAACAACAATGCATAGTACATAAAAATCATGGGTATTAATAATATGCGGAACAGTAAGAAAGAGTAAAGTGAGGTGTTTTCCTCTTCACAACTCAACTTGCCTTGTTGTACTGGTTCTCCTTAGTTATGCCTGCAGTGCTGCAATTTCTTTTTATTTAAAAATTTGTCTTGAAGGGAACAAAGGCGCACTGACACACACGCTTGTTCCGACATATGACCGTGTCGTTTGGCCCTTTGTTACGTCGCTGAAATTTAATCAACAGCTTGTTAAAAGCTTGTAGGAGAGGCTGTTGCAACAACAGGCGGTTCGAAGGACTTGCACAAATTCCAGGAATATTAAACTTCTTTGTTGCAATCTTGACAACTTCTGTTGATAGATATCCCTTAAAGGCGGGCGGACGCAAGAACAGTTACATAGCCATCCAAGAAAACTCGTCGAATCGCTGCGACACCTAACTCTATTACAACACCACATATTTGCTCCTCCTGGTCTTGCTGTTGCATCAGACTGCACGGCGAGAAGTGTAGCGCGTGTTAACTGGGGGATGTGTATTGGTTGTTAAAAATTTGTTACGATTTCTGCCACTTTTCTTATGCTGGTAGTTTATTACTTTTTGCCCCCTCTGTCTCTTTATTTTGCCTCGTGATGCTTGCTGCTGTTGCCTGTTATGTTGTTGTTGGTCACTGTTGCCAGGATATGTTGGAAATAACATGCCAGAAAAAGTGTAATTTGAAAAAAATCTAAAACCAGAATAATAAAAAATTGCTGTTCTACGGGCTTTTTATGCTTTATTTTCGGAAAAAGTCATAATTTCTTATACTAAACATATTTTTTTTTAAGTTAAATTTAACGAAGGTTTCGTTTCAGCCACTGAACCATTTTTTTAATATCCTTTATATATTTGTATTCAAATTTAAAACCTGTATTAAATTGTAACTTTATTTAAAAATTTAATAAAGTTTATTAAAGTTTTCCCTAAATTTGGGGAAAAAATAAACAATATTAAAATTTATATGTACATTTAGGGTGTTATTCTATAAGTCACTTCGCGTTACTTTTGTCGTTTTGGTAATTTATAAAACATTACAGCTGTTCCGTGACTACCTGCGTTGAGTTACGTTATTTAATGGGTAGATTATAAAACGCAGCGCAAAGTTTTCGATCACTGCAGCTGTCAAATTCAACCCGCCATAAGTCCTCGCCCTAGTTGAAGGAACTACAAATTGAAAGAAAAATGTCGAACGCGGATGGGCAGATGGAAGAAAGTATTTTGCATTTCATTGCTTATAAGTAGTTGCAAAATTTGGCTAAATTCAAACGACGGCGCAGACTGTTTACTCAGTGAAATCCCTATTTACAATAATAAAATTAGAAAATGAAAGTTGAAATAAATATTGGGTTTTACAACTATTATAATTATATTTAAAGAAGTTATAGACGTCAATTGATATTAAGACATTAGTAGCAAAATAACCAATACATTCTACATACGGCCACATGGGACGTGTTTTTTGCAGACAACTAATGTAATATAGATTGGAAAATTTATTCGACATTGCAACCCAAAATAACCCAGGTTTTTTCACACTTTATGTGCATTTCCTTAAATATTTTTGTTATTTGCAGTATTATATATAATAAGAGAAAATAACTGAACCTCCAAAATTGGATCAGTCAGTCAAATCCGATGAGAGACAATTACATCGGCGACGGCGTACGCTTCAAAGCAATTGCGGTGGCGACGACGCGTCGATAAATTTTCGATCGGCTTCCATCTGCCAAACAGTTGATTTTATGTATGTTTTTATTATGGTTGCATTTTTTTGGTAACTAGCAGTGTTGCATCAAACCCCAGTTTAAAATGAGGTTAACAAGTAAACTTCAGATTTTACAGATGCAAATTGTATGAGTAATCTTCTGGGTTAACGGAGTCAACCTGAAAATGCTCTAATCTTGGTGAGTGTAAATGCCTTATTAGACTACTAACCTTAATAATATAATTTGAGTGGAAAATCGTTTTTGATCTAGGATTACATATAATTTAAACTCCGAATTATTCTTTTAGGTTACAGCCAAATTTAGGCATTTAAACTATAATCAAGAGGCCGTATGATGTTGACAGAAAAGAGAATGAAGAATAAACATAAAGCGTTTTTAAATCTTAATATGAAAAATTATAAGCACCATCCTAGATGAAACAATACCAAAAATGTATCATTAACTCATAGTGCCGTTTGAGCTTTAGTTCTGTTCAAATGTTTCCCAATTTCATTAAATATTTTGTATTCTTTCTCCGGAAAATGACACGTGCTTGATGCTTGTAACGGTTAGCTAATAAATGTACGAATACCGATTGTTTTACGTGATATTTGCCACTGTTGTCCTATAAGCAGTAAGATTGTTTGACAAAGCTCTGAAAAACTCTTCCCGTATTTAACGTCAGATCAAACACACAAATCGAAATCCACTGCTATCGATTTTAAATAACCACTCAAAAATTAGGCCTAAGTGGCGCATTTGTGTTAAATTTGCGTTAAATTAAATTTGTGTTAAAATAGATACCATTTCAAGATTAAAATTAGAAAATCGTATTCCAATTGAAAATCCATATTAATATATAATGTTTTGAGTAGACACGATCAAATGTGACCTCCAAGGCATCAATTGTTGATTGTTTATCAGCGTAAACCAGTGACTTCACGTAGCTACACAAGAAATAATCTAGATATATCAAATCGCACGACCTTGGAGGCCAATTGACAAGTAAATTTCTCGAAATCTACTTATTGTTAAATTTTTTTTCAATAAATCGATGGTTTCGGTTGCTGAAACCCACATCCTGAAAACCACTGTTGACTGTTGAAACCCGGATCGTATTTTCAAAGAAAAAATTATTGGTCATAACGATCTCCATTGATCGTACCGCGAACTCCGACTTCATTTCTGGCCACAAGAGTGTAAACTGCACCAAACGGTGAATTATTCTGAATGTTGTGGATTGGTGCCACTCTATACGTTGCAATTTTATTTATTAACAAACCCGTTTAACCAAATTAGAGCCTACTCTGCGATAAAAAATTGGGTAATTTTCCAACTGCTCTAGAGCCCAATCGGCGAAAGAACGACGCATATAATAATCTCTTGGTTTTAATTTCTGCACCAGCTGAATCTTAAACGGGTGTATGTCAAGATCTTTGCGGAAAATTTTTCACGTAGTGGAAGGCTAGAGACCCAATTCCTGCGACCGACGGCGAATCGATAAATATGGATGTTCTACATTCTCTCAAGTACGCACATTTCTTCGCCGTGTTGGTGTTATTGCTCAGATGGATTATTACGAATCATGATATCGTCTATAAGGACGATTCTCAAAATGGAGTCGAAAAATCAAAATTTTAAAAAAATTGCCTAAAAAGTCTTTCGCATATTTTTTACAACAAAAAGTGCAGGAGCTTATAAAAAATGCTAGAATTGCACTAAAAATGCCAAACCGGCAACACTGCTGTTGGTGCTGATGTTGCAACACCCTTATCGATACATCTAACGTTGTTTTTGCTCTCGTTACAATTCGTTATTTTAGCTGCGATATGCATCGCAGGGAGTCATACGTGTATGCAAAGCATCTGTTGCGGGTAATGTAGCATAAGTTTAGCAAATATCGCGTCACCTCCTTACTTCGTTGCAGTTGGAGAACATCATAGGAGATATTTCGCTGCCCTCATGTTCACAGTGCCGTATATGAAATAATGCGCTTGAGATTGCTCTCATAACAGTGCCACGAAAAGTAGGGAAATTCATCGGTACAGATTTGACGAACAAAGCTAAATAGATACTTATAGATATAAAAATTCGGTTTGGAGAGTCATTCTACTTTATGTTGAGTTGCCATATTGCTGGGTGTTTACCTGACTGTAACGAAGACTGACTTGAATTAAGTCAACAAGAATTAAAACCAGTACAGAATTTGCAGTCGGGTGAACCGATATTGACAAATGTGTCAATATTCAATATCAGAGCGGCATTGAGCCAAATATTATCCAATACCCAACTTAATTACGATTAAAAGTGATTGTGGGGATTTATCGTGATTACCAGCCAATTATCCGTCCAATTTTTATGTGGGAGGTACTAAAATGGGCATGGCGAAGTCGCTCATCTGTTTTTAACACAGTATTGCACAAAATATTGATCAGTACCAAATTTTGTGAAGATGGGTTGTGGTATACGGGAGATATCGAGTCGGCCAGCCGGAAAGCCGCCCAAATTTTGTAAGGAACGTACGAAAATGGGCGTGGACAGTAGTAGAACATTGCCGACTATCGAATTTCATTAAGATCGCTTGTAGTCTACCAGAGTTATCGTGTCGATGAACCGGTCATTCGCCCATCTTTTTGTGCATTTGAGTAAATTTTGTCTAGTTCCAAACTTCATAAAGATTGGTTCGGTTTTGCCGTAGTTTTCTTGCGGAACAACCAGCCGGCCGCACAACTTATTTTGGTAGGGCGTGGACACCCTTGTCGTAATGGGTGACTGGCATTTGATGACACGACGCCTATAACCTAATTTCATTATGATCGGAAGTACTTCACGCGACTTATCTCATTGGCTTTTGTATGGGAGCTACAAGAATTGGGATAGCAAAATAACTAATTTCCCATAGAGGAGTTGCATTTGACTAAATTTTGTCTAGTACCAAAATTCATAAAGATTGGTTCCGTTTTGCGGTAGTTATCTTACCAAACAACCAGCCGGCCGAACGAATTATGTATGGGAGCTATCAACATGCGCGTGGAAAAATCGCCCTTGTCCTACTTGCTGACTTGCGTTTGATGACATGAAGCGTATAACCTAATTTCATTAAGATCGGAAGTGTTTCACGCGACTCATCGCATTGACAACCCGGAGGACCACCAAGCTTTTTTATGGGAGGTACTAGAATGGGCGTGGGAACCTCAACAATTTTCTCCACTTAAGTAGACATTTACTGATTATTCACCAACGTTTGGGTTGAAGCGAACAGAAAAAGTTTTAGTAGAAATATGATGTTGTACTAAATGTATCGATTTTTACCAGAAAAGGTGTCGGCAAAACGCTAATTTTCTACCCCAACCTAAGTTGGACAAATAATGGTTACTTACAAAATATCATTGTGATCGGAAAAGATTTACGGGAGGTTATCTGGCCGAACAGCCAGCCGGCCGAACAACTTTTTTATTGGAGGTACCAAAATGGGCGTAGCAAAACCACCTTTGTCTTAATCGGTGACTGGCATTTATTGACATGCAGCCTAATACCCAATTTCATTAAGAGCGGAAGTTTTTCGCACGACTTATCGCCTAATCTTTTGCATGGGAGGTACCAGAATGGGTGTGGCGCTTTGGCTCATTTTCTAAAAAAATAAGTAGACATTTACAGATTATTAACCAATGTTTGAGTTGAAGCTCATCACATCTTCGTACTACATGTGTCGATTTGTATGGGAACGGGCGATTTCGGAACGGGCGTGGCCTAACTCCCATTTTCAATCGCAAACTAACCATGGACAAATAATAGTCAATGACAAAATTTCGCTGTAATCGATAAATATTTACGGCAGTTATCGTGTTGACCAGCCAGTCAGACAGACGGGCATGGCTCAATCGTCTTAAAAATTCGCAAAACTAATTTACTCCAAAGATTCTGAGGGTCTAATATGGCTTCTTCTATGCGTTAAATTTTTTCCCATATTAAATGATAAATACCCCCATCCTATGGGTGAGGCTAAATGATTGTTGTTTGATTAATGTATAGAACGGGTATTCCAATAAAAGTGCACGGCTTTCGAAAATGTTGTCCCCCGTGCAAGTGGCAACTCTGAAATTTTATAGATGTCGTCCACCAGTGTTTCGATTATTGTAAATGGAGCACTCGACAATGGAATAACGCGTAATCATTGTGAAAATTGAATACAAAAATGGAAAAAGTTACGCCGAGACCGCTCGCAAACTTCGCGGAATTTTCGACCGTGGAAGTGCATATATAGAGTCAACAATTCGAAGCCAGTTAAACAAATTTGAAGAAGCTGGGCCTATTATGGACAGTAAAGCTACGATTACGCTTTGTAATGATATCGGCGCTGATGGTCAGCGAATGATTCAAGACATCAGCCCGAAATTATACTTCAGCCATGTGTTCATTTAAACTGCTCGAAATCAGTACAAGGTTTGTAATGATGCATACTGGGATGAAGTTTGGGAGTTTCAATGAGTAGCTGGCAATTCATTGAAATTGTTGTTTCCTGCAAACCAGAGTGTTTTTAGTCGATTGAGATCCAATTTTTAGACATAAGATTTTTCGACGACGTTTTATAAAACTAAAGCTTTACATTTTGAAGTAAAGTGTACAAGTCTTGCAAGCCGCACGTGCATTTTTGGTCAGCGATGGCAACGACACGGAGAAAATTTCAATACGGAAAATAAGATAGTGCTGGGAAAACGCCCAACAAAGGCAACGTTTGCAAAATTGTTGACAGTGCAGTGCAGAGCTGCATTTCCATACAACCGGTAGGTTGCCGTGGCCTAATTTTGGTCAAACTGGGAAGGTGGCTGGACAGTTATATAAGTTTCTTAGATTTTAGTTTAGACTAGTACTAAATCATGTAATAAGTAATGTGTGTGCAAAATTTAATTTCGATATCTTCTTCCGTTCAAAAACGATTTGCAACTCGATCCCATCAGATGGACAGACGGATGTCGGTAAATCGACACATAACGTAACGCTGATCAAGAATGTGTATACTCATCCATATCCAGCACTCCTTAGCTGCGTTACAATCAGTTGCACACAGCTAATATACGCGTGTTACCCTTGTTGTAGGGTATCACCAAAAAACAATCTAGTAAAATTTTACCAGCAGGTATTGTTTGAAGCAATTTCAAAGAAATAGCCTAGATTTATATGTATATGGAAGATACCACCGGTCTTAAACTTATGGGCACAACCTAAAAAATAAATGCATTTCATTAATTTCATTGGAAAACGAAAACATCAACAAAATCAGCTAATGTTGCGGATCTGGCGATTTGTGTCAGTGGAATGACGAAATTTGAATGATAATCGTCAGTGAAACAACGCAAAAGCGATTACATGGCCAGCCCAATTGCATTGATTGGCGTCAGTCTAATGGTGGACTGATTGGAGTCATAGTCACATTATTTCAATTTGGACTGGTTATCATTTAGAGGTATTTTTCCCAATTCTAAACTGTCATGGTATTTTTGTTCACTATTTTTCGATATTTCATCATGAGAAACCTTAACCCGGACCAGCGTTTACAAATTTTTCAGCGGTATTACGGATACTATAAGGAATGCGATTCGTGTGCTTAGAGCAGCTTGTAGTCCACATAATCGCCACTATTGTCTGTATCGTCGAACAAATGTACATCCTATTTTTATTATTGGGTAATACGAGACTAAATAGGTCAAATCTAGCATTATTGTGGTGGTAGCTGGGGGAGTACGCGAACACCATGATGTAGCATGATATCACCCGATATGGGTCATGAAACCCATTTGCTGAAGTCCGTGATCTCGAAGACTTTTGGCTTTAAGAGGACGGTTTGTCACACAACTCGTGAACGGCTTTGATTATTGCGAGAACAATTCTTTGAACAGTTATTTTGTGCGTCGGACAGGGGAACTGGTCTGCTAAATCGTGATATCACATCGCTAGACTTTTTACTACGGGTTACGAATAGTTCAAAGTACACCGGACAGACATAAGACCCTCCCTCGAGAAACTAAGTTCCAACTCTATCAGACTCTTATACAACCTGTCTTGGTTTATGGAGTCGAATCCTGGGTCATATCGCATGCTGATGAAACATCACTGGGAGTCTTCGAAAGAAAAATGCTCCTCAATATTTATGGTCATATAATAGAGAACGGCGAGTATCGACGACAGATTAACCGCGGGCTGTACAATGTCTATCCCGACATCGACGTGGTTAGCCGAATCAAAATGGCGCGTTGTCAGTAGAATGTAGAATGGATCAGAATGAACGAGTGAGAAAGATTTTCGAAGACATACTCGAACGACATCGATATATAATACAACCAAGACTTCGCTGGAAATACCAGGCGAGTTTACTAGCTGGTGGAGAAAAGTTAAAGACTGAGCCGATTGGAGCCGATGTCATCCGCATATTGAAAGGCCGTTGACACCTTTGGGTTATTTGAGGCCACTTACGTATAGACCATGTTAGCAGCAGTAACGGCAAACATTTGAAAGTAGTAAAAACGTCACAAACGGGTGAAAAACGTTGGAGAAACGGCCCCAGTAACATATTGAAGGAAACATGTATATGTTCGCAAGCATTGATTTTATGAATTAAAGATCTGTTGCTTGATTGTTTCAATATTATCTGGTTCAACAAACAGAGCCATAGTTGTGCCCCAAAACCACAGAGTGTATCCTATTGATCGATGTGTCTCTCACGTGAAATATTGAATAGCAAACACAATTTGTTTGCACACAAGTATACTATATTTGCGACAAGCTACAAACACTTTATATTTGAATCCAAACACCAACAAAAATTAATTTTTGTTAGCGTGTATGACAAAAAAGGCTACGTGATAAAATACATTTTTTATTTTTCAGAAAAGTAACTATACTCAGGGAACAAGTCGTTCATATTGAAGAAAACCTTCATTGATATTAAGAAAAAATATGGTTTTGGAACAAAACACTTCTTTTGCAGTATATGCTCTCGCCATCCATCCAGCACGACTGATGGGCCCAGGTGGGCTAAAATGATGATTGACAAAATTTTCACCAAGGGCCAATAAAACGATTTCAAGGTATTCTTTTTAGTCGTCTCTGTGTTGTTTTTGGTTCAATTGATCCACATAAAACGTCTTGATCTCAATTTGAACTTGAACTGCTATTTTGGCTGCGACACCATCATCTTCTGTGCCAGGACTGTATGGTTTGTCTTTAATATTTTCCCATTGCTTATTGAAACGGGCAAACATTATCACTGCTGGCTCAGACAATTTTCCGAGGTAGGTTACGAAAACTGATAAAAAAAATATCTTGTTCCAATATGTGATCAAGTAATAGCGACGAAATTTGGAATTGATCAGTGCTCGTTGACGTAGTGTCGAAGTAATTAGGTTGAACGCGGTCAGCGATTTCCCGTTCAACCAAAAGCCCGTAAACCATTACAAAACATTACAATACATTTGCCTTTTCCGTCACCTGACGGTATCTTTGGTACGACCAAGACGTGGGGCTAATTATGTACAACCCATATCCAATTCATTATTGTTTTGTCGGTATTGAAGTTGTATATTCTTATATGCATGTATTTTAAATGGTGCTATGTTCAGCATTATCGACACAACGATATCGTTTGAACGATTATCGTCGTACATAATAAGGCCCCTGCTCCATCCCATCATATGTGGAAATAAAACGAAGTCTTTTATTCCGCCGCCTTTTGTGAACATTTTGCCATCCCCGCGCACATTTACAATTTTCCATTTTACCAAGTAGAAACGTATAAATCGTGCAAACACGTTAGAGTTTTCACAGAAATGGTTTTTGTATTTAATTGCTTACAACCTGCTATCGATTTTGTGTACAGGCTGTCGAAGGGATTTCCGATTGATGACATTCTTCTTTGGGTCACGTTGAAAAGTTCGTGCCGCAGCGGACAATATACGAACTGCTGCTACGTCAGCAGCTTTACATCTGTCGAAACCAGACACCAGATCCGGAGTAATGCATTCGATGCTGTCCCTTGTTCCCTTTTGATAATCGCTTACGCAGCATAATTCCGTCATCGGTAACTCCGACGTCAGTGTCAAATTTCACTCGATTCCGCGGATAATATTCACCTGACGCTGCAGTTTTGTTTTGACTGTTTGCGAGTTTTTCCTGTTCTTCTTATGTCTCTTCTCGTTCCTCTCGCAATTTCTGTTTTTTGGATAAATTCTCGTCAAAACCAGAAATGCATCCTCGACGCCACTTCTGTCTCTCTCTGCAGTTGCAAAAATGCAGTATTTTCGGGATCCATTACTATTTCAGGTGCATTGGCATGTGAGATATCAAACATCCAATTTCTCGACAAACTCAGCTTCCTATTCTCTTTGAATTTAGCCGCCTCGTCCAGCAGTCCTGTGTAACGATTCAGGGACCAACGATTGTAGATTTATTTTCATATTACATCTGTGTTTCCTTGGAATAAACGCTTCATGCCAAAAAATTATGACTGTCAGTCCCAAGTTCATGTTCTGTTGCTCTGATTACCCGATTAAAAACTTCGGTATGCGATCTCAAACTTTCCACAGTTTTTACAATTTATTCATTTCAAATAAAACATTTATACTCATTACTAAGTAATGCAAACAAAAAATCACAATTCTAGTTAAAATCGCATACATACCTCCTTCACTTAAGTTGGAATAAGCATCCATCGATTTTCATGATACATGCTTCCCTGTGTTCATAAGATATGAGTTATTTTCAACACTTCCGGTGTTTTTGATTTATCGCAATTTAAAAAAAAATATTTTAACGAAAATATTATTTTGTGCAGGATTTTTTTTGGTTATGATCTTTTTAAGTTCATTTTGAATTCGACCCTCATCGGTTAGAGATAGAAGGTATGAGTATTCGGGAAAAATGTTGCGAGAGAGAAAAATTAAATTGGGTTGATGCCACATTTCTCTGTTCAGGTAGGCACAATGGAAGCGTAGGAGGTGATTTCGTAAAAAATATTATAAAATATAAAAAGTTTATATGGGGACCAGCTTAAGGGTTGAAGAGACAGGTTAGATATGATCTGAAAAACTTCAGGGGTTGTACAAATGTTGTGATTCGGTCATACATTTGACTCCTCTAATGGGGTAGGTTATATACAATTCGGTTCACTTATTTAAAGGCACTAAAAATTCCATATTCAGCAGCGTGTATCTTTTGCAATTTGTAACCGATTGCAGAATTTTAAAATGGAAATGAAAGCCAGACATCTTGAGATATAGAAAAGTCATAACAATAGTGGTTTCTTAACTAAATAACTTTTTTTTCGCCATTTATAAAAAAAATCGAAAAATGTGCTATTTTTTTTTTGGTTCACTTGAATAAAGGCACTTTAACTAATTTTAATGCAAAACTGTTTTTTTTTGTGTTTTTAATTTATTTTACTTTATTGAAGAACTATTAGTAATGGGTATAATCCACTTTGTTTTTAATAACTTCAAATATACGGGCTTTCATTGAGAGATAAAGAGAATTTATGTAATCCAACGAAATTTGATTCCAAGCATACTTAATTGCCTGAATTAGTGACTGCTTGTCATCAAATTGTCTACCTCCTTCATAGACCTTACGAGATAACCAATCAATTAACTGACCAATTAATAATAATATTTAGATCTGGCGAATAGGCTGGTCAGTCAAGAATACTAACATTTTGGCTTGCAACGAACTCTTTATAGTCCACTGAACTCCAAATAGGCCACTGAACTTCAGAAATGCCGATTCCAATAACGTTTTATAGCTTGCACCAGTCATTTTTGCCCTTTGAAATTCAAGATCGAAGTAATAGCACCCACACCATAACGCCGCTCTCTCGGCTGTGATGTCGGTTCAAAAAACGCTTTTCTTTGCGCATATCATGGAAATAATAGTTGGAGCCATCAGGTCCATCTAAATTAAACTTCTTATCATCCGTAAATACAACGGTTCTCCAGTCATTTATATGACCTCTCGGCTGCACGTCCCATATCATGTAGTCTCTTGCGAATTGAAGCCGCTTTTCCTTACGAGGAGCATTAAGTGGCGTTTTTTTTTTAATTTCAGGTATTTAAGATACTGACAGCTCTTAATTACTCTGCGTACTGATGACTTGTTTGCTTCCACTCCAGCTTGAGCTCTTATTTTTGACAAGGATAAGGCAGACTTAGAAGCAATTCTGATCATTTTTTTCTCATACTCAGATAGAGACAATGAAACCCTTCCTTTAAAGTTTTTTCCATACCCATGTTGTAATTGTCGACAACTGTTGTAATTGTCGACAACTGTTGGGCTTCGTCCAATTTTGTTAGCTATTGCGCGGTTAGAATATCCTTTTTCCGATAGATTTACAATTTTTTGTTTTGCCATTTTTACTCGTAAAATGATTAAGTTGTAATAAATTGTAATAAACAAACGGTCCCTACAAAAAATCATCGCTTACATTAAAATCAATAAAAATATAATAAAGTGCATTTAGTCAAGTGAACCAAAAAAATACAACACTTTTGAACTTTTTTTATAAATTGCTCACAAAAAAGTTCTTTATTTGTTAACAAACCACTATTATCATGTTTTTTTATATCACAAGATATCTAGCTTCCATTGCCATTTTAAAATTCTGTAATCGGTTACAAATTGCAAAAGATAAAGGCTGCTGAATACATAAGTTTTTAGTGCATTTAAATAAGTGAACCGGAGTGTACATATTTGACTCCTCTAGGCGCGACTACAGACAGTTCTGCGTGTTTTGTGGATTTTTACCCCATCATGTCCACATTTGGCCCCCATGCGGAGCCATTTATCCCCATCCCACCTCCCCAATATTTTAGCTGGTATATAAAGCGAAGAATCGTGCACTTTTCCAACTCTAATATACTTATATGTAGTATATAAATATGTTTGCAACGTGAAACCGGAGCATCCAAACTCCAAAACTGCCATATTGTTGGCCACCAAGCGTTGTCGTTGTTGATACAGCCGTCCATATACAATTTTACGAATTTACAAACTGTTGTTTTGAAGTGGCGAGAATTATACGATTATATATACATAAGCATTTCATGAAATATTGTGCTACGTTTCGTCATATGTATGAAAGCTTCATACACATATATGATGAAAACCTCCATCAAAGTTGATTACAATGTGTAATAGAATTGAAGATGTGTAAATGAATTTCCCAGTAGCTCTTCGCTCAAAGAACATTATATTCTAAAGATGTTAAGACTTTTAGCTGACCAACCACATTATGAAGTCTCTATACATACCTTGATGTATGCGCATACATATTCCTCATGTATTCAAGTATGGATGTGTAAGCCGTGAGAGAGAACAATTGCGCTACATTAAACAATTGCATTTTATTATTTACATTCATATGTATTACTTGTTTTAGGGTGTCTCAATAAACCGAAGAGGAGAATTAATACAATCCTATTTCGCGCTACACACACACAATGCAAACCCCTGAATGGCTTTCAGTAAACATACCTCAATCTAACTGTTGTTGTGGTTTGTAAAGCCGGTCTTTCTCGGTTAATCAGCCTGAGTTAGAGCTAAATTGTAGCTGTAATTGTGTATATTGTAACTAATTTGACTGGGCCTTATAACATAATATTGGGTGGAATCTCGATTCAGTATTTTTTTGTATAATTTCAATAAAACAAAGCGCGTTTTGTGGAGTCGGTTGTAGATTTTCTAACATATTTATACCCTCAACCATGTGGGTATAAATTATTTAATACGGGGAAAAAAGTAATGCATTGAAAGAGTCGTATTAAACCCTTAGTAGCTTTGGACGAAAACCGTCTGTCACCGTCGGTGGTGCAATGGGCAGTGTGCGCGACCCTTGTACATGAGATCCCTGCTCTGACCACGTTCAAAAATTTCTTTCGGCGGCGGTTACCTCGCATAGTGACGGCGACACTATCGAGTATTTAGCCATGAAAAAGCTTCTCAAAAATACCGTTCGGAATCGGTGTAAAATCTGTAGGTCCCAATCAGTGAATGTAAAACTACAAAGCGCACAGCTCACTGGTTGTGAGAAGCTCCCCCCATTTTCTTCATGGGATGTAATGGGAAGCCATTTATTTATTTTTTTATCTTTGGACGAAATTCTCTGGAGGAGCTTTGAAGATGATTGAGCCATATTCATCCGACCGGCTGACTGATCAACACGATAACTACTGCAAACAAACCTTACAAAACAGAGATAACTTATTTCGTCAAACAGTTCTATCTTTTGCCTTATCTCTCCAATTGGTAATACCAACTGTACACAGGGATTCGTCAATCTGATTCCTCCAGCTGAGTCCTGGTTTTCCTATTTTTCGTATTAGATGGAGTTCTGTTTCGAAAACCCTTTGTGCTGGTTTGGCTTCATCCATTCTACTGGCATGGCCTAGCCAGCGCAATCGCGATATTTTGATCCGGTTAACTACGTCAATGTCGGAATACAGCTCATACAGCTCATGGTTTATGCATCGCCGATACTTCCAGTTGCGCATTGTAGGTTCATACATATTTCGGAGTATTTTTATCTTGATGTATTTTTATGCAGATGTTTCATCTGCTTGCAATAAGACCCAGGATTCTGCGCCATAAAGCAAAACAGGTTGTATGAGAGTCTGGTGTAGTTGAACTTTTGTTACTCGAGAGAGGACTATGTCTCTAAAATGACCCAAAATAACATATATTCACAAGCACAATTCTTTGTTTGCGGCAGATCCGAGGTATATAAATTCGTCCACCACCTCAAAATTATAACGGCTATCAACGTTCACGCTTTGGTCTAATCGCGTGGAGGCGTGGATTATTTTTGTCCTCCCTTTATTTACAGCCATGCCCACGTTGTTGGCTCTTCCTCAATTCTCGGAAACACCGCAGTAACTTCTCTTATTGTGGGCCCAAATATATCTATATCATCAGCATACACGAGCAGCATGTGACTTGATTGACTTCAGCTTTTCTTATAATGATCTCCATTAAGATGTCAAACAGATCTCACAGTAGGGTGTCACCTTGCCTGAGGCCTCGGTTGGTTCCGAGAAGTTCGATAAGACCCATACCAACTTGGTGATCTTGTAAATTTGTATGAGTTTGCAGGAATTCCAAGCTCAGACATTGCTCCGTACAGTTTCTACAGTAACGGGCAACAGAAGGCCGTCTTATAATCGACTAATAGATGATAGTTGTGGAATTATTTTTCGTGGGTGTTCTCCAGGATTTGGCGTAGCGTGAAATTCTGGTCGGTTGTCGATTTTCCAGGCCTAAAGCCATACTGGTATGGTCCAATCAGGTCGGCTATAATTGGTTTTAGTTTTTCGCATATTGTATTTGACAGAACAATATATGCCATTGACAAAAGGCTTATTCCATGGTAGTTGGCATAGAGGCTAGTGTCACGATTTCAAATATGAACCATAGTACACTGAGACTCGAATCACCGGGCGTGAAAATTTAAACCAAAGTTTGCAAATGAGCTGATGCATGCACCTTATCAGTTCATCGCCGCCAGCCTTAAATATATCCGCCGGTAATCCATAGACTCCTACGGCTTTGTTGTTCTTAAACCGGGCAATAGCTGTTCTGACCTCGTCTTGGTTAAGAGCGCAATCGACGTCGTCATCCAAATTGTGATCTCATCGACATTGGATATCTAAGCTACCAGTAGCGCGGAGAAATGTTCTCTACATATTTCCAACATGCTCTGTAAATATGCGATGAGATTTCCATCCTTGTCTTCACAAAAGGGGGCCTGAACCATGCCCATTAGTTCCGTTCTTGACTTGTTGGTAGAATTTTTGGGCATCGTTGTTCCTTCAGTATGTCTCAATTTTCTCATTCTCGCGCTTTGTAAGGAAAGAGTTCTCAAAACCAACTACGGTTGTTGCGACAGTTTTTATAGAGTCGGAATTGGGTCTCCACTGCGCTTCATGATCGGGACGGGGTGGATTCTGTGCCAATATTTGCGAAAGTTTCCTTAAGTAGGCTGTGACAACTTCTGGTAATTGGAGGTTTCCGATGTATTGCTTTCCCTGAGTCTGGTTTCCTACGATTTTGCCTGATACTCTGATCACTAGTACGTACATGACACTGGATCAGTGAATTTAGTTTCGCGTTCTTTCATCATGGGTTATCCAAGTTGACTTGTGGTTGTCTTTTTGCCAGAATTTTGTACCACTAACGACCATGTCTTTTGCTGCGGCAAAGTCAATCAGACTGAAATTGCCAATTTTTGGATGAAATATATTTTCTCTGCCTACTTTAGCATTAAAATCTCGTAGTTCAATCTTAATGCCATGGCCAGGGCAGCGGTCTTACGTTTCCTCTAGCCGCCCATTGCACCGGGTTTTTACATCTTACCTACTGCCAGGCCCAAATGTTTGGCTCATCCGCTTTGAAAACACAAAAGAATATGCTCGATAGCTTGATGACCGCAAGTGACATCAGTCACTTACTAATCCATCAGTGGTGGCATAGCTAATGAGGCTGCTCAACGGAAAGCCTTGCCTTCAGCCGCTGGACAAAAAAAATTCTACCATTTCCCGGGAACCACTACGTGGAGGAGAAAGTCATAGGCACATGATTGAGAACAGAAGGCTCCCAATCCTTGGATCCGGATCACACTGAAGTTTTATCGGTTACTACTATTTTTTCAAACTTTGTCTGGTATTGAAAATGGGTATATTGACCACGCCCCTGAAATTAAGTAGTCAGCTTCATGTCGTTAAATGGCAATCACCCACTGTTCGACAAGACAACTACAGGAAAAACGAACGAATATTTATGAAAAATATGTGGTTCTGTCACTCCCATTCTGATACCTCCCATACAAAAGTTGGGCGCATATGCGGTTGAGCGACAACTATAACTCTCGTAAACCACAACTGATGTTATTAAAATTTTATACTAGGCAATGTTTTGTTTCAAAGATTTCGTGTCTAGCTTTAAGATCCCGTGAGCTGGACCGCTTTTAAAAAATTTATATTTTTTAGTTTATCTAAGAAATTTGTACTTTACGAGGGTTTATGGCGCGTGCAGCCATGTCAAGACATGTCATGACACATCCTTGTTTCAGGGATATTTTGCAAAAACATATTTATAAGTTTTTAATGCAGACGATTCTCGGATTTAAATTTCTGATTGGAGTATTTCTAAATATTCAAAATTTACAACAATGATGTCCTTGTAAATAGAAACGGTTTGATACCCATTTTGCCCTGTTTGAATTTTTGGTAAAACGCGAAATGGGGCGAATTTCAAAAAGGCTGAATCACGTGTTAACTTAAGTAGGGTACAGACTCAAATATGTTAACCTGACATTTAAATCAGAAAAATCTCCCTTTTGAAAACTTAAAAATTAAATTTTCTTGCAGAATATCCCTGAAAAAGAAGATGTTTCAGGACATGCTATGGCATCTTTTATATACCGTTGGACTTGTCTTAAAAGGCCTTTCATACGAGTACGTTATCAATATTGTCTATATTGTTCAAAGGTTAATGTACAAAAATATTTGAAAAACTAAAAAAAATAAAATTTTTAATTCAAATCATGTTGAATTTTGGGGGGTGGACAAAACTAAAATTCTTTTGTGAGGCGGTCTAATGAACGTAATTCAAGTCGATTACCTGGAATCTTCAAAAGTCATGGATTTCCAAATTTGTTTCTGCTTTGTTTTCTGCATGCAAGTACCAATATCATTAAGTGCGGAAACGTGAAGGACCACCCTAATATGTAAATATGTGCAAACTGAATTGAGTCTGTATATTGTACTCTGCATCAGTGTACAATTTATCATTTGAGTTGAGATGACTTATTTTCTGTTGTGAAAAATTTGTACCGTTTTGCATTCTCTTGGACTCATAGTAGACGCCAGTGAATTTGAATAAACATGAAGGTTCACCACTGTGCTGTTCGTAAGATTTAAACAAAAAATCTTCAGGTATTTTGAATATACGTATTGGGGCACTAACAACAGAATATAGTTCTCAAGTATATCATACAAAAGGTGTCGCTTAAATGATGAAATTTGGTCGCGGGTGGGTCTTATAACTTAAGTGTCAGATGAGGAGAGATTTTTCGATGCGAGCCATTGAATCTGATATGAACGCATTCCGGGCAAACCCGTACAGCTATTTGCATCACAATTTATCTGAAATTCAACTGAATCCTCGAACATGAAATTGGAAATGGATTTTGAGGATTCGTATTGGTGGCGTCAAAAATGGGGTGTGTCTCCGTGTCACAAACATAAAAAGCTGACATTTTGAATGCAACCGTCTGATAAGAACGAATTTTTGTAAAGTATTCAATGTGGGTTTTTAAAAAGTGTCGTGGCACTGAACTATCCGGCTAGAGTGTCCTAAAGCGAAACCGAAAATCTGGTGAACTTTCAAATATGATTTCATGCTTCAATAAGTTCTAAAAGGCAGTTTCAAATAATATTTTGTTTCAAATTTCAAAATAATTTCATTGTTGAATAATAACACTGTGCAAGTTTTCGAAAACAATTTTAAAAAACATATGCGGACTCTACTGATTTACAGTAATTTGGGTCCCACGAATCGAACTGCATCATTAGTTTTATGGATGGTTTCATACAGATTTTTTTTTCAGAGGCAGTTCGATTCGTAGTATCCGAATTAGTGTAAGTCCGTTGAGTCAACTTCGACGTTTTTTTCGACGTGCACAGTGTAATTATTTACGTTTTTCAAACACTATTTTTCAAATTTCAAAACTTAAATTATGTGATACACAAATTTATTATACTTAATAAGATGAGCATTCATTAAAACCTATTTTAAATTTGAATATGATATTCGATTTTAAATCAGTTTAGTTTGAATTTGAATAAAACTTTAAAATTTTATATGGAACGCGACACGTTACAAATGTGAATAGGATTTAAATTAAAACTAGCTGGACAAGGCAAACTACGTTTTGCCTTCACAGTTTTTGTAATGCCAAAGAGTGAACAAAATTTGTTGTTCCATTACGTTTCAAGCTATAGTTATGGCTGTTATATCGAGTTCATTCAGAGGGGGCGTGACACCGCCCTCTTCCACCCTGGCTGTAATTCATACTGTTCCAACAACATATATACCAAATCTCATCTTCGTATCTCTGACAGTTCATGGGATATAGCCATTAGAAATTTCAAGTTGTATGGGCGGTGCCACGCCCCTTTATCCAATCACAACCAAGTATTGCCAAGGAGTGAGGTCGTCAGTACCACATTGTGAAATTCTCATAACAATCAGTCTATTGGTCTATTAGAAAAGCCGTCAGAGCGATATTTGAAATCTTTCACCCTGGCTGTAAAGTCTATATCACCCGCTAGATGGTTCAGAATACTGTCTGAAAATTTCATCAAAATCGGTCCATCCGTTTTCGAGTGCATTCGTAACATACATACGATTTTTGAAAAGGGGGCGTGGCACCGCCTACTTTCGCCCTGACTGTATAGCGTATGTCACCCGCTAGATGATTCTGAATATTGTCTGAACATTTCATCAAAATCGGCCCAGCCGTTTTCGAGTCCACTCCCCTGTCGGGAATTGAGTTAACTTCAAGCTAACAAGTGGTTAGTGAAAGGTGAGTCACAAGTGACTCGAAAGCTGACTCATTTTCCTTGTTAAATCCTATTCAGTTTTTACACACGACGGCATTGCAGTGAGTCAGTACTCACTCACTCTGCATAAGTTTCAGTTAACCACAAGCTAGCTCATTATGAGTTAGTTTTTGGCGCCTAAAAAACTGACTAGCTAATGATAAGCTTGTAGTCAGCTAGCTTGTGGTTAACTGAAACTTATGCAGAGTGAGTGAGTACTATGTAACTCACTCTGATGACATCACATGTAAAAACTGAATAGGATTTAACAAGGAAAATAAGTTAGCTTTTGAGTCAGTAAAACTGTAATATAAAAATTAAAAAAACATGATTTTAATACTTTTTTATGGAGCTAAAATTATCAAAAAATTTTAATATTTCAGTCTTCGGAAATTCAAAACATAGAAAAATATGAATATTAATATTTTATATTTTTATTTTGACTTTCTCGAACTGACACGTGTCTCCTGAAACCGCGAGCTAAACTGAAAGAAATAAACGAAAACACATCTATATTCACAGTTATGTATGTTGTTTTTTATTCTCTTCTCTTCTTTTGTTCTTTGAATTTGATTACTATGGTTTAATGGTTACTTACATCTGCATCAGCTTTGAGTGAGCAAAAAGCTAATTCATTACTTATCGAGAAGAAGTCCGACTGTTGGAAAAACCAATTGACTAAAGTCTGCATAACTTTTGAGTTAGCTAGAAGTCAGTTGGAAATAAGTTAGCAAAAAGTTAACTTTATTTTGAGTGAGCTCATAAACGACCGATAGGGTCGTAACATACACGCATACATACATACATCCATACATCCATTTTTATATATGTATGTATAGAGATTAAAACATGATTGTCAAATTTAAATAGAGTTGTACAATTTTGAGTTTTAAACACTTATAGTTATAAAACCGAAAATCAGTTTTTAAAAAAATCGTATTATTTGCGCAATCTAGTTCCGACACAACGTGTAGACCAGTGGTCACTAGACCGGTTCACATTTCAAAATCGTTAAAATTCCTCAGTGCGCGTCCATTTTCTGAAAGTTCTACCCCTAACGAGATGAAAAATATTTCAAGACCCCAAAAATGTTGATCCCTAGGTATTCCAAAACTCGTTTATAGGTCATTTTAGGCCTGTTAACGACTTAAAACCTTTTGAATAATGTGTTGTCCAAACCAAATGACATATGGATAATATTTCGATGGGAGATCATTAATAATAATGCAGGCAAATTTTGGATTTTTAAATTTTTTAAAAAACTTTGTTTTTTGTATTTTTGGACGAAAATTGGCCTTTCTAACGGTATATAATAGTATGGTACATTCTTGGGACCATAAAATAAAAAACAAAAAAATAAATTGTAAGAAGTTTATTGTTTGAAACGTTTTTGAAATTTTTGCTGTGGTTATCTACAACCTGCAGCAAATATTGTTTTTGCTCTTCATTCGATGTTATTGAGTTATTGAAATCAGTTATTAATGCCAAACTTCATTCTGCTGAATCGTTAATAACATTAAGCTGTGTGACAATTTGAAGACCACTAACATAAGCGCTGTTATTAACCCACTCAGCAGGGTCAAGCATTAAGAAATCTGTAGATATTTTGAGTTTTTTTTAAAAAATAACTGCGTGTTGATGGTAACGAAATCATACAAATTGGCATTTAAATAAGAAGCTTTGCAAGTAGCCTTCTTCAAAGTCTTTTCGTTTCCTGGATTGTTTTTAATTGACTCCGCCATTTTTTTGTGAGTGTCAACACTTAGTCATCTATCGAAAAAGTATAGCCCAACAAGCTCTTCACCAAGATACCATAAGTGATTCTCAAATTTTTGTTTTGCAATTTCTGCTATCTGAGGATGAATAAGTTTGTACCTATATAAAGAAATAAATTTGCCTTTAGGCATTTAACTAACAAATTTAGTTGCGTTGTTGACTTTTCAAGACTCTGCAGAAACTCCAAATCATTTCTAGGTGCAATTGCGGGAAGTGGAGACAAAAACCAATATTTTTTGTACACTCCAACTAAAAATAAGCATACATCTTGAACTAGTTTCTTTTCTTGAGGAGACATAGGTAACTGATTTTGGAACATCCACATTTTTAAGAGCATTGCTCCTGGATATCTAAAACGTATATTTTTCTCTTTGGCCCCCCCCAAGAAAGATTACAATAAGCTCCAATAATTCGGTGTAATCATGTCTTGAGTGATGGATCTATAATTGCAAATAATTTTCTTTAAATTACGACATAATTAGATCAATGATATACCAAACGTTGTGTTTTAGCGAAATCCAAACTCTCTGCTGTTAAAAAAAAAAATAAATAAATAAATGGTTTCCCGTTACATCCCATGAAGGGATTAGGGAGAGCTTCTCATAACCAGTGAGCTGTGCGCGTTCCAGTTTTATACTCACTGATTGGGACCTACAGTTCTACACCGGTTCCGAACGGTATTTTGAGAAGCTTTTTCATGGCTAAATACTCGATAGTGTCGCCGTCACTAAGCGAGGTGACCGCCGTCGAAAGAAATTTTAGGTGGTCAGCGTAGGGATCGAACTCACGTCCTCATGCACAAGAGCCGCGCACACTACCATTGCACCACCGACGGCCACTGCTGTTAAGTCACCAATATTTTCAACACCTATCCTATTCCTTTCCGAAACTCAGATTTCTTAATGTTTTGCCAATGGTTTTGAAATTTGTTAACTAAAGAAAGGACCGATCGTCGATCCTCCAGCACTTTTCATTACAGTGGACAAAATGAGTTCGAGAATGTGGGGTCTGCAGGCAAAGTGCCTGTCTAATTCCTTTTCTATTGAAGTGCAAGCACCATTTCTTTTCTCTTGAATTATAAAATAAATTGTTATCAAAGCTATCGAATGTTATTGTGCATAAGAATAAAGCTACCTGTATTTGTGGCAGTGGTATCAAAGCAGAGACCACTAATTTTTACTTTTAATTTCCGCTCCTGAATCAACTGGCAAATGGCAGTAGCTTGTAGGCGATCAACAGTATCGTGTCCTATTAAAGAGGACATCAATTTTACATCCCAATGAATTGTTAATTGGCTTTTGGTGTAAAACGCAGTCTCTATTTTATCTGCCTCTTTCTTTCGCGATTTCATTCTCGTCCTCCTCGTGGTTGATGTACTTAAAATAACATTGTTACGTTTATAACCCATTTCAGACAGAACGGATCCGAGAACTAGACTTCCCTTTCAGTTCGATATGTTCGCTCTATCCAGAGAAGAACATATCGCTGAAGATAAAATATTTGTTGGAGGACTTAAGTTTGGTTCCAAACGCTTTGGAATAAATGGGTGATAAGGCTCGTCGTCATCTACACTTATATCGCTTTCATTATCAGATTCCATATATTCTTTGTTTTCGTCTGCGATAACTGTTTTTTTTTTAATTAACGTTCCGTTTTGTTTTTTGGATATATTAAATCTAAAACTTAGTTGTGAAATAAATAACGATTTCCTTTTTTTGTTTGGTTTCGATTTCAATTTTTTTATCTTTGTTTAATATTTTCCAACTATTTATTATCCTTTTTAGTTTCGCAATAGAATTTTTTCTTAATGTTATGCATTTGTCAAGATTTTTCCACAATTCTTCTCATTTTTCTATCACCTTATTGCTACACATTTTTACACTCTTTTCTGAATTGTGAAAAAAAAAGTACAAAGCTAATACGTCGCATTTTAATGATAGTAAATCATGTTTCAGTTCTTCGATCTCACTCCCAATTAAATATATTTTTTTATTGCAAACTCTTCATTTGGACATTTTTTCAACACGTGTTTTAATATCATGAATGTCAGCAAGAAAGGATAGAAACGACAAACGTATTAAGCATATTCATAACGGGTCGGTTTTTAAATCAGCTATTTTAGTGGTTTTTGAAATTATTTATAATTTCTTATAAATAAAAAAAATGCTTAAAAATTATTTCAAGAATCTATTTTAAGTTCAAAACAAACGTCCACACAATACAATGTGAAGCAAACAGCAGCCATAAAAAATATAAAAGTTTGTAGTATTAATACTTTATTTTTATGGTCCAAAGAATGTACAATAATATACAGGGTGTTCCAAAAACTTTCCGAAAAAAGTAAATGCGTGATAGCTTGGATCAATATGAATATTTTTTGTTCTAGCACCACTGTTCTAACCCCTACCGACTTCGAGTTATTGAATCTCAAATATAAATGCATTTGTGAACGCATTTCTTAAATTTCAAAAACAACTTTCAATTTTTAAATAAATTTTCTTTGAATTAATTGTTAAAAAAAATTTTCTTTATTTTTTTTTTACAAATGCTCAAAATGAGAGCCATGCATGGTGGTGCATTTTACATATCGTTGCCTAATTTCAGCGGTAGTAACATCCAGCGTTATTTCTTCCTGAATGTTTTGAAAGGCCTCCTTTATTTTGCGTTTAAGTTGATTGCATGAAATTATTTCTTCATTGTAAACGAGCTCTTTTGCCCGATCCCAAACATAAAAATCTAACGGTGTTAGATCCGGAGACCTCGGTGGCCATTTGATTGGTCCATTGCGTCCAATCCAATTTGTACCAAAACTACTGTTTAAAAAGTTCTTGACTACAATGCTAGAGTGTACTTGGCAACCGTTTTGTTGAAAAGTAATTCCGTCTAATGTTGCTAATGGCAAATTTTCTCAGTTCGTTTAGGAGGAAATCCATGTCCAATGTTGCATTTAACCGATCTGGTAAGAAATGGGGGCCTATAACGCAATTTCGGAT
Organism: Phaonia tiefii; assembly: GCA_963931995.1. Classification (NCBI taxonomy): domain Eukaryota; kingdom Metazoa; phylum Arthropoda; class Insecta; order Diptera; family Muscidae; genus Phaonia; species Phaonia tiefii. The sequence goes on along the minus strand of OZ008371.1, from coordinate 75,690,718 downwards.
GAGGCCCGCCCAAACATTGAGACTAAACCGGTTTTGGTGTTTTGTTTGCAGTTTTTTGTGCGGATTTTCTTGCGCGTAAAAATGTAAATTATGAAAATTTGTGATACCTTCTCGGTTGAACATGGATTCATCCGCCCATAGAATTGTTTTCAAAAAATTTTCATTTTGTGTTTCTTTCGCCAACATTAACGTACAAAACTCAATTCACTTTTCACAATCATCTTCGTGCAACGATTGTACCGGTGTGTAGTGATACGGATGGAGCTTCTGATTTTTTTAAATTCTAAACACCTGAGATTGTGGTATTTCATTAGATACGAAAGGACCTTTGGATATCCTAATAGGGAGCAATAATTTTGAAGCAGTTTATTTTCTTCCAAATTTTTCGCAATTACTGATTGGAGTTTTTACTTATTTCGTTCCGCCGCAATGTTTTACCCAGAGGGTTTCGATGGCACAACTGGTCGAACTTTTAGCTGAAAATTTGATACCGGACAGAATGTGAAAGAGAGTGTGGGATAGGCGAATTGAAAAAACTGACTTTCAATTTGATTTTATTGGCACTAATGACTTTTGTAATAATTTTATATTCAATAAATTTGTTTTGTTTTGAAGAACACAACAATTTTCACTTATTTTCTTTTGTATTAATAACGTCAGAGTCTTATAGGTTAGATATCAGCTGAGAACAAAATTTTCGAAATTTCCCGTGTATGCGCGAAAAATGAGCTATACGCTGAAACAAAATTAAGCCCTGAAATTAAGGTAACGTACCCTGCGAATCAATTAAATAATGAATTTTATTTTTCAGATTTTGAAAGTAGATATCATTTAAACCGGATGTGGGAGAATTACGAAAGTCATTAACAATAAAATCTGAAATTTTAACATTTATATAGAAAAAAAATATTATCTTTTAATAAAATTGTGTTTTTTTATTTACATGCGATAAATTAATGAATTTTGAAAATGGGTCACTTGTAAAATGAATTATTTCATATTGAACAAGTAATCATGATTCTTGATTTTAATGTGTGAAAATTATCAAGAAAATACAAATTGAAAAGTTTTGTTTTAAATTTCAACCAACAAATGACGCACAAAAGCTCTTAACACTTCCCAAAGGAAACAAATCTTATTTTTGAAATCCAAAGGACGAAATGTACTTAAAATATCAGAAAAATTAAGACCGAAAAACAGTTGTATTCAACTAATTGAATAACATCTTGCAATATGGAAAAAATCATGACAGGGCACGCTAAAATGGCAAGAACGGGTCGAGAATAGCAAAAAATTGCAGACTTGCCTCCAATTCATCCATATCGGCCGCAAAAATTCGCAGCGTAAGTGGAGTTAATGCAAGTGTTTGTACAGTACGTCGTATTTGAAAGTTGTGTGCATTCAATTCTCGTCGGAAATAACAAAATCATTTAATGGAAACGTAAAGCTCAACACCTCCAATTTGCTAAGTGTACAATTACATGGTCAGACAAGTGGTCTAAAGGGTTGTTTTCCGATGAGAAAAAAATGTTATGCGATGGACCAGATGTATACAACTACTATTTCCACGATTTAATAAAATAACAACAATTTTTGCAACGAAGACAGCAGATAAAGAGGTGATAGATTATGGGGTGGCATGTCCCACTACGGCACCATCGATAGGGTTTCTGAAACCGAAAAAATTACTGGAGCATCATACAAGAGGATCTTAGAAGCCGCTTTTGCTCAATTTACCAATTTGTTTGGACCTATTCAATTCATACTGCCAGAGTCGTGAAACATTAAATTCATGAACAAAATGTGGAACTCTTGCATTGGCCCCCAGCATCACCCAATCTAAATATAATGGAAAATGTCTAAAATCTAAATATAATGGAAAATGTCTGTACGTAGAGTATACGAAGACGGAATGCAATAATAAACAAGAGAGTCATTAAAAGATACGAAAAAAGATGCGTGGGGCTCAATTTCTTTAAATTATATAAGGGCTCTTAATCAATCAATGCCTGACCGTTTTTTGAAGTTATTTCCAATATTGGTCGTAATTTTGAGAAAAAAAATATTAATTCATTATTTAATTTAATTTTTAATGTGTCCTTATTCCTGTTATGCATTCAAAATCCATTCATTTATTTAATGAAAATTAAAAGACAATTTTTTTAAATAGATAAATAAACAATTTTTCTTATTTTGTTACACACGTATTACGATTATAGATTTCATTCGTAATGAATTCCGTAATTCTCCTATATCTAGTTTAAATGATATTTACGTTCAAAATTTAAAAAATAGAATTTCTTATTTAAGTGATTCGCAGTACATTTTCCTTCCTCTACACATACGAGTAGTAGATACGGAGGAAGGCTTGAATATTTATTTATTTATTTATCTCACAGCTACAATCCTCAATAGGATACAGCCGGTAATATATTTTCAACAACGTTATAAAATTTATATTATATACGTAGTAGAAATAACATACAATACTTAATAAAATTAAAATACATTTAACATAAGAAAAAGAGTAGAGTACAATTAAAATAATATAAAGAAAATTTGTGAAATTTAAAAAAGAAAAATATAAATATAAAAATATTATCATAAAATAATTGAAATGAAGCAAAATAGTGAAAAAATAATACAAAATACAAAAATAAAAAATAAAAATAACTTATAATTAAAACAGTGGGAATACAGGAGCTGGGACAGGAACATCTGGAACATGAGGAACAGGAACAGGAACATCAGGTGGAGTAGAACAGCAGGGCGATGAGCAGGAACAAGAGAAATGGTAAACAAACTCCACAAATTTTAGTGGAATAATTCACAGGAACTTAAGGATAAAATCATAGGAGATAACATAGGCAGTCACATCTGGAGCAGGAACGTCTCAACAATATGTGTGGATAAACAGGAACATAAAAATAGCATAATGGGAGATAAACAGGAAGAGTAGGGACTTGAAGATCTGGAACATGGAGATGAGGGACATGAATGTCAGCATCTGGCGTCAACCGCTAATGATTCATCCATCTATTCAGCGTCAGCTACAATTCATTGTAGAATTCAGAATTTATAATAAGATTGATTAATAGAAGCATGACTGGTTTATCAGAGGAAAATGGTTGGCAACACAAGCTGGATAATAGTTCCCGATTAATTACGAATTAAATGTTGCTTAATTATATTCAAAGAATCTGAAGCGGGTGAGGAATTATAGATCTCATTGTAAATGAGGCAAACGCGTCGAAAAGGATTGTAGTAATAGTAATTATAACGGACAGTCGGTAGTTTTATAGGATAGAAATATCGGGTTTGTCTACAGGGAACATTAAAATTTATTTGACTCACGAGAAAATTTGAATCTATACAACCCCTAATGAGTTTTACAATAAACATAGCATTTAACATATACCTGCGTTTTTCAAGTGTAGGAAGATCAATAAGCATCAGTCGATTTTTATAAGGTGGCAAATCATCAATGTTCCAAGCGAGACCACGCAAAGCAAAAAGTAAAAATTGTCTTTGAATCGATTCGATGCGGTCTATGTAACAGGCATTATACGGACACCACACAATACAAGCATATTCTAATCCAGGTCTAACGAGAGAGACAAAAAGACGTTTAGTGACGTACGGATCCGCAAATTCTTTCGCCCATCTTTTTATAAAAGCTAACAGTGATCTGGCTTTGCCTATACAGGAATCAATATGAAGATCAAAACGCAACTTTTGATCAAGAAGTACTCCTAAATCCATGAAAGAAGACACATTTTCCAATATATAAGAACCAATAAGGTAATCAAAATTCAACGGTGTACTACGGCAAAACGAAAGCTTTTTACATTTTCCCTGATTTAGCGACATACCATTTACCAAACACCAATTAGTGAGACCATCCAAGTCACATTGAAGATGGGTGGAATCCTCAGTATCGCATATAGGCATAAATAACTTAACATCATCTGCAAACATCAAAATGTTAGAGGATTTAACTATAGACGGTAGATCATTTAAATAAAGAACGAAAAGTAGAGGACCTAAATGACTGCCTTGAGGAACACCAGATGTTACTGATATAGTTGAAGATAATACATTTTTAAACCGCACTTTTTGGGTACGACCACTAAGGTAAGAAGATACCCAGTGCAACAATTTATGTGGAAAACCAATAATATCAAGTTTGTATATTAACAAATTATGAGCAACTGTGTCAAAAGCTTTACTAAAATCTGTATAAATTACATCCATCTGACATTTATCCCGAAAAGCTGCAAAAACATGAGACGTTAACTCCAGTAAGTTAGTCGTAGACGACCTGCCCTTAACAAACCCGTGCTGATATGGCGAAATCAAACATCCAACAAAATGAAGTAGTCTATTCGTAACCAATTTTTCAAATAACTTTGGAATTGCACTCAGCTTTGCAATTCCTCTGTAATTTTCAATATTGGATCGACTTCCAGACTTAAAAAGTGGGCTTATGAAACTTGATTTCCAATAAGAGGGAAATTTACCCGATGTCAACGATTCATTAAATATATTTGTGAGTGGAATATACAATTCATGAGCACACATTTTAAGAATTGATGTGGGAATACCATCAGGTCCAGGCGAATTAGAATGGTTTAAAGTTTGCAATCCAGAAAGAACTTCATCCTCAGACAAGATAATATCCGGAATGCCATTAAACGTATTAATATTATAGGGGTAATTCAGTAAAGCAACAGAAGGAGAATATATTTTACGGAAGAAGTTAGCAAACATATCAGAAATATCGGCATCATCTGATGATTCTGAACCATTGAATTTCATACTACGCGGATAACCAACTACTTTCCGCTTTGAATTTACAAAGGTGAAAAAATTTTTCGGGTTCTTCAGTAGAACTCTTCTCATTTTAGAGATATAAAAAGAGTAACATTTCCTATTAAGAACGTTAAATTTATTCCTAGCAACTATGTATTTCGCCAAATAAATTAATGAACCACAACTATCATATCTACTTTTCATTCTATTTCTTAAATTACGTAGACCCCTTAATTCTTTTGTGAACCAAGCAGGCCCAGATTCCAAACTTGAAGGATGATAAGGTATTGAAGCAGAAAACCCAGAGTTCACAATATTATAAAAATTTTCAATTTTGCACACAAGACCACCATCATAATTCCAATTTACATTATGTAGAAAAGATCTGAGTAAGGCAAAATTTGTTCTGGCGAATTTAAAATTCATAGTACGTAGCTCTTTCCGTTGGATTAACCCAGAATTTTCTTCCTGTACATCAAGAGCAAATTTAAATGTTGGATGATGTTTATCCTCCGGTAAGACAATGGGAGAAACTCTACATAAAGAAATACAGTTACTGTTCGAAAATACGAGATCCAGTATTCTATTGTTCACATTTTTAATAAAATTTACCTGATGGAGACCTAAATCAAAAATGCCATCCCAATAATTACTCATTATAGTAGAAGACACAGGTAAACATCCGTTAGAGTCATCTACAGAGACCCACGTTGTATATGGTAAGTTAAAATCACCTACACAAATTATGTCCGAATTTGAATCCATTAAGTTAACAGCTGATTCTGTCAATCGAAGGTGATCCATATAAATGTCAATACTAGAACTGGGAGGAATATAGGAGCAAGTCACAAAAACAGATCTTACACCAATGCGAAGACGTACACAAATGAATTCAGACTCACAGTCCCCACAAAATGTGACCAATTCAGCAGAAATGGTACTATGTACAGCAATGAGAACACCGCCGCCCGATTTCGTTCCAACTCTATCCTTCCTAAATACCTGATAATCTTTGTAAAAAATCTCAGAATCATTGACACTAGGTTTTAACCAGGTTTCCGATATGCATATAACACCATAACCACAATCAATACTATTCAAATAAATATGTTTCAGTTTAGAATTAAGACCTCTTACATTTTGATATAGGAATATAATTGAAGCACCTAGTTTTTTGGCACATTGACCGAGGGTGGCAATCTAGTATTCCCATCGGAACGATTTCGATCTCTATGAACAAACTCTCGAACCAAAACACCATCAGGCCAAAATGATTTTTTCACAATCTCATCAAAAAATTTACCTGGAACCGATATTTTAAATGAAGAAATATCCCTTGGTTGGGAGTAATTAAATTTAAAAACAGCAATATCATTACCAACAATAGAATAATTGGATCTGATAAAATCACCAATATCATCAACAGTAGTATCAGATGCCAATCTAGATATGAACACTGTCCTCCTAGGGGGCACCACAACTAAGTTGTGTATACCCTTTTGCCCAGGATTTTGATGTTGAGGAATGGTGTCAGTAGAATTAACTTGTACAACAGACGCATAAGTCAAAGCCGGAGTTTGAGAAACGGAAACAGAACCAATTGGAATGACCTCAGCAGGAGGAGATAGCTCTGATTGATTACCAATAGGCTGACTACTCAGAGTAACCGAATTTTGAACAGAATCACTTACAGATGGAAGCGTATTTTGGGCAACAATATCTTCCACGACTGGTGAAAGCAAACTTATCAAATTAGACGGATTTGATAGGCTATTACAATTACCAGTATCTACACTCAAAGACGATTTCTTACGCTTAGGCGACCCTTCAATATATTCAAAGTCATCAAAAAGTGACTCCATTTTATTCAAATTTCCCATTACAGTTGCGAAATCAGATTTCATACGTGTAATTATTAACTTTGCATCCTTAAACATTCTATACAAATCAATGTCCTGGGTCCTACACTTCACACATGACCAGCGAAGTCCTTTTTCCCGATCAGAAATCATATCATACTGTCTTCCACTAAAACCTGCACAACTCAAATGAGCCTGTGCATCACATAGCCAACAACATATAAACTGTTGATCACTATTGCCCTTCACTTTACATTTAGTATACAAACACACCATCATGCGGTAGATAGTAAAAATGCGGGTAGTACAACGAGTTTCAAAGTGTGCCTAAAAGTATACCCCAAAATTTTAAACAATAAGAAAATTTGATAGCAAAATAACTGATCAAAAGACAGATGAAAACAATAACAACAAACAGGGTAAATGCCAAAGATAAACAAATGGAAAACTTGCAAATTTGCCAAGACCAAATTAAAATCGATGAATATTACTACAAATGATTTGGAATAATCACAATACTATTCAATCGAATGCCAAATTCACTTGAGAACACTTGTACACTTTGATTGTATATGGAAAAGCACTATAAACCGAGGAAAATATACAATTTCTAGTAATAACAACGAGCACTTTAATTTTCGCGTCAAAACACAGCAAGGGTTGCCAACATCAATATACGAATCGGGATCGTCAAGAACGGTCGTGACTCTATACCAAAAGGAATCCTCTATACCAAATGTTAGTAAACACAGCAAAAAAGTCTGTTGAAAAGGGGAAAGCAACCATATTTGTTATTTCAGCAAAAATAGGTTTGTTGTTTCAGCAAACACTATGTCAGATATTTTATCAACCCTGCAAAAATATGTTGTTGTTATAATAGTTAATTTTCTGTGATAACAACTAATTTACCTGCTAAAAGTAGCATTCGTTTTTTTACGAATAGCGAACTTAATATATGAACATAAAAAATTACTTTCCATTACATCCCACGAAAGGATTGGGTTCTCACACCCAATGAGCTGTGCGCGTTCTCGTTTTATACTTAATGATTGGGACCTACTATTTCACGCCGGTTCCGCACGGTATTTGTAAGAAGCTTTTTCATGGATAAATACTCGATAGTGTCGCCGTTACTATGCGAGGTGAGCATAATGATTAGGGATCGAACACACATTCTTATGTACAAAAGCCGCGCACACTATCATTGTACCACCCACATACCAACATAAAACTCGGATATCATGTGTGTCTTATGAAAATTGGACGGATTTTTCAAATATTTGGAGGAATAGAAACTGATGATGCCACCTGTTCTTCAGGTGCAAAATGATACTTCTTACTTACTTAGTTATCCGGTCTCGGACATATTTCGCCAACCAGTTCGATCTTTTGCTTTATATCTCCAGTTGGCAATACCAAGTGTACGCAGGGTTTCGTCAACCTGATCCCTCCAGCGGAGTCTTGGTCTTCCTATTTTTCGTCTTCCTTCGAGTTCGGTTTCGAAAACCCTTCGCGCTGGTTCATCTTCATCCATTCTACTACTGGCATGGCCTAGCCAGCGCAATCGCGTTATCTTGATCCGCTTAACTATGTCAATGTCAGGATAAAGCTCATACAGCTCATGATTAATGCGTTGCCGATACTCGCCGTTGTGCACTATAGGATGTACAGATGTTTCGTCTGCTTGCGATAGGACCCAGGATTCTGCGCCGTAAAGCAAGACAGGTTGAATGAGAGTCTGGTACAGCTGGACTTTTGTTACTCGAGAGAGGGCTTTATCTCTAAAGTGCTTGCTTAGCCCAAACTAACATCTATTCGCAAGCACAATTTCCGCTTGATCTCAAGGCTTACGTTGTTGTTTTTGTTCACGGCAGATCCGAGGTTTATAAATTCGTCCACTACCTCGAAGTTATAACGGTTATCAACGTTAACGCTTTGGTCTAATCGCGTGGAGGCCCTGTTCGTTGAAACCATTAATTTTGTCTTGTCCTCATTTACCGCCAGACCCACTTTTCCTGACTCCTTCTCAATTCTCGAAAAAACCGCAGAAACTTCTCTAATTGTGCGCCCAATGATATCTATATCATCAGCATAGGCGAGCAGCATGTGACTTTTGCTGCTGATGGTTTTATTCATGTTGACTGCAGCTTTTCTCATAATGATCTCCATTAAGATGTTAAAGAGATCGCACGATAGGGTGTCGCCTTGCCTGAGGCCTCGCATAGTTTCGAAAGGTTCGGTAAGATCCATACCAACTTTCACTGCGTATTTGGTGTACCTCAAGGTCATCCTGCAAACGCGTAAGGCCTTATAATCGATAAACAGATGATAGGTGTCGATTTGTTTTTCGTGTGTCTTCTCCAGGATTTGGCGTAGCATGAAAATCTGGTCAGTTGGCGATTTTCCAGGCCTAAAGCCGCAATGGTATGGTCCAAGCAGGTCAGAGATAATTGGTTTTAGTCTTTTGCACATTATACTTGATAGAACCTTATATGCTATGGAAAAAATGCTTATTCCACTGTACTTGGCACAGATACTCGGGGCACCTTTTTAAATATGGGACATAGAACACTAAGACTCCAATCGCCCGGCATGCATTCATCTAACCAAATTTTGCTAATGAGCTTATCAGCTCTTCGCCAAGAGTCTTAAACAGCTCCGCCGGAAATCCATCGGTTCCTTCGGCTTTTTTGTTCTTAAGCCGGGCAATAGCTGGTCTGACCTCGTTGTGGTTATGAGGGGGGCAATCGACGTCGTCGTCCATACTGTAACCGTTTGTTCCATCGTCATTGGGTATCGTAGGTACCAGTAGCACGGACAAATGATCTCTCCATATTCTCAACATGCTCTGCACATCTGCGATGAGATTTCCGCCCTTGTCTTTACAGAAGGGGGACCCTAAACCATGTCCGTTAGTTCCGTTTTAGACTTTTTGGTAAAATTTACGGGTTTCGTTCTTCCTTCTCTATGTCTCAATTTTCCTCACTCTCGCGCTTTCTCCACTGCCGTTTCTTACGCTTAAAGAGACCGTTTACCTACTTTCTCTTCTCCCTATACCTCTCAGTTGCAGCTCGCGTTGCAATTGACTGAAGCATTACCATACGTGCAGCGTTCTTTTAGTCATTTGCTATGCGACACTCTTCACCGTACCACGGTTTATTGCGAAGCGGTGTTTCGAAACCAAGAACGGTTGTTGCGGCAGTTTTTATAGAGGCGGAAATGGGTTTCCACTGCGCATCAGGATCGTCATCGGGAGGGGGTGGGTTCTGTGCCAAAAGTTGCGAGAGCTTCCTTGAGTAGGCTGTGGCTACCTCTGGTAATTGCAGCTTTCCGATGTCCAGCTTCCTCTGCGTCTGGTTTCGTACGATTTTCGCTCTACTTAATCTTGTGCGAACCTTTGCTGCTACCAGGTAGTGATCAGAATCGATGTTAGCTCCGTTTACGTCCATTACACTGGATGAGTGCCTTCCATCAATTACCACGTGATCAATTTGGTTCTTAGTTCTTTGATCAGGGGATACCCAAGTAGCCTTGTGGATGTCTTTATGCTGGAATCTTGTACCACTAATGACCATGTTTTCAGTCTCATACCGTCAATCAGTCAATACCGTTGTCGGTATTAGCTCCGTTTACGTCCATTACACTGCATGAGTGCCTTCCATCAATTACCACGTGATCAATTTGGTTCTTAGTTCTTTGATCAGGGGATACCCAAGTAGCCTTGTGGATGTCTTTATGCTGGAATCTTGTACCACTAATGACCATGTTTTCAGTCTCATACCGTCAATCAGTCTCATACCGTTGTCGGAACTGTCACCATGTAGACTGAAATTGCCAATAGTTGGATTAAACACATTCTCCCTTCCTACTTTGGCATTAAAATCTCCTAGTACAATCTTAATGTCATGGCCAGGGCAGCGGTCATACGTTTCCTCTAGGAGCTCAAAGAATATGTCTTTGGCATCATCATTTTTCTCTTCTGTCGGGGCATGCACACAAATTAGGAAAATATAAAAATATTTCGCTTTTATGCGGATTGTGGCTATTCGTTCACTCACAGGATTGAACCTAGAGACCAGATGTCGCAGTCTTTTGCCAACTATAAAGCCGCAACCAAATTCATGTTTTTTTTTCATGGCAACTGTAGTATATATCGCAGTTTCTTTTTCTTGTGCAGCCATGTCCTGTCCATCGCATTTCCTGGATAGCGGTAATGTCAGCCTTATAACTTTCGAGGACATCTGCCAGTTGAATACTTGCACCGGATCTATATAGAGTTCTTACATTCCAAGTTCATATCCGTAAATCGTGGTCCTTATAACGTTTGCGGGGGTCGTCAACAAATAGGGGTTGTTTATGTTTTCTGTTTCGTTTTTGTATTTTCACTGCCATTATGAACGGTGGCGGGAGGCAAACCCAGTCCACCGGGTTTTTGCATTTTACCTACTGCCAGGATATTTGATTGCAGCCGCCCTTTATGGATCAGACGCTGACCAGGATGCGATATGTTGAACCTGGATTTTCTTCTCTTAGTTTCTATCCGCCGTTGGCCCGTATATTTGGCTCATCCGCCTTCTAAGGACAAAAGAATATGCCCGATTGTTTGATGAGCTTCAGTGATATCAGTCACCTACTAAACCTGATTTGATGCTCATTTGTTTCGCCTTCTCACTCTAGCTAGCTAACGGAGGTTTCCGAAAAGCCATTGCCCAGGACATACTGCGTGGAAGTAGTGAGCTGCTTGGACTGCCCAATGAAGGAATCATTTCTGGCCACTCCCAAGTGAATGGCAATCAGAAACTTTCCACCTCCACGGACAGTCCCATGTCCCATGTCCCAATGATACTTCACTATGGGAATTTGTAAGCAAAAAGTGGTGAGACTCTAAATCGAAAATGGTCGAGTTCCGGTTAAACGTTTAAAGTTAAAATCCCACATTTTTGGTAGCGTATACTTCAGGCATAAATAGGTATTAACCGCCAAAAGCAAATAAACGCTACAAAGTTAAGTTGCAGCGATTGGAGACGGTTATCAATGGTCGTGTTATAAAATTAAGTGAAGATATCTTGTGAAGATATCGCGAAGACTACCGGGCATATTCTTTTGTCCTTAGAAGGCGAATCAGCCCAGAATATGTGCCAACTGCGGATAGAAACCAGAAGAAGAAAATCCAGGTTCGACATATTGCATCCTGGTCAGCGTATGATTCATAATGGGAGGCTGCAATCAAATATCCCGGCAATAGGTAAAATGCAAAAACCCGGTGGACTGGGTTTGCATCCCGCCACCGTTCATAATGGCAGTGAATATACAACAACGAAAAAGAAAAAACAAAAAAACACGATTTACGGATATTAACTTGGAATGTAAGAATTCTATATAGATCCGGTGCAAGCATCCAATTGGAAGATGTCCTCGAAAGTTATAGGACTGACATTTCCTTTACCCAGGACATGGGCTGGACACGATATGGTTGAACAAGAAAAAGAAACTGCGATATATACTACAGTTGCTAGGAGAAAAAAATCATGCAGTTGGCAAAAGACTGGGACATCTAGTCTCTAGGTTCAATCCTGTGAGTAATCGTATATCCAGAATCCGCGTAAAAGCGAAATATTTGTACCCGAATCTCTGTGCCAACTACCGTGGAATAAGCGTTTTATCCATAGCATATAAGGTTCTATCAAGTATAATGTGCGATAGACTAAAACCAATTATCGCTGACCTGATTTGACCATACCAGTGTGGCTTTAGGCCTGGAAAATCAATAACTGACCAGATTTTCACGCTACGCCAAATTCAGGAGAAGACCCAGACTAGCTGATACGGGAGAAACTCTACGAAGCAAAGTCTCAGCTTGGTATTCCTGCAAAACTCATACGCCTTTGCAGGATGACCTTGACGAACAGTGAAAGTTGGTAAGAATCTTACCGAACCTTTCGAAACCAAGAGAGGCCTCAGGCAAGGCGACACCCTATCGTGCGATCTCTTTAACAGCTTAATGGAGATTATTCTGAGAAAAGCTGCTGCCAACATGAATAAAACCATCAGCAGCAAAAGTCACATGCTGCTCGCGTATGTTGATGATATAGATATCATTGGACGCACAGTTACAGAAGTTACTGAGGTGTTTTCGAGAACTGAGAAGGAGTCAGGAAAAGTGGGTCTGGCGGCAATGAGAACAAGACAAAATTAATGGTTTCAACGAAAGGGCTTCCACGCGATTATACCGGAGTGTGAACATTGATAACCGCTATAATTTCGAGGTGTTGGACGAATTGACATACCTCGGATCTGCAGTGAACAGAAACAACAACGACAGCCTTGAGAACAAGCGGAGAATTGTGCGTAAGAATATACGTTATTTTAGGCTCAGCAAGCACTTTAGGGGTAAAGCCCTCTCTCCAATGACAAAAATCAAGCTATACCAGAGTCTCATACAACCAGTCTTGGTTTATGGCACAGAATCCTGGGTCTTATCGCAAGCAGATGAAACATATGTGGGAGTGGGAGCACAACGGCGACAATCGGCGACGCATGAACCATGAGCTGTATGAGCTTTATGCCGACATTAACATAAAATAAAGCGATTGCGTTCACTAGACCATGTCAGTAGAATGGAAGAAACCGAACCAGCACGAAGGGTTTTCGAAACAGTACTCGATGAAGGCGGAAAATAGGAAGACCAAAACTCCGCTGGGGGGATTAAGTTGACGAATCCCTGGGTACTCTCGGTATTACTAACTGGAGAGATAAAACAAAAGATCGAACTGGTTGACGAAATATGTTATCTTCGTTTTGTAAGGACCCTGACCACCCGCGGTTGTTCGGGATCGGATAAGTAAGTAACTAAGTGATATCAAATCAACTGACACAATATGTTAGAATTAGTGCGGTGTCCCATGATGACCGGGACTTGAGCAAAGGTCGGTAGAGGCATGTAAAACAAATTTATTACCCTATAGATTACACGCATATATACACTTTATTTTCTTGCTTTTTAATTTTTATTATCATTAAATAATAAAAAAAACTATAATAATTAATTTGTGACCCTATTTAAATTCGGTTGTAACAACCTCTATTTCGGTTGTGACAACCTCTAATTCGGTTACGGCTGTCTGTGAGGATTCGGTCCAAAAATAAGCAAGTTGTAGGCGTGTAAGTTTTACCCAATACTTACACAGAAAACCACTATATCGCTATACGAGGGGAAAAAGTACTCAACCGTGAGCATGTCCGTACGTAACCAAGCGAAGGCTTCGAATGACAGATGACAGCAGCTGGACGGAGACGGAAGGCGCCCAATATACTTGTGAATATTTCCCACGTATACTTGCCGTCGGTGGTGCTATGGCAGTGTGCGCGGCTATTGTACATGAGAACGTGGGTTCGGTCCCTGCTCTGACCACCTTAAATTCTTTCGACGGCGGTCACCTCGCTTAGTGAGGGCGACACTATTGAGTACTTAGCCGTGAAAAATCTTCTCAAAAATACCGTTCGGAACCGGTCGAAAAATGTAGGTCCCAATCAGTGAGTGTATAACTAGAACGCGCACAACTCACTGGTTTGTGAGAAGCTCTCCTCAATCCCTTCATGGGATGTAATGGGAATCCATTTATTTATTTATTTTTTATATTTATGATTATTTCTGTGGTGGAATTTCATTCCGCCGATAAACAGATTATGTGTAGTACAGAAACCTAAGAGCCTGTCACCATTGTCGGTTCACACAGTTCCAAGACCATGTCTTCCCATTACTTCCTTTAGGTTATTGTTGTCGTTGCCCACTTTGGCATTGTAATCTCTCAGGAATATTTTAATGGCACCAATTGACAAGGAGCTTACAGCCGAATCCAGTGGGCTATAGAACTCATCCTTAACTCTGTCTTCATCAGGCTGAGTAGGTGCACATGCCTTTACCATAGAAATCCTTAGGAATTTTGAATTAAAATTCAACAATGATGATGGGATCAGATATAGCCTTTTTTTTTGTAATCGAGCGAACCTATCGCCGCCACTCTTGCACGCCCCTACCGAGCGAGAGGGCCACGTCCACATAACGTGAGGGATAGCAAGGATCATAAGTTCACACGTTGCAACCAACTACAGAAATTCTTCACCAGTTGGTATTACACTAACATAAATAAGTATAAAAGCACATCACGAGATATTAACATAACAGACTTCATAATATATAATAATTACGAGCAAAATGAAAACCAAATTATAAATCAGACAGACAGACAGATAGTAAGGATAAAGTAAATTTACATATGTAAAGGAATATATAGCACTAATGCAATCGGTTCAAATGACAAATTATCCTAGACTTTGTAGTTTCCAAACTACCAGTGAAATCAATAAATTGATATAGATCATTAAAGTCACGACACATTCTCCTAACTGGATCAAAGGACGCATAATTCGAACGCTGAAACTCGATGTGAATGAGTTTATAGTACCTCGTGGGTCTCAATGGGACATTTATGAACCAAAACCAAAATTCAGAACATATGGGGGACTCCAGCTAAAAAAAGTCACTTTTGGAAGTGACATGTCTCTGATTTCGAGGAAATTTGGTGACCAAAAACCACGTTTTTCACATATTTTTCTTTTGATAATAACTCGAAAACGACTTAACTTAAAATTTTGAAATTTCTCCGGCATATTCAGAACAGAATTGTTATTAGAAAAAAAGTGAAAAGCAAAAATTGATTTTGCAAATTCTTTAAAAAATTACGTTTTTTCTCAAAAACCTCTGTGTAGCAAAAAAGACCCATCCTTCGAAAAATCCGATAAAAATATATGTGAACGCTACGTCTTTTATGAACATTTTCCCGTTTTCCGCATGTCTATAGAGCAACAAATGAGAAAGTTATATGCCTTTCTGTAGGACAACCTCAGTAATATCTCTATGAAAAAATTTCTAAAAATTCTAAACAAGTTAAAATTTCTGACTCAAATTAATGGACATTTTTGTTTCCATCTATGTACATATTAGGGCGGGTCGATTTATTTTTCGACAATTTCCCTATGATTTCCGTATTCTGTGGGTTATTCCATGAAAATTTGCCGAAGGAACCATACCTCTACCTCTCAAAAACTATCGATCGGGCCATTTTTTTGGCTCAATTTTTTTGACTTACGAATCTTACGAACCTTACGTTACGACTGGACTGATTTGCGCTTTACATTATTGGCATATTTTTTCACAGGGTGCACACCCTGTGTTATGTTTATTTCTTTTTGTTTTTAGTTCCTTTATAGACTTCTTTATTTTTGTTTGTTTATAATATTCCGTGTGGCCGTCGGTGGTGCAATGGTTAGTGTGCGCGGCTCTTGTACATGAGATCCTGGGTTCGAACCCGGCTCTGACCACCTTCAAATTTTCTTTCGGCGGCGGTCACCTCGCATAGTGACGGCGACACTATCGAGTATCTAGCCATGAAAAAGCTTCTCAAAATACCGTTCGGAATCGGTGTAAAACTGTAGGTCCCAATCAGTGAGTGAAAACTGGAAAGCGCACAGCTCAGTGATTGTGAGAAGTTCTCCCCAGTCCCTTTATGGGATGTAATGGGAAACTATTTATTTTATTTTATAATATTCCAGTGTATGCTAGTTTTGTTTGAGCGTCATTTCAGTGAAGTGTTACTTGAAATAACTAACAAATAATCAAACTATTTTGAAATTTAGAAAAGATTTAAAGGTAAGTGTAAAAACATTGCTAACTATTATAGTTAATAGTTATATTATAATTTTTTTTGATAATAGGTTGATAGATACTTTATTATCTCTTAATTTGAATTTTTGTAGAAAAAAAAATAAAAAGGGAAAAAAAATCAAAAAGTTGGTTTTATGTGTTATTTTGTTTCAGCAATATCGCATGAATTAATCAACCGAATTCGATAAATTTGGGCTTAAACTCTTCGTTTTGAATTGTAAAAGAAAGTAATATTCTTGGACAAAATCATGAAAAAAATGGAAAAATGGTCCAAAATTTGGACAAAAATGCCCGTAACTTTTGAACTGTTGGACCAATGTTGGAGATTCTTTTTTGTAAATTGATCAAAATCACCTTTCCAACGCGCCTACTGGCGATTAAACCCGATCGATAGTTTTTCAGTCACGGATGTGAACGTGTAGGTAATATTTCATACGAACGTCAATTTGGGAAAAAATCTACCAACAAAAAGTAGGGGACTCGATTTTAACGATAGAGGTATGGTTCCTTCGGAAAATTTTCATGGAATAACCCATAGAATACGGAAATCATAGGGAAATTGGTGAATTTTTTCACTCCCTACAAATCGACCCGCCCTAGTACATATGTATGTATATACTTCTACCTTCTTTGACACGTACTGCAAAAATTAGGGATTTCCAAACAAGCAAATAAAGATAAATTAATAATTTTTTGCAATTTATATGATTGTAAATATTTGGTATTTTCAAAAATCGAACCCATTATAATAGAAAAAACAAAATCAAGGTATTAGTATTTAAAAACTTTCGATACTGTTGCGTTTGAAGTTTTTTTTACCAATAATTCTTGTCTATTTAAAGGTAAAGCGTGGTGATATCCAAGCGTGCCTTTGATTGTTTTGCACAATTGAAACCTATCCTTTAAAAACAATCCAGCTGAGTCATAGTCATTTGTTGAACAAAAGAACACATTATAATTTCCCAAATGTTCATTTGCCCATATGAACAATTTCTCTGCCGTCAAAATTTCGCTTCTGGTTCCTTGCTGCAAAGAGTACCGTCTGGCTACACGTTTGAGAGTCCCCCCCACACCATCTCAAGCTCCTTTTCCATGTGCTGTAGCAAAGTAATTCCACTCAGCAGATATCCCAAAATCTTCACAATGATGAAGGATATTAATAAAAAAATTTTTGTTTTTATATTGTTGTGGTGCGCCGTCCGAAAAGTATTTGATTGCGTTGACAATAGGAAATTTTTGCTTTAACAACTGTATCATCTTTTGTTGGAACATAAAAACAGCGACAGGATCATGCTCAAGACAGTCTGAAACCCCAACGTAGGTGATATGTTCCACTTTTGTTGTACCTTCACCTTGATAATATATAACGAAGGGGTGGACTGTTGCTTGGTTATTGTTCCAATGGAATCCTTGAACAGATTCTTGTACAACGAATGCGTAATTTTCGGAAAAGTCGAGCGTCACGATGAAATCGCCGGGTTTTAAGGAATCCTTGCAGTTCTTAAAATACTGGGACTGTTGTGTTGCCACAAAATCATGCACTAGCAATTTCGTTAGTTTTTCCATTAAAGATGAAATAAATTCTTCTTTACTTACAATAAGAGTTTTTAAGGTGCACCTAAATAAAAGATTATATGTCAAATTTGGTGAAAAAATTTGAATCGAAGTAGTTTTTACCTATCCGTAGAAATCCATTGCTTATAGGTTATAGTGTCAATGTTGAAATCGTTAGAAAAAGCTTCCACTACTTTCTCTTTCAGTAAACTTTTGCTTGGGCAGGAAGAATTTTGGCCATCACAGCACTCTTCATTTGGAACGGAGCATATAAGCTGTCACAGTAGCAACTTCAACGCATGTTTACCATCAATAGGAGCATTCCACGATTTCGTAACTTCTTTCAAATTACCACCTACAATTTTTGATTTGCAATTGATGAAACAATGAAATTTAAAGTTTTAAACCAAGCCTAATGTTGCAAAGCATTTTTGTTACCTTCAATCATAAGCTTAGTGTTTTGATGAATTGCGCACACACAAACGGTATGAGTTCTGGAATCTCCTGCTAAAATACATTGTACTAGGCGCAGCTCAGCGAATTTTCAAGATCCAACCTTGCAATAGGGATGTTGAAGTGTAAATAATTGGTACAATTCTCATAAATTGCAATAAACGAGCCTTTTTTGAACCATTGCTTTTTCGCCATCACTGGTTTTAATTGCGCACCAGTCCTTCATTCCTGGCAATTCTCTAGAATTTTCTTCGCTCAAATAAAGGTTCTTTATCAATGCAATAGCTTCCTGGGAAAATCTCTCTCTCGTTTGAATCTCAGGTGCAGACAAAAAAAAAAATACTGCAATTGCTTAATAACCTAAACTACTCTCATTTGCAAACGCTTACAATACAGTCTTAGAATCTATCAAAAGTAGGTGTTTTCTTATATAAAATTCTTCTACATTCTATTTTTTGGTTTTAAATTCAGGAGAGATACGTATTTCGCAATTCATTCGAAAAAAGAATAAAGTAAATAAGATAGTGTGAAGCATTACTGCCCATTATTAAAGTTTATAATAATGGTCGGTGACCGTGAGTTTGAACCCTTTGCGGTTGGAACAATAATGCTGTCGTTGGTTTGTTGCTGTGTCCGTGGCTGCTTGTGGGCTGTTGATTTTATCTTTTTGTGTTTCCTTTGAGTTTTATTCGGATGGAGAAGCGTGTGATGTTCGGAGAGGCAAATTTTGCAACGTTCTCGGCTCCGACAGTTTAATAAGACATGAGAATGTGCAAGGCAGTTCGTGCAATACCGATATTGGCGGACTATCTTCATACGCTCTTTCACTGAAAGACGGCGGAAGTGGAAGCATTTCCGCAATGGGTGGTTCCGATTACAGTATCTGCAATCATTGGTGCTATGTTGTCGTCTGGATGATAGTTGAATCTGGCTATGAACTTCGGTATTGTTTCGATTTGTTCTTAGACGTCTAGGTGGAGTCGACATAGTAAAACTGTAATGACAAAATAAAGTATAAGTAAAATTATTGTTGTTCTGGATTGGGAAGAAGTACTAGTTTAACGAATGGCCTAATGATCGTTCCGTTGAGTGTTCGCACTTTGGCCACTCTAGCTTTGGAATCAGAACCAAGTATAATGTCCTCAATTCGACCTAGCTGCCACTGATTAGGGGGAAAGCTATCCCTTCTTATGACAACTAGATCGCCAACTTCCAAATTGCGTTGTGGATATTTCCATTTGATTCGTTTGTGCAACTCTTTTAGGTATTCCTCCTTCCATCTCATGGAAAATTGATGGTGAAGTATCTTAAGCTTTTTCCATCGGTTGGAATAGTTCACCGAGTGTAGAGAATAATCGGTTTCTGCAGGTGTCAATAGGGGGGATCCTATAAGGAAATGCCCTGGAGTAAGAGCACATATCTCTGATGGATTTTGGCTCATTGCACTTAGGGGTCTGGAATTTAAGCAAGCCTCGATTCTTGCAAGCATTGTGCTAAACTCCTCGAAGGTAAATTTTTGGGAATGTATGAGCTTTTTTTTGATGGCATTTAAAGCTCTTCACTCCTGCCTCCCATAAACATCCCATGTGAGGAGCACCCGGAGGTATAAATTTCCACTGTATGGATTGAAATGCGTATTGGGACAAGAGCTTTTGTTTTACTTGTAAGAGCATTTCGGATTGACCTTTAGCGATGAGGTTGGCTGCACCTACGAAAGCGGTGCCATTGTCCGAATACATGGTCTTCGGAGTTCCTCGACGTGAGAAGAATCTCGCAAACGCGGCCATGAAAGCCTGAGTAGATATCTCTGACGTGACCTCCAAGTGTATGGCTTTGGTAGCAAAGCACACTAGTACTAGGACGTATCCTTTTGTCATTTTGCATCCTCGACCCGCATATGATTTGAGGTCAAAAGGACCTGCAAAATCGACACCAGTGTTTGTAAATGGTCGAGATAATTCTGTCCTTTCGGGTGGTAAGGCGGCCATTATTTGTTGGTTTTGACGGTGTTTGTGGATAGTACATTGTTTACAGTTAAAAATAGTTGTTTTTATTAAATTTTTCGAATTTGTCACCCAGAATTCGCTACGCATAAGTCTCAACATAAGGGAGTTTTCTCCATGTATGGAGTATTTATGAACCGATTCAAGGTATAGGCGCGTACATTTGCCTGAATATGGAAGTATCTTCGGAAATCGTTCCTGAAAGGTCAACATTGGAGATTTAGAGAGCCTTCCATTTATACGTAGAAACCCGTTAGGGTCAATATAAGGATTAAATGTAAGCAAATTGCTCTTGCGTGGTAATTCGAGGCCTTGAGAAAGTAAAGAATATTCGGGAAAGTGTCTTTTTTGGCACTGTATAATAAGGCGGGACTTTACAAAGTTTATCTCCGCTTGGCTTAATTCGACACAAATATGTCTCACTGTTTTTCGGTGTTCAGGGTGGGCTAAATAAAAGAAGCGAAAGATATAAGCTATGACTCTCAGAGCCCTGGAGAGATCAGAAAATTGTGTAAGAATATCAGGTTCTAATATGTGATTCAAGTGAGATCTGATTGGTCGAATATCTTCGTTAGTTTCCGGAATAAGTGGACTTGATGGCCATTTTTAGCATGGGAGCTTCAACCACGGTGGTCCCTTCCACCACAGATCGTTCTCAATAAGTTCCTTTGCCGTGATTCCACGCGATGCTAAATCAGCAGGATTGTCTTCCGAGATAACATGTAACCATACGCTGCTGCCCACATTATCCACGATGGAGGCAACTCGATTTGCAACAAATGTGTTCCAATGACAAGGGGGCTTTTGCAACCATGCCAGAACTATGGTCGAGTAGGTCGACAAGAATAATTTATTGTTGTCCAGATTTAGCTGAACTTGTAGTGAACTTATCATTTGTGCCATTAAGTATGCGCCACAAAGTTCTTTTCGGGGGAGTGTCACAAACTTGACGGGGGCTACCTTTGATTTGGCAGCTAACAGGTGTGTTTTGACGTCACCATTGGGGGTTTCCACTCTTATATAGAGAGTTGCTTCATATGCCTTCTCCGAGGCATCGCAGAATCCGTGCAATTCAGTATAAAAGGCTGGATTGTAGTCAACATATCGAGGTATTCTAATATGTGCTATATACGGGTTGTCATCGAGGAACTGTTGCCATTGTCACAGCGTTTTAGGTTCTACAGCTTCATCCCAATCGGTCTTATCCTTCCAAATTTGCTCCATTATCATCTTTGCGACGATAATTTTAGGGGCCAACCAGCCAGCGGGGTCGAAAAGCTTTGCTATTTCGGATAAAATGACTCGTTTGGAAGCTTGGGACTGATTATGGGTTATTTTGGGGCTGAAATAGAAACAATCTCTGCCTGCGTTCCATCTCAAACCTAAAGTTTTGGTGGTACTCTGGTCAGATAGTTTCAGAAAATCTGCATCTAGTAGATGTTCCGGGGGTAAATCTTGTAAAATTTTTACCTGGTTTGCTGTTCATTTTCTGAGAGAATGAGGAATTGACAAGAATTTGTCGATACATCTTCTCAATATCGGCATTGAAGACATATCGAAATAAGCGCCATCGCAGAAGTAAGATTGTTAAATCAGTCTGAAGAACTGGCCCTGGATACAGAATATCATTAAGACTTGTACGATTGGAGGAGGAATTTGACGCATTGAAGACAACTCGGAGTTTTGTGGTGATACTCTCGGGTTTCAATACAGCGTGATGGGGTAAATAGTAGCATGTGCTATTATTGGCTGATATTTCGAGGTTAACTTGGGTCATATGCCCAAGGAACAGGTATTCTGTGATAACCTTGTCATATTTTTAATCTTATGAGGATACTCTCTCTCTTGAAGGGAAGGGAAACAACAAACCGGCCTTGTTCGTTTCGAACTGTTGTAGCTTGATACAGATTCTCACAATATATGTCTTCTTCAGACATATGAATCTTCTTAGGGAATTCTTCTAATTCCCAGAATCGCTTTAGTTGTTCACTGAGGACAATTTCGATATAAAATGATGAAATATTGCGAGGCGAATCGGCTGTAGCTTTTCCTGTGACAATCCAACCAAAGACTGTTTGTTGGGAAGCTAAAGATTTATCCCTAGTCCATCGGACGCCATCGCGAAGTATTCGGGGATAAAAATCTCCGCCGAGAAGAATCTCGACAGGAGAATCGTAATGCGAATCGAAATCTGCCATTTGGAGGTCTATAAAGTTCGACTTGATAAGGGGACGATGAGAGTGATATGCAAGTTGTCCAGTGAGCTGCCTCACAACAAACATATCTACTTCGGTGCTGAAAGTCTTAGGTTAGAAGTAGCCGTTAAGGAACCATTGAGACCAATAACTCCAGTTTGAGAGAATCTAGAAGGCAGAGACAATTTCCTTTGCAAAGGTTTTGAAATAAAAGAGGCATCCGAGGCTTCCGATGCTGGGTCAATGGGGGCGCGAACGGTGTGATGTAAATCTCCGACACAAACGTCTAATAAAGCTGTGCCAAGGATAATCGATTGAAATGGAGCGGACTGTAGTTGTGTTGAATAGGATTGATGAAGTTGTGGCGCATCAGCAGAGGTAGAAGACCTGTGGTCAGAACTAGTGAAATAGACATTGCTATTACCTCTTAAATCGTTGTGGTCAGAGACGCTTGGTTGTCCTGATGTTTCATTGACTTGCGAAGAAGTATCCGTACAATGAAGTAAAGAATGATGTCTTTTACCACACATGGAGCATACATATTTACTTTGGCATTTGCTAACATCGAGAGAGGTTGCCAAGCAATTTGTACATCTTTTCTGGGCTTTTATTGTAGTATAGCGTTCGTTGACTGACATTCTAAGGAATTTAGGACATAAACGTAGAGGATGTGGACCAGCGCAAATGGCACAAGGCTTTGCATTTGTCGCAACTTTAGTGTGGTAAATGTTTAACGTTTTCGATTCCCGACATTGGGGTGTTTTGGAGGTTATTTTAGCATTCATATTTGAATTTGCCCGAATGTTAGCAACAGATTCTAAGGTATAGAACCGGGAGGTTAAGAAGGAATCCAATTCATTCCACGTTGGTAGCTCCGAATTATTTTGAAGCGATTGCTCCCATAGGTTTAGCGTTAGGCTTGGAAGGCAAGTCGAGCAGATGTAGACGAATATGATGTCCCAATTATCTGTATTGATATTAAGTAACTTAAGATTAGCAATGCAATCGTTTATTGTACGCTGCAAACTCTTAAGGCACGGTCCAGATTCCTTGGGCACAGGGGTTAAGTTAAAGAGAGCCTTAAGTTGAGCATTTACTAGGACACCTTTGTTATCGAAACGTTCAACCAGGTTCTTCCAAGCCATATCAAAACCGTCGTTTGTAAGAGGACATGTCGTCAATATTGCTCGCGCTTCACCTTGAGTCTTTTTAAGTAAATGACAAAGTTTCTCAACACCTGTTAAACGTGGGTTGTTCTTGTACAAGGCAGAGAACATGTATCTAAATGAAGGCCAAGAGGCGTAGTCACCGACAAATATGTCAGTATCACAGGGTGGCAGAGAGATACTGGGATTCGACAAGGAGCGAATGTCTTCGTTTGCACTCGTATTTTGAGAACTAAATTTATCAACTAATTCATTAACTTTGGATAAACAAGTGAGATGAGCATTGTAGGCAACATAAAATTTTCGTTTTATGCTCTCTAAATCCACTTCTTCTTCGGATGACTTTATCGTAGAAAGAAAAACGTCGTAGCGATTCCTAAAGTAATCCTAAAGGTGAACGATTTCATCCTTTTGAATTTCCAGAGTGTGGATCGTATGCTGTTCTTCAGGAATTGAAGTAAAATATGCCTGAAATTCTACGACACGATCAGAAGATCTTATAAAAGTTTGCAAATTAGACATGGTGGAAGATGCAAAAACCAGTTGAAAATGAAGCCGCGAATTAAAAAAATTATATTATTATCACAGGAAGGATACACAACTCCTGATTGCCAATTCAAGTTTAGTTTATAAGTATAGAAGTCAATTGATTTGAGACAAACTAGATTTGGGTAGAAAGTTACGTAATTGGGGTAGACTGTATGTATACGGATGCTGAATGTTCTATTTTATTATTATTTTTCTTCTTTTAGTTTTCATGCAATATTTCTATGTTCATGTATTTTCACATGTAACTAAAATTAAAAACAAAACTTTCAGAAAAGTTTGGATAATTTAACCATTTATCTACAAATTGAGTGATTTATTAATGCGTCCAAAACAGATGTGGTTTCACTTAAAATTCAACAGCGAGGACAGCGGTACACTTTAATTTAAATTTACTTTGTGCTCATATAATATTTATGATGGAAATGGTGTAGCGTAAAACATACCACGGATTACTATGTCCGATAGAATTTCTTAAGTTTTTTCTCTTAATACAATAATGTTAAACCATCAGTAGAAAGGTATTCGAAAAGAGAAACACACAAATTATTAGAGCACTTAAAAGAGAAGAACAATAATCTTAGATACAAAGCCACATTTCAAAGAGAATAAACAAGATTATTAACGTTGCGACCCGATGGTAATATCACTCAATTATCACTCAATAATTATCGCTTTTATTTCTCTTATGGTTTGTTACTAGTGTAGTAGTTATCACGAGGAGCAATCTAACGAAGTAAGAGATATGTATTATTTTTCATTACAGATTCATCTCAATGTTCAATGTGGTGAAGATATTATATATATTTATGCACGATATAATATTAGAAGAGTTTGTAAAGAATATGGACACTCTCTTATTCCAATGATCACCACACAGACGTTAACAGGAATGCAATATTTTACAGCAATGTGTTAATATCTGAACAGGTCTGGCGTTGCATGTCAATGTTGCTTATTTGAGAGCTGATACTATGTTAAAAATAATGATATATTATGTGTTAAGAATTGCTAATGTTATTTTTAAATGTGGATTCTGTTGCTTATTAATGAGGGATATTTTTCTGTAGGTTGATGGCAAATGAATATTACCGTTTCTTTTCACCGTTTTGTGGGAAGCAACAGAAACACTCAGAACTTGTTTTGTAAGTAACAATCGACAATTTCACACACAATCGCTTAGAATTTGGTGTCGCAAATTAATTTTCGGGATCCGCCGCAAATATTGGGCACCAAAGTTGCTGTAAGTACTTGATCCTTTGAGTCAAATATTCGTCATCCGGTTCGAAGGACCAAAAAACAAGGATGTTTATGCCGGCAAGGGTGATTCGTTATGACGAATATTTCTCTCAAAAAAAAATACAGAATAAAAAAGATTAAGAAATCGGGTGTTTTATAATATTGCAAATTCTGCAGTTTATTTCACTTTAATTGTAAAAATCTGGATAGCTTTACGATAACTTAACTTGGCACTTCAGAGGAGAAAATAGCAGTGATCAGAGAGTCAACACTGAAGATCAGCGAGACTTATGTTGAAGCACTGCTAGAATGGGTTTGAGTGTTTTTCATCGTACTATGTCTATTAACACTGTAGGGGAAAATGATAGGATTAAAGCTAATTTAAATTCGGAGTAGGGTTTTCACATAAACAGTAATATTGTTAAAATACGGTACTTATCGTCCCTACAATGGAATATAATGAAACCTCAACAATGATTTACTATAAACTTTTCAAAATTGTCATTTTATAATATTACCTTAAACTTTTTTTCGAGCGTGGCAATAAGTTCGTCATAAGCCTGAACTTTAAAGTAACTTCCTCTTGATGCTTTGCTGTGCTGTTTCTACTTTTCCGTATTATACCGTGACTTGTAAAGTCTATTAAACATACATATCCAATAATATAGAAGAATAAAATGCAAAATTTATTTACCTTTTGTCATCAATTTCGGGTTCGTCAAGTGAAACAAGATCAAATTTTTTGATCAAATTTGAATGCAGCCAATAGACGATACATGAATTGTGCTATCCTAACGGTTATACAGAACAATCTATGATGTATGTATATCCCCGATGTTCAATAATATTGACATTAAGAAGTTAGCATTCTATTGTCATATTGGTTTACACATTATACACTAATTTCACACGAATTTCATAAAAAATTACTTCGTATAAAGCTGGTAATAGATGGAAACAACCATATTCAGTAATTTGAGTCAGAAATATTAAATATTAATATTAATAATTTAGAATTTTTAGAAATTTTTTCATATAGATATTACCTATAACTTTCTCATTATTTGCTCTATAGACATGCGGAAAACGGGAAAATGTTCATAAAAGACGTAGCTTTCACATATATTTTTTTTTGGATTTTTCGAAGGATGGGTCTTTTTTGCTACACAGAGTTTTTTGAGAAAAAACGTAATTTTTTAAAGAATTTTCAAAATCTATTTTTGCTTTTCACTTTTTTTCTAATACCAATTCTGTTCTGAATATGGCGGAGAAATTTCAAAATTTTAAGTTAAGTCGTTTTCGAGTTATTATCAAAAGAAAAATATGTGAAAAACATGGTTTTTGGTCAATAAACGCCACAAAAAAATTCTAAAAAACTTAAAATTTTGTGGAAAATTTTCTCTTATGATACTCTCCCTTTCCACCAAATTTCCTCGAAATCAGAGACATGTCACTACCAAAAGTGACTTTTTTTAGCTGGATTCCCCATATACATCCATCAATTATCTTCAAAACTGTAATAGAGTTTATCGTGGTACGTCTACTACTAAGAGTCGCCAATCTGATCAATGCTAGTCTACTGCTATACGAAGGAATATTATGGTTCGGGTTCTATTGAAGGTTTCTCAGACAAAAAATGAGAAACTGTTTCTGGACCGATTCAATCATATTAACATACAAATTATACTGGGGGTCCCAAACAACAGATCCATATTCGAGAATAGGGCGGACTAGTGAAGTAAAAAGATTTTTCGTAACGTAGGGATCTGAAAATTCCTTTGCCCAACGTTTAATAAAGTTCAGGACGCCATAAGCCTTGTTTACCATCGTAATTATGTGAGAGTTGAAATTCAATTTTCTGTCCAAGAGAACACCAAGATCAACAAATGAATCCACCGATTCAAGAACATTGCCACCTAAAATGTATTTTGCCGAAAAGAATGATGACCTAAAGAACAGCATATGCTTACATTTCGCAAAATTAAGCTCCGTCAAATTGGTTTCACACCACGTCTGGAATGTAGACAAACCCCTCTGAAGTAAAGTATAGTGACAGGATCCTTGTAGGAAAAATAGATCTTCACGTCATCAGCGTACATTAGCAATTCAGAGTGCATTATGGAGGCGGGTAAGTCGTTAATGAATAACAAGAATAGAACCGGGCCAAGATGACTGCCTTGAGGCACCCCAGATGACACAAAAATAGATCTTGAGAATAATCGGCGAAATGATACCATCTGTTCTCGGTTCATTAAGTAAGAACTAATCCAATTCAGCATGTTACAATTAAAACCCATTGCTCCGAGTTTATATAATAACAAATTGTGGTTAACTTTATCAAAGGCCTTACTAAAATCGGTAAAAATCACGTCAGTGTGATCTCCATTAGTAAAGCCGTCAATAATGGAAGAGGAAAACTGAAGCAAATTAGTCACGGTGGAACGACCCATCCGAAAGCCGTGTTGACATGGATCTAAAATAGAGGAAACATGATGAGAAATTACTTTTGTGACCAACTTCTCAAAAAGTTTAGGAATGGCACTCAATTTTGCAATTCCCCTATAATTTGCAACATTTACTAAACTACCAGAATTGTGGAGAGGGATTATATAAGAGCTCTTCCACTGTGCACGAAAATGACCGAACTTCAACGAAGCGTTAAATAAGAGAGTCAACGGTAAGCTGAGAGAATTCGAGCAGTATTTCAACATAACGAGATACCATCAGGACCAGCTTTATTCGAGGCTTTCAATCTGATCAAGTTATCTAGCAACCACGAAGAATTTACGACAGGTGCATCAAACGGAATGGTAGAGCGGACAGTGTACGGGTATGATTTGGAAACATCATAGCCTCGGGTGGAATAAGTAGGTGCGAAAAAATCGGCGAAAAAATTAGCAATAGACTCCTCATCTGAATAATCAATACCGTTCATTTTGATCCTACAAGGTGTGGAAGACGAATTACTCTTCAAGTTAACAAATCTAAAGAATGATTTGGGATTCCGTTTAAAATTAGCCTTCAACTTATCCAAATATAATTTGTAACTCCCACGAGATTTAAAGTTGTTTCTACTCCTAGCAACAATATACCTACTAGCAGTCCTGTCTACTAGCAGTCCAGATTTTTTATACTTTTCCGAACATCTATTCCTTGCATTCCTAAGACTGTTCAGAGCCCTTGAGGACCATGGGGGGCCAGTATTACTCATTATAGGCCTCTTGGGTACAGACTTAGAAATATAGCCATTAATAATATTATGGTAATCATCCAGGGCGATTTCAAATTCAAAAGCATTATCACACTGACATATACTATACCAGTCGGTATCAAAGATAACATTATTCAAAAGAATAAATTTCGCACGCGAAAAGCATAGGCCAACATAGGACGAAGAGCGATTGCAACCAACCTGCACGGTATCATATGTATAATTAATTCCCAGCATTGGATGGTAACTATCCACAGGAGAAATTAACGGATCAATTCGGGAAATATCAAAGATATTAGAATCATCCACTAAAACTAGATCAAGGACTCGATTCATAGAATTGGAAATGTCGTTCAATTGAACCAAGCCAAGTTCGGAAATATGCGTAACAAAATCGGATGACCAATCACATGGTGTCAATGGAGTCAGAGAATTGGTATCGGGTAAAGACACCCATGTCACAGACGCCAAGTTAAAGTCAGCTAATACTAAACTACGGTCCTTTCTACTGGCTAACGCAATAACTTTTGCTATAGCGTCAATATGCTCTTGATATACCTCAAAGCACGAAGATGACGGTATATATGAACACGTGACAAACAGTTTCAAATTGGCTAAATTAATGGACACTACAATAAATTCAAGTTCGCCAATATCATCAATTGTAACTACCTCAGAAGATAAAGAATTTTCAATTGAGATTAAAACACCACCACCAATTTTACCAACACTGTCTTTTCTATAAACTACGTACTTATTGCAGAACAACTCGGAATTAAAAACATTAGGTTTAAGCCATGTCTCAGAAAATGCAATGACATCAAACTCAATACCAAAGCTATCAACAAATATTCTAGACAATTTAGTATTCAAACCGCGAACATTCTGACACGCCATACTCAGACTCCCAATTAGCTTTTAGCTAGCAAAATAATCACGCCTACCATTATTCCAATAATCAAATTACCTTACGAACCTTATGTGGGGCCAAAATTCCGAATCCACCAGTTTGACAAATAGGTCATCCGGTGCAATAATTGTGAAAGACGACCTACGTTCTGAAAATTATGATTTCAGCTTGAAGCACTGTATGGAATCGATAGAATTATTCCCGACTAATGTAAACGATATGTCAAGTCGTCGTACCGGGGGAAAGTCTAGACACAAAAACTGTCTTCCTTGCCGGTACGAGAGTCAACGTTCTTGGTGCCGGTCCTGGCACCGGGGCGGGATTACCACCCGGAGGAGATGACTTATCGCTGTCCGTGGAAGCTATAGCAATTACAGAAACGACTTCAGCAAAAGTAGAAGGTGCAGAAAATTTCATTGGACTTGAAGCTCGAACTGGAGAATTAACGTCCATTAAATTCGGCGAGGAAGGAATTACCAACAATGGAGGGGCTTTCTTTGCCGTCTTCTTCCTTTTCGGCGAGGAAGCTTTTGGTGAACCTGCTCTCTTTTCCAATCCCGGATATTTATTAAACATCTCAATAAACTTGGAAATTCGACCAGATAAAGCCGAAAGCTCCTTTTCCATATCAGAAAACTCGGACTTCATGCTCCTGAAAAATTTGTAGAACTCCACTTCTAATTTTCTACAATCCAGGCAATACCAACGAAGACCCTTGTCATCACTAAGATTGTCTGCCACCCTTGCATAAAGCCCAACACCTTTGACATTTACCAATCCATCACACAACCAGCATGAAATCAGAGTATCGGTATCCGATCTAACCTTACAGTCTTTGTTCATGCAAGTCATCATGAACAACACCATGTACGATATGAGAGCATTTCTAGCCCTAGGAGAAAGCAGAAGGCTGACTACATTTTACGTTGTATATCATTCCCGGGGTAAATAAAGCAGTGACCTTCGCTAAGGCCTATGATGCCCATATGGTAGCATTCCATAACTCGTCGTTTCTATAATTATTGTAATTTAAGACGAGTGATTCAATAGACCACTGCATCCGATCCTAGTGCTGGGCTGCCAACAACCTATAGGCAGGGAGGTATTTTTTATCGACTTACCATTGTGGATTCGTAGTGTCTAGTAAAGAGCAGGGGCACTTTGAGCAGGATAAAGATAACCAACTATAATGACTAGAAGTAGCTTGAATTTGCTAAAGACAACGCCATCAGAGTATGGTGAGTTTGTATAAAAATGTGATGTCTTTGGCATTTGGGGTTAGTTAGTCTGTGATTAAACACAATACTTAACGGTTGCATATAAATACACACACACAGAGAAGAGATTCGTTGTCAAAACTATATTTACAGACAACTAAAATTTGGCGGGTCCTTGGACTAACACAGTATTCAGTTGTGATTACTAATAATTGTGTTCAGTATCACCAAATGTTCTGCATATCAATTGATTTGTGATTCAGTTTTGGTTGCAAAAACTGACATATATAGTTGAAGCGACAGCAAAAAGGAATAAATGTGATCTGTCAATAAAGTTTCAGTTCTTGCAATCAAATTCTCCTGTAGTGGTGAATATTCTATTTGTAGGATAAAAAAAATGTAAAAACTGATTCGGTTGTACCAAATATTATATTGGTATGCTCAATCAACTACTTGAATTTGATGGCTGTCACAACCATTTGGTGATGCTTTAACCCATTAGGAATTTTATAGAAAAAAAAGTACAAAGAACAATTTTCTAATAAAATTGTGTATTTTGTACATAAATATAAACAAAATTATTAGTTTTTATAACAAGGGTTCGTATTTCGTGCCCATTTTTATATTAGAAATATGAAAAAATTTCTATATCTCGAAAACGGAACTTCCAATCGAAAAATACCACATTTTTACGGGTTTCTCACACTGTTCCAATTCCCTTGAAATAATTTTTTATTTTCAAAAATCGAAAAAATAAGGAAATAAAAAAAAATTTAAAATTGCATTATCTATGCAGTGCGTCCAATCGGAAAAATAATACATTTCTTACGTTCGTAGGAGGCTGTAACCAATGGCTTTGCATTCTGTCGGACATTGTGCGTACAATCGGAAAAATAATACATTTCTTACGTCCGTAGGAGGCTGTCACCAATGGCTTTTTTAATTCTACGGAATCAGTTTTTTTACCAAATCGCTAAAACTAAATTTTTTTGCACAAAAAATCGCTAAACCGCCATTATTTCGCGTTCAATCGAAATTTAACTAATTTTTTGGGCTTATAAATAAATAAATGGTTTCCCATTACATCCCATGAAGGGACCGGGGCTTTCTAAGGGTTTTTCATAAAGTGGTCCAATTCGTATGGACTTTTTTGGAACGAAGATCCTAATCGCTCGATGCCAGATGGGGGGGGGGGGGGCTAAATGAAAAAATTTTAAGCAACTTTTTTTGAACCGTATTATTCTATAACCCAGTATACAACCCAGTATTATTCTGCATACTTTTAGGATTTGGGAACTAGTACTAGATTTGTACAGTCCGAGACGTAAATGAGGGTTGTGTTCTTTCATGTTGGCTTTGTGATAGTCATGCCATTGTGAAGTGTCCTGGCTTCAATGGAAGACATTATGACATAATTACGGCTAAGGAAAGCGGGCTTCGCTGAACATGTTGGAAGTGTGAAATTTTTTAGGTTATTGCCATTTGCGTTATTAACAGTATTACCCCATTCTGTGTGGTTGCAGTTCAAGTCTCCCCCTAGTATATAGTAGTTATTTAAATTTTGAAGATTCATAAAATCGAATAGTTTTTGCAAGTCTGCTCGTATTGAATTTATATTGCTGGCCGGATAGTAGGCACATATAATAACTAAAAAGTTGTTGCCCATGTCTCTAAAGCATCTAGCAAATACCTACTTTTATTATGGTGACTGTAGTATTGTATGTTATTCTTCATTACTATAGCAGTTCCCCCATCCCTTGTTGCATCAATTCGATATTTGCTTATGATTTTATAATTTCTAAATATTACATTGTGTCAATGGTTTAATTTTGTAATATACTATACTATATACCTACTCTTAAAAATTTACATATTCTTTAAAAATGGACCAATTCTAAAAGAATTACCATTGCTTAAAAAAACCTTTTCTTCCAAAAATATCTTGCTATAAAAATAAATTTTCTTACAAATTTCCTTTTCTTAAAAGTACCTTTTCTTAAAAATAAAATATTACCTTTCTGAAAATAAGTAAATTTTGTTAAAAAAATAACCTTTTCCTAAAGTGAGTACAACTTCTTTAAATAGTACCTGTTCTTACAAAATTACTTCTTTGTAAGAAAAGGTTATACTCTTATGGCTTTTTCTAACAGAAAGTACTTCTTCTTACAAATAGTATATTTTCTTGAAAAAAAACATTATTTTTTAGTAAAAGAGGTACTCCTCTTTAAAAAATTACCTATATAATACATATTCCGGAAAATATAATACATATTCTTACAAAAAGGACCTACAAATGTATATTTTTATATTTCCGTTTGAGTTTATATTATTCGATCTTTTGAGTTGTTATGTTTTCAATAATTGTTCGGTTCAAGATCAATAACTATTAAAAAGTACCTTTTCTATGAAAAAGTACATTCTGAGAGAAATAATATAAAGAAATGTGTGAAATTGATCATTATGGTGGATGGTTGGGAATATAGCTATTTCAATGCCCACCAAGGCATATCATCAGCTCCCTTCTCCACAAGTATTTAGGTATATCATCACACATTGTAGCGATAAACAAATCTCAAATCTCTCTGCTTTGGTGGACAATGGAAATAGCTATATTCCCAACCATCCACCATAATGATAAATTTCACACATTTATTTTCAACATTTCTATTAAAATTTACTTTTTCATAGAAAAAGTACTTTTTAATAGTTATTGATCTTGAGCGGAACCATTATGGAAAACTTAAGAACTGAAAGATTGAATAATATAAACTCAAACGGAAATAAATTTGAAGACGGTATACTCTAAACGCCAATCTCATGGCAATCGCTGTTTCTTTTTTGAAACAACAACATCTATGCAATGGCTTTCGATGAAAGCATGCATAGGAAAGAAATTTTGGGAATATTGATGGTTATGCCAAAATATTGTTGTGGAGTTTAGACAATTCTCGCTTACTTGAGATTTGTTTACCCCTATAATGCGTGATGATATATGTACCTTATACCTTTTTTTTATTTTACCATAAGTACCTTTTCTTAAAGATACACTTAAATTATCGTACTTTTCAACGGGTGCTTTATACGTGCTGGAACTAACTAGTACATAATATATAGCGAAAGAAACTTCGTTCCAACCGGGTGTCCCTTGACACCTCATGTGATTTTTTTCTAAAAATCGCCAAAACAAGTAAATCGCTAAAATCGCTATTTTTAAATAAGTGATGTCGTATTAGGGACATCAATTGGTAAAAGTCTCTTATAGAGGTAAAAAATTTATTATTTTTGCGATTGGACGCACCGGTTCCGAGTTATAGCCATTTTTTATTTCAGTGATTTTCATATTTTATAGTAGAAGCCACATCCTTAGAATCCTTAGAAATTCGTAAAAAATAGTTTTGTTTTCGATTGGACGCTCCGTTTCCGAGATATTGGCATAGGGGCGTTTTAGCGATTTTTGATTCCAGAAATTTTTGTTTTAGCGATTTTTGAAGTATAAAAGTGATGTCGTGCTGAAGACATCCATAGACGAAAGTCTCCATAGGAGGTAAAAAATTAATTTTTTTTATTTTAGCGATTTTCTTATTTTGGGGGTTTTTGAAAAAAAATTATTTCATGCGAATTGGAACACTTTGTGAGAAACCCTTTGAAACCCGTAAAAATTTGTTATTTTTGCAACTGGGCGCTTCGATTTCGCGATATATACATTTTGTCTAAAGTTTTCATATTTTAGATCAAAAATGGGGATGGGTCACCCTGGGTATTATATGTATGTTTAAGTTAATTTGTGTCATCCACAATAATAGCTCCTCCAGACAAGTGCCCACAATTGTTTGCATGTGTCTGTGAAGGCGTCAATAGTGGTGTCAGATTCAACGATTGTGTTTAAATTAAAAGTCTCACTTCACCTCAATTTATGATAACATATTTTCTTCGCTGGCTGTTACTTATACAGTTTATTGTTTTTTCACAACTTTGTTTATCACTTACTGTTTAAAATAATAGTTTCTCTTTAAAGTCCTCGTGTAACATTCAAATATATGTAGATTCTCTTTAACAACAAAGCCTCTTGTGAAAAATCGAACACCTAACTTTGAAACAAGTGTTTTTGAGAGAGAAAACAGTGACTAATATTTGATCACGAATTCTACTATTGTACTTTCTATTAGTTGTATAGTCCATTTCAGATGAATGACTATTTTTAATCTTTCAATATCATCGGCAAATAATTCTGTGTGCGCCAATATCGATATCAACGTTAAGTAATAGTAAATGTTTTGACATATAGACCTATTGTAACGTGTTAACTTTAAAATTGTAACATAAAATAAAAGGAACTAAAACTCTTGACCCTATCGACATTTTAAACGAACCTTGGATTATTAACGGGAATAAAACAGCGCTAACGTTGCATTTCAGAATCTTCGACGTGAGGTCGGTGTGACAAAGAGATGTTCGTCCTACATAAGGTGGAGTTACAAGAAGGGTTGATTTCAATTGTTCATGTCGTTTTGGTGGAGAACTGTGAAAATTAAATATATTTTCAACTTTTTTCTTATGCATACATTTATGTTCCATGTCAGATAACTATTTTAGTAGACAAACACAAAATGCTGTTGTTGTTTTCTTGTTGGATGTTTTGTACTAGATGCATTAGTATTATTAAAGTAATGGCTTTAAACATTCAGCGTTTATATCATACCAAGCCAATTGTCATCAATCTGCTGAGAGAGATGTTCCCTCTAGGAATATGTTTACTCAATGGTATTATTAAATTGTTCATTGAAACACATATTTGGTCATAACTCAGTGAATACTTAAGTTATTAAAACTTTTTCAGGCTCCATTGAAAGGTAATATATTACCGAACAACAAACTACGGTAACTGGTCCAGATATCATATATGTACATCAATAAGGTTCATAATTCGGATGTTTTATTCAGATCAGAAGTAAAATAATTTTGTGTACGTACGTTTGACGTGTTTCTACCCATAAATGTTGTTGCAAAAAACGGTACCACTTTTTATGTTTGTAATTATTCGGATCTAGATGATGGCTGGCCCGTCAACGCCACAACTTCCGTATATCTTTACCGATCACATTGTCTATTATTTGCGAAAACTTAGTTTAGGGTTGAAAGGAAGCGTAATGGCCACAATGCTTCTGACAACTCGCGCACAAATCTACGAGTTTAGAACGAAATCTTTTTCTAAAACTTGTTTCCAATTTACATATGGGATTAACTTCAACTCAGGTGATGGTAAATATTCAGCAAATATATATTTAACTAGAGAAAATTCTCAAATTTGCAACGCCCTTTCTTGTACCTACCACACAAACACTGGTCTGCGGCCAGCTTGCTGACCCAATAACTCCCGAAAAGCACTGCCGATCTGATTTAAAATTCGTATTAGCCTATATTTCCTCAAAACCTAGTTTCATAGTGCAAATGGGAAATTTTTCTACGCAAGTCTTGGTACTTCTCATACCAAAGTTGTGCGAATAGTTGGTAAGTCGAAGGAATAACTCTCATACAACACAACCAATCATAATGAAATTTAGAATACGACAATATTTCGTCAAGCGGTAAAAATAGGCGGTGATACTATGACAATTTTGAAATCTTCCATACAAAAGTTATCCGGCTTGTCAGATTTAGATGGGCTTAACTGAGGTCTTGTACTATGGAGTTCCTCTATTGTAGCCGCGCAATGGTTACCTCGGACTTCAGGTATAAGTTAGCTGTTGGCAAACTTTAAATATTATTTATAATGCAATTGATTTATTTTATATAGTTGTAACGCTGCAAAAAACATTAACAAAATATTTCTCAAACACAAGTAGGATAACTGTTATGGTTCTCTAGGGTAAAGTTTTTCCCCGATTTTTGCTATTAATTTCAGAATATCTCGGCTAAATGTAAATCATCTTTAATTTTGGATGGAGTAGTACTTTAAAAACGTCATGCTTTGAAACACATATCAAAGACAATTTATAAAGTTTTAGTGAAACTGCAGACAGTTTATATCAAACACATAAAGGGTGTCTCATTAAGATTGCACATTTTAATTTTTTTTGTCCAAGTGTCAACTCTGAAATTTGGCAGCTGTCACATATGTTTATTCCGATTATTAAAAAGAGAACGCTTTACGAGTAAACTCCGTGAATACACAAAGTTGTCGAATTTGGATTTCAGAAAATCATCATTCAATCCATGAGAACGATGTGCACCCACAACGAACTACTGTCTGGTATGGATTTTAGTCAGCCTGCGTGATGGGTCCTTACATTCTTGAAGATTGACCGAAATTGCAGTGACTGCGAACAGCACTCGTTACAGGAACTTGATAATGGAGTTCTTATAGCCTCAACTGATGTCAATTGGCTACCAAGATCATGCGATCTAACGCCGTGCGATTTCTTTCTTTGGCGATTTGTGACATCTCGGGTTTATGCGAATAAACCAGAAACAATTCCTGGGCTTAAATCCGAGATCCAATGCGCCATCAGTGAGATACAGTAATATCTCTTAAAATATGATACGCATTTATATGTCTTTTTAAGGTAAATAATCGAGAATTAATTTTTTATTAATAATACTCGTCCTAAATATATGAATAATGCCACAAAATACAATAAAAATTAAGCCCAAATATTAATAAAAATTGTCCACGAAAAAAAATTAAAAATTGGTCAAAAAATTACCAAATGGTACATTTCCTGTGTAGGAAAAAATTAGACCTAAGAAAAAACGCACATTTCCGCAGAAATAGATTCCTTACAAGGATGCTCCTCATAAACTCAATAAATGTATATTCAATAATTTCATTTTTTTGGGTCGTCAGATAATGTGGAATTCTCAAATTGTTCTTCAGCTGGTACTTTCAAATCCATATCAGCACTGATTTGCTCTTTGAAAATATCGTCGTACGGATCTAAGTCCGTACAAGTGTAATCTTTGTGGAAAGCCATTCTATTTAGCAACGGGTTTGGTGTTAAAACTTGAAACTATTTAATTAAGCGTCGTAAGTGAAAATATTAAAAAAGTGAAAATAGAAAAAAAGAAGCGCCACTGGCGAAAACTTCTATAGAAACAATCGCTCGATTTTTTTAAAATAATTTTCAACTTCCCAGCAAAAATAAAATGAAGTAGTTCTAGAGAAGTTATTATTTTTGTACATCTTCTGCAACATTATGCGCATTTTTAATGCAATTTTGATTCTGATCAAAAACAACTCCGAAAAATCTACATTTGCATCACATCCATAATGATGCAAATTTATGAAAGAGCTAAAGGGATAGTGGACAAGTGCAAAGATGCCTAAATATATTACTTGTTTTTAATTTGTATTTATGTACTTTCTTTCAAATCGCTTTTCATTTTCTTTCTTTTTCACCTGTTGACAAGTACTAATAAAAGGTCAATTAATAAAATAATCTATATATGTATATAAAATTGTTGCGTTACTGAATGACTGACTGACTGACTGAGGGATTCATCAGCGCCCTGGCCAAACGGCTAAAGGTAGGATAATGAAATTTGGACTGTATATTCCTTTGGGGGTGAATATGCGAGATAAGAAGGGATTTTTCGAAATTCGTACTTTAAGGGGGAAAAATAGGGCAAAAAGGGAAAAAATGGTACTGCACTAAAATCAAAACGGCTAAAGACAGAATCACGAAACTTGGTATGTACATTCCTCTTAGCGAATAAAAATGAGGGGGGAAAGTGAATTTTCAAATATTGTACTTTTAGGGAGAAAAAAGGGCAAAAAAGGGAAAAAATACTACTACACTAAAATCCAGACGGTTTGAGACAGAATTACGAAACTTGGGTTGTACATTCCTCTTAACGCATCAAAATGGGGAGGAGAAGTAACATTGCCAAATTTTTACTTTTAGGGAGAAAAATAGGGCAAAAGGGGGAACAAATTGGTACCATCGTCTTGACCAAACGGCTGGAGACAGAATCAAGAAATTTGGTTTGTAATTTTTTCTTATGACGCAGAAGCGGAGTGGGAAGTGGTTTTACAAAATTTCTACCCTTAGGGATAAAAATAGTACTAAAGGGGACAAAAATAGTACCATCGTAAATACCAAACGGCTGAAGGCAGAATCATGAAACTTCGGTTACGCATTCCTCTTATAACGCAGACATAGGAGAAGAAGTTTATTTTCAAGATTTGTACTTAAGGGATCAAATTATAGCAAAAAGGTGGCAAAATATAGTACTTAGGAATGAATAATTTGAAAATAATAAA
This sequence comes from Phaonia tiefii, assembly GCA_963931995.1. NCBI lineage: Eukaryota > Metazoa > Arthropoda > Insecta > Diptera > Muscidae > Phaonia > Phaonia tiefii. The sequence goes on along the minus strand of OZ008371.1, from coordinate 75,651,569 downwards.
ATAATATTATTCATAGCTTTACTGAATGAATAACTGAATAAGTACTATATTTTGAATGAATAACGAATAAGATAATATATAGATCTATACTTTCTTAGGCAGAACGAAGTCTGCCGGGTCAGCTAGTTAGTTATATAAAAGGTTAAAAAGTTAAGACCTAAAGTTGTAGCTAAAAGTCAGAACTTATTGCCAAGTTTCAAATGACAAGAAATTTAAAAATTGTTGAAATAATAGTTTTGGTTGCTCGTTTGCGGACGAAATGTGGCAGAAAAATGTTAGCATAAACTGCTCTTCCAAACAGTCAAATAAGAAGAAGTGCTGCCTGCGTTGGACAACGCAATATTAAAAGAAGTACTTCTGCACCTAAATTAGCACTACATCTTACCAAGTAGTTGTGGTGCAAATTCTACTTCTTGGTATACTCTTTTTTTGCTGGGTTGTTGATTATCATCTAATTTTTCAAGTATCGTGGTAAGATTTCCAATTTATTTACTTGTACGTCATTTCTATATCCGGAATGGAAACTCGTGAAATAAGTAGCGAAGGCAAAAAAACGCGAACTTTAAAAAAAAAATTCTATGTTCGGAACCACCTCTACTATATAAAACAAAACAAATAAAATGATGTTTCCATAGCTATAGCACATTTTCATAATGTTTCCATAGCAAAAACGAAAGTTGGGCAATTTCTTATAAATGGAAAGATGCATTCATAATTTTTGGGCTGTTTTTCATTTTACATAATGAATCAATTTACGAAAAAAGGAAAATTTCCCCAAAACTGGAAAATTATGATACAAATTGTTTGGGGTCCACAACAAAAAATTAAAAATTACCCAAAAATATTTCATACGAAATTGAGCGAAACTGCATTTAGAAAAAGAGAGAAAGATTTGTCTCACTTATTTGGGTTATTTTTAATTTTTGTGTTTTGTGCGGTTTTTCATAATGAAATTGTATGAAATTGTAACCATGTATGAAAAATTACCTAATTATTCATTATGAATAATAGCCCAAAAAATATATATGTAAAATGACCCACACATACATATGTAAATAAATAATTTTTTTTGCGATTTTTGGTTTTTTTTGACATTGACAGAATTCACTTAAAATTTGTTTTAAACAGTTAACATACAGTTATATTTATTGTCAGGGCGGTATCTCTACACACTGTTTTTGGGATCAGTTCCCACAATTTCATATACCATTTACATTACGCTATTCTCAGCTGATTTGAGTATATGAATATACAAATAGAAAAAGCAATTAATAAAACGTACACTACTTTTACATATCCTAAAAAGCGATTCCTTTTATTCAACATGAACCTTTTCAGATTATTTGAATGGATAAATACTCAATTGAAATTAAGAAAACAAAACGTACTATACTTTTAAAAATACTAAAAAAGTAAAAAATTTTGGCCTGCAGCGCTCTCTTTCCGATCTACCATTTACATTACACTATTCTACATAAATCTTCTCAGCTTATTAATATCGATAAATATATACATATAAAGAACAATTAAGAAAACATACAATTTACCTTTGAAGATCCTACAAATAAGAAAAATTATTTTAAAAAACTCGACAGAGTTTCGAGCTTTATAATCCATAAACAATTTACATTACCCTATTCTTCGTAAAACTTCTTAGCCTATTAAAATATATGAATATAACATTTTTAAATCGTTTATCCGTTTGTACAGCAACCAGCCAGCAAAAAAAAAACTTAGATTTTTCTAAAATGCAACGGCAATAATTGAAGCCTTTACCAAAAAAAAATATATTTTAAAAGATGAAGTAAAATCATTGGCAGATTCAAACCACTTCACGCAATTTCTTAATTACTTGGAGAAACCGTATTCGTTGTTTGTTTTTGCGCCGGAAAACAACTCGAAAACCATTGTTCATCATATCGCTCTCTACTGATTTCGATTTCATTCAAATAAATCACATTTAACAAAATTTGAACTGTTTGTCTTTTCTTATCACTCTGGAGTTTATCTGAAGGCGTTAAATTTGGGCGAGACGAAGTTTGCCGGCTCCTCTAATTCTTTACAAGAATACCCGATCCACCATGAGATGTGCCATCAGGGTGCATGACTTGATAAAATTTATAGTTGGGAATACTAAAGTAGTTCGTCGTCATGAAATGAGTTTCGGTTATTAAGAGAATATCAATTTTTTAAGACAGCTTTAATTTCCAACGTGTGTTCCGCCATCCATTGGCATTCCAGAAACCTATAGTCAGGCACATATTAATTTGAGTTTTGGGCAAACTTGGGCTTGATATCCATAAGGGTGCTGGTCATTTGTTGCATTTGCTCCATTAACCCTTGAGGCCATTAAGCATTTCTAAGGCTACATTTGAGTTTGATTTAGAGATGGGCACGTGAGTAAGTTTTAACTCACCATCACGAAAGGAAGACGGTCACTAACGCACGCTCACACATATAGTGGCCGCACACGGTTTACACCGCACATTTCGGCTAAGCCAGCGATTACGGAATAAAGGTGCGATTCGAAATTATGTTATCCTCTCAAAGGAATGATTTACTCTAGGATTTACTCACGTGAATCACGCCAATCTCGGAAAAATTGCTGAAAAGAAACAGGTTTTTTACATTTATATTCAAACCAATATTAAAAAATGTACCCAACACAATGTTCGTAGAAAGTAAGTTGATAAATACGTTAATTACGATCACATTCAGGCATTAGAGCGCAGATACAGGAACTACATTTTACCACCTGTATCTCAAAGAAGTTTGCCTCTTACTTACATTCTTCCACACCCACAGTGGGGTCAATTGCAAAAAATGGTAATAATATCCGAAATTCTAAACTAATTGTCAGATTATTTTAGAATGTGTCAGGTATTTGTAGGAGATTATTCAGGCTTTCAGAATATTGTATCTAGAGGCACCCTGTTTGAACGTACGTTTTGCTACCGGATGTCAGGGGTGTTGGTGATGTCCAAACTTTCACGGCATGTAACGTCTAAACTTGTAATCAGATTTTTTGCTTTTGAGATTCTACTAAGCAAAAATACGCGGTGTCTGACTGTTACAAAGATAGTGGGAATCAAGAGCTTAAAATTTAATTTTTAGCACTGAATTTATTTAGGTTTTTGGTACCAACTTGGTCATTTTGAGTCAAAGTGGTACAATGGCAAGACTTCAACACATTATAACTTTAACAAATTTTTAAATTCTTTCAAACCGTTCGGCAACAACAATTTCTCAAAATAAAAATGTTTTTCAACCTGATAAAAACGGAATTTGTTAAAAAGGCTGCCATCATTCTTTCATTAGTTTCTTAAATATTTTGTGAAAATGATATAAAATTCGATAGGCAAAGGCCTTGGGAAACGCATTAAATGTAATTTAAAAAGATTATGGACATCCAGCCTACAAAAATTTAATTTTTCGAGTTTAGAAAAAGTTTCGCTTGTTGATTTTTATACTTTTTTCAACCAAATTCTAGACTGAAATGTTGTTAACTACATGGGGGAAAAAATGTTGATCGTACGCATAATCTTGGTCAGAAAAGCTCAATTAAAAACAAACTCGAATTTTCATAAGACGCTTTTTGGTTTTTTACATTTTTAATTTTTTTTAATTTTTCTTTTTCTTTCTTTTTTTCTAATAATTTATATGGGAAATTTATCATGAATTTTTTGTCGATTTTGTGTTGGGGTCATTTTCACCATACTGTGAATTTACTAAAAAGCCGATTTTTTCGAAATTGTTGCTTTTATTTATGGAATTCTCAGACTGTTATGAATATAAATATAAAAATGATAAAAATTAGGCAAATTTAATTCGGTAAGTTAAAATAAAAACTGTCGGTAAAACAGTATAATTTACGATTGGATAAACTTGTTAGAATATAATGATATGACAACTCGGTTTTTTGGCTCGTTTGGTGGGTCATATGTGGTTTGCCGTTATACCGAATGTAAACAAAAAGCGAAAATCGAAATTGTTAAAAACATTCAAGTTCAGTGGAGTGTAAAAAAAACATCAAAAAACACTTTTTTAATATTTTAATATAATATTTGGGCAAGTGTGCAGAGTTTAAAAAAGTAAGTTTCTCGTCCCCCTTCTTCCCCCTTTCATTTATTCTTTAAATTTTCAGTGTCGAGACAGGTGAAAATTCGAGATTTTTTAATATTTGGCTTAGGCATCGTACTCCAAGTGCTGCCCAGGGAGAAGTACTCATGTATTTAGAAGAAGAGTTAAACTTAAAACTAAATGAGAAGATGAATAAAGAAATTCAATTTATATTATTAAAAATAAAAACTAATTGGCAAGGGTGTCACTACATGAGAGAGAGGTTTGAAGAAAAGTTCGGATCGTGGCTAAAGTCACCGTTTGTTATAAGTGATGCTTGTTTATCTTTTGTAAGTACATTATATGAAAAATAATTTGTATGTTTGTAAATGATTGTGTTATTTTAGGAACCTAGCACCAGCCGTAGAGGAACACCTTCGACTGACTTTGATGATTGCTCGGATCGCAACAAAAGGCGAAAAGTGGATAAACTTGTTTCAAATACAAATCCAAACTTGCTGCAAAAGGCTGTTAAAAGAATTTCCGACCCAGCAACTCACACATCTATACCGGTAGATAAAGCTATGGCACTTTTTTTAGATATGGATTTGTCTTTCAGGCAGTACGAACTTATGAGAACAGTAGTCAATGCCGCTCACAAACAGTGCTTTCCGTCATACTATGCATTGCAAAATGCAAAGAAAAAATATATTCCCGACTCAGTTTTAGTTTCAGAAACGTCTGTAGAAATTCAATTGCAAAACTTTTTGAATATGACTGCGAAAAGCTATTTAGATTTGTATAACATCAAATCAAAAGATGACCTTATATGCGATATTAAATGGGGGTTTGACGGTAGTTCAGGGCACTATAAACTTCTGAAACTATAATAGCAGAAAATTTGTTAACTCAATACGAATCGAGTGATACGGATTATGACAGCTTTAGTGAATAAGCAAAAATATTTAGTTTTATTTATTTAATCATTTCCCTAATATTTTGTTAATGAATAATAATGAATTTGAAAAATATCTGTTTCTTCTCTCTTATTAAATATAATAATAGTAATTATCAAATAAAAAAAAAAATATTTATAATATATATAGAGAACGATTTTCTTATTTGGTATCAAGGACATATGGGATGCAGACGTGTTTTGTAAGATAATTAAATGAAATTAAATATACTAATCAAAAATACATCAAGGACAAATCGAGCCAAGTTTTGTTCAATTGCAAGAACAATTTTGGAAAATATAACTTTTTTTCATTTCAGGATATATGGGAGGTGCGCGTGTCCTTTGAGATAATTTCATATAACTCATCACAGTTATCAGCTATATATTAGAGACAAATCGAGTCAAATTTGGTTTAATTCCAACAACAATTTTGGAAAATATAACTTTATTTCATTTCAGGATATATGGGAGGTGGGCGTGTCCTTTGAGATAATTTCATATAACTCACCACAGTTATCAGCTATATATTAGAGACAAATCGAGTCAAATTTGGTTCAATTCCAAAAACAATTTTGGAAAATATAACTTTTTTTCATTTCAGGATATATGGGAGGTGGGCGAATCCTTGAGCTGATTTTCGCAAAACTTCGTTTTTTTCCTTTCCTACTTATAATAGTACTGTGGACCAATTTTCATTCCTCTACGATAACTCCTTCTATTTTTGGCCGCCGTTTATATGAAAACACGACACTGTGCGTCTGCGTTATCCGTCATACTTTAGTACCTGAATTAATAGTTAACCTATACAATAATAGTTATCCTAGATATGTCAGGACGTTTTTGTAGGTAACATAGGTTTAAACAAAATCAATTTCAATAAAAATATTATTTCAAGTTATTGTAGCCAAAGATTCTGTTTCAGTGGTGTACCGGTTCGTGGGTTTGAATCTTGGACATAAGAGCGTGTGTCCGATCTCTACTCTGACCACCTCAGATTTCGTTCGACGGCAGCCACCTTGCTTAGTGACGGCGACATAATAAACTAGTTATCCAAAAAAATACCTCTCGGAACCGCTGTAAAACTGTAGGCCGCAATCAGTGAGCATCTTCATTTATTTATTTACTTCTAAAATGTGAAGGCTATTTCATTCTTCTGCTTATATAATGTATTCCTTACGCAAACGTCTGTGAACGCTTTTACGAACCCAATAGCAACTGTAGATTGTAAAGATATTTTTGCAAAATTGTTCTAAACCTCCAGGAGTTAAATTAGTATTTAATTTGACAAAAGTTATGCGGCAAATACCACAACATGTTGGAATGCCAGCATACCTAATAGTTGCATTACAAACTTAAATTTATGTTGATTGATTTCGGGCGATGTCAAGCATTAATTCACAATTTGTCACAAGTCTTGCAATTGTTTACTACTTTTACGGTTGAGAGTCGTGGTCGACTCATCCTTTAAGGACATTCATGTAATCTATAGCCATTATAAATACTTTACATTATTTAAACGTTTGTCGGACAAATTTTGTTAATTTTATATTGATCAGCCACACAGATGTAATAATGTGTACATACATACACACACAGCTATGTGCACACAAACACAGTCGAAGATTATTGGTATTAAGCATTTACACAACATTTACATTAAATGGAAATAAGGTCAGCTCTTAATAATTCATGATGCATTACGATTCGAATTGTATCGGCAGTTACAGCAAGGACACATCCGTCTTGTGTCTGCAGGACCTTTGAACGAAGGTCTGTATCTGTGTCAGCCTCGCAGTGTGTTGGTATTTACGATATTTACTGTTGTAAAACTATTCAACAAACAGATGACTTTCTCGAAGCCATCATTATTTCCCACTTATTGGGTTTGGATGGATGTAGTCCAACTCTGTGTTACTACACACAGCAGCAGCAACAAACACTGCTATTTCTTGTATACTTATACAGTGATTCATAAAAGTGTATACCGGGTTATTGTGATTGGGTTATTCTTAAACTTGTGCCAGAACAGTCTACACAGAATGAGAATACCAGCGCTGTATTGCCTGGTGTGCGTTTGGTGATTTATTTCTATGAGGACGAAAAAAATTCATTATTGTGAAAATCAAAAGTGCAAAACACACTAATAACAACAATGGTGAATTTACATTTTCATGTTGGGAACTTCACTTTTTGGTATTAGAATGTCAACAAAAAAAAATTATATTCGTATTTTTGATTCTCCTTTTGGCTGGATCCAAATTGGAGTTTATAATTTACTTGGAACAGTCCGTATTGCCCGGGTATTGTTTGACGACGCGTGTGCTACTTTTGCCTCGCATCGAAACTGCCGTGGCGTTGAGGTTTCCTATGAAGAAGTGCGAAATAGCTTCCCTCGTTTCGTAAGGGGAGCTGAGTCGGCATTTGGCTATTTTGGACACATCGAGTTTCTAGTCATTGTGGCCGGTTACAGACTGTCGGGACCTTTTGTCGAGGCGTCCATTCCAAATCCTTCCAATGGGGCCACTTAGCAATGACATATACCAGCATATGTATCCTATTCAAATTGGGTAATGATTTGCCACGTTTAGATCGCAAACCTATAGTAGATGGAAATAAATTTTAAACAAGAAATTGTCCTACAGTTGTTGTACCTGTTCTTTTTACATATGTATCAGGCGTTGGTCCAGCGCCCCGATGGATGTTTTAGTGCCTGCAAAGATGATGTGCGGTTTGTTTTCAGTGCTGCAGCTATTTACCATCTGCTGGACTATTGGGGTGATGTGACAGAAAATGTTTGATTATATAGTGGGTAGTATTGTGAGTATTTTCTAAAAGATTCGTAGGGAAGATTCAGTGATTTAATTGCAAAAATTCTTTCTTAATTTCAGGGTTACGATTATGGTTTGGATAACGAGGACAATGGTGGTATTACCTGTTGTGCTTTAGTCGCATTACAATTAAGTGGGAAATTAAATTGCATTGATTCTCAAAAGATATTAAATTTTGGTGTATTTTCCAACAAGTCGATGGATTCCAGGGCCGCTCGAATAAACCCGTTGATACCCGTTTATCTTTTTTGGGTTGGTGCCGCCCTCAAGACAACGAATGCCTTAGACTTAACCCACTATGCAGCGAATCATTCGTATATTTTAGAGCCACAAGCCAATATTGTAGGAGCTTGTGTCAAATAGCTTCATTCCACCGCTGATCCATTCCACACCTATTTGGTTCTATGTGCACTGAAAGAATAACTCTTCCTCGCATGGATGAAATATTTTCGTTAATGTTTTTACATTGCTACAATGAAAACTCTCGTATATCCGACAATTTAATAGTCGCTGCAATGAAAAAATTCCTTCTTGATTTCTTTGACAATTTTTCATTTCATTGTTGCACCAACTTACGTTTCGTTCCAGCACCAATTTTATTTTATTTAAAAATTAAAAAAAAGTAAGTGCATGAGATTTAAACTATTGATAGTTGGTTCATCTCTTACTTTTAACGTAGAATACATTATATGGTATGGTAGGGGTGTTGATCTGGAGCACAAAATTTTGAGAAAATGTTTGTCAACTTTCACCCACTTTTACTTAAATATTAAAACATATTTTAGCAATTTTTATATGTTACTCAGTTTTGGTAATATGTTTTGTTTCGAATTACATTAAAAAAATTATATGTCTATATATAAAAGTTTTATGTAGTTAAGGAAATAAATATTTAAGAGCATGATATTTTAGACTTTTTTTTGTACATGCCGCTGTTGTTGTTGGTTTGTAAATGCCGCTGTTGTTTTTGTTGTTGTTGTGAAATCAAATGATTTTGGCTTTGCTGTGCTTTGTTTATTTATCGAGCAGCGTGTAAATGTGTGTGTGTGTACATTTCGTTATGTTGGATCGGTCGGTTATTAGTTCTTTTGGAGGGGAACATAAAATGAAGGGAGGGGAGCGTGGACACTTGTCTGTGCTTGAAAGTTTACAGATCTTTGCTGTCGTTTGTTTCCTTCTGCGAGCAGCGTGTAAATGTGTGTATGTACATTAATACAAAGGATTGGCGATGTATACGCTCACTGTAGTTGGAAAGCAGCTAATCTATTGTGCTGCCATATCATAAAATGCATTGCTGTAGCTGTACTTCAAATGAAGATGTCGCTATAATGTAATACGTTAAACTAGATATAGTTTCATCCATAATCTTTCACCAGACAAGTGTTTCAACATGGAATGGTCGGTTATAATATATTTAGCAACTTAAGACCATTTTCGAAACAAAAATTCAAAAAATTGTTATCGAAACATGTACAATGCAAAACTAACAGTGTATTTATGTACAATTAACAATAAATAGTGTCAAACGCACTTCAAAACATTCATTACAGCAATGGAACAAAAACTTAACAGCAATGAAATAAAATCATACCAGCAATGAAACAAATTCATAGCAGCAATGAAACAACTCATAGTGCATTGGCTGATATCTGAATTTGGGTAATATTATACAAGGTTTTTTTCCTGTGTAGCATAGGTCTGAAAATAAATGTTGTTTAATTAGTTTACGGTTGATGTACAAAATACTTGGGTTGTCAGCAGGAGCTGCTTAGTAAAGTTCAAAGAACTTCTTCCATGTGCATCTTTGACACTAGGCTAAAAGAATTGGGGTTTTTGCAATATGTTCAGATGGGGCAAGCCAATGCGAACTTAGTAATTGCAAATACGCACGAAAACACACGGTCTAACACGAAAATATAAAAATGGTGTATACACTGAAAACATTAGGCAAAAGGGTATACTATGTTCAGAGATATGTGGGCTAAAGTTCTCAAGGTGGGGAACGTCTCAGAAAATTTAAAAATTATATAAAACTGAAATTAAAGAAAAAATCAAGAATGAGAGAAATCGAAAAATTAGCTGGCGGACTGACCTCTAGCACCCACAGTGTCCAAAAACTGATACACCAAGGGACACTTGGGTATAGGTAAGTGTGGGTAATTCAACGAATTCAGCGGTATGAATATTTTTTCGTGCGATGTCTGAAAGTCCACTTTTAGACCCGATATCTGGGCCCAACTACAAAACACAGAGTGTGGGTATTCATATGAAGGGAATAATTACAAGTTCCACAAAATTAAAATTTTTAAAAAAAATCGCTCTTCAATGTAAGCTTAGTATCAGAAAGAAAGTGTGCGCAGCCGGTGCTGAAAACGAAGTCTAAAAAATAGTTTAGTTGTTTAAAAATTAAGGTTTCTTAAAAACTTTGCTTATCAATAAATAGTATCTAATATTTTCGTATAATTTACACCCTTTCTACAAAAAACATTTTGGGAATCATATTTTTTGAAAATTTGATCATTTTATCCGTCGAAAACTCGATATTTTGACTCATTCATGAGGCGTTCCCCACCAAAGCAAATTTTGCTGCAATGTGTGCTCAAAAAAACGGATGCGTAACAGGGATAAAAAGAGTTGCGCATTTTTCGCAGCATACATAACCCACTATTGTCTTCCGCACTCAATTTCCAAAATTGTGTGCCAAACTTGCCTCTGTGCATTTTATTTTTTATTAACTTGCAAAGTCCTTTCTTAGAGGTCCTCTTTGTATGCCTGGTTTGGGTATTTTGTTTGTCATTTTGGTCGACACGCCGAGACTTGATTTTTGTTGTGTGTATTTTCTGTTAAATGTGTGACGGATAAAGTCAACCGAATTGTTCTATGTTTTTTAACACGGCTGTAAAATTCACACACATAAAGAGGTGCCGCTTACAGAGGTGCATTCCATTGGTTACATTGCCAACCACGGACGTAAAGATAAGAATCATGTACAGAATTTGTTGGTCTAGTTGTGTGTGGTAAAGCGATAAAGAATAATTTCCCAATATATAATTGTGTTTAATTGTTAAAGCATTTTTTCGTGTTTTTTAGTGCCACATAACTCGCGACTTGCACGCACTATACTCGCACGATAATATTTTACTCTTCATAAACACGAACGATGCACGCACGGAATTCAAATTTACTGCCAGAACACATCGTGTACACGCGTGGCACATCGTGGCACAGAAAAAATCACGCCCGTGCCCACCTCTAGCACTAACGTCATCATTCATCATTTTGACTACGTCCTATTTCAAGACGATATAAATAATATCGTGAGCATAAGGGAACCAAAATTTTTTTTTAGTTAGTTTTAGTTTAGTTAATTTTTAATTCATATTCAACAACAATTCAATTTTTAATTCATATTTTATTTAGTTAATTTTTAATTAATGTTCAACAAAAAAGCAATTTGTAAACGACCCACACTATACGAAAAATGTAAAAGCTACAATTGTGCCGAAGACAGGAAATCAAATGTCCAATTGCTTTCCGAGATATAGCCGTTAGAAACATTGTATATTCTGCAGGAAAATTAAGTCTTAGCTAAAATATACATGAGGCCATATAGTCCGAACAGCAGCTAAACTATCAAAACCCAAATGTAGTGTTGTTAGTTTGGATAAGTACTTCGAGAAATTTCAAAAATGTTGCATAGTGTTATTAAGGAACTTAACATATTGAAGATCGAATAATATAAACTGAAACCGAAATAAATAAGTTTTTCAATCAATTTATTTTAAATTTCAAAAACAAATTTAAACAAATGCGCAATTTGTTTACCAAATGATCTATTGCCTAGACTGGCTCACATTGTAAGGTGGGTGTAAAAGCGTTTTTTGTCCACCTCTCAAAATGTACCTTAGTTTGTTTTCTGATGATTCCCAAAATATTTCGTGTCTAGCATTCAGATCCCGTGAACTGGATCGTTTTTAAAAGAGGTATTTTTTTTATTTTTTTTTCAAGAAATATGTACTTTAACTAAAGACAATGTATACAATATTAGTATCATGCATAAAACATGTCCTGGCACGTTCTTTTTCCGGGATATTCTGCAAATACATCGAATTTTTAAGTTTTTAGTATGGAGATTTTTCTGATTTAAATGTCAGATTGGAGCAATTTAAAATTATTAAAATTATTATAAAATAATAACAGTATATTTATACAGCAATGATGTCCTTGTCGAAAGAAAGAATTGATACCCATTTTGCCCTGTTTAGTATGTAATGTTCGCAACGTATTGCATTTTTGGTAAAAACGGAACTAGTGCGAATTTCAAAAAAAAAACTCAAACACGTATTTTTCTTACATGGATTAAAGTTTAAAATCTGGCAATCTGACATTTAAATCAGAAAAACCTCTGTACTAAAAACTTAAAAACGTATTTTTTTTTGATTTGATATATGATGTGTTATATGATACTTATATTAAATACATTGCCTTTAGGTAAAGTACAAAATTCTTTGAAGAACTAAAAAAAGATACCTTTTTGAAAAATGGTCCAGATCACGGGATCTTGAGGCTAGACACGAAATATTTTGGGAATCATCGTAAAATAAAGCAAGGTGCATTTTGAGGGGTAGACAAAAGGAACCTTTTTTCACTACACGCTGAAAAATTACTACCCAGCAACATAGTTCAGGTACAATGCACATGTTTGAAAGCATTGCTTTCGTGAATTGAAGATCTGCTGCTTTTCGCTTCCTTATTGTAGCAGACAGTAGCGTTTTCAGCAGTTTTCGACAAACAAAACCACATTTGGGCCACAAGTACGTATATTATGACCTAATATGCATTGTGTCCCAAACATTTTATATTGAATAGCAAACTCAAAGTGTTTGGACACAAGTATGATATTTTTGCGACAAGTATGATAACACGGTATATTTGCATGCACACAATAACAAAAAAACAAATTTTCAGCGTGTATGGGTGAAGCTATAAAATGTTTTACCAATAGGAGAATTCAGCATAGGTCAACCAAATTTGTAAGACTTTTTAGACGATGGTGCTCTGACTGTCTGTCTGACAGGTTAGTCAATTCGAATGCTACCGTAAGTTGGGATTGAAAGTGGGCGTTATGCCCACCTCCGTTGTGGTACCACTTATACAAATTGATGCTTTTACTACAAAATCGTGTTTCTTAAAAGCTTTATTAGCTTTAAGTCAGGCATTGGGTAATTCCCCATATTCCGCATCGGGAGGTATAATGTGTCCATAGAGTATTATGTACACATACTTCCGAACACCTTACCCTGTATTTTAAATAATTACAGCTCTGAAAATGTATACAAAAGAATTCGGCTTAATTATAAAAATAGTAACCGCTCCCATATCACAATGCACATTTTACTGTAACACCTCTAACCCAGACAAGACGAGTATATAATAACTCTTAAAGCCGGAGAACTTTCTATAAGACGAAGTAAAAAAAACCGTATCCGAACACCCGGTTACCAGTCATAAAGCTCACTGGCATACTCGTACCTCAAGTTTTGGCAGTCGAAATTCTTGGGCCGCACAGTGTTAACAGTGTTTAAATTGCTAATTTTTGACTGTCACCTCTCAAATGCTCATCTATGCAACGATTACGCAGCAGCCGATAGGATGATACACGCTGAAAAATCTACCTTTTTTTGTTGTTTGGATGCAAATAAAACGTGTTTGTATATTGTCGCAAATATACTATACTTGTGCTCAAACACATTGTGTTTGCTATTCACTATAACATGTTTGAGACATAACGATTAATAGGCTATAATTTATGTTTTTGAGACCCAAATATGGTTTTTTTTTTTTGAAACCCGTTAAAAACAGAAACGAGGCAAATAACAAAGAGACAACAAGGAAGCAGATCTTAAATTCAGGAAAACAATACTTGCAAACATGTACATGTTTCCTGCAATATATTGCTGGGCCAATTTTTTTCAGCGTGTACCAGAAGACGTTTCAATTGTTGATTTCAAAGACGATCACGTAGTATAGAGCTATGTTTGTGATTTCATTTTCATAAACATCGTTTTATAGTGCTATTCTCGACCGAGTGACAAGTGTACTTGTCGTGTTCGGAAATACATTAGTGCCAAGAAATTCTCTTTTCTATTCTGGGTGTCAAATAAAAGCGTATTTGATTTAGTTGACAATGATAGTTGCAACGATATCAGTAGTGCATAACAATATATAAACAACAAAAAATAAGATAAATATTTCCTGGATTCCGAGAGTTTTATAGAAAATTGGTGCAACTCAAATCGTATTTGGTTTCAAAAATTCGACATAACACACAAAAACAGAAATAAAAATAGGTCGATCATAGCTATGTCTTCAAAATGGAAGAAGCGCTAATATTAAAAATAAAGACTCGTGTGACATCTCTATGTTATATCCTCAGCACGAGGTTAGTTATGCAAACATTTTTATTTTAGAGATGTTTTTCCTAAATTTGCTATGTGAAATAGATAAATTTCCCTAAAACCGTTGGGAAATTTTGCGATCAATCGATCCGTTTAGCCATGTATAGCCATGTTTTTAATTTGCAACAAGTATTTGTTAGTCAAATGAATAATGATTCATGGCTAAAAAGTGAGTATAAAACTATAAAGCGCACAGCTCTCTTGTTGTGAGAAGCTCTCCCTAATTCCTTCAATGGGATGTAATGGGAAACCATTTATTTTTCATAATCAATCTATAGACTTTATCCTAGAATTTCCAATGCCTGAATTGATTTCCAACCAATCTTTTCCCTGTGTGTAACATTGCCATAATTTTTAAGACCAAAAATATTTCATCTTGTCACAGCAATCCCAGAATAGTTAATTTCAATGCCAATGACCAGAAATATTGTATAACCAAATTTCCAGGTTGTTAGGATTTCGAGAATAGCACTGTTAATCTATCTAAGACAAGTTATTTGGAATGTCTAAACTTTTGGGAGGCATTGTATAATATGAAGGGTTTCTATAGGAAAACGATTGCGATCGCTGAGAAACGGAGACTGACAAAACGTGAAAAAGTGGAAAATATGTCTTAACCATAATTGCAGAACATTTTTATTGTTCGTCATCAATGATGGGCGTTAAAACGTTGTGTGACTTGTGGAAATGTGCCAGTACGTTAGTGGAGAGGGGCGGATAGCAATCACTTTGCCAAATTTTTGGCAACTTCACAGTATTTAGGTCGTTTAAGTCAACTGGCATACTCCTGTGTGTATTGTCTGATACTCTTTTTCTCTTGTACTCGCATACACTTTGTTCAGAGACAAACACATGTAAACATATACGAAATATAGTAGACGTATTAAGGGATTGAAAGACATTTCTAAGGGCCTTCAAAAACTTCAAAACACCATCGCCATCCATTTCAGCATTTTAAATTAGTATTTATTATGTATTATATCGACGATGAATGATCGTAAATGACAAAAGGCATGTATATTTTGAAGGAGACGGTTTCGTTGCGTTTTAACGCAAAATATGAAATTGAAACCTTTATCTATCCGTTCGTATTATAATTTGCATCAAAATTTCAATTTTGTGAAAATACTCACTCACTACAATTTCAACACGGTTGGAACATTACGTTCTAAACAGGCAAAATTAGAATCAAATCTTTTTCTTTGTCAAAATTTCTACTTGTATAAATTTACGTTTTATATCATTTTCCGCAGTGCTGTGGTTTAAATTTTGAAAATTAAGAATTAGTCCCTACTGTAAACCGATTTATGCTCAAGATACACATTCTTTTTTTTTGCAGAATACCCCTGAAAAAAGAATGTGTCAGGACATGATTTGAAATGTTGTGTATGGGCGAATCCTTCGTGACGAACCGTACATTCGTGTGCGTTTTCGGATTAAGATATAAAAATTGTTTGGCCTTTCAAAAGAGATACCTTCAAGCTATACATAGTGTTTAGTCAGATTTGGGTTTATATCTACTTCCGAATGCCAAAAAAAAATTTTAACAGGTATAAGTGCGAAACAATTTATCACAAACTATTGAGACGCACGCTACAAAAAATGGAAGTAGTTTTCAAATTTTAGGTATGTTACCGTAAATTTTGCAAATTTTGCAAATTTTGCATAATAAAGCACACAAAATGAAGTGGCTAAAGAAAGATGAATATAAGGGAATTGTAAAATAATTTATTTGCAGTCAAAAAAGGTTACAGCTTTTTATTAAACTCGTTAACCCTATGTGACACATGCTACGTAACGCACGCTAAATTTTTCAATAACCAAACAATATATACTTTTTGGTGTGTTAACATCTATAGCGGCGTATAGGGACTAAATCTATCAAAGTCAGATTTTATGCTGCTGCTAAAACCAGATTTTGTGCTGCTGCTAAAACCAGATTTTCTGCGACTGCGAAAGAGAATAATGACGTGTTAAACAAAAATGAGCGAGCAAGAGGGCAATGAAAGAGTGGTGTGGCAGGGGTGAGGCAAACGAAATTGTGTCTATAGCGTATGTATTAACATAATAATGTATGTAGTATGTACATGTGTCTGTTGCTGTTGTTGAACGGAGATATAAAGCATAGCCACGCAAAATTTCATTTGCAAGCCCATGGGCTTGCGCAGTCGACGTTATGGTGACACACTAATACGTCAGCTACTTCGTACAATGTATGCGTGATGTTGTGTGTTTGGCTGTTTCGTTGCTGTTGATATGGCAAACATGTAGTTATGTGACACACGTATACGTCAGCTACTTCGGACAAAGTATGTGTGAAGTTGTGTGTTTGGTTGTTTCGTTGTTGTTGCTATGGTCAAACAACGCGAGTCATTTGATGTTCAGCATTGCCCGGTGTATACAAGTAAAGTATTATTTTTTATTTTCCAATGTAACATTTACTAATGTGTTCATAGAAATCGAACAGGTACCGTGTAGCAAAAAGGTGTTAACACATCATCCGTGAGTTCGAACACTCATTGATTTTTTTTAATAACATTATTTAATCCATATTTTATGTTTATAAATTAATTTATTAATGTAATGTACTAAACTAGCCGAACTGGCGTATAGATGATGCCAGTAGTTTGAAAAAAAATACATTGGTGAAAAGTGGCAACCTTATAAAACATACGTTTTAAGTTTCAAGGCGCCACGTTGTTTAGTATTATTATTTGAGCCATAAAAATTACACGATCTCAGTAAATTTGTAAACATGGAAAAAATGTTACGTAATTCCAAGCAATATTAAGGACGAGCTAGGGTCTAATCTGCGGGAGTCTGCTACTTCGTTTACGACTGTAAAATATTGGGTAGCAGAACTTAAACGAGGACGTTCGAGCTGCCAAGACGAACACCGTAGTGGTCGACTAATTGAGATGTCCATGCCAGACACGCTTAAGAAAATCCACAAAATGTTATTGGATGACCGTCGGCTGAAACGATTGGAATTTCAAAATGTGCTATACATCGTATATTGATATATTGAAAATGAGAAATCTTTGCGCAAGATGGGTGCCGCGCTTGCATTCAATAGAGCAAAAACGGCGGTCGTGAAAATGTTTCAGTAGAGTGTTTGGCGATATTTCACCATGGATGAGACATGGGTCCACCGCTTCACACCTGAGACAGAGGAATAGTCAAAGCAGTGTACTGGAATGGGAGAATCGTTTCCAAAGAAGCCGAAGTCGGTTTCGTCTGCAGGCAAAGTCATGGCGCCTGTTTTTTGGGATGCGCATTGGTTAATTTTTATTGATTATCTTCAGAAAGGAAAACCCATCTACGGCGAATATTATGCTAATTTATTACAGCATTTAAGTGATGAAATTGTGAAAATGGCCGCATTTGGCGAAAGAGAAGGTGGTTTTCATCAAGACAATGCTCCAGTTGACACATACACTATTGCGATGGCCAAAACTAATGACTTAAGATTCGAATTGCTTCATCACGCACCTAGTTCGCCAGATTTAGCTCCTTCGAACCATTTTCTATTTCCAAACTTTAAAAAACTGGATCTGTGGTAAAAGATTTGACAACAATGAAGAGCTGGAGACTGCGGGTGTTGGCTAGTTTAGGGAGTTCGACAGTTCTTACTAAAAAGAGGGTATCGAAGCTATTGAGTATCGCTGGAAAAAGTGTATTGACCTAAAAGGACATTATGTTCAAAATAAAGAAAATTTTTCCCAACTTTTTGTGTCTTCTTTGCTATGTCGGCTAGTTTGGGATCGCCCTCTATGCATTTTTATAGATTAATTTCTAGTTTTAATGAATCTGCCGTTAGTGCTATTTCGAGCACATTTTCAATAATTGATGAAAAATAATGATTGCTTTTAATTCCGGGAATGGTGTATACGTTACGCATCTCTCCGAAAGAAATCCAGTTGTACTCCTCACATACTTACTTATCCGGTCTCGAACAACCCCGGGGGTCAGGGACTTTACAAAACGAAGATAACATATTTCGCCAACCAGTTCGATATTTTGCTTTATTTCTCCAGTTGGCAATACCAAGTGTACGCAGGGATTCGTCAACCTGATCTCTCCAGCGGAGTCTTGGTCTTCCTATTTTTGGACTTCCTTCCAGTTCGGTTTCGAAACCCCTTCGTGCTGGTTCGTCTTCATCCATTCTACCGCTTAACTATGTCAATATCAGGATAAAGCTCATACAGCTCATGATTCATGCGTCGCCGATACTCGCCGTTGTGCACTATAGGGCCATACATTTTTCGGAGTATTTTACTCCTCACATATAAAATAAAAATACAATTTATATGTTTTAATTTTTTTCAATTAAAAAATCATTGGCGTTATTATAACCAATATTCTGAGTTTTCACCGATTGTCAAATGTTTCTCTTTACAACAGCTACAAATCTGTTTACTGCCCCCTTCCCATGAGCAGTTGCAAAAAAAATTCCACCCGGAATGATTCACATCAAATTTTTCTTCTGAGTGAGAGCCTATATATTTCCGCAAAATTGACTTGCAGAATAGTTTCATATTGTTTAAATGGATATGCTTCGGTCCTGAGTCTAAATTAAGGTACCTGAGATTCCAATTCATTAATCAAATCAGTTATTGGTCCTTTCGTATGACTAAGGACCATGCGCTTACCAACGACTCTCCAATGCTTGCATTCAGTAAGCTCTTCGAGCTGATTAATTTAAATTATTGTAAAGGGATATAAACCTCGGTAATTCACTTTTTGCATTCGTTCATCATAAAAACTTCATTGGTTTCGTCACAACACACTTTTTTTAAAACTTGCCAAAGTTAGATGGGAACATACGAAAAATGCCAAACACAACTTCCAATAAAAATTAAAACTTTGCGTGATGCTGGCGAACACACATGTTATATGGAAGCTTACTAAATAATTTGTCGTGTTTTGGTCGAATGTTATGAAATATACTGGGGTGTTCTACATTCTACTTTCACTATAAGTGGAAATAATTTTACGGCCAGAAAAAATCCTATTTGCACGATATCTATCCAGAAACGTCATGGAATCTAACGATTCTGTATCTATAAATAAAACTCAGTTTTTTGTGAAAGAAACGTTATTTTAAACAATTCATATTCCTCTGTAACTCTCATAACCATGAACCTTTTAGATATTGGAAGGTTATTTGATTTTGTTATAATTGTGAATTTCATTCCGGTAGTTTCCGTAGAGAGAAGTGGCCGCCGGTGGTGCAATGGCTAGTGTGCGCGGTTTTTGTGCAGGAGAACGTGGGATTGATCCCTGCTCTGACCTCCTTACATTTTCTTCGACGACGGCCACCTCGCTAAGTGATGGCGACACTATATTGGGAACTATTCGGAATCAGTGAAAAACTGTAGGTCCCAATAAGTGAGTGAAAAATTAGAAAACGCACAGGTCTCTGGTTGTGGAAAGCTCTCCCCAATCCCTTCATGGGATTTAATGGGAACGGGTTTTTTCTCTAGTTTCCGTAGAGATGCTATAATTATTTACATCGCTTATAAGACGTATTAACATGAGTTAACTCGAGCCGTTTTGGGTTGGCACATACTTATAAACACATGCCATAACCGTATCTAAAAACTTATGCATGTAAACGAGAATCGAGTTCTAAATGCAAGTTATCGAATGTTATGTGTCCGTATAAACGCCTTCATTGCCACCACTGTTGTTAACTACTGCTATTGTATATGCTTTCGTAACCATGGTAGCCAATATAATAATAACTTTTAAGCGCTCCTGTTTTAGATTACGAAACATGAAGTTCAAACATTTTTTTATTTAATTAAAATTTTGGCATCAATGAGGATTAGCTACAACTCTCTGGTCTACACCAACATTTTGCCATTGACGAAAGTTTCTGCGCTTAGTCCGCACCCGAATGAGAGCGGAGCATAAATACCTGAAATATGACCGATTGTATACTCAAGCTTTAAAGGCCCATATCTCAAGACGATGGGTTGAAACTTTTTTTGTTCCATTTTTATCAGCCTTTTATGGCATAGCAGGCCACAAAAATCTAAAAAAATGGGTGATTTATTGCCAGTGTATTTGTTCCGAAACTTCTTTAAATCTTGATTTACTTAGTGTTAGCCAAAACCCATTAACATCTTACGAGTATTGGATTAAAAATACAAAGTTAAAAAATTACAGTTTTTGGCAACAGTTGACTACGGCTCTGAGAATATTTTAAGGTCGACATTCTATTTAGGTGAATAGGAACTGCAACAAACAGTGTTGCCATATTGATGCTTAAAGCACTGTTTTTGGTGCTTTTGCCAGTTCGCGATACCCGCAGTTTTATCCTCTACCCGTTACCCGAAAATCGTAGAATAGTAGTGCTGTCCAATTTATTTTCCCGTGCTTTTAGTGAATTTTGTGAACAAAAGCTTTTAAATTTACTTCTCTACCGCAATTCATTATTATCCCCTAGAAAATATATCAGCACGTCTGAATATGTTTCAGAATACAAAAACAGTTAAAGGCACCCTTGGTCCTTTGGGAGAAATTTAAATGGAAATAATTGTTTCGAATGTCTTATGAAAATCCAAAGTGGATTATCCAATATAGCAGTCACTTTTATTCAAATCGTACCAAATAATTATAGGGTTGGTGGTGTCCCGGAATGCGAATACTTTAACAAAATTCTGGAACTTAAAATGGACGGTTCAATATAGAGGTCAAATTTGTTAAAACACACTAGATTATGCGGAAGTTTTTAAGAGCTAGAACTTTAATTACGATATGTATGCAAACTGAAAAGTTCAAACTGTCGCATTCTACATATGGCGCCAGCCATAATCATAAGTGCCTTAAATCAGCTAAAAATATCACAAATATTTTAAAAATACCTTATGTAGAATGAAACATAGACAAATTTTAGTGATCTAGTTAACATATTGAGGATCACCCTTCAAACTTGTACGATTGCGCAAGCCGTTAAACTGTTCAACCCTGATAAGAGAGAATACTTTCAGTTGCGCTGAATCCGAACCTGGCATCAGAATTTCTCCATCACGTCAGGGGTTTGAGATGTCTTAACCTAAAGTAAAATAACCCCGTATTTTCGGGACGTCATAACATCGTGTTTAAGCTTTATTTATGTTGTCTGAAAGTCCTAGTAGTTGCCATCAAAATGCAGCTTTAATCATTCCAACTGTGTATTCCTTCGTTGAAAATTCGGCGTCTAACATTCATTGGTATGGTGGTTTTTCGCAATTAAATGAATGAATTCGCATTAAAATAAAGGCAAAGAGAGGGACAGATACGCTTGTCTATTGCTCTGTGATTCAACCCTGTATCAATTTTGCAACTAGGAGGTCTCTACTTTCCTGCTCTCTACAATGTTGGAACTTAATGGTACGATATTTCTATTCTACTTTATATTTCTCTTTAGGTGAATAGGAACTGATACAAATGTCAACAGACACAGTGGACTAAAGTAGGAAATCCTGCGTACATGTCAAAATATTTTATCTTATTTTCGTTAGTTTGCTGTGTTTCTGTACGTAGAGAAAGTGAGTTTAACCAACACTGTTTTCTTGATTCGTATAAACGGGCGCGTATAATGTGTGCTAAGCAAAAATGCGCTAAATCGTCCCTTAGAAGTTTATAAGCAGCTAATTTTAGTTCTAAAGATTGGTAAAACAATTAAGTTATGTCATTGCACTATACCATTACTACACGCCATGAACACCCTACACGGTATATACACTGCCATTCACTTGACTAGCGCTCCTCCCTTGAGTGAGTTTTGCAGCTTTCTTACTCCTAAAATAATAATGGCAATGCATTGATTGTTTTTTGTTTTTACCAAATGGTTCTTTTAATTACAAAAACTAGAACATTTAACTCTGTTACCGCGACTCGGAAAAAAAATTTAAACAAAATAACATTCAAACACCCAAAGTTAATTTTTGGCTCACTTGAATAGCGTCCCGCAAGCCATTTTCAGTTTTACTGAGGAAGTCTGTAGCAGATCAACATCAAGTTTTAAATGAAATGGGCCAAGACATTGAGTGTGAGGAAAAAGCGTAAATTAAAACTTATAAGGAGGGCGGACAGTCCATTCATCAAATATCGGAAAAAAAGAAAGTTTTATGCAATTTTTTTAAGCGATGCTGAGTACTGTTACGGGTGTCCACAAAAGAGCGATTCTGAAACATGCATCAAATTCTTATGACACTGCTGCCAAAATAAAGGAAAAGTCCGGGAGTGTGCAAGCGTATTTACATTAAAAAAGACGATTTCAAAAGCTGTACATTTAAGACGCATGAAAGTAAGAAAAAATTCAAGTAGATCATCTCCGAAAGGAACGCCACCTTATTTTATCCTCCATTGCGTGGAGTAGAGAGTGGTATCGAATGTTATCAATGTTGAACTTAGAGTTTATAAAGAACCAGATATAAACTTCAATTTGAATGATATAAATAACGTATTTGAACCACCATTCACGCGAAGCATTCCGTCCGATACATTGAAAGAATATTTAAACCAAGATGATCCACCGTTTTTTGATCCAAAAATTCCATCACACATACAAGGAACGGAACGACACGTTCAATTGCTAGCTAGCGTTTCCAAAAGTAGAGGCTGTTATGGCGACGACATTAGAGAGCCGTGCGAAATTGTCCAGACTTGAAAGCAAAAAAGTCTTCAAACAATAATTTTTTTTAGTTTCTTCTCTATTACTAACTTAAATTAATTTTTTCATTTACATATATTTTGACTAAATAAATTTCTAAAGAGAAAAATAAACTCCAAAAAGAACAAACATAGCCATTTCGCTGATTTTTTCATGCAAAGTGCAAAAAATTGTGATTTTTTGAAATGTTTGTATAGGTAATCTCCCAGGAGGGTTCCAGGGGGTGTGCCGCTGGCATAGGTGGGTCGGACGTCCAAAGTTAGTGGGGGTCGGTCGTACATTTGGACTCGATTGGGGCACCCTAAATGGGTCGAAGTGGGATTTTTCAAAATTTGACCCTACCCTAAAGTTCGACCCAAATTCCGGGACATCAGAATTCGTTTTAGAGGTATGGTTCCTTCGGCAAAGTTTTTTTATTTTGATCCCTAGAATACGATTTTCCTTGTACGTTGAGCGAATTTTAAATCGACCCGCCCTAATGAATACCTACGGAGCCGTTAACGTAGCCAGGCAAGTGGTGTTATGATATGGGGACCTACTTCGTATTATGGCACCATAGAGTTGCAGTTTGTGGCGCCAAGAATGAATGCGATGTACTGGCAATGCTTTATCAGAGGTGAATGCCATTTTTGGTGACTTGGAGTGAAAATTTCAGGAGCATAACGCCACTATCCACAGCGCCAGAGCCGTTAAATTGTTGATTGAACGTCCAGACGTTGAGGTGCTAAACTAGCCGCCATACTTGCCTGACCTTAACATTATCTAAAATATCTTGAGATGGATTGTTCACAAGGTGTACGAGCCAATGAAACAATATTCTAATAAAACCGAACTCATTAATGCGGTTACACGTCTGGTCATGCATTTCCCTGGACCTAATTTAGAGTTTGTGTTATTCCCTACCAAAGAGAATATATGAATGCATTCTAAATAAGGACGGAAGCACTTCTTATTAAATACTAATTATTCCTTGTGTTCAATATAGCAGGCACTACATGAATGTTTAAAGAAACAGTTCCGTGTATAAATCTAACGAAATTTGGGGGGCTATTCAAGTGAGCCAAAAAATTAAGTTGAGTGTTTGAATGTTATTTTTTTACGAGTCACGCTAATAAAATAAAAACACTTTTATATTATAGTTTCTGTAATTAAGTGAATTATTAAAAAAACATCCAATGCATTAGGATTATTATTGTATATTGAAATCATACTCAAGAGGGATCGCTACTCAAGTGAGTAGCAGTGTGTATTTTTCCATCCCATTTTTGTGACAGTTTACGTGCTGTTCGATGTAACTGCGCTTTCTACCTTCCATTGACATGACCTCCATCACGACTCCAAAATTAAAATAACGAAAATGGGTTTCAGAACATTATATTGCAACTCCATAATGCCTTCCACGAGGAAGGCCTTGCGATTGTGCCGACGAGTACGTAAGTATGAATATTTGTACCAACGGAGACCAACCCCCAAAGGACATGTCCGAAAAATGTCGCGTCTATTGTTACGATTGGAAATAAACTGCAGTGAAATCAATAACAAATTAGCTTGCATTCAAATGCGAATTGAGCTGCAATGCCAATTTTGTACGAATCGATGTACATTACTATTCATTCATGTTACTTGCAACTCAAATACAGGCATATGACGGTACGTGTCCTCTCATACTTTTAACTAACGAAAATTGTTACTTAGTATTCCGTTTAAATGAAGGATAAAATCAATTTAAGGACTTGATTTTGACATCAGTGAAAATCAAATAATAATGGTACCGACCTAATACCAGTGTATTATGCCAATGCTAACACATACATAACATACACCCAGCGAAATAATTATAAAGGCAATATATTTTTTCTCGTTACTCTAAAATTCAATGTAGAATGTTAATGCATATATGAGCCATTAGGTATATTATGCCAGGGACTGTAATCATTCGATCCCTTTCTCAAAGCTAATTGAAAAGTGACATTGAAATATATATAAACGCAACATGGAAAATAAACCTTATTCAAACAGTAGTTAATAGGAATTCAAAGAGAAGTGAGTTTCCTTGCTTGTTATTTTATTATTTTAAAATTAACATCGGTCAAATTAAAATAAACTCGATTTATACATACGGAATGCGGAAAGTAGCTAAGTAGAGAAGAAAATGGGAAATTTAAGATTATCATGATGTAGTGCTGTCCAACCGGGAAATTTCGAGGCGAGTGAAATGCTTTAGCTGTGCCATTTTAGTAATGTTAGTAATTTTATTCATTTATTAGAGCCCAGCACAACAAGAATGAATCTTAAAAATTACTGTAGTAGTGGTAAAAGGAACAGTTGCACGAGAGTGTAATTAAATATAATATATTTTACAAGTTATAAAAAAAGGTACAAACATGTTCAATATTTAACATGTTGTTTACAATAACTATACTTAAAACTAGTTTGAATAATTAATTTAAATGATTGATTAGCTCCTTTCTAAAATCGATTGCGTTGCTTATACGTTGTATATATGATGGTATATTGTTCCAAAGGCGTGTGGCAGATATGAAAAATTGTGGCAGATATGAAAAATTGCCTATTTTTCCACCCCTAGATCGGCCAAATTGTATTCTCTCAAATAAGTAATTGGGTTCCTCGGTATAAACTATTTTGTGAAAGAGTAAAATTGACTTGAATTTAAGAACATTGTCAAATGTCATATTATAAATCTGATACGAATAAGTTGATATTCTATCATTTCGGTTTTTATTAAATATATATCTGGAAATATTATTCTAAGTAACTTTCAGCTTCTGGTAATCAGTACTGTCACAATTTTGATATAGTTCACAGCCATACTTAAGAACTGGTATTAAGTAGCATTCGAATTTGAAAGGGTGTTGCTGATTTAACAGCCCATATATTTCTTAACATAATATACACTTTTCCCACTGTAACATTGACGTGACCACTGAATGTTACACCAAGATTAACCGCAGGTTGGACAAATTGAATATGCGAATGGTTTACCTTCAGCGTCACTTCAACTGGTAAGACACTTTCTTCCTAGAAAAGTATATACATTTCGATTTACCAGGATTTAAACAAAGTCCATTGTTTGAGGCCCAAGTGTTTATCCTATTTAGGTCTTCATTTGTATTTTCAGTGCAACTATTCAAGTGGTACTAGCATACAATTGAACATCATCAGCGTACAGTTGGACTTTACAATATCGTAATACTTCAGAGAGATCTTTAATATATATGCAGAACAATAGTGGCCCCAAAACGGATCCCTGAGGAACACCTCTTTTATTGGGCAGTAATTCAGATTGGCTGTTACCCAAAAATACAGCCTGTGTACGATTTCCGATATATGAGGCTACAAGTCTACACGCAGAATGAGAAAAGCTAAATAACTTGTCCAATTTTGCCAACAATGTAGAATGAACGACAGTATCAAATGCTGTGCTGTAGTCAAGGAGTATGAGGAATGAAAGCATACTGTCATCCATATTTTGCCTAATATCTTCTGTAACTGCAATAAGTGTCGTAATGCAGCTTCTTTTCCTTCTGAAGCCTGATTGACTCTTTGCAGGCAGATTATTTTCAGAGAGATATTTATCCATTTGAGCGTCTGCAATTTTCTCCAATGCCTTTGACACGTAAGGCAATATTGCAATCGGTCTAAACTCATTGTTGGTTTTGGGGATTGGTATGATTTTAGAACATTTCCATGCTGCTGGAAAAATAGATTTAGTAAGTATATTGTTAAAAATGTGAGTAATATATGGCAAAATCCACGGAATTAATATTATAATAAACAGCATTTGATTTGATGCTGTATAAGCTTTTCAACACATCCGATTGACTAACGCAATGAATAGAAAATTTGTTCTCAATTTCAGCAGAAGAATATTCAGTGCGCACATTAGGTACGGTATCAGAGCTTTCTCCAACAAATTGTCTGTTTAATGTCAAATTGTCTGTTTAACCAGGGCTGCTGTTTATGACTCTTGTTTTTATTGGCACGCACATGTCAAACAAGCTATTGACATTTTCTTCAATAAATACTACCTGATCATCAACATTTTCAAAATCAGAGACTCATTCCCAAGGAATACTTTCCGTAAATTCAGGCAGAATGTCATAGTTAACAGTTTTGTAATCTCTGTAACTGATTGTGGTATCAGACACATTTTCGTTGACATCATAAATCATAAATATCAGGTCAATATGGTCGGCAATCAACTCATCGGGCTACGGACTTTGTAAGTATATGATCAGTATACTTGGTGATTTGACGAGGGACTCCTGATATAATGTTGAGGATGTGATTGATTTTAATTCGGGATTTGGCGATATCGGAGTAGATGATGGCGAAATATTGGTGTCCCTGTTCCCATGTATGCCGATACATTTGGCATTATGACGGTGGAGGGGAAATGGAGTGTACTGGGAGAATTTACACGAGTACCAATTCATTGAATTAAATTGCTGAAATTTTGCATGGATGGGATGGGATATTTCGAATACGGGGGCAAATTTTATGGGCAGGGAAAGTGTATGCCTACGGGATCACCAGCTTCACCAGTGATAGTTGACATGATGATGGAGGATCTACTTGACGGTATTTAGACGACGTTGGAAGTGAAGCCCAGAATCTTAGCAGAGTATGTTGACTACTTATTTGTTGTCATAAAGAGGGATGAAGTGGTTAGCGAACTTAAGGCTCTTAACACATTCAACGGATGAATGGGATTCTCTGAGGAAGGGGTAGGGGACAACAGATTACCATATCTGGACTCTGTCGCCATTCGACAGGGCAACCTGCTCGAACTTGATTGGCACCAAAAGACTACAGCATCCGGTTTCTGAGCACCCTATGGGAATTATTGTCGATTAAACTTCTGCAATGAATGTCTTGAATGACATTCCAAAACATTCACTTCAAAAGTGAATGCGTCAAATACTACATTCACTGCTAACAAGACAAACTAGTATTTCTGAGATCATTCACTTAGAATCAAAATTCAAAATAAATGAGAACCAAAACATCAAGCATTCAAACACACCAACACAATTTGAAGCAAAGCAAAAGTACTAATTTGCTGAGAACACCGAAATGAGTACGCAATGTCGTTTCAAATATATTAAAAAACTGTGTGAATAGAGTGGTTGCGTACATACATATTAACCAACTTCACTGAAAAAATTACCGCACACATTTGTTGAAAGCGGATTAGCTACTGAATTGAATTTCTTTCATACTCTCTTATAATTTCTCATTTTGTTCATGTTGTGTCCGACGAAATGCCGATCGTGATCGGCAGATGGTAAATTTAGTGTATTCTTGTACATTTGAATTTGTTTGGCAAATTCAAATGTTTTGGTGTACTCGGTGTGTTCTTGTACATTCCAAGACATTTAAAATCCATCAAAAAATTTAATACATAATTCATTTTCAAATAGCAAGTGGTCTACTGTATTTGGGTTTTATTAGAATACTCATTACTCATACACTATCATGCATTTGCAAAAAGTACTACGTTATAGAGTGCAATGAAATAAAACTAATTCGTATACGCATAAATGAATGTCTTGCTGCAGACCTACGATACTGCAGATACAGCGTCAAATTAAGTGAATAGAGTTCTGAAGATCTGCGACAAGGAGTGTCATGTGGTGGATGAAAGGAGAGTAGTGGAAATACTTCGCGAAATGATTTCCCGTCCGGGACGATAAATGGCCCACTGGAGAGGAATTGGCACGCGGGACAATTTATGGAACGGGGAGAATGTCAACCGGATGAAACCCCTCCGAAAATTTTAAAATCCCTGACTTATATACCTTGTTATTCCGAGAGACTGAAACATTCCGATATCAAGGACAAAGTGTCATATGAGTTCGTGTTGAAATCACACAATACCCTGAGCGGGTTATTTTCCTCACAAAGTACAAGTCGGCGGAGGGGATAGGTCTAATATTTTATATCGGAATATATGCAATGAGGACAAGACTGACGTATGCCAAAGAGTATATGTTGGCGCCACGATGACGAAATTGAAGACGGCACTGTGCTGCGACGGGTCCTAATCCTACCATTGACGATGTTGACGTTTCAGGGGAGGGACCAATTGCTCACGACGATTTACTGTCGAAATGCTGCACATGATTAAAGTTCCCTAAGGAAAGGACTCTGTTACAGGACCGACACTGACCGCTGCGCTCAAATATATCGACACAAGATGAGCGGCCACCGGGGGTAAGGACGATGGTTGGCCAAAACGTGTACACTGTGAACGGGTAATTTGTTTTTTGATTTAAAATATATGTAATTATTGGCAATCGATTTGTGGTCAATATGTTATTAATGTTAAATATTTGCGTATATAGAACCCTGAGGATCATTAGCGATGCTAATCGAAATATTGGGAATATTAAGTAAATCTTGGGGGTCAAAAAACAACAAAAACAGTGTTCCTTTTATGACCTCACTCCAAACTAATTAAACAGAGACAATACAAAAAGGTCAACAATCAACATCATAAATTATAAAATTTGGGGTTTGAACATACAGAAAACTTTATTTTGGAATAGAGTGAAATTTCGTATTTTTTAAATATGACGCCACTATTGACGCCTTCACAAACACATGCAAACAATTGTGGACACTTGGCTGGAGGAACTATTATTCTGGATGACAGAAATTAACTTAAACACACACATGATACCCAGGGTTACCCATCCCCATTTTTGGTCGGGGACGTTTATAGTTAAATATAAAATACACAATTTTAATATAAAATTATTTTTGGTACTTTTTTTCTATAAAATTCATAATGGGTTAAAGCGTCACCAAATGGTTGTGACAGCCATCAAATTCAAGTAATTATAAGCAGCTGATCATACTCGTGCCAATATATTATTTGGTTCAACCGAATTAGTTTTTACATTTTTCGTTCATCCAACTAATGAACTACAGGATAATTTGATTGCTACAACTAAAAATTGATTGACAGATCACATTTACTTCTGGTTGCTGTGGCTTCAACTAAATATTTCAGTCCTTGCAACCAAAACTGAATTACAAATCATTTGATATGCACAACATTTGGTGATAAAGAACACAAATATTGGTAATCACAACTGAATAATGTGATAGTCCAAGGAACCGCTAAATTTTAGTTGGCTGTAAATATAGTTGTGACAACGAATCTCTTCTCTGTGTGTAGCATTGTGGATAACCTGCCTCTCGGCAAGTTAAGTAGTTGCCTAGACCTCTTCATGTCCGCCTGTGGCCAGAGGACCCTGGCTTGTTTGCAAGTTGAAGTAGTCTCCACTTGTCCTTGAACATATTATCGGCCCACTGCCTTGATCTGCACACGGCAGGTAGAGATTGGCATACGAACACGTTCTTTTGTTGGAAGAACCTGTGCCGTAGCACCGTCTAGCTAACACATGCGCTACGCAATTGCCTGGAATGTGGCTGAGTCCCTATACCCAGATGAGCCTGATATCAAAATACTCTGCCATCACCCTAAGTGATGAGTGACATTCTTTCACCGTCATGGCTTCCAGGGATTTTATAGCAGCCTGGCTGTCTGTGTAGATACATATTCTCCGGAGGGTTGTGGCACTACCTTTGAGTAGTTCATCAACCTCCAGTATGGCTGTACTTTCCGCCTGAAATACACTGTAGTGATCTGGCAGCTTGAAGGAGATATTTACATTTAGGTCCGGTGAGTGAACCCCATAGCTTACTTGCTCGTCCAACTTTGATCCATCCGTGAAAAATCTGATACTACTGGTGTCCCCTTCCAGTGACTTTTCCCAGGTATTCCTGTTCGGAATGGAAGTCCTTGGATTTGTCGCTGGTAGAAGGTAGGGAATACAGTAGTCCGTCTTTACGGGAATAGAGTTGGTCCGGTTTAGTAATTCGGCGTGTCCGGAATGCCCAGATATCATGACGCCACAATCTTTGATTCTCAGGATATAGCGGCTGCCGATTCGGCCATTATATCAGGAGTATAGATCTTGGCCTACATGGGGTTGATAGGACGATGGTCCTGTATCCATTGCACCTGATACCGAATATACGATCATTGACCGTCCATGGTTCTTGTATCAGGGCCACATCGGATCCACCCTTCGCAAGATGAAGAATGAGGTTGGCAAATGCTGCCTTACTGCGATGAAGTTTATCGGCAGGACATCCACCATCTACAGGATCTTTAACTCCGGGTACCTCGATAACGGTTGTCTCGTGATCACCCTCGCTAGTGATGGACCCATCACGGAGCTAGGCAGAGCTGTCCCACAGGTCGATGATGCTGCCACTGTCGTCATCCAGTAGTGGTTCTTCAGCATCTACCGCCGTTTCAGAATGCTTTCCAGCATTTATATCTGTGACTTCCGACTTTGACACTTTGCCACTCAGCGTTTCCACTTTGTATACCCTGACGGGTACACTCATGAATCCAAACCGAATTTGGCCTTGGACTCCTCTAGGGGTTTTACGGAACCCTGGTTCAGGACCAAAATTACCTGCCGGGAGGTTCCTTTCCTTTGCAGGAATGGAGGGATTGCAGTGGTTTATCATCTTTAGGATCTCCAGTGGGACAGTAGGTGAGTTTGACGGGACACAAACCCTAGCCCTTGGTCTAGAAGGTATATCCTTCCTATCCACGGCTTTGTGTTTGGCCCCCGACCAAACCCCACCTACGCGATTTGCGCTGCTCGTTCATCAGAGCTTCCCTGGAACCATCCTGCGTCTTCGCAGATTGGCACAGGACCAGAGTTGTCGTTGACGATGTCCTTGAATACCGTAAGAAGGGTTCCTTCTACGAGGCTCCATTTATCCTTGGGGATACGTCCATCCTGGGAACCTTCATACAAGACGCCAATGATTAGGCTGTCACTAAAGGACCTGCCAAGCACTGGGTTGCTTTTATGGCTCTTAGATGAGCGACCAGGTTCTGTATCCTCCTCTACTGAACGCTGTCGTTTAGTAACAGCCAGTGGAGGCTTTTCCCTAATGACTTGGACCCCTAACAGACGCCCTTAGGCCGCTCCAAGGTATTTACCTGTAATGGAATGACTGCGGCGACTGGCAGTGCGGAGAGTTGAATGACCAATATAGTGGCCAGTCGAAGATCAGGGCTGAGATTTTTTGTTTTCCCTGTAGTTGGGGAGGGTTCACGACCGCCCGCGTTGTTTGTAGTTGCGGAGGCCCCATTGCGTGTGACCGCAGAAGACTCACGAGTACTAGTGCTCGACGAAGAGCCCGTAGGCTCGGCGGAAGTCACAGGTTTTCCTGTGGCCGAAGATTTTTTATTATGATTATTCATGTTATTTGGGCCTCAACTTGTAGCCGCTATCTACGTCCGTAAAAATGAGATGTGTTCAAAAAGAGGGGCCTCATGGTTGTCTATGAAGCAGGGAGTGCCACGCGAGGGTTGGCACTCCGCCTTATGGGACAGTGTGTTCAGAGTCAGGCCGAACAAGAGAGGGAGTCATCTCAACCTCACCATTACCACCAACTTAATGGTGACGGATTTCGAACGGACTACAAGACTTGCCAGGTTTTAAGGAGGCGGAGACGAACGGTACCTTAGCCACGAGCCATTTGGATAGAGTGCCACCTACTCAGGCCGCAGAGCACAGGACGTCAGCTCGAGAGCAGAAAATCAGTTCGTTACGAAAATCGTGAACCATGGTCGTAGCAGAGTCCGTGCCAAAAAGGAAGATGGTGATTTAGAGTTACCAAGGATGCACCGCGAGGAGGCGATCTTCACTGCAACATGATACGGTACTTACTTTAGAAAAATATCTCATCTCTTGTACAAAATTAAGTATTTATATAACTACCTATGGTGAACATAGGTGTTTTCATTAAAATGTTTAGCAAGAAAACAATATTTAAAGAGTGATTCATTTAGAATTTGTTTACTTTTTAATAAACACTTAAAACAGACTTGAACGCCGAAATTTTTATTATGACCCGAAAGAACAAAGATTGATTGTTACTGGTTAAAGATAATTTAATTCAAATGTTGGTCGTGCTTAATCTGTAGGTGGTCCATTCGGAAGGTCGACGTTTCGATACAGCATTGCCAACGGTATCTCGCGAATTAAGCTCTTCTGTCTTACTGTCTAGCTGAAACCAAGTGTATGTTATCATGGTGCGCTAGCGCACCAGAAGAATTGCGATTTTTGTTTGGGTTGCATAATAATGAGTAAGTAATGTTTTTATTTGAATTCAAATAGATTTAAAAAGTTTCGCCCCATGTTATGTACCAAATATCAGTTTGAAATTGTAGTACATAGTAACACACGTGCATTTTATGACACGGATTAGGCAAAACAATAATTACAATACTGATCTTATTCGTCGGAAAAATCAAATGAAATTGATGAATGTTTTTTAATTCGCGCCTTGTACAAGAGTACGTGGGTTAGATCTCTGCTTTTTCTTCGACGCTAATATAGTCGACGGTTGCTTAATGATGGCGACACTCTCGTGGAATTAACCATGAAAGGGCTTCGGACCGGTGTGAAACAGTAGGCTCCAGTCAGTGAGTGTAAAGACTTGAACACGCACAGCTAACAGATTGCGAGAACGGATGTAATGGGAAAATATTTATTTTTATTTTTAAATATCCCTCACAATCCATACACGCAAAGAAAAAACATGGTTGGGCATAGTCACAGTAACCACTTAATTTCTGCTAAAGTCATACAATTGTTTCCGCAATCAAATGTTTATTAGTTTTTACCGAAACATTATCTCTATAATAAAAGCATGATTAATATTTTATAATGACGTTATTGTTCTTTAAAAAATTATAATATGGTTACTTTGGAAAATACTAACATTATCAGTTAAACCATTAAATATTTGTTGTATAATACATTTTTGCATCAACAAAATAAGGAAGAAAAGGAAATAATTTGTGTAGCCTACAAAGTTATTTTGATCGTAACCACGAAATGTTTCAAATGTTAATTGTGTTGTCAAGAGTTGTTTTTGGTTTCTCCATACATGTGTGTGTATTCGGTGACAACCAATAATTATGTAAACAACAATGTTATTTTGATCGCAACCACTAAATGTTTCAAATGATAGTTAGTTGTGTTGTCAAGGGTTGTCTTTGGTTTCTCCATACATGTGTGTGTATTCAGTGCAAGCCAACAATATTATTTTTTAAATCTCAGTCGTTTTCGTCTATTAGTGTGAAAAGATAGTGTATTAAATAAATCAACAAATTAACGGTTTAAAGTTTCTTAAAACCACTTCTGGTGAACAAAAGGAAATAATGTGTGTTAATTTTGGCGGTTTTAACAATTATGAAATATTTATAGATGAAGGTAAGTAAATGTAAATATGATATGTGCAAGCGACATGATTTAAGTGTTTTTAATATCGCAGTGGGGTGTTTAAAAAAACTAAGATAAAGTGTGAAAGCAGTGTTGATTGTGCTTGTTAATTTCATACGTATTAGACAGACTCAAATAGTATGGAGCCAAAAAAAGTTGTTTGTCCATTCCTCAAGCCACCTCAAAGTGTACCTTGGTGTGTTTTATGATTTCTAAAATGTTTCGGGTCTAGCATTCTTTCGTTCTTTATTTAAATGATCTAGCGTCTATAGTTAAATCCTCTAACATTTTGATGTTTGCAGATGATGTTAAGTTATACATGCCTATATGCGATACTGAGGATTCCACCCATCTTCAAAATGACTTGGATAGTCTCACTAATTGGTGCTTGGTAAATGGTATGTCGCTAAATCAGGGAAAATGTCAAAAGCTTTCGTTTTGCCGTAGTACACCGTTGAATTTTGATTCCTTATTGGTTCTTACATATTGGAAAATGTGTCTTCCTTCATGGATTTAGGAGTACTTCTTGATCAAAAGTTGCGTTTTGATTCCTGTATAGGCAAAGCCAGATCACTGTTAGCTTTTATAAAAAGATGGGCCAAAGAATTTGCTGATCCTTACGTCACTAAACGTCTTTTTGTCTCTCTCGTTAGACCTGGATTAGAATATGCTTGTATTGTATGGTGTCCGTATAATGCCTGTTACATAGACCGCATCGAATCGATTCAAAGACAATTTTTTCTTTTTGCTTTACGTGGTCTCGCTTGGAACATTGATGATTTGCCACCTTATAAAAATCGACTGATGCTTATTGATCTTCCTACACTTGAAAAACGCAGGTATATGTTAAATGTTATGTTTATTGTAAAACTCATAAGGGGTTGTACAGATTCAAATTTTCTCGTGAGTCAAATAAATTTTAATGTTCCCTGTAGACAAAACCCGATATTTCTATCCTATAAAACTACCGACTGTCCGTTATAATTACGATTACTACAGTCCTTTTCGACGCGTTTGCCTCATTTACAATGAGATCTATAATTCCTTACCCGCTTCAGATTCTTTGAATATAATTATGCAACATTTAATTCGTAATTAGTCGGGAACTATTATCCAGCTTGTGTTGCCAACCATTTTCCTCCGATAAACCAGTCCTGCTTCTATTAATCAATCTTATTATAAATCCTGAATTCTACAATGAATTGTAGCTGACGCTGAATAGATGGATGGATCATTAGCCGTTGAGGCCAGATTCTGACATTCATGTCCCTCATCTGCATGTTCCAGATCTACAAGTCCCTAGTCTTCCTGTTTATCTCCCATTATGCTATTTTTATGTTCCTGTTTATCGTTCCACACATATTGTTGCGACCTTCCTGCTCCAGATGTGACTGCCTATGTTATCTCCTATGATTTTATCCTAAAGTTCCTGTGAATCATTCCTTATGTTCCAGATGTTCCCGTCCCAGCTCCTGTATTGTTACTGTTTTAATAATAAACTTATTTTTATTTTTGTATTTTGTATTATTATACCTAACATACGAGTTACAAGCTAATTATAATATTTTTAACTATTTTGTTTCATTTTAGTTATTTTATATTAATATTTTTATTTTTATATTTTTCTTTTTTTAAATTTTTAAATTTTACAAATTTTCTTCATATTATTATAATTTTACTCTACTCTTTTTCTTATGTTAAATGTATTTGAATTTTATTAAGTGTTGTCTGTTATGTCTACTATGTATATAATAGAAATTTTATAACGTTGTTGAAAACATATCACCGGCTGTATCCTATTGAGGATTGTAGCTGTGAGATAAATAAATAAATTAAGTTTGTGAGCTGGACTGTTTTTTAAAAGGTTATTTTTGATGTGTTAACATCTATAGCGGCGTATAGGGACTAAATCTATCAAAGTCAGATTTTATGCTGCTGCTAAAACCAGATTTTATGCCGCTGCTAAAACCAGATTTTCTGCGACTGCGAAAGAGAATAATGACGTGTTAGACAAAAATGAGCGTGCAAGAGAGCAATGAAAGAGTGGTGTGGCAGGAGTGAGGCAAACGAAATTGTGTCTATAGCGTATTTATTAACATAATAATGTATGTATGTACATGTGTCTGTTGCTGTGTTGAACGGAGATATAAAGCATAGCCACGCAAAATTTCATTTGCACTCCCATGGGCTTGCGCAGTCGACATAATGGTGTCACACTAATACGTCAGCTACTTCGTACAAAGTATGTGTGATGTTGTGTGTTTGGCTGTTTCGTTGCTGTTGATATGGCAAATATGTGGT
This sequence comes from Phaonia tiefii, assembly GCA_963931995.1. NCBI lineage: Eukaryota > Metazoa > Arthropoda > Insecta > Diptera > Muscidae > Phaonia > Phaonia tiefii. Next base: position 75,614,949 of record OZ008371.1, on the reverse strand, counting down.
TATGTGACACCGTATACGTCAGCTACGTCGCACAAAGTATGTGTGATGTTGTGTGTTTGGTGGTTTCGTTGTTGTTGCTATGGCCAAACAAAGCGAGTCATTTGATGTTCAGCATTATTTTTTCTTTTCCAATTTAACATTTACTAATGTGTTCATAGAAATCGAACAGGTACCGTGTAGCAAAAAGGTGTTAACACTTCATCCGTGATTTTTTTTAATTTTTAAAAGATTTTTTCTCAATGTATACAATATTAGTATCATATGAAAGGTTTTTTGAAGGCGCATTCAACGTAATACATATCAAAACATGATCTGACATATCCTTTTTCGGGAATATTCTTTTAACTTCGGGAATAATTTTAAGACGGCAAAAAAAGCGTGTAGTGGATTTTTACTCTTAAATTACATTATTATATTATATATTATTTATATTGTTTCAATTACAGTTCGGAAAACCTACAATTTAGCAGCAGCTATTGATGTTCTTTCGAATGGGTTTAAAATAAAACCAATCTTTTTTTCTGATTTGTTCATCAATTTCTTGGATCAACAGATTTTGTTGTAAATATTAAACTGCCCAGTAAGTATTAACAAAAATAAATCAATTTCATAATTCTAATACGATATTTTCCTGGATGCTGATACAAGTATATGCAAGTCCGACTCGGGCTTCGATTTTTCATCTTTAGATTCAAGAAATGTAAAACAGGCACACACGCTACCGATTGCACCACCGACGGCCAAATTTTTTGAATCCGGAAATATACAACAAACTGAAGCTACAGACAACTCCACTCCTATTTACCGAGCGTCCAAAGGCTTTTAAATCATGGCCTGGATGCACACTATCATGCTTTTCTGATTGAGTATGACGAAATCTTTCTTTCAGTAAACATAAAGTTCCTTGAATCTAGATATGTAGGTTATATTTGTGTATCAAAAAATAATAAATTTTTTTTGAACTGATGTATTCTGATGTATTGTAATCCTTTTGTCATAAAATTTATATATAAAATAAAATAAATAAAAAAGTTCTTTAAAATAAGTAATGTATTTTATTTACAGGTATTTCAATCTTAGGATCATAATATGGTTACTCTGTGGACCACATTAAGGTCACTAGGACTACATTAAGGTTGCTTAGCACCATAATACATTTACTCTGTGGATCATATTATGGTCACTAGGACAATATTATAAATAGTTACTCTGTTACTCTGTCCATCATATTATAGACAGCAGGACCATATTATGATCAGTAGGATAATATTATAGTTGCGTAGGACCATAATATGGTTAATCTATCGACTATATTATGGTTACTAGGACTATATTACGGTTCCTTAGGACAATAATATAGTTACTCTGTCGACAATATTATGGTCACTAGGACTGTATTATGGTTGCTTCGAACAGTAACATGTTTACTCTATGGACTATATTATTATCACTTCGTATAATGAGTATTATTGTGATGCCCATTTAATTGTAAAATACGATAATACTATGGTTAATATAGGGTGTATATACTATGGTTGCCAAAATAATGCGGTGTGGTTGCTGCAACCATATCCCAATCATTATATTATGCTCTTCGAATATATGAGTATATGAGTAATATAAAATTTGATAATTTGTTGTCCTACTATTGAGAAGCGATTGCCAATGATTTAAGGTATATCTCCTTCAATCTTCAGATTCGTTATACATAGGTGAAAAATATGATACGATCTTCATGATTCTTTCCTAACTATCTTGACCCAGGCCCAACCTAAAGTCTGATTTACACATCACATACATATTTTTTAAGTAAAGTTTTTATCTTTTAATCAGCTATTATCATTTGTTAACATTGTTTATTTGGTTTCTGTTGATGATATGTTACTACTCGTATACCTGCTTGAAATTTGAATTTTTTAATTAAATTTATTAGATTCAAAAGAGTAAAATTACGCGAGTAATAGCACAAATTTTCTCTGTTGTTCGAGTAACTCAAAAAACCTATTATCGCGTTATTTCATTACTCGAACAAAGCAAAAACCCTATAATTGGATACCCTAGGTGTATCCAATCAATGTGTATGGAACCGTTTCGGGATATTTTTGAGGCATTTCCGAATGATGCATCTGCAGAAGAGTCAGAAGAAATGGAAAATAATATACCACAGTATCAGAAACAAAGCGGACATATATGTTTGGATTACATATTTGTTTTCACTCACCATCAAATATTGTTTTACACCCATGTAGAGATCTTTATGTTTGTAGTGAATGCAATTTAAAATTGCAAGCTCAAAGTATTGCTGGTAACAACAATTATACTTATCCGGCTTGCCACAAAAAGTAAAAGAGGCAATGCAAATCTTTTACTTACTTACTTATCCGGTGACGAACAACTCCGAGGAGTCAGGGACCTTACAAAACGAAGATAACATATTTTGTTCGATCTTTTGCCTTATCTCTCCAATTGGCAATACCAAGTGTACGCAGGGATTCGTCAACCTGATCCCTCCAGCGGAGTCTTGGTCTTCCTATTTATCGTCTTCCTTCGAGTTTGGTTTCGAAAACCCCTCGTGCCGGTTCGTCTTCATCCATTCTACTGACATGGCCTAGCCAGCGCAATCGCATTATTTTGATCCGCTTAACTATGTCAACGTCGGGATATAGCTCAAACAGCTCATGGTTCATGCGTCGCCAATACTCGCCGTTGTGCTATAGGATTCTGCGCCATAAAGCAAGACAGGTTGTGTGAGAGTCTGCTGTAGTTGGACTTTTGTTACTCGAGAGAAAGTTGTATCTCTAAAGTGCTTGCTTAGCCCAAAATAACATCTATTCGCAAGCACAATTCTGCGCTTGATCTCAAGGCTGATGTTGTTGTTTTCGTTTACGGCAGATCCAATGTATATAAATTCGTCCACCACCTCGAAATTATAACGGTTATCAACGTTCACGCTAATCGCGTGGAGGCCCTGTTCGTTGAAACCATTAATTTTGTCTTGTCCTCATTTACCGTCAGACCCACTTTGCCTGACTCCTTCTCAATTCTCGAAAATACCGCAGTAACTTCTCTAACTGTGCGTACAATGATATTTATATCATCAGCATACGCGAGCAGCATGTGACTTTTGCTGCTGATGGTTTTATTCATGTGACAGCAGCTTTTCTCATAATGATCTCCATTAAGCTCTTAAAGAGATCGCCCGATAGGGTGTCGCCTTGTCTGAGGCCTCGCTTAGTTTCGAAAGGTTCGGTAAGATCCTTACCAACTTTCACCGCGGATTTAGTGCTCGTCAGTGTCATCCCGCATGAGTTTTGCAGGAATACCAAGCTCAGACATTGCTTCGTAGAGTTTACCCCGTATCGGGCTATCGAAGGCCGCCTTCTAATCACAAATAGATGATAGGTGTCGATTTGTTTTTCGTTGGTCTTCTCCTGGATTTGGCGTATCGTGAAAAACTGGTCGGTTGTTGATTTCTCAGTCCTAAAGCCACGCTGGTATGGTCCAATCAGATCAGCGATAAGTGGTTTTACTCTTCCGCATATTATTCTTGATTGAACCATAAATGCTATTCCATGAAGCACAGAAGACATAAATTTTCTACGGTTTGACCATTTTTCAATTGTCCTATTATATTTGATGGTGAACAGCATGACTTTTATATTTTTTCTATCTTCGCCGATTATGTATCAAAATCGTCAGTGAGTACATTGATTTATCAGCATCGACGTTACATTGCAGATGATTTATCGACATTTGCGATCTATACAAAATCAAATAAGATTTGGGTTATAATGTTACACTTCCAAAAGCTCGGAATTTTGCCGAATTATTTGAAACCTATATGAATTTTTCAGAGTACACTCATGATTTTAACTCTACTTATACGAACAAACTTTTTTGCAGGTTTACGGAATGTGGCCAAAAGCCAATCAAACGTTGTGAAATTTGGACATAAATTGAAAAAATATATGTTCCCGTTGATAAATAAATATTTGTTAATTTGTTTCGAAATCTCGTTAAATTACAAAACTATCACTGGAAATACCAAAGATTTAAGTAAGGACTTCCGAGCTAAGACCGTCAAATTTGACCCACGTTGTACAGTGTTGTATTCCGGCCAAAAATCTATAACTTCATTTTTTTTCAATAGAAAATGTGGGCCTAAAATCTGTGGTGTCACGCATAAGTTTCGATAAAATTCATAATTCTTCGAATTTAGTAAAGCAAATCGATAAAATTTTGTTTACGTATTTATTTTTATTATTAATTAATAAGTAGACGTGACTAAAGCGTCTCGTATATCTTCCGTTCGTTTTTCTGTTTTAATACGAATATTGCTTATTACAGACTCCGAAGACACGAGAAGATAATGGACGACATCTTCATTATTTAATTTTCTTGAAAAATTGCTGCTATTGTTTACTGGCTGCTTTGAAAACTTTATTTGATGCCTCTTGTTAATTTGATGCCATGTGTTAACACCTTATGTACTGTCGGGGACATTTTACACCATCCATATTGGCTAACAAATAAATCTGCTGTATCGTTGCAGTATATTTTGAATGTGTTAACAATTATGCAGGTACTTGTAGAATACAGTAAAATCGCTTAAAAAGATCAGGGCAGTAACTAAAATTATAGCAATTACTTCATAATTTCAAAAAATCTTTCGGGCAATATTTCCACCCTTTTTTGTTTGCAGTATCAGGTCTTACGATGTCAACACACATTCCTAATCTTCTTTCTATTTCTCCCAGGATATATTTTTTTGTGTTTTCATGCAAATCCTTATATTCCTTACGTTCGACTTCCTAAACTCCATGTTATAGGCTATATGGAGAAGGCACTCCATAAACCTTATCCAACAGTGAAGAGTACTAAGTCCAAATTTAAAGTGATTTTCATTGGGTTTTAGAGATCTAATATATGGAAGATCGTTCATTTGATTTGGTGTTGCATTGCATATATTACAGCATCTAGACGATTTTTGATCTGTCAAAATATTGATCACTTTCCCATCAACAATAGTGCATAGCAGAGTGTACTTAATTTCAATTTTGAAGCTGTCATTTAATTTTATTAGATTTTATTGTTTTTATTAGATTGTTTATCTGTGCACATATATCCTCATAATAATATTTGTTCTGGTTTCTTTTGCAAATTCTAATTTTACTGGTCTGCAATATCTCGTTGAATATGGCCTTTTATTTTTCAATACATTAGTATTACTTTCTACTGTAACCAATTTAAGAGGAACTAATGAAGTCATGAACACAGATTTGTCATCCAAATTTTGTGATTCTTCAACATTTTCCCACTTGAGATTGACAATTTGTTCACCAGTCGATCCGTCGATGCCCCATTTTCCAATTAATTCCAATTGGGTTTCACTAATTCCTTTCAAATTCGGGTAAAGAGCTTGAAGAGTTCTTTTTGAAATGTGATTTCGAAGGGACTGGATGGAGCCTTATGGTAGCAACTTTCTCTTCGACTCTTACATCATCAGGATAACAACCTTTTTTCTTCTCCACTAACTTTATTTTGCAAAGTTTTTCCGACGCTTTATGAACCAGTGCAGGCTCGTATTTATTACAAACTTCAGTAACTTTGCGTCGTTTACGTCTACTGGAAGATTCACAAAAAGAAAGTTGAGGTCTTCCAAGTCCACAGTGTTTACTATTGCCAGCATCCTTATAATAGTAAACTACCATTACAAAATATTTATGTACTGATTTTTTCAATAATTAACTTACGCAATCCCCACAGTCTAAATAATTAAATGTTGCCTTAAGCCATGCATCTTCCTTTATCTCGAAAACCTCGCGGATTCTTGAACATTTATTCCACACTTTTTTTGCCGGTACAAATTAAACCAATTAATTTTGAATTCATTTTATCCATCTTGAACGTTTCCTTGGAGCGTTCTTCAATATTTTGTATCATTATATTAACTATTTCACTTCTCCTCTTAGTGTGGTGCTGGTACCATAAATAAAAAGCTCTCCGTTTGTAATAATACGGGTCACTTAAAATGGCTCTAACTAAAAAACATAAAAAAAAAACTGCAACTTAAGATTAATAGTACTTACTTATTATTCCTTGTGTCACTAAATGGTGTATAGCCACAACCTCTCTCCTTCCTGCTTTTATTTTTTTACTCCAATTTCTATTGATTATTTTTAGTTTTGATGTGTAAACATCTATACGCTGGGGGTAAAAATCTTTTTCACAATACAATCACAAATTTAGAGTAAGATGTGCGATGTAATCGTTAACCAATCGTAAAGCGTTATCAAATCGGTGTGAGCTATGTATGAGTTTATTAGTGTACTCATACGCTGCATACAATATACTCAACACCATCAAGTGTGCAATAGTAGCTACTAATTTTCGAAAACCATTGCTGTAAAATAACATTAGATTTCAGTAAACAGCTGATTTTTGTTTGTTTTGTTTTTTATTTACTATCAATAATACAGAGTGTGCTATATATACATTCTTAACAGGTTTTGAGTTTTTATCTTAAGATATTTCAACAAATGTTTACGATTATAATTTGGATATTAGCAGTTAAAAATATTACAAAATACATAGGAAAAAGATAGTAGAAAAAACCTATATTTAGTATCACAATGTTTAAATTTGATGAAGTTTAGGGAGCAATAGCTAATTCGATCTATATACATGTATAATATGTAGGATTGATTAGCGATTACTAAATCAAACTTCTCAGATGGGCGTAGTTTGACCTTCTGCATTTATCGTTGAATGTCAGAGTCAAGTCATTTATTAATGTCTGGATCATTTTTTGTTTGGATTTACTGTGCAGTTCGGCGGTGGAGAATCTTCTTGGAAGATTGTAAATTATTTTCAAATTTTTATTCTGTATTATTTGTATCCGCTTTTTGTGCGTCTTGGCACAGTCCTTCCAAATTTGGCATCCATAAGTAAGGATTGGCCTTATGCACATTTTGTACAAAAGAAGTTTGTTTTCTACGTTCAATTTTGATCTTCTATTTAAGAGTGGGTACAATCCTCGGCCGCATCTTATGGCTTTTATACACGAATTGTGAATGTGGGTTTTGAACGTCAGTTTCTGGTCAAGAGTTATACCTAAGTATTTTATTGTAGCCGAAAAACCAATTTCCCTACCTTGCACAATGAGTTTTTCGGTAGGAGTTCTTTTCGGTGATTTATTATAAGGGAATAACATAGCCTGCGATTTACTTTCATTAACCTTTATTTTCCACTTTGTAAAATATTTGCCAGCTGGAACGCTTGCGTTTTGCATACGTTTTACTATTGCATTCGAGACCTTTCCATGACATATGAAAGCGCTATCATCTGCATAGAAAGCTACATCATTTTGCGTGGAAGGCTTGAAATCAGAGGTGTACAGTGTGTACAGTAGTGGTGATAGAACTGATCCCTGAGGCACTCCAGCTGGGAAATTTCTTGTGGCCGAATGCTCTCCATTGATATCTACAAAGAATGATCTGTCAGTGAGAAAACTTTTAATTAACTTGGTTAAATATAATGGAATTTGCATTTTATGAAGCTTATAAATTAGCCCATTATGCCAAATGGAATCAAACGCCTTCTCAATGTCCAGAAAAAGTATACCAGTGGAGTATCTCTTATTCTTGTTCTTTTTTATAATATTCACCACTCTCTTGACTTGATGCGTTGTCGAGTGCTGAGATCGAAATCCATACTGACATTTATGTATAAGCTCATGTTCTTCAACAAAAGTTTTGAGTCTTTGGAATATAATTTTTTCAAAGACTTTATCAAGCGTGCTCAACAAACTGATTGGTCGATAGCTTGTTGGTAGCTTAGCATTTTTTCCGGTTTTTCCTATCGGTATTACTCTGGCGATCATGAAATCTTTAGGAAAGTACGAATTTTCAATGCAAAAGTTAAAGACTTTTACTAGAAATTTATACGCAGAATCAGGAAGCTTTTTAAGTAATATGCTGTTTATCATATCATAGCCTGGAGCCTTTGAATCCTTAAGACAATTAATAAATAAATTAACTTCAGCACATGACGTCAGAGAATTAGAATCGCTGTTAATAGCATTATCTAACCCAATTGACTTTACTACTAAGTCTACTTTTTTGTCCATGGAACTACGTTGATTTATGGTAGTTAAATGACAGTTTTCGAAGTGATTTGCAATGGCTTCTGCTTTTTCCGCCTTACCTGTTATTTCAAGGCCGTTTACTAATAATGTTTTAACGGATTTTGTATTTCCTCTAATACGCTTTGTGACCCTCCAAAAATGTTTCCCTCCTACAGATAACTTGGATAAGAAGTTAGACCATTGTTCGTTTCTTGCAATACTGACATGCCATGACATGAGTTTATTGAGTTGGCCGATTATTGATCTATAGGTCATTTTCAATTTTCGATCGTTGCATCTCTGAAACTTTCTCCTAAAGCTGTAGTAAACAGCTGATTTATAACTTGTCAACCACAACAAATACAAAATAATAAAATATTTTACAAAATACCAAAAAAATTATAACTCAGAACATAAAACAACACAAAGTGTATCAAAGCTGAATGGAGGTAATGTTAATTCTAATAAAATTTCTATAAGATTCAAATATAAATTAAGATTATAACATATCTTCATTACGTACTCTTGCCTTACACTGAAGCTGGTGCACGACAATTGGGTAACAATCTCCATCTCATGCCAATTATTATGGGTGGAGATTTAATACAAATTTTGCAAACCCACAGTCGCAAGCTTTATCAAAATTTTTATTTGACGTTTTCCACTTGCATATGAGCAATTCTCCACAAACCCCCACAACTAACAATTCCACTACTATAGATGCAGTTTTCCATAGATTTTTAAATACAACCGAGTCAAAAATTTATATATCTTATTTTAGTTACCATAAGCCAATATTAACTATTTGTACTTAAGGCATTTACCATAGATGGGCACTTTTTTGCAGTACTATTAAAATTTCAGTAAAAATAATTCTTTAACTAGTAAATTTTTACTGATTACTAAAATTTGTTTCAGCCATTTTTATAAATTGCCTACATGATTACGATGAGGTGCATTGAATTTTCAGTAATCAGTAATGCCCGATTACTGATTATTATGAATACGGCCCTATGATTTGACTGGTAATGCAAATTAAATTTCATTATCAGTAAAAATTTACTGAATTTTTTCAGTAATCAGTAAATTTACTGCTTACTGTAATTTTTAATGCAGTACATATATACTGCAGTGTGCCCATTTACTAACCACATAAGTTAAATAAAACAAACAAAAACCAGCAAATTCCTATGTATTTACAATATTGAAAGTTTTGATACTTTTAATTGATTAATTAAAAAAATATACTAAAAGCATAAGTACTTCCAACTTCATTACTAGATGTTTACACATCTCCCCTGTGATCGGACTCACATTAATTTTTTTTTACGTTTTCAAAAGATTCTATCCGATCTCTAATAGCGTACACAAAGACGTCCGCGAATGCCTCGAAATCTACATTTAAATATAGATTACAACACCAGTTATTCAATAAGGGAACATTTCGAATCAAATAAAGGTCCAAGAAATCGAGGTCTACTACTATTTTAAAGTTCGACGATTTATTTTTTAAACTAAAGTAAAGTATAAGTATGAGTTTTAAGTTTGAACCATTGTGAAACCAAAATTACCAAAGAAATTTAAAAAAATGTTATTGTAATTGATTTCTCTTGTTTGACTTCACAAACTTATTAAACAAACAAACAAAACAAATTTTTCGCTTTTGGCCGGAAAGACCCTCTGTGCATTGAAGGAATCTACTCAAACTGGTGTGACAATTTTCCCTCATTTACATTCCCACATTATAATTCTTCGATATTGACCTATCATTGCGATGTTCTTTAAAATGTTTCATTGCATATTAAAATTCATGTACATTTATTGCCGGTAGCGAATTTAATAAACCGGACGAATGTTGCTTACCTTATGGTCGTCATAGACTAAAGTTTTCGTAATTCGTGTTTACTACAAAGTAAAAAAAGAGAATCGAAATAAAATGAAATGAAGCCGAAAATGTAGCAGCAGCAAAATGAAAATGTTTGTTATGACATCATAACAATATCAGACGATATGATACAAATTTAAAGTCATCTTTTTTTTTGGCAGATTTCTTTGAAGGTCTCACACAGCAGCTAGATGACTTACATGTATATTACATCAAAAGTTAGCAATGTCAGCCAACCAAACAATTGAGACGTCCACTGTGTGGACGGAGTAGACATGTACTTGAGTCTGTAAATACATAATTACCAATTACATCAAACAATTCAAACATTCAAACTTATACCGACAGACATATTAATGGACGGTACTACAACATTTGGACAGTGGGCAAATTAAAATGCTCTCACTCACAAACACAAAAGCTAATCAGCTTAAATAGAAAAGAAAATTTTCAAATCATGAACCAAAGTCTTATGCTGGGGCCCAACCGCAGATGACAACGCTCTTTCAGATATGGCCACCACCTACCTTCACTCTCCCCGCTACCAGCAGTAGTACTAGTGGCGACTGACCACCACATGCTTGTACGTCCTTGTTCATAGGACTGTAATCAGTTTATTTATAAGCTTAATTGGCACATAAAACCAAATGGAAATCGAAAACTGAAGCTGAAAAATGTTTATATACCCCTTGTCGACCAAACAACACTTGAGCTTAACAATGTCATATGACAAAGTGTCATAAATCACAAAATGATGCCTTTTTCCACACTTTATTTGTTGACAAACTGTGGCATCGTGTGCTTGTGTGGCCGTCGGAACTGGGGTTACGATGGGATTGTTTCGTTATGTTGAATCTACTGATTTACCTTTGGAAACACTTGTGCGTACATATGTTGTTTAAGCGCCACACTCCCGCTTTGTGTTTTCTAGAAGAGTTTGTGGGTATGCGAGGGAGTAAATACAGACCCCCCCCAAACAGTCAGGCTCTTGCGATAAATCCAAGTCGTACAACTGTGTCAATGATATTGACAAATGTGGGTTCCCAATCCTTTCTGCCCCATCTCCTATTGTCCTTCGCAACCCTTTTATCTGGTATTCGATTGACAAGTCCCTGCTACGGTACAACTGGAATAATATGATATCATAATAATAATACATAATTTGAAATGTCTGTCTCAGTATTTGCGAGCTTTCGGTGAATGTCAAAAGGAGAGAAAGGAAAAAGGTGAAAGGAAAAAAAGTTAACTTCGCATTCATGTAGAATATCTGACTGTATCCGCATCAATTGGGTATTATTCGAGTGTATATACATCCAAACCTACAGAATAGGTGGCGTTTTTTTTACAGTGTCACACATTTAAATATCTACAAATTATTTAAATGGCAATAATAGAAATTGCAGCATTTGACTTCGAAACTTCTCATATGTTTACTAGGGTGGTTTTAAAAAATCAATGTCGGATTTTTTTTGGGGGCACCCCCCTAAAATGTTTCATTTTGTTAGATTTTAAGACTGCCAAAGTTTGAGCACAATTGCAAGATGTTAACCCGTGCCACTGGGGCCTCAAAGTTTTGAAAATCTCGATTTTTTGACAGTTTAACGACTTCGACGACCGATATCTCTGGAACGGCTAAAGCCATTTGCCCGTGTCATACATCAAATTGAAGGTCATACTGTTTTTAACATTTTATAGTCTACACAATAAATACGCAACTAGTGCTGAAACCGAAAAAATAGAGCCAATGTCCCTAAAAACGTGACTAGGTACCCCTGAGAGCGAAGATGCGTTATTTGTATTATTATTGATTATTATGGACAAATACTTGTACTTTGGAATCCCATTTCGTTTAAATATGTTTGCTATGGTATATCGTTAATTTTAGACCCACAACAATGTTTTTTCTTTATGTCAGGTATGTATCTATTTTTTCCTCATACTGTATCAGTGGCGACCCCAAGCAGGTAAAACCAAACTAGTTTAAAAATGTATTGGGTTACCCTACTACCAATTGTTATATTTTAAGTAGAAGTCCATGGGTTCAGAGTCTGTTATTACAAAAAGAAAAGGATAGCTAGGTGGTTCTTGCTATTATGATTTTGATTCTTGCTCAGTTGAAAAGTATTCGCTGAACAGTGAAAATCGTATTTTGTTCTACGTTCGTATGATCGAGTTTAAAAAACTCACTAAATTTTAACTACAAAAGACATTTTTATTTTTATTAGGTCGGTACCTACTAACACGTACTCTTTGTTTTAGTTAGTGTCATTCTGTGCCATTTATTCTTTCTTCTAGTGAACACTTTTATTTCTCGTAAAAGTGATGGCTTCTACATCTGGCATGAGAAGTAGAGGTAGAGACAAAAATTTTCTAATTCACTATCCAGCTCATCAGATAACTGGCTGTAAGCTGCCCTCCAATCGACAAGTTCTAGCTACTATGTTCTACAATTTGCGTACTGTGAAATTTGCGTTAAAACTGTTGACGAGGTTTTCGTTTTTTGGACAAAGCTCGAATTCCTACAAAACAAAAGAAAAATGTCATAGTAAAGCTGGAATAACTGTGCGATGATTGGAGAAAATGCAAAAGTACAAGAATAGAAAAACGGAAAGTGCAAGAAATGCTGTAAAAGAGTTTACCCTAAAGTTGGATAATCTCTTTGATATTGCCCACCAAGATGCCCTGACGATGATGACTTCAGAAGAATACAAGAAGTTTCTGTTGAAACAAAGACGGAAAGGAAGACCAGGCTCCATGCTCGGAGTTGACCTGAAGTTGGCTCAAGCTGAAGAAAGACTACTACAAAAACAACGGAAGGTATTGGACAAACAACTTGAAGCGGGAAATTTGGGTAAGCATTTAAAAAAAATATTTTCCTTGTAGTGAAACTTTATAAGATCTAGATCACTAGCTGAAATTTCCATCAATATTAACTTTATACTTTTTGTCTCATCTCATTGTTCAGAGACGGTGGAGTTCACGGACGACGAGACAACAGAAGAGTCAAAAGGACGTGAAACGCTGTATGAAGAGCTCAAGATAAACGCAGAATCTGAAGGACCATCTGCCCCCAAGAGAATCAAGCGTGGCTTCAAAGAGGTCCTAACCACGAAATTGTCATTGTTGCTGGACCGCTGTAAGGTGTCCGATAGGAACGCTACTCGTATCATTTTGGCTACAATAGAAGGTCTCGGAGAGGATCCCAAAGAATATAAGATCTCCAGAAGCGTTATCCGTGAACAGCGGAGAATAAACCGAGAAAAATACACGGAACAAATTCAAGACAGACTTAAGATACCCGAAAACGAGGCTGTTTCCGTGCACTGGGATGGAAAACTACTACCAGGTATCCTTAAAACATAGCAGAAAGAACGGGTTGCTGTTCTGGTATCACATGGGACTGAAGAACAACTCTTGGGCGTTCCTGAAACTGACAGCTGACAGTAGCTCAGGGGAGGAACAAGCCCTAGCAGTGTACGAATGTCTAGAGGAATGGGGTCTCGCCAGCTCGGTCGTGGCAATGTATTTCGATACAACAGCATCAAATACTGGGAGACTCAATGGATCGTGCAATCTCCTGGAGCAGATGTTAGGTCGAGAGCTCCTGTAACTAGCGTGCCGACACCACGTTTTAGAAGTCTTGTTGAAAGGGGGTTTTGACTGCAAGTTTGGAAGCACATGGGGACCTCAACCAGACATATTCAAGAGATTTCAAAAAGAATGGTCGGCGATTGATAAATCCAAATTCGATGTAGGCGAGAATGTTTTGAAACTACTGCCCAAAGAAAAAGTAGAGAATATCAAAGAAGAACTGCAAAGAAAACTAATGGAATGCCAGCCAAGAGACGACTACAAAGAGCCGTTACAGTTGGCGTTCATATATCTTGGCCATCTTGACGGAAAAGATGTGCGCTTCAGGTCTCCAGGTCCAGTACACCATGTCCGGTGGATGGCAAAAGCTATTTACTGTCTGAAAATACACGTCTTCCGTGACCAGCTTCAGCTGACTTCCCAAGAACAAGAGGCCCTAGACGCACTTTTTGTTTTCATCGTTCGAGTCTACTGTAAAGCCTGGCTTAACGCCCCTACAGCGTGCTTAGCACCAAAACAAGACCTAGACCTCTTTGAAAATCTGTTGAAATACGAAAGCATTCACAAAAATATCAGAAAAAGGAATTAACAAAATGATAAATCACCTGTGGTATCTTAGTCCTGAACTTGCTGCCCTCGCATTGTTTCACCCGACAGTGCAAAACACCGTAAAGAGCCAAATGGCGACAAAAATCTTAACAAATCAAGCAGAAGAAAAAGAGAAGTGCTCCAGAAATATGCGCCCCAAACTAAAAAAAGAAAAACTGCCGAAATTCCTAGAAAAAGGTCCCCCAGCCCTAATTACAAGTGAGACTTTCCTATTGTTCAAGAGATTAAACATTAACACCGAATTTCTAGAAAAAGATCTTGCAACTTGGCCGCAGAACATCAACTACCAGGAGGGACAAAGGATGGTAAACAACTTGAAAGTTTTGAACGAAATGGCAGAGCGAGGAGTCAAGCTCATCACAGATTACAACCAATTACTTACAAAGGACGAGCAACAAAACAATACGTTCTCCAAGTAGTCAGCAGATGCCGTCAGCTGTATCCAGATTGCTGCAAAACCACACTATTGTCAGTCCCTTGAATAAATTAAAATAAGAATAAAATGAAAACGACATTTATTATACCTGATTTTTTAAATACATAATTGTTTTCATTCCAAAAATTGATAATATTGGAACGAAAATGGATTTCTTCACAATAGGTTCCATCTTCGCTCTAAGGGGTACCTAGTCACGTTTTTAGGGGCATTGGCTTCAATATCTCGAATTCAGTACTACTTACGTATTTTTTATTACACATATCCCCTTCAAGTTGATGTATGAGTCGGGCAAATATATTAAACTGTTCTAGAGATATGGGTCGGCAAAGTCGCCAAACTGCCAAAAAATTGAGATTTTCAAAACTTTGAGGACCCAGTGGCACGTGTTAACATCTATCAATCGTGCTCAAACTTTGGTAATCCTAAAATCTGACAGAAATAAACATTTTAGGCGGGTGCCCCCAAAAAAATTCTGACATTTTTTTACCCTATGAGATAAAACCACCCTATTGTTTACGTTAAATGGCTGTTTCAACAGCCAATATTTGAAGTGAAAAGCATCCACTCCAGGCTATTTAGGCGTAATTACAACCTGAAGTTTATGTTTATGTAGTTGTTCCGAAACTGTTTTAGACTCGAGTTAAAACTACAACTTTTTGGAGTTTGGAGATGAATTCAATAAACATCTACTTGATTCGTTTCTTCACTCCATAAATCATTCCGTGAAAATCATGGAAAAATTACTTAATGTAGGCCCATGAAATACTGTTGAAAGTGCGCCATGTAACAAGAGTCTGTTTATTTTCAACCACGCACGCTTTTAAATACACTGTAAGTAGGTGGAAATGACACATCAAAACGCCGAGACACGTCAACCTAAGTTTGGATCGTAGAATCCAGTGGTGTACCCCGTTTTGAAAAGTTACCTCGAAATCACGAGATATTTCGATTTTAAATTTGTAGTAGATTTAAGGCAATTTTTGACTTTATTTGAGTGAAAAACTTTAAAAACTTTTTGAAAATCAATTTGATTATTATTTATTTGTCAAAATTTATATCTAGAAATAATGGACGTCCATTTTCAAGAGGACATGGAACTACATTTGCTCTTATTTTGATGATTTTATAAATTTTTTTGGATTTATTTAATTTTTACTCTTTGTTTGCAATCGACCAGCAGAAATCAGCAAGCATTGAGTCGATTCTTTTTCCAGCGAAACGCCAAGTTTGTCGAAAGACTTCATCATGTTGTCAATATAATCACGGTACTCTGTTGAGCGATTTTTGAAAATAACGTTTTCAATTACCGCGCGAATTGAGTTCCATGCGTTTAATACAATTCATCTAACATTTCAGAAAAACTCGTATCCCTTAAAAGTTTCCGTATATCTGGACCGTTAACTACACCTATTATTATATTATATATTGCAGTCACACACTTTTAGTTACACAAAATTACCCTCTTTTAATTTTTCAATTGATAATTTTTGGATAAGCGTTGTTTTTCAAGTATGGTAATGCATTTTCGTTAACGCGAACCAAACGCTTTAAAAAATTCTTTACAACTCCCAGCTTGATATGAAGATCCGGAAGCACTATTTTCTGAAAGGGGATCAATGGTGGACGAATTACATTAAATTCGCCAACAACTTGCGAATCGCGTTTTGTCCAATCTCGCTTTTCGCACTGGTTGCATTTTGCACGGCTGTCCCACTTACAACACTTGATATAACACTTTATGGTTTTATACACTTTGATATATATCTTTGTAATAGGGATGGCAATCCCAAAATCCCGAATCCCAAAATTATTATAATTATTATGGCCCCAGATTGTAAGAGGTAAACAATTCTGCTTCCAAATAGATGTCTGTTATTTCAACGGTTACATTTTGTCGGGAAAAAAATATATAAATTGATTTAACAAGAGCTTTGGCAGGTTTTCCCCTCATATAAAACCAAAAATCACCTTAAGTCTACTACAAATTTAAAATCGAAATATCTCGTTATTTTGAGCTCACTTTTTAAAACGGAGTATACCAATGGATTCTATGACCCAAAAATTAGTTGGGGTGTCTCGGTGTTTTTGTGTGTCATTTCAAAACTTTAAATTTTACTTACAGTGCTATAAGAGAACAGTTTAGGGGCAATTGCAATAAGAGTGGTGTTTTTTCGTAAACTATAGAAGTTAACTGTTACGAAAAAAACGACTAGACGTTGAATATAATCAACATGGCTTCATCCGATAATTCCTATTTTGTATTTGTCAATTTGTGTATTTAAAACTCAAAAACAAAACCAAATTCTAAGGAATATAATGTAATATACATATGAGATGAATATTCTACATTCACATTGCAGCAGGATGTTCTCATTTGGAGATTTCGAATAAAATAGCACTGAATTATTGCATTGAAAAATAGATCATTGGTTAAATGAAATCGACAAATATTGGGATAACACACTCTTTATAAATAAACCAGATATCGTAAACGCAGCCTCACAGGACGCTCACTCGCCACGAGCCGTCAAACGGGATATAATAAAACGAACCTACTCGTTAATAATGATATGTAGAACAAAGCCAAAGTATGTTAGTCAAGAGCACGTCACAACCAAAAATGTAGGCGTGCATTTCCAAACGCTCTTTTAAGTATCAAACGAGTAAAGGTGCTGACTCGCCGGAGCGTTTGTTTTTTCGCTGAAGTTAAGTAATTCCGCAGACGCACAGAGTACGCAAAGGCATTCACCATAGACGAATACATACATATATACATTTATGCTCTCATCTGACGTTTCATTTCACACTCTTCGTCGTAGGTTTGTGGAAATGAGAGAAATTAAATTTAAAATTAACTTACACCAGGTGGAGTTACAAAATATGTTCACTTAACTTGTTCATGTCGTTTTGGTGTAGAGCTGAAATATTTAAATGTATTTTGTACTTTTTTGTTGACTTTTAGCGTTGGTATACATTTGTATTGTATTGAACACAACTAGTTTGCCACAAACACAAGAAATTCGGTTGTTGTTCCTTTGTTGGACGTTGTTTACTATTGCCTCTATCTTGTATCATTGAACCAATGTTTACTGTCCACCGTACCTATGACGTTTAATTTATTGAGAGAATAAATGTATATATTTATGTATTCGTCAATGGTATTCACTATCAACCAAATTTAACGGCAACCAAAGTCACAGTAATAAAGGGTTTCTCAGTAAGATAACACTTTTTAAACTTAGTGCCATTTTTTTGTGCAAGTGGCAACTCTGAAATTTGGCAGTTGTCACATATGTTTATTCCGATTATTAAAAATGGTGTGCTTTACGAAAGACCAACGCGTGACAATTGTGAAAACTTATTACAAAAATTTGGAAAGTTATGTTGAGACGGCTCGTAAACTTCGAACAATTTTCAGTCGAGAAAGTGCATCTAATGTTTCACCCATTTGAAGATTGGTCAACAAGTTTGAAGAAACTGGGTCGGTTATGGACAGTAAGACTCCTGTGCGTCAACGTACCCGTCGGTCTCTTGAAGACATTGCTGCTATAAACGAGAGTGACCGAAATTGGAGTAACTGTGAACGGCATTCACTACAGGAACACGATAACGGAGTTCTTGTGACCTCAACTGGACGGCATGACGGTTCCACCTGCCACACCGCGCATGAAACAATCGATTTGTTGCAGCAACGATGTCCAGAACAAATTATCTCAAGGAATTCTGATGCCAACTGGCCACCAAGGTCATGCTATTTAATGCCGTGCGATTTATTCTTTTGGGGTTTTGTGAAATCATGGGTGTATGCGCATAAACCAGAAAGAATTATTGAGCTCAAATCCGAGATCCAACGCGTCATCGGTGAGATAGAGCCACACCTCTCTGAAAAAGTCTTGGAAAATTATTAATTGGTGTAAAAGATCAGTGTCCGAGCTGAAAAATATAGGAATTATTAGGAACAATGATTCGATACTAATTAGCACAAGAGTAGTAATAGGTGGAGTGATGATCCACCGTAATTTTATGAATCCTATGTCCCAAGGATCGCGCCGCCCATTCCGAGGTCCGCGCTTGTTAAGAGAGGGGATCGGTTAACTGGAATAGCCAAGTCCCGGAGTTACCTATAACACCCTAGTGTATCTCGCTTCTCGGGTTGCAATATAAGTACGCACGGGTACTTGAGTGCTGCCTGCTCATTTCAGGCATAATTTTGTTTAATCTGATGAACTGAGGTTGTAGTGGTCCATCTTTCCAAAGCAGCGTCATTTCATCACAAAAGATTGTGATTGTAATTGTCTATCATCAGAGCCGTGTGGGGCATTTGACGGATATTCTATTCCGTACTTAATCGGAACATGTCTTCTTTACAATCCAATAAAAAAATCACAACTGTTTTAAAAAATACGTGCATTATTAGTGAGACACCCTTTATAAATATGTTTATACTTTATCTATTGTATTTTGATTCCTCCTATGGAGCTGGCGTTATCGAGGTTACCACTGATAAGATGTACAAGTTGGCAGGAAAATTGCTCCCAATGCTGGTCTGAACTGCGGTGTTATTTAAGTTCACTACATTTTGGAAGTTGTTTTAAATCGACAAAACTACCTAACAAATTATTTCAATTAGTGACAAATTTGGACAGATGTCAGTAGTCTACAACTAAGACTATGATGATGAAGTTTACAAACTTCGAAACGTATATATATGTCTTATGAAAAACTCAGTTACCCCCAGTATAACCATCTCCGGTTGTCCTTGTATCTCACTGATAAAAAGGTCAGTATGTTTTGAGATTGAAATATATAAGTGTATGTTAGCTCTAACCACACATTGTAATAATATGCCTTAGTGTTTTTGATATAAGTTGTAAACTACGACACAATAAAAGAATGTACCCTGTTGAAATAAATAGATTCATACGAATTTGTTAAAACATTGACAAAATGATAATACCATTTCGTACAATAGAGGACAACAAACGAAACCAAAAATACTTTTAGGAATATTGGTTCAATTTAAAGTCGTTAAGACCGACATAAATTCCATCCAAAATCGAATAGAAATATTTGCCCTTTAATACCATTCAAATCCCAATTTAGACCCACTCACTAAATTGGAATAAGCGCTATTAATTGATAGAGATTTGTGTTAGAAATCTCCACGGATTTTTATCAAATATCAACTCAATAATTGAAGTTCGTGATTTAACTGCCACCGTCACTATGTGGTAGAATGTCGACAACCGAACTGCGGTAATCCACAATTAGCGCGAGTGTTAGCCTTTTGTATGATGGGAGTCGGAAAGTATCACCTCAGGTGGTTACAAAATTCTTATCTATTTCTGACACATGAGGCAAAGGAAACACAAAACCAAGGTTATAAAATATTTTATAATGGCAATGATAACAAATTTATTGCTTGTCTGAAGATGAGATTTGATACATTATGACGTTGTGGATAAACGTTATCCATTATCAGTTACTGGAACAATCGTTAAGCAATTTTACTTCAGCAATTTATAGACTATGTACTTCTGAAATTTCACATGTCAATAAATCTAAAAATTTGGGAATTTCTGTACTGGAAAAATACTGAAAATTTTTCAAATGTATCTCAGATGTCAAATTAATAGAGAAATAATATTTAATAATTATTAAATTTTGTACGAATTAATAGAGGCACAAAAAACATAGCATTGAGCTTGAATAAATAAAATTTAAAATTATCAATAATATAATAAATATTAACCCATTAACGCCTGCCTCCCGACTCCGTTGACCGATTGTGATGAAATTCTATCTGCCACACATGAGCCTGTATCATTTGGGTATTTTTGTACCCACCTAGGCATAAACGTGTTCTAAGTATTTTTCTTTGTTTGCCCTAAAACAAGTACCAATAAATGAACTTACGTGGCATAAAAAGGAAGTGTATGTATGTAGTAGTTTACGTTTTGTGGTTTATTTCTCTAACACATAATTTGCGGCTTCCCGGAGACAAAATGTCGTGTCTCAGTCGAAAATAAAGCTAAATGGAGTAAAGTGCATAGTTACAAATTTGATAAACAACCCTTCCACAATGAAGAGAATGCCCAAAAAGCATTCTAACGAGACAATTTGTAAGTTGCATGCCATTCTTTCGTTGTATACAATTCGATAGATCTCATCTATAAGAGGCGCGCACACTAGCCATTGCACCGCCGACGGCCACATCTTCAAAATTAATCACACTTGAATATTGGGAAATTATTCCTTATCGCTTTATAACAATAACTAGACCAAAATATTCTGTCAGTGTAAATGATTGTTATTTTTACGTCCGTGATTGTAAATGTTACCAATTGAATGCAGCTCTATAAGCTCCACCTCTTTATGTGTGTGAACTTTACAACCGTGTTAAAATACCAAAAACTATTTACTAAATATTTCATCACTCAAATGCCAACAAACAAAACGAGTGAAGCCTGAACCATTTTCTGCTCTCGGTCTTACACTCTTCATTGAATATTTCAATACACGAGCAGCTTTTTAATATTGTTATTGTATATAATATCAGAAATACCAACCATGTTGAAGTAAAATTACATAAACCATGCAAAAAGTATGAAATAATCAACATATGACACGAGAGAGAAATGCGTTTGAATGAATTGTTAAGATTTTTGGCTCTCTTTTACGAGGGTTGCCACATTGCGAACATCTTCTGGTCGTCTAATTCTTGATTGTCTTTGAAAATACATCAGAGTATGGAATTTTATTGTTTTCACTGTATTTTTCTCCTTTAAAAATTTACCCATGGAGTTGAATGTTAAAAAAGAAAATGAGTGAAGCGCATCGTTTCTCTGGTCTCTTTTACTCTCTTCTTGAATATCTAAATACACGAGAAGTTTTTTTTGATAATGTTATAGTATCGAACTATAGAAATTCCAAACATGTTTAAATAAAATTACATAAATCATGTAAAAAGTATGAAATAATCAAGCTATGACGCGAGAGACTCAAATGCCAACAAACAATACCAATGAAGCGTTGCGACTCTCTGCTCTCTCTTACTCTCTTAATTGAATATTTCAGTACTCGAGCAGTTTTTTGATGATGTTATTGTATACAACTATACAAATTCCTTCAATGGTTAAGTAAAATTAGATAAAGTATGTAAAAAGTATGATATAGTCAATAGAGAATGCGTTTGAGTGACTCCTTTCGACTGTTTGGTTCTGTTTTGAGAGGGTTGCCAGATTGCGCACAAATTCTGGTAGTGTACTTCTTGACCGTCTTTGAATACTTAGAACAATTCGATTGACCTCTTCCGTCACAAATTTAAAAGAAAATAAACTCAATAAAACCCGAGCATCGGCGCGCCGTCCAAAATTTTAAACAATATACAAAAATAAGACATACAAAGCGGAGTTATAAAAAAGGTCCCGCAATTCAAGTTAATAAAACATTTAAATGCAAAGGAGCAAGCTTGGCAAACATTTTTGTAATTGAGTGCGGTGAGACAATAGTGGGTTATGTATGCTGCGAAAAATTAAAAAATGTTTTGTACCTGATACACATCCTTTTGTTGGTACACAGATTTCTCTAAACATATATACCAAGACTTTAAAAGTTGTGATATTATTACATTGGTTTTTCCTTTCAGAAAAGACAATGAATCATAAGGTTACCAATAAGTATATTCCGATTACAAAGAATAAAATAGAGATGAATTGGATACCGTTATTATTCAAAAACACACATTTGAAGATCATATGACCCAGAGTTGAATTTTTTGCTGGCAACTGTATGTGTTGACACTTCGAACGCGGAAATAATAAATTATTTGTGTTATGTGACATTGTGGACAAGGAAAATTTATTCATATATTCATTAAAACTTCTTTAGTTTTAAAATCATTTGTTTAATTTAAAAACGACTGAAAAACACTTATTTGCTCTCTTTCTTTGTGTAGGCTGGAAAATAAAATGACGCTCACAATATTACATTCGTGGTTTTATTTCCATATAATAATTGTGATATTTTAGGAAACACAATGACAATTGCAAACATTAGCGAATCTGCTTGTACTATTTTGCTCAATGGAAATACACATGAAGTCGATAGGCGCTAGCCACATCAGTTGCATTTTATTACTAGATACTACATACATATCTCCGCACACTAGCTAGTCTTTGGTATTCAACTTGTCAATATTAACACAGTTCAAAATTAATATAAAATTGCAAAAAAAACAACCGAAAAAATAAGTTTTTACTGGAAAAAGTAAATTAATATTTGAGTGTTTAGAACCATTTTCTGCGTAAGTGGGTATTTAAATATCCATGCCATAATATCGTACCTAGAGGCAAAAGGAGTGAACCCATCTCTGTGATTTTAGAAGGCTTCATAGCCTATAAGACACCAAGATGGTTTTAGGAAGCCCACTCCTCACATTTTTCAGAGCCGGTTATGTTAAAAATGTCCGCCTTTGTAAAATTTATGACTTTTGACCCCTAGTAATCCCTCAATAAGTAGCCTATATGACCGTAAAAATTTTTGTTAACTAATCTACTCATTCTCTCTATGTGACCGTGAAAACTGAATTGCCATATTTCTCCCCTAACTTTAGATAGCATTTTTCAAATACACCTCTGTTAGCAGCAGATTTATGTGTAGTGTTAAGCAGCAACAATAGACACAAATTTATACCAATAATACAAAAAAGTATAAAAACAAAATACATATGATTTTGACAAGTGAAACAAAAAATCACACGGCAAAAATGTCATCACCGGTTTAAACGACTATACCTGACAGGGTAATTCTGCCATGATCGATATGTATAACATTTACCGCGCGTTGTTGGGAACAGTTTAATTCCAATTTTGTTTTCAATCCGAAATAAAAAGCTATCCTTCAACTTTAGAGATATAAAAGTATACGTAATCTTCCAATAATTAAAATAATTTGAATGAATTTAACATGTGTAAGCCATTTTGCACATTTCTGCTTTTGAGTCTCACCTTGATAACTTAATAACAAAATTTATCTAAGATAACTTTTTGTTGCCATTTCTTGAAATTGAACACGTGGCAACATTGTCATTGGTCAAGTCGGAGTTTAAGTGGGTAATTGAAATGCCACTTAATATCGCTTAGCTGTCCCGTACAAATTAAGCTATAATTAACTTTAGGGTGGTACAAAAACACACTTAATATAAGATTATACAATTACGTAAATTTGTTGTTTGTTTTGTATGTTGGACGAAGTGTCTACTTTGAATCTGTTTCCCGTACTTGTGTTATCCTTTCTTGTACCTGCCTGAAGAAGGTGACTTTGACACATCATTTTGGTACCTGCCATTCAAAAGCTGGGTGGACTAGTTAGTAGGCTGGACTAGTTAGTCGGTACAAAATCTCTCTTCTAACACAACTGATCATAATAAAAGAAGTTAGTATTATACAATATTTTGTTAACCACCACTCTATACATGAAGGGGATCGATTTTGCAAAGCCGATTTTGGTACCTCCTCTACAAAAGTTAAAAAACGTCAATTCCATAATAATAACATCTACGTTTTGAAAACGCTGGCTTCTAGAGTGCGGGTCCAATGGGTCCTGTGGGGCTCCACTGGAGGTACTTTTTTAGTACAGAACATCGAGTGTGCCCATGTGAAATTAATTGTAATGGCACAAGTCGTTTAGAATCGGCAGAATTATAAAATTGTTTTCCGACATATACCCTACAGTGGGACGTCTGGTCGGTAGACGTAATATCTCCCGTTAAATAGCCGATCTAAATGAAATTCAGTGCTAAGCAATATTTTGGTAGTTCCCATAGTAATGATGGGCGGATAACACTGTGCGACACCAAAAAAAATGATGGGGATCTGTCAACGGATTGTGGTAGAAAGGTCTAAAAAAAATATAGGTGTATCGGCGTTCTGCCAGATCTGATCAGAATTTTTTTAGAGCGGGTCAAAGTTTCCGCCCCTCGGAACTTTCCTGCAACACATCTACATGCAAAATTGTGTGTTCCTGAAGTACAAAATATGTTCAGAAGTTTTATAGAAAAAATTCAGATAAACATTTTTGTGGAACAAATTAACCCTCTAACGGTCACGTATAACAAAAAAAGAGTAATTATTATTCTGAAATTATAACAGCAGAATTGAATTCCATTCAAATCGATTCAATTCAACTCAATTCAATTAATTTCAATTCAACTCATTTCAATTCAATTCAGATTAATTAAATTCAATTTAATTTAATTCCATTCAACGCAATGCAATGCAGTTCAATTCCATCAATTTAGTCCAAGTCAATTCAATCCAATCAAATCTAAAATACTCTAATGTAGTATAGTATTTCAGTTAAATTCTTTTTATCTTCTTAACTGAACTGAATGGGTCTATATTGAATTGAATTGATATGTTGATATGTTTGAATCTCAGAATTTCACATCTGTATTTAAATTAAACACTAACGTTTAATTTTTAAATTAAAATATAATTTTTAAATAAAAATTGACAAGTTTAATTCATATTCACACTAAAAAAAAATAAATTGATTTACTAATTTAAGCTACTTAATTGTTTCATTGCGAAATTAAAAATATTTAAAATCTAATTACTATTATATTTCAAAAGAGATGTCGTTTACGTAATTCAAAACACTAATTACTATATGAAAATTATATATTTTTTGGTCAATTTTGTAAGGATTTTTAAGACAAATTGAGTATGAACCGCTTAACCGATATCTAATAACCGGTTTTCGGTTTATTCGAAAATTCTGGCACAAATAAAAAACCGGCACAGGGTTAATTGCAAAAAAACGGTTAACCGGTTTCTCCGGCTTTTTGGTTTCGACTTTGAAGACTCTAGTACCAACCAAATGGAAAGTGAATGAAATTTTCGGACCAATTTCCTATAGGAACGAAAATTTCATAAAAACTGAGTACAGCGCCTAAGTGGGAAATTGAAATGACGCTTAATATCGCTTAGCTTAAGCAATAATTAACTATAGCGGGGGAAAAAACACACTGAATAATAATTTCTATTAAATATGTTTGTATATATCGACACGTTCCCGGCAGAATATATTAAGCGACAAAATGGAAATTGTTCAGGAAACGAAAAAAACTTGGTGTCAAGTAGCTGATTTGTATAATTTTTTCGGTTATTACCATTTCATTTGCTGAATAACTCATGACGTGGTTATACAAGGGACATTCTCTGTATATCGAAATGTGGAGCTTGGCATAAATTTTGAGAATATGGAAAAAAGTCATTGTCGACAAATATGTCGCTTAATACATTCTGCGGGGAACGTGTCGATATAATAGGGTGGGTCAATTTGTATGGGACCATAAAACTTGACAAAGAGTATACCAGTAATACAATCTGCGGCAAATTCGAAGAAAATGTTCCCAAGAAACCGTGGTTCTAAAAGCTAAATCAAGCCCGCGATTTTTCACTTGAAAATTTGTATATTAGCGGAAAAAATCGACCCAAAACCTATACTTTTGAAACTTGATACTCTTCGATTTCGATTAAATTTCACACATATATGCATATACAATTTGACGTAGATTACGTTTCTGTTCAACTCTTGGTCGGAAAAAAATGACCCACCGTAATATAAACCCTCTGGAAGATTAGCGATGATAACCGAAGTATTGGGGATAAAATAAATCTGGATAAATCTTGAAAAACCATCAAACCCGCCGTTATTTTCACTTTACAAACAAATTTAGCACAGATGCAACAAAAGGTCAACAATCGACATTATAATTATTAACGCCTGGAAAAGCACGCATAGTCTTTGATTTATTTATAACCACTGGTCTCATTGTGTAATTACCGGAAACAGTAGTGCAGAAAAGAGTTTGCTGAGCTTTTGAGAACATTGTTACTCTTATACGGTACTTACACCGATAAGAATTAACGAATTTGGAAGGTTAACTCCGTTAACCTAGAAGATTACTCACATCATATACTCAAGATTTGGTTACTCCGCTTGCTTATATATTCGCTTGTTTTGTATGAAGAATTTACCGAAGACTTAGGGAGAAGTTAGCGACGTGATTCATTTTCGCTAAGTTTTTAAACAACAAATTTTCACATCTTTTACCAATTTTAACCATTTTTAATTTTTTTTAATAAAATGACTTCTCGCTAAAAAGCCGTTTTCTTTGCAACTTAGCAAGCGATAATCGGTTGCTTGTAACCAAAACACGACTAATATTAATCTGTAAAATCTGGAGTTTAATTTTTAACCTCATTTTAAACTGTTGTACATTTTGATCCAACACTATTAATTACTAAAAAAAAGCAACCATAATAAAAACGCACATAAAAAATCAACTGATTGACAGACGGATGCCGATCGAACATTTACCAACGCGTCGCCGCCACCAACAATTTCTTGTAGCTCATGCCGCCGCCGATAGAATTGGCTGTAGGGCTGCGACAAAATTAAATTTTTTATTTTGAAAACATCGATGTTTTTTATTAAAGTTTTTTAGCAATAAAAATAAAAAAACAGTACTAATCAACTTTTGTATGTTTTTGCTTTATATCGACCAATAGGGTGATATATACGCCGGCACGTCATATATAAAAGCGAAATCCAAACATCGATGTTTGAAAATATTAATGTTTTTTTTATATAATTTTGTTAGCAATTCGAAAACATCGATGTTTTTTCCATAAATTTTTTATTTTGAAAACATCGATGTTTTTTATTAAAGGTTTTTAGCAATAAAAATAAAAAACAGTACTAATCAACTTTTGTATGTTTTTGCTTTATATCGACCAATAGGGTGATATATACGCCGGCACGTCATATACATATAAAAGCTAAATCCAAACATCGATGTTTGAAAATATTAATGTTTTTTTATATAATTTTGTTAGCAATTCGAAAACATCGATGTTTTTTCTATAAATTTTTTATTTTGAAAACATCGATGTTTTTTATTAAAGTTTTTTAGCAATAAAAATAAAAAAGCAGTACTAATCAACTTTTGTATGTTTTTGCTTAATATCGTCGACATGACAACTGCACTTCAGGAAAAACAAAACACGCAGAAACATTTGTAACCGATGTTGGATCAACATCGATGTTTCTCACTTGACGACCTTTTTTTTTTTTTAGTCAATATCAGAGGGAAAAGAAGACGTGCGCATAAACATCGATGTTTGGAAACATCGATGTTTTTAACCGATGTTTTATCGACATCGATGTTTCTCATTTGAAACATCGATGTTTTGAGGTCGATGTCGCAGCCCTAATTGCCTGTTATTGGTTTAAAAGGTGAGCCGATTTTAACGACTGGCCCGAGTTGACCGACTGATCCAATTTAAAAAGTTCAGTTATTTCAAAAAGATACCAAATTTGTATAAAACATTCAAAATCAAAAGCCGTCAGTTTAATTTTTCTGTTGTGCCGCCGTCTCCATTAATTTTGTCTTGGCACGGAGTTGGTCTAAGCACGGAGTTGGCACCTGTAATGTCAACTTTATGTCAAATTGGGTGGTGTAAACCATAGATTCATTTATAAATAGATTTGTCAACTAGCTCATCGATTTAATGATTGAAGGGAAGCGAACTAGTGGAAGTTGCAAGTTTGAACGCCAAGAGAATAATTCTGTCGCTGAGGGTTGATCAACACAGCTGAAATTATTACTTCGAATGTTCAAAATATGTATGTAAATATATGGACAAAACTAAAAATGGAGGTTTTTTTCGATGTTCGCACAAATTTTTGTAATTAAACAGCAAAACAACTGACAGAAGTTCGTTTCCTCGTTGAAGAAGCGCAAAGAGAAATGTCAGATGAGACCGATGACTAATATATACATATATTAGGGCGGGTCAAATTGTATGGAACGATTTTTTTTTGATGAAGCGTATAGCAAAAACGTAATCTATAGGTGATAGGATATAGGTGATTTTGCTCAAGTGACCATAGCTCTAAGTCGGATTTGGAGCCCCCCAAATTTCCAAAATAGATATTAGTGGTAATAGGGTTTTTTTGTTGAGAGCTTGAAAATTTTGATTTTTTCAGATCGATTTTCCTACAAAAAGGAGTTCGAAAACAACAAAAGTGATCGTAATAAAAGTTGTTGGAAATTATCTGTAATTTCATAATCTGCAAAAAATCTCGAAAAAAATCGAAGAAAATTCAGAATTTATTAGTTAAAAGTTCATTTTATGCTATTTTTCGACAAAAAATTCCTAATATCTCTACTAAAAATTCTGAAAGGTGATAAAAATACCTTTCGAAAAAGCCCACATTGAGAAATCTACTATAATTCTATCCGATTTTATGACGAATTTAATTAAATTATTCTATGTAACGGGTTGAACAACCTGAGTGGTAATGCGATCGCTGATACGTCTCAGGATTATTAGCTGACCCTGTCACTGAAGCTCTTCGAAGTAGTGGACATATTCTTCTGTCCTTTGAAGGCGGATGAGCCAACACCCCTGGCCAACGGCGGATCAAAATTGAAGAAACCAAAATCCAGTTTCGACACACTGCATTCTGGTCAGCGTCTGATCCATAATGGGCGGCGGAAACATAATCATCCTGGCAGTAGGTAAAATGCAAACCACGGTGGGCTGGGTTTGCCTCCCGCCACCGTTATATTGGCAATGAAAATACACAGAAAATATAATGAACAAAGTAACCGCCCAACTGTTGACGACCCTCGCAAACGTTATAAGGACCATGATTTAAGGATATGTACCTGGAATGTTCGAACGTTATACAGGACTGGTGCCACTTTCCAACTGGCGGATGTCCTCGGAAAATATAAAGCTGACATCACAGCGATCCACGAAATGCGATGGACAGGATATGGTTGCACCAGAAAGAAAAACTTCGATATTTACTACAGCTGCCATGAGCGTAAGCACGAATTTGGGTGCGGATTTATAGTGGGCAGGAGACTGTGACACCTAGTTTCAAGGTTCAACCCAGTGAGTGACCGCATAGCCACAATTCGCATCAAAGCGAAATATTTCAACATCTCGTTAATTTGTGTGCACGCACCGACAGAGGATAAAGATGATGAGGTCAACGAAACATTTTATGAGCGCCTGGAGGAAGTATATGAACGCTGCCCTGACCACGACATATAAATTATTCTAGGCGGTTTTAATGCCAAATTAGGAAAGGACGTGTCTTTCGACCAACCATCGGCAATCACAGTCTACATGATACCTCCTCCGATAATGGAATAAGACTGGTAGACTTCACCGCTGCAAAGAAAATGCTAGTTAGTAGCACGCGATGCCAGCATAAGGACATTCATAAGGCGACCTGGATATATCCTGATCAGCGGACGAAGAACCAGATTGATCACTTGGTAATAGATTGCAGGCACTATTCTAGTGTAATGGATGTACGTGTGATTCGAGGTGCCAATATCGACTCGGATCATTACCTGGTGGCTGCGAAAGTTCGCACGAGATTGAGCAGGGCGAAAAACGTACGGAGCCGAACACAGGAAAAGCTGGATATTGACAAGCTGCAAATACCGGAGATATCAATGTCCTATCGACAGAAACTCTCTCTCCTGCTGGAGCAGAATACCCCCCCTCCCGAAGACCCAGATGCGCAGTGGAAGCACATCGCCCATTCTTTGGCAATCGCAGCAATGACTGAACTTGGCTATCAGAAACCGCAGAAGGATAAGCCATGGTACGACGAAGAATGTCGCATTGCAATTGATGAAAAAGACGCTGCACGTATGGCAACGAAACAGTCAGTTACAACGCGTGCTGCGAGTGAGCGGTACAAGAGGCTGAGAAGGGAGGAAAACCAACTATTTAGGCGAAAAAAATGCCAGTGGGAGCAGAGAGAGAGTGAAAGAACCGAAATGTGCAGGATGAATGGTGAATCGCGAAAGTTTTTCCAGAGGGTAAGAAGATCGACCTACGGGCCTAGTAATGGGCTGCCCTCATGCAAGGACGAGAATGGGAATCTGGTGACTGAGAAGCAGTGTGTGCTCAAAATGTGGAGAGACCTCTTTTCAGCACTATTCCAATCAGATTCTTCCACTGAAGATCAGGAGGTAATGATAGTGGAAGATAGTATAGATTGTATCCCCCCCAACCAAGACGAGATTAGAACGGCGATCTCCCGCCTTAAGAATAATAAAGTCGCTGGTGCGGATGGCATACCCGCTGAACTTTTTAAGGCAGGTGGCGAAGGACTGCTAGCCCATATGCATCGACTTATATGCAGTATATGTCTGGAGGAATCTAAGCCCGACGACTGGAGTCTCAGTGTATTATGTCCTGTATTCAAAAAGGGTGATCCGTGTGTCTGTTCCAACTATCGCGGTAACAGTCTTTTATCCATCGCGTATAAGGTCTTGTCGAGCGTATTATGTGAAACACTAAAGCCAATTATTGAAAACCTGATTGGACCTTATCAGTGTGGTTTTAGACCAGGCAAGTAAACAGCTGACCAAATATTCACGCTACGCCAAATCCTGGAAAAGATCTACGAAAAGCAAATCGATACATACCACCTTTTTGTTGATTACAAAGCTGCTTTCGATAGCCCCATACGGGGAAAACTGTACGAAGCTATGTCTGAACTTGGTATTCCGGCGAAACTGATCCGCCTCTGTAGAATGACGCTGACGAACACCAAATCAGCAGTGAAAGTGGGGAAAGACCTCACTGAACCATTCTGTACCAAGCGAGGACTTAGACAAGGCGACACACTTTCGTGCTATCTCTTCAACATATTAATGGAGATAATAATGAGAAAGGCTTCAGTAACTACGAACAAGACCATTAACACGAAAAGCCATATGTTGCTGGCGTATGCTGACGACATAGACATCATTGGGCGAAATTTGCGAGAGGTTACTGCAGTATTTTCAAGAATCGAAAAGGAATCAGCAAAGGTGGGTCTTGCTGTTCATGAGGGCAAGACAAAATTGATGGTGTCAACGACTAGAGAAACCTCTCGACTTGGTCCGCACTTGAACGTTGACAACCGATTTCATTTTGAAGTGGTAGATGAATTTGTCTACCTTGGATCCGCCGTGAACAAGGACAACAACGTCAGCCTGGAGATAGATAGGATAATTGTGCTTGCAAATAGATGTTATTTTGGGCTCAGCAAGCAGTTTAGGAACAAAGCCCTCTCTCCACGGACAAAAGTCCAGCTATATCAGACTCTCATTTTACCTGTCTTGACATATGGCTTTGAAACTTGGGTCATATCGCAAACGGATGAAAAACACCTGGGAGTTTTCGAGAGAAAAATTCTCCGTAAAATATATGGTCCTCTTAGGGAAAACGGCGAGTACCGACGTCGCTGGAACGCAGAGCTATATAATCTCTATTCTGACGTGGACATAGCTAGACGAATCAAAGTGTGCCAATTGCGTTGGCTAGGCCATGTTATCAGAATGGATGAAGATGAGCCAGCGCGAAAGATTTTTGATAACGTACCCGATGGAAGCAGGAAAAGAGGACGACCAAGACTCCGCTGGAAAGACCAGGCAGAAGAATCCCTCCGTATCCTTGGTATTACCAACTGGCGAGAAAAGGCGTAGGATAGAGCC
The DNA here is from genome assembly GCA_963931995.1 of Phaonia tiefii. Lineage (NCBI taxonomy): Eukaryota > Metazoa > Arthropoda > Insecta > Diptera > Muscidae > Phaonia > Phaonia tiefii. The sequence goes on along the minus strand of OZ008371.1, from coordinate 75,582,716 downwards.
AGTTGGAAGAATATGTTGAAATTTGTTTAATTTGTTTGTTTAGTTAATATGTGCAAGACGTCTGACCTCATGAGGTTGTAATATAGTCAATAAAAGTAAATGTAACGGGTTTTTCAATAAGAGCGCTACAAAAGTTTTTTTAAATAAAACAAAACCGGTTTTATATACCAATGAATTTCTTTATTCCTGTGAAAGTACGTTCGATGGTATTATGTATGGAGCCCGATTTCTTTTGCATGGCCACCACGGGCACGCTTGCAGAAGTCCAGACGCTGAACCCAATTTTCGACGGTTTTCAAGCAAAAATTGGTCGATACTGCTGCAATTTCACGTTCGATATTCGTACGAAGTTCATCAATCGTCGCTGGCTTGTTGGCATACACCATAGACTTGACGTAGCCCCACAGGAAATAATCTAACGGCGTCAAATCGCACGACCGAGGCGGCCAATCGACTGGGCCATTTCGTGAGATAACACGTTCACCAAACTTGGTTTCCACTAAATTGATTGTGGCATTCGCTGTGTGGCTTGTGGCGCCGTCCTGTTGGAACCACATGTCCTCCAAGTCCATAATATCCAATTGGGGCCAAAAATATTCGGTTATCATTGAACGGTAACGATTCGCATTCACAGTAATGTGCCGGTCTTGATCATCACGGAAGAAGTACGGCCCAATGAGGCTGCCGGCCCATAAACCGCACCAAAACGTAATTTTTTCGGTTGCAATGATGACTCACGGATTACGTGTGGATTGGTGTCTGACCAATAACGCATATTTTGCTTATTGACGAAGCCATTCAGCCAGAAATGAGCCTCATCATAAATTGGACGTAGCGCTCTTAAAGTTGAGGCCACTGACTCCAAATTTCGGTAGTAAATTTTAATAATTTCGACTCGTTGTTGGCTCGTATATCTTTCCATGATGAAATGGCAAACCTTACTGAAGAGAAATGTCAAAAGAGAGGGAAAAAATATGGCGTCGTTTGCTGTCCCTATCGATTTACTTTTGTAACGTCTCTGTTGAAAAACCCTTTATATATGAAAAAATATCTATTTTGAAATTTTGGGGGGCTCCAAATCCGACTTAGAGCTGTGGTCTCTTGAGCAAAATTTCTCAAAATCACCTATAGATTACGTTTTTGCTATACGCTTCATCAAAAAAAAAATTAACCCGCCCTACTATACATATATAAATTAATCTATGGTTTAACCTGCACCCTGGCCGCGATAAACTGCGGTCTAAGTGCGACATTAGGCATGTTTACCATAACAAGTCTACTCGTCAGCATTGGACACGTGATCGGGATTGTATGAATTAGCAGCAATAATTACTTCTGCAGCACCAATTTCTGCAGACGCTTGTTCACCTTTGATTTTTAAATTATGTAAAAAAGCAATTTTTTTTTCATTTTCGAACCAACCAAGTTTTTTTTGCTGCTTAGGATGTTGATGGGAGCTCATATCTTAAATCCGTAATGCCTTGTTTGTAATAGCATTGATATCAATTAAATTTCGCTTTTGAGTTCAGTCTTCAATCCCGTCTTAATATTGTGGGTTTAGACAAATCAGACCCCACTGCTACCCTTTTTCTGATAGCGTATTCATTATTTTTTATAGATCTTATTATGGCTCCTGATTGGAATCTTTGTAAAAAAAACTCTTGATAACTTTTCTCCTTTGCGAAGACAATCCTAAATTTATAGATTTTTTTCGAAATTAACCCTATTCCTACCAAGGTAAATTTATAACGTAAAGTACCACGCAGTAGCTATAAGTCACTGGTATTAAAATTAAAATTCTTTAAGTATTATTCGGTAAATTATTTTATGGTCGTCGGTGGTGCAATGGGTAGTGTGCGCGCCTCTTGTACTTGAGATCCTGGGTTCGATCCCTGCTCTGACCACCGTAAATTTCTTTCGGCGGCGGTCACCTCGCATAGTGCCGGCGAAACTATCGAGTATATAGCCCTGAAAAAGCTTCTCAAAATACCGTTCGGAATCGGTGTAAAATTGTAGGTCCCAATCAGTGAGTGAAAACTGGAAAGCGCACAGCTCAGTGATTGTGAGAAGTTCTCCCCGGTCCCTTCATGGGATGTAATGGGAAATCATTTATTTTTTATAATTATAAAGAAGCAAAACGATTTCCAAATGACTTTAAAATTATAAGTATTATAAGGATACATTAATTATTTCTTTCAATTAAGGTATACTACATGTTTTTGGGAATGTTCGTTACAACCATTTTTGTTGCACACTGTTGTAGGGATGCCCATCCTTTTTTATAGTGGCGGTGGTTACAGTGATTTGCTCTATGTGGTAGAAAAAGTTTCTTCATCAGTCGATGCTATATTACTGCGCGATAGCCCTTTCAAAGTTCTCACATTAATATTTGGCATAGTTAGCACCCGAGCCAATTCCTTCAAAAATGGAAAACTAGTTTTGTTATCGCAATCCACCAAATTTGCATTCCATATTTATCGGATTTGGATGGAATATACTGGCGAAATGAAACTCTGCCACCAACTGCTTTATTACGTCCCATAGGTCCTGAATACGAGCAAACTTATCGTGACACCTATAGCCGACAAACTTTAAATTGCGCTATAAAATAGCAACTCTATTTTCTGACATGCATGCACGGTTTACTAAACTCCCATATTGGATCCCAAAATCCTTAATTGTTAGAAACTGCATTTTCTTCATATACCCGCATCGATTAGTAACCCCATATAGACTCGTATTTTTATATCGGTTGTGGGTTTCCATTTGCGCCGATTTGTAACACAACCAAATAAATTTGACCATTCAACTAGTATTTTCCTTTTCTTATCATCGAAGAATAAGGAACCCGCATGTCAAGTAGTTTCGGCGTGTTTTCCTGGTGGCAATATTATTTTGTCGTTGCTTTCTTTTATTATGATAAGGAAAGATGTTTTGTCAGTATCACAGGGAACTGACCGCCATGCAGAACCGTCATTGCCAATAAATATATTTAGATCATCTTGGTGTTCTTCAGCACATGATAAATCATCATCTCATCATCTTCTAAGTCTGAGGCAGTTTCACAGAAGTCTACTTCACTATTCCTCATTTTACCAAAATTGGCATCAATGTCTGGTTCAGCATCCTAAGCATCATCGGCACTTTACATACGACCTCTTTGAATTTCGATAATGTTTAGGTTCCTTTTGTGGCCTACGGTGGTGCAATAGCTAGTGTTAGCGGTTACTGTGCTTGAGACCGTGGGTTCGATCCCTGCTCTGACCACCTTACATATTCTTTGTCGACGGCCCCCTCGCTTAGTGATGGCTGCACTATCGACTACCGTTAGGAACCGGTGTAAAACTGTAGGCGCCAATCAGAGAGTGAAAAATTAGAAAGCCCACTGCTCACTGGTTGTGAGAAGCTCTCCCCAATCCCTTCATGGGATGTAATGGGAAACGGGGTGTTTAGATTCCTTTTAGTCGACTTTTTATTTTTATAAAAACTACGTAAATTTAAATATAATCTCCTGTGTAATCCCCTTTATTGGGTCGTTATAAACTTCTCATTTTGTATTTGTTCAATCAATTCCCCAACACAACGCGCTGTTTGCAATACCGTTGGGTTTTCAATTTTTCCCAATCAGTTTTTCTTAAGTGAATATTGATCACTGCGTGGGACTTAACGGCAGTGAAACTCAAAATTGCTTTTAAAAAGTACAATAATAATTACAAAAAATTTCAGTGTGAATTTATTTAAAGTAAACTAACTGTTTAAAGGAGGAATACATAGAGGTATGGATTATTACGACTAATCAATTATAAAATATGCCAGATTTGATTTCAATAGTGACCCGAAGTCACTGCCTGGTACGAATAGGGTTAAAAACTTTACCGCCTTGTTTGCGCGCGTTGGAGAAAGTTATAACATTGATGTCACTTACAAAAATCGAATATTTGTTTAGCCCCTAATTTAAAAAAAATGAGACATCTCCCTATGTGACATTCACGCTTGGTCATAAGTGAACTTTGGAAATACTGTGGTTAGTATAAGAAACTGTCAGGTTTGTTTGTATCGATTTTGAGAAGGTTCAAATTCCTAATAAAATTGCTTTTAGTACAACCCACTGTACATAGATATACATACATACGTACGTACATACATAGAGGGTAATGACTAAAACGCAACCATAATGCCGACAAAATACACAGATAGCAGTGGTGACGCGGTGATGATGAGTATGAAGCTGTTGCTATTTCGTACACACGACACAACAAATCCAAGGCATTATAAACTTTGTAATGATGTGGCCTAGGCGGAAATTACAACATTCCAACTACTACAAACCAACTGCAAGCTGAAGCTATACACATGCCCACTACTTGGTTAAGCTTGTGTACTACAGTTCTGAGTTAAGAAAAGTTTTCAAGGTGCAACCACAGCAACATAAAGATCAACAGCACTACCACGCGTTAATAAACTGAGACCTAAACACATATAATGGGTGGTCCAAATGCATGTATATTTTTAAGTGACTGTTATTTTTACACTGAGATTTTTCCATTCGAAATATTGACTATCAGTCAGTATATAAGTAATTCCTAAGTGCATCAATTCAGTCACCCTTACGTTTAAACAACGTTGGGAAAAATTGCAAACTCCAATCGGTCATCGAATTTGGCCGAAAAATCATCTTTCTGACGAGGCTCATATTGAGATCGGCGACAGAAAACAAAATTGCCGAGTCTAGGGATTGGTGGTATCAGTTTTCAAAACTGCTGCTGGACGACGACGAGCTCGACAGAGCAAATATTACGATCTTTTTAAGGGCTGAATCGGACGAATCGGATAATCTGTGGTTTTAGCAGACTAGTGCACCATGTCACACAGCTCATCAAACAATCGACCTTTTGCGCACTAAGTTCGGTAATCGTGTTATCAGCTGTGTTGGAGAAGACAATTGGCCGCCTCTAAACTGCGATTTGACCCTTTTAGACGTTTTCTTGAAGGGAACCGCTAAATACCGATGCTATGTGAATAATCCAGAATCAACACCTCAAAGCATTCGCGAGATAGAACCAGAAACCGTGTACAACGTCAAGGAAAATTGGCCGCGGCAGCCACATGAATGAAATCGTGTTCCATAAATAAGGGAAATATATATATAATGTATCAAAAGAAATTAAGTTTAGTTCATTTAATTTAATTTGTAAAAATATACTTGTTTTTGGACCACCCTGTGTATATGCGCATTACGGTGGGGTTTTTATATGATCACACACTATGTCACACACACACATTTCGTTTGCCTTTCTCTCTCAGATGAATTTTGTCCCGTGATTTTCCAAATAAAAGGATTTAAATATCAACTTAAAGTGGTGCCAAAGTCGTTAAATGGGTTTTGATTTATTGACAATTCTACTCTACTCTAGGAACTGGTGGAATCGCATAGCGAACATTCGTTTATTTTGTAAACAACCATATACTAATACTATAAGTCATCTTGTTAATATCAATTTCGACTTTAGTACATAACGTATAAAATAACGAATATACGAATTTTGTCCACTTTAACAAATTAAAACCCTTAAAAACTAAAACAAATCAAGCTACAATCTAATGTAAGTAATTCAGCGCTATTGGGAAGTGTTGTACACCAGATCATTGAATTTAAATGTAATGTACCGCTTATAGTACAGGTGATTGTTAGTGATTGCGAAAACGAGCAACACTTAACCAGCTCGTTTTCGCAATCACCCAGTAGCCTCTTAGTGAGCACACCAATGGGCAGCCTCATCATAGAACTATCTACACTCACACTTGCTCTGGCCGTACACTTGCCTGCACGAAGGGGCATCATAATTACCCAATTCATCTCTTTTCCATCTAAGGTTCATGCAGTACCTCAAAATTCTCCTCTCCGCGACTCTAAGCGTCTCCATTTGGTGTGAGGCTTATAAGCTCCAAACAGTAAAGGCATAGGTTAACCTGGGTCTTATAAAATGTGAGCATCACCGCGGTACTGAGCCCCCTTTCACCTCACAGCAATCCACCCTAAACCGCAAAAGAGCTCTTACATTTGCCTAGTATATAATCGACGTGGGCGATGAAATTGAAGTTCTCCTGGAAAACTACTTCCAGATATTTTAAAACCGGAGTGTTCTTGATTCTTGCTCCATTGACGTTCACAACAGGTATGTATTTCCTGGAATTCTTATATAGTCGTCCGATCTTATCCCTAAAATGATGGCACGACACAGTTTCAAGGAATTTATTAATATTCTTATTAGGTTTTCCCCCAAAGGGACTCAACCAAAATGTCGTCAGTGTAAACTAATATCAGTCGGCTACTGGGTGGCTCGGGCAAATCCGATAGGTACAGGTTGTACAAAACTGTTAGATCTGAACGGAGAAGGTCCTGTACAATACTCATTATTGGGACGTTAAAATTGTACACGGTTTTAACAATGGGCTCTTGCCGTACGGTTTCGAATGCTCTTTCGAAATCGAGACTAACTGCTATTGTTGCATTCCTCATATAAAAGTCCCTTGTTACTGTGTCGGCCAGAGACATTAGCGCATGTGCGGTGTCGAAAGCAGAATTGGAAGTCCTTCAAAAGATTGCCCCTTTCAATATGGTCCTTGATCCTGCTAAATATAAACCTTTCAAGTAGTCTTCTCAAATTCGGCAGTAGAGATATAGGCCTACATCCTTTATGGTCGGTTGGGTCTTTCCCTGGTTTCGAGATTGGAACGACCCTGAAATAATTCCATTGCTTCGGGAAATATGAGGTATTCATGAATTGAATAAATAATCAGCTGAAATTAAATCTTACAATGACAGCTGTAATGCCTAAAATCTGCTACCAGCACTAAGTGTATAAAAGGCGGATAAACTTAGTACTCGGGGCGATTCGGACGTTGAAGAGCTAAAATAGCCGTAGTAGTGTAGTAGACACCTAAGTTCAAACGTAGAGAGTATAGTAATCCCTATTTTTCCTATTTTTTTTTGGTGACTGCCTTGTTTTCGGTTGATGTAAATTCGTCGGATTTCGCTGCCGTCTTCTTCATCGGTTTTTGTGGCTTCGGAGCCACATCATCGCACTTTTTCTTATCGAAAACAAGCTCTCATATATTTTTGTATAAATACCATTGTCTTTCTAAGTTTAATTCATCCGGAGTAATAACGTTAGGATAGGATAAATCATCGGTGCACATACGTAGCTCAAATTTTATTGCATCCTGGCTATCTGCGAATATTTTCGCTTCCACGCCATCCTTACTAATGGTGAAGTGGTGAAAGGTCGTAATTCCAACTAACGGCTTGAAAAACTTCTTGAAATATTCAACCCAATCATACCATGTGACGTTTTCCATTGTCACTGGTTTATTACAGCCGGAGGGAGCAGAGGCAGTCACGCAGTTCTTGATATCTTCGTAAGTATCAATATTACTGATTGCGTACTTGGCTTTAAAAGTTCCAAAGTATCTATCTGCCGAAAATTTGGTGTGCCCCGTTAGAAGAAAGTTGAAATATATCTGTTTGTTTAATCATCTGGCCACTCTCCACATAAGGTATCGAAGAACCGCACTATTTTTATTTTGCGCAACACAGTTGTCACTAAATAATATCAAGGTTTTGCCAGGTACAGATGAGGTTGAAAAATGGTGATGCAATAAGCTGGTGGTACAATTTGGGCCTTTTCCTATTTCGTCTTGTTCATCAATCAAGTAGAAAAACTGAAAAGAAAAAAAATGTTAAGATCGTCAAGGTCACATTCTGTGATGGAATTAAAAAATTCAATAATGAATGAAAAGGTACCTGCTTCTTCAATAATTCATTAGTAATGCCGAACACTGAGCACTTTCTACCAGCCTTAAAATATGCACTGTCCGGCTGCTGAGGACTGACGGGGTAATTGACGTGTTGTGCAAAATCGAAAGACCGTACATCGGCATCTTCATTGGTTTCTGTGCAAAATTTCTTGTAGTAGGCACGTTGACTCTTTGCTTTTTGGATATGATCCATGAAAGAAAAAATTCGTTTTTCTTTTTCTTCATCTCCGCAATTTTTCAGCTGAGAAATCACCAACGTATTCTCTGTACAAAGAATTTCAATGATCGGTTACACATTGTTCATTTTTTACACATAATTATAAATTATTTTAAAAATACCTCAGCAAACGTCGCATAAGTTATAGGAGGGTTTCATAATGGTGATATATGGTACATAAAGGTTCCAGATTTTCCTGAATGACTGATTACTCAATTTTCTATCTTCTGGTTGAAGTGAAGATATGTACGTTCGATACAAAGAGGATTTTGTTTCAGATGAGGGGAGTTTCATTACTTTATAATCTTTGAAACGAGGGATACGAGAATCGCTAATTGATCTGCCGTACTTTTTATAAAATCTACTAAATACTTTAGTGATTTCTTCCGGGTGCAGTGCGGCCGGATTAGTGCAGGGTTTGTTCTTCGATGCGTGAATTCGCATCACAACACCATGGCGATCGAAATGTACGAGTAAACTCTTATACCTCTTCAGTCCACAAACGTGTAGAAATAGAAACATTTTGCGGCAGATGGGCAACTGATGAAAGTAAAAAAGTACGTGACCTTTTGAGCTCTCTTGAGTTACTTACGTCCATACTTGATTTTCGCCAATATATCTTTTTAATAGTCATTGAAATCGTCATGCCCTTTACCAGACTGAATTTGGCTTAGAATAACTAAATCTTCTTCTGTAATTCCAAAAGGTTATTTCTTGCAAAAACAATTCGTTCTTCCGGAATTACAGTAGTTCATCCATTCGTACAGCAAGGATTTTCTAAAAATTTCGATAAAGTTTGCTCTTCCTCAATATCTTGAAGAGATAATTGCAGCGCTTCTGAAACTTCTGGCGATGAAAATGCATCCGACTCATTACTGACTATAGGTAAACATTCTTCCAAACACTCGCTGAAGTATTGTTCCTCAACACTCTTAAATTCGTCTTCCAGACACATTTTCTTACGTTAATTAAGATTTATTTTAACCTGAAATTAATTAAATAATAGATAAATTAAATAATAATCCAAAACATTGATAATTTGATAAGGAATTAAACAGCTCTAGTAATTTTGAAAACAAAATTAGCAAAAACAGGTTTTTAACTGTTAGAAATATTTTTCATAGAGGCAACACTGCATAGTGAACATCGTACAAAGTACCAGACAGTCGAAATACATCGCCAGATGATCAGGTTGAAGGAAGAGTAGCATAACCATGCGCAAAACACGGAAAGACGAAGCGCTTTTGTAAACGCGTTTTTCTCAATAACTTCTATTCGGCGCAGAGGTCCCTTTTCGTGGAGCAAGTCACATATACATATATGTATGTGATATTTATTACTGGATCGGGTTGTCATTGGTGTCGTTGGAAAGCTCTTGTAAGTACCTTTTGAACAAGGTCTAATTTTCCCAATATCACTGTGGAGTGGTTCCAAGTTTTGTTTGTTTTGGTCCCTACTTATAAGCAGAATGTTCATGTCAAAATATAAACCATGGTATAATAAGTCTCATTAATCCTGGAAACGCCAAAGGTACAAATGTCAAAAACACCTGTTTACGCCTGTCGCTGATGATGTGCCTGTCGCCCAACCATCACTACCTGTCTGATTGTATCAGCGGTTGATGTCACTCAGCGGCGTTAAGGAACTTGTTGCTTGTGATTGTCAAGCATTTACTCAACGGCGTCACGAATTTGATGTGTGGCCCGTGATGTTTACATTTTGTATACATCAAAAAAAATCGTAGAAGCGGCAACAGGCACATCAGCCCTGAAGATTTAAAGTATTTGGAAAAAAATTAAAATAAATTAAAAATAAAATATAGTACGTGGGACGGGCCCACTACTACTAAATAAAAGAAAGAAAGTGTGTTTTTTTTGGTCCATTTGTGGCCCTAGCGGAACGTCGGAAGAGGCAATTCCGGACCAACGACATCCACTGCACGTCGGACGTATAAGTTCCCGGCCAACGTAGGCGAAGAGGTGAGCAAAAGGGGCACCAGCCGAAACATTGGTCCTTCGCCCAAAAAGATCCAGCCAGGCCAAAGGAGTAAAGAGGTACGTATTTCATATAATTATACATATGTATACAGTGTCTCTTAAAAGTTAATTTCGTGTCTCAGTGATGAGGCTGTTGGATGTAACCTTAAAAAGTTAAGTTAAGTTTAGGCAATAGCGGTCACTAGGGCACGACATAGTCAAGGGCAAGTACATATAGGTACCGTTGGGGTATATATGCAATTTGGAATTGCGCCACTTGAGTTCTTATATGCTCATCTCTTTTGCTCGCACAATATTGTGTTTCCACCAATAGTGGATGAAGCATTTCATATTTGTCGTGTGTTGAGTACCGAATTTTAGTAAAGGGTACCAACAAAAGAACGACTGACATTTGGCGGAGATTGACACTCCACTAAAAATAAAGGAAAATTTTTATTTCATTCTTCAGAAGGAAGAATAAGGAAATTTGGCGGAAACATTTCGTGGCAATAATTGATTGCACTATAAAATAAAATTCGCACTAAAAGTTTAACTTTGAAATTTTAAAATATTCAACCGATATTGCTCCAAATTAAAGTGTCTCGTTTGCGGGATTATTTGGAAGCGCAAAAGGTGGCTCGTTTTGTTAAAATTTTTAATTTTTCTTCACATGGGAAAAGTTATTTTAAACTTCTCGGAAGAAAATATAACAGTGGTGGAGTTTAATCAAGAGTGAAAGAAAAGTCAACTAAAGCAACTTGATGCCCAATTGAGATACAAATTTCAAAAAATTTTAAAAATTTTGAGATTTTTTCGTTCTTACGAAAGTTGTCTTACATCAGTTGTGTTGCAAGTTAGAGTGCCTCGTTTTGGAAAATATTTGTGTACAGATTTTCTAAAATTGCAAATTAGAGTGCCTCATTTTGAAAAATATTTGTAAAAAAGATTTCCTAAGATTCGGAAAATTGAAAATTAGAGTGCCTCGTTTTGGAAAATATTTGTGTACAGATTTTCTAAAATTGGAAAATTGCAAATTAGAGTGCCTCATTTTGAAAAATATTTGTAAGAAGATTTCATAATATTCGAGAAATTGCAAATTAGTGTGCCTCGTTTTGGAAAATATTTTTGTACAGATTTTCAAAAATTAGAAAATTGCAAATTAGAGTGCCTCATTTTGAAAAATAGTTGTGGAGAAGATTTCCTAAGATTCGGAAAATTGCGAATTAGAGTGCCTCGTTTTGGAAAATATTTGTGTACAGATTTTCTAAAATTAGAAAATTGCAAATAGAGTGCCTCATTTTGGGAAATATTGGTGTAAAGATTTTCTAAAATTCGAAAATTAGAGTGCCTTGTATTGGAAAATATTTGACACGCCGCACACTGTGTCCGCTGCGGCAATAAATCATTTTGGACCTGCTCTCCGATTTTGATGATTTTTGCACAGATGGTTAAAAACTATCTAAAGGTCATGTGTGTAAAATTTTATGCAAATATCTCCATTGGTTTTCTGTCCCGAGCAGCGCAAAGTTGACATATGTGAACAAGTCTCAAATGGGTTAGTTTTCTATGTCATATTTAAAACCTTGTTACTTATAAACTATACACCGAGTGTACCTTATAGAAATTTTTTTCACTTAAAATAGGCATCAAGCATTATGTAAATTAAAAAAAATAAAATAAAAATTGAAAAAAAAAAATTAATTTTTTTTTTATTTTGGGCCAAAAAAAATAAACATTTATTATTTTCCGTTAGACTTTTAGTTGTGTGCGAAGCAGTGCGAAACATGGAGTCCTATACCAAATTAAAGCTGAGGGTCTCAGCTAACAGATTCCAAAAAAAAATTCTGCCGAAATTTGCCCGCGTCCAAAAAAACAATCGAAAACCAAAAAATTACAGTAAAAAATATGCGTTATGCGTTATTTTACGCGTGCATAAACAACTGCGCACTCTTTCTTTCGTTACTGCTTGTTGTTGTTTTGCCTGTGTGCATGTCTATTACTATAAATAGTATATTTGTAAGATAATTGTGTATACAGTGCTCGTACACTGAAATTCAAATCATATCAGTTATTATTTTTTTTTAAATAAATTTTTACATACCATAATGAAAACTTCAGCATGAGTTGGGCTCGAACTCCAGATGTTCGCACACCAGCCGCCAACTCTATCCACTGAGCTATTAAAGACGTTGGGATTGAATGAATAATAACGTCACTTGTTATTACACGCAATGTGTAGAGTCTTTTAAAATTGTAGCAGTTCATATAGTTATTCTAAAAATAGAACCTATGTTGATGTGCATTTTATTTTTGTAAAGTTTTGTAAAATTAAAAAAATATAACGCTATATTTCTTACAACAACAACAATCATTGATCATTGGTGGCATCGATTTTGTCATTTGTTTATGCTCTTTACTTCTTTGTCATTCCCAGTTGTAGTTGGAAAAGTAATAAGTGAGTGTTTATTAAGCAATTAAAGCAAATTTCTTAAAAACAATGGAAAAGTCAAAAATATCTTTCAGAACGCTTTCGGAAATTGTTGTTAAATGTAAAAAAGATATTGATCTTATAATTGGTGAAGTTTTCGTGAATTATAAAAGCGCGTCTGAGATAAATCAAGAAACGTTCAGTCGGTTTTTGAAACAAACATTCATGCCTCAATTTTTAAAGAAGTGGAACAAGAGTCATCGTACTTCGTCAAGATTTTATAGTGATAATGAAGAATGGCTAACACACTCTTATACGTTGACTGATGAAGTAGTGGATGATACAGTGGATGACGAAGAGCAAACCCAGTCTACTCCTGGTAAACGTGGTCGTCCAACAAAAACCTTTGAGGAGAGCAATGAAAGAACGAAAAGGAAAAAGCTGACTACATTTTGTGAAGACAACTCTGAAGATATCATATTATCTGCTGCCAAAAAAATTGGAGACAAAAATGAAGTCCAAAAATGTTTTAGTCCTGAAAAAGCACTTAGTCTAATTGTTGATGCTTCATTGACAATACACCAGTATGAAATACTGCGAAGATCAGCAAAAGATATTGGTTGTAATATATATCCAAGCTACAAAAAAGTTTTGGCAGCCAAAAAAACGTGTTATCCAGCAAACGTTATAGTAGAGGAACATTTAAGCAAAGTTAGTTTGCAGGAGCTTTTGGATCACACGGCAGTTAGACTGATGAAGTCAAAATCCGAAAATGAAGTAGCATCATTTCCAAAATATATGCAACTCATTAGTAAATGGGGATGTGATGGCTCATCAGGACATTCAGAGTATCACCAAAACTTTGCGAATGAGACTTTCTCAGACAAAAGTTTGTTCTTGACGTCACTTGTGCCATTGGTAATGACTGAACGGAACGATGAGTCAAAAGTTTTGTGGAAAAATTTAGAGCCATCTTCAACGAAACATTGCAGGCCGTTAAAAATTGGATTTGTTAAGGAGACAGCAAGCGTAATAAATGAAGAAGTTAACCGAGTAAACCATGAAATAAATAATTTAACAAATTCAATTATTGAAGTTCATAATAAGAAATTCGTTATTACTCATAAACTTTCATTGACTATGATAGATGGTAAAATAGCAACAACTTTAACTGGCAGCTCTTCTATGTCCGTGTGCTTCATATGTGGTGCTAAGCCTAGGGAGATGCACAATTTAGACGAATTGGCACCAAGATCAAATTCGGGAGAGGCTTTAAAATTTGGTATTTCACCTCTGCATGCGCGCATAAAATTTATGGAATGCATATTGCATATCGCTTACAATAAAAGCTTTGCAGCATGGCGAACAAATAAAGATACAAGACAAATTAAAGAAGAAGCCAAGGCCACAATTCAAAAAAACCTTAAATTAGTATTGGGAATAAATGTTGATGTGGTAAAACAAGGAATGGGTTCCAGCAACGATGGGAATACAGCTCGACGAATTTTTGAAAACCCTGAAATTACAACTAACATAACCGGAGTAAATGAACAACTGATTCATAGGTTAAAAATTATATTATCCACAATAAGTTGCAGCCAGGCAATAGACTCTGAGAAGTTCCATATATATTGTTTAGACACGGCAAAATTGTACATTGATTTGTATGGATGGTACTACATGCCTATCACAGTGCATAAAGTTTTGATACATGGTAGCAAAATTGTATCTGAGGCCATTCTACCTATAGGTAGGTTAAAGATACGATTTGTTTCATACATTTTGAATTAACATATGGTTTATTTTTCAAAGGAATGTTATCAGAAGAAGCGTAGGAAGCGAGGAACAAAGACTATAAACGTTATAGGCTATATAACTCGCGCAAGACTGGGCGCTGTTCTACTAACGAAGACGTAATGCATCATTTGTTGATATCCTCCGACCCATACATCAATTCATTAAGAACGAAATTGAAGCTTAAAAAATTAGATTATCACGAAGATGTGAAAAAGTTGCTAATAAATTAAATAGAGTGAACTGTAAAATTTTTGTATGGGGGTTGTATGGGGGGCGGGTGTTACAGTGGGCGGATTTTCTTCATATTTTCAAAACAGCATTTAATAGATGCTGTATGCATTTTTGCGAAAAATAAACATTCTAGGTATAAATTTACAGAAGATATGCCATTTTTTAAATATCATTTGTATGGGAGGTGGGCGATGGGCGTGGTCAATATTGATGAAATAATTTTTTTTTAAAAGGTGTTGCATAGATATGTTCTTCCAGCAATTTTCAGGAAATTTGTAGCAATAGTTAATTTTTAACAGCCAAAAATGATTTTAGTTTGTATGGGCGGTGGGCGATGGGCGTGGTCAATTTTGTCGATACTTTGAAATTTTCTTAATTCTATTATATTAGGGACTCGTGCCAAATTTCATTACTCTCGTACAACTCCTTCTATTTTTGGCCATCGAATGTATGGGAAGGACACACTGTGCGCCGTTGCCTTAAGTCCTGAAAATTAGAGTGCCGCAAATTGGAGAATATTTGGTGAAAACCTGTGACGGAGCATCTACACGTAACCGTTAAGGTGACTCGTTTAAACAAAAAACTTTTTCGAAATACAAAGGAAAAATTTGGGAAAACAATTAAAGAGTTATTGGGGCCCAATTTAAGGAAATTGAGAAAATCAGGAGGCGATGGAAAAGTTTGTGGAAGCTGTGGAGGAGGTGGGACGATTTGAAACAAGACTGAAGGATGAGAACTTCTCGGAGTATTCGATAGAAGGGTTTGAGAGCGAACGGAACGAGCTAGAGATGCTCTGGGTAAAGTACAAGATCGTGTACGAAGATTGCTGTACTGAGGAAAGGAAGAAAAAAGTTTACGCAAAACAAAATTTGATGCATAAGACTTATATAAGATGCGTAATCCTTATATCAAGAGCGAAGAAAGATCATGCGGGAGATGTGGCACCGCAATCAGAGTTTCCAAGGCAAGATTTTTCGGTTCATGTACCCCCTTGTGACACTGGTGTTTTTCGCGGTGATTATACAACGTGGCCCACCTTTAGGGACATGTTTACTGCAATATATATTAATAACGTCCGACTTAGCCCTGTTGAGAAACTCTTTTATTTATTTCAAAAAACCCAGGGGGAGGCTAGGGAGATAAATCAAAATATTGCTTTAACGGCTGAAAATTTTGAAATAGCGTGGGCAAATCTCAAAAGCCAATATGAGAATAAGAGAGTTTTAGTGAATAGTCAACTACGGTTATTATTTAACATGACTCCCTGCAAACATGATTCTCCTCAAGAAGTTCAAAGACTTCAACGCGATGTAAGCAACTGCATGTCTGTACTCGAGTTGATCAAGATCGATATTAAATCATGGGATCCTATTTTCGTGTTTCTGTGTTCAGCACGATTGTCTGAACAAACTTTACATCTCTGGGAACAGTCGGTGAAGAACAAAACTAAAATACCGAGGTGGGGCGAGTTGAGTGAATTTTTAACAGATAGATTTCACACGTTGGAGAGTGTTTCAGATATAATTGGTATAAATCAACAATGGGTCAATAACTCTAAAGCAGTTTCTCAAAATAATCAGCAGTCGAATTCTAACGTGAATAAGTCGATATCACATCACACTAAAGCTGAAGTGGCTCAATGCAAATTGTGTAAAGAGTCACACAGAATAAGTTCGTGTCCTAAATTTCTAAGTATGGACAATAAGAATCGTGCTGCAACATTGAGAAAGTTTAACTTTTGCTTCAATTATTTGTGGGTTGGGCATATGTATGCCAACTGCTCAAAGGCAAATGGCTGCACTAAATGCCAAAAGAAGCACCACACTCTTCTGCATAGAGATTTTACAAAAACGAAGGACAATCAAACATCCAATATGGCGCCTCAAAACTCAAAACAGCAAAGTTTATCAAGAGTAAATGATATACAGTCCACAGAAAATAGGAGCACAAGCAGAGTGGTTCAGACTCATCACATTACAGTATCGAAAAACGTGATGTTGGCCACAGCATGGGTGCACATTGTACATTTGGGTTCCACATATGAAGTTCGAGCCCTGATAGATCCTTGCTCAGATGACAGTTTTATATCTGAAAGGATTCAAAAAATGCTTAAATTGCCCACAGTTCCTGTATTGACTGAGGTCACAGGATTAGGTGGAGAAAGAGTGAGCACATCGAAGAAAATGTCCACTTTTACTATAGCATCAAGGCTAAGTGGTGAATTTGAAATGGAGATGAATGCATTAGTGGTGTCTCATGTAACTGGAGATATACCTACTCATTCTTTAAAGGCTCCCAACAACTTGAAGTTGCCCGATCTAGAGTATGCCGACCCAGAATTCTATAAGAGTGGTCGAATAGATATGTTCTTAGGAGGCAATCTGTATCCATTTATAATTAGAGATGGACTTGAGCGAGGAATTATGGATTCCCTAGTGGCTCAGAATATAGTTTTTGGGTGGATTGTGACAGGCCCGACGAATGCTGTAGGCCCAACGAGATCAGTCACATATTGCCACTTGGTGAAAGCAACCATAGAGGAGCAATTGACGAAATTTTGGGAATTGGAGGAGATATCTCAAAAGCCATTTTTATCCGAAGATGATAAAAAATGTGAGGAGATATATTGCTCAACGACCGTCCGCAGATCTGATGGGAGATATGTAGTAAATCTGCCCTTCAAGGAAAATGCTTGCATGTTAGGCCCGAATAGACACATTACTCTACGCCAGTTTCTCAGAAACGAAAAATCTCTGATGAAAAAGCCCGAATATAAAAAACAGTCTGACGAAGTCATGAAAGAGTACTTAAATATGGGCCACATGCGAAAGATAAAGCCTTCAGCAAGTGGTCCGAGTTATTATCTGCCACCTCATGGAGTTTTCAAGCCTGAAAGCACGACTAAGTTGAGAGTCGTATATAATGCATCAAGTCCGACTTCAAATGGCAAAAGTCTAAATGACGCACTTTACATAGGACCATCTCTGCAAGAAAACATAGTGGCTCTCATGTTAAGATGGCGTTTCTCTGCATTCGTTTTCACAGCAGATATTGCTAAAATGTATAGGCAGATTTGGCTGAGCGCGGATCAAATGTGTTACCAGAGAGTGATTTATCGTGCCTCGGACAAGGAGGAAATAGGCGATTATGAGTTGGACACGGTGACGTTTGGCGTAAATTGTGCCCCATACTTGGCCATTAGAACATTACATAAGTTGGCAGAAGATGAAAAAGATCGATTCCCAATAGGAGCGAGGATAATAAGTAGCTCAATGTACGTGAATGATGTTTTAGTAGGTGCAGATAATATGACAGAAGCATTAGAGGCTCGAGAACAGCTGATCGGAATTTTGAACTCAGGAGGATTTGAGCTAAGGAAATGGGCAGCAAATACGATGGAAAATCTGAAAGGTCTGCCCAAAGAGAATCTTTTAAGTTCAAATTTTTTGTGTTTCGATGGAGCAAGTACCGCAAGACATTGGGTCTTCAATGGAATGCAGCTGATGATTACTTTTTCTTCGTCACAGAGAAGCTGCCACTTAAAAATACATACACGAGAAGAGAAGTTCTTTCGATTGTTGCGCGGTTGTACGATCCGATAGGATTTTTGGAACCAATTGTCGTTACGGCAAAAATTATCATACAGAACATGTGGCTAGACAAAGCAGGATGGGACGATGATATAAAACCCGTAGCTCTGCAGAAATGGAAGAATTTTCTATCTCATTATCAGGAAATAGATTTGGTCAGAATACCGAGATGGGTAAATTATTCACCAGAATGTTTAATAGAGTATCACGCATTTTGTGATTCATCAGAGGCGGCTTATGCAGTAGTCTTGTATTCAAGAATTCAGATGGGGGATAAAATATGCACAAATCTCTTAACATCAAAGACAAAAGTTCCTCCTATAAGAAAACCGTCGCTCCCAAGACTAGAATTATGTGGAGCAGTGCTTTTGGCCAAAATGGTGGGCAGCCTAATACCATAAATAGTGCCAGCTACGTCATCACTGTATTTATGGACGGATTCGACAATTGTGTTGGCGTGGCTCAAAAAGCCACCATGCAGTTGGAAAACGTTTGTGGCTAATAGAGTCGCTCTGATATTAGAAAAAATTTGCAATGGGAATTGGGCTCGTGTAGTGTCACAAGATAATCCTGCCGATCTAGCAACCCGGGGGATGATCGCACCTGAACTTAAAGACAATAGTTTATGGGATTCGTGTATCATCTGCAGAGTTGTCATTTGTTAAGAATCGACTATTTCTCTTATCCCAACAGCGTCACTTTCTCGCAGATCACGCGTATCTCACACAAAAGTAAAATATTCCAGCCAATAGCCCGTTGCTAACACTCACACCTTTTCTGGACAAATCTCAACTTATCAGAGCGAACGGCAGACTTGGGTCTACTAAGAGTTTGTCCTATAATGAAAGACATCCTCTTATCCTAGCTTATGGTAGTCGGCTCGCGATTCATTTGGAAGCCGTAAGTGACCTCTCTACCCCTGCGTTTTTAGCAACCTTGACGCGCTTCACCTCACGCCGTGGCTGCCCTGTTACTCCGACAACGGGAAAAACTTTGTTGGTGCAGATCGGCAAATTAGCGCTGATTTTGTTGCTCATATCAAAGAGCTACGAGACGAAGTTGTCTCAAAATATGGCCATCAAGAGCTTTCCTGGCACTTTATTCCCCCCTCCGCGCCTCATATGGGAGGCTGGGGTGAAAAGTTTTAAGACCCACCTTAAGAAGATCAGTGGTCAAGTCAAATACACTTTTGAGGAATTTTCCACCATGTTAGCATCGATAGCAGCGTGTCTCAACTCTCGCCCACTTAGTCCGCTGTCCAATGAAACTTATGATTTTTCAGCACTTACTCCCGGGCACTTTTTGATAGTCTCTGCCCTTTTAACCCCCGCCGAACCGATGGGAAAGGTTCCCGCTGACAGTTATTCAGCGTTGGCAACAGGTGAAAGCCATGCAGCAAGAGTTGTGTCTCAGGTGGAAAGAAGGGTATCTCAGATAGCTTCAAAAACGTACTAAATGGAAGGTTGCTCAAGAGAATCTCCAGGAGAATGATTTGGTTGTAATCCGACAGGAACCATTGTGTCCCACTGAATGGCGTCTAGGTCGTGTTACAAAAGTCTTCCGCGGTTCTGATAACCGTGTCCGTGTCGCTGAATTGCGAACGCAGAACGGCACCATTAAAAGGCCTATCCATAAGATGGTCCTTTTGTCGCGTGATTCTTAAATGATTGCTAATCCTGTCACTCTCCCGTAAGCCCTTCACCATACGCAATACTAATGTGTTTATATTTCCAGGAAACAACAATGTCGAATAAGCTATTCTACGAAAGGTACCCATGTCCTATCTGCGAGCGCCTGCACTCTGTGCATGAGTGCACAAAATTTCTGGTATTATCCATTGTGGAGAAACGGCGAAAGGTGGTGTCCCTCAAGCTGTGCCGCAACTGCCTTGCACAATCGCATCTACGAGAACGTTGCAAGAGCAAGGACCATTGCGTTTTGTGCCAGCGCGAGCACCACAGCCTCTTGCACCCTATGGCCGAAGGCAGGACCTGGTTCCCCATGACGGCGACTGTGCGCCTGCACACGGATGTGACGGGAGCTAAGAAGGAAATCCGAGTCGTCATCGACTCCAACCGTGCTGTTTCCTGCATTACTCAGGACTCCGTGTCTCGCTACCATTGCCAAGTAAGACAGGGGTATACTACAGTCAAACTGCAGCACCGAAAATATGGCCGTCCACCCATAGAAGTACAATGTGCTGTGCTGGACACCGAATTGGCCACTACACCAATTAAACAAATTGAACGGGACTGGACAGCCACGCATCCGTTGCTCCAAGGTGTTCACCATGCAGACCAGTGGTGGTGGAGGCAGTATTGCGTGTTTATGGTGCTCGGGGCTGATGTAGCCCATCAAGTTTTTAAGGGGCCAGCTGTAGTGAAGTCCGGCCAAATCTTTATACAACCCACAGTCTTTGGCCCGGCATACTTTGGTGAAGGGGAGAACGATCACTATCAGGTCAACGTCTGAAGTTAACCTAACCGTGTCTCAGCCAGGAGGGGAAGCAGTCGGCAACACTTATTTTATTTAAATTGTTAATTTTTTGGCCTTTCTTTCACTCATATACTTGGATTTGTTTTTGTTATATTTCATTATTTTCCTTTTCTCATATACTCATATACTTGGATTTGTTTTTGTTATATTTCATTATTTTCCTTTTCTTTCTTATTAATTAATAATTGTTATTGAATTACATTGCATTTTTTTGAACTAAAAAGAAAAAAAGGCACAGACAAATCTGTAAGATTAATCGTTGCGATACATCGGATAGACGATATGTCGCAAGGTGGGCAGGATGTTTACGCCTGTCGCTGATGATGTGCCTGTCGCCCAACCATCACTACCTGTCTGATTGTATCAGCGGATTGATGTCACTCAGCGGCGTTAAGGAACTTGTTGCTTGTGATTGTCAAGCATTTACTCAACGGCGTCACGAATTTGATGTGTGGCCCGTGATGTTTACCTTTTGTATACATCAAAAAAAATCGTAGAAGCGGCAACAGGCACATCAGCCCTGAAGATTTAAAGTGTTTGGAAAAAAATTAAAATAAATTATAAATAATATATAGTACGTTGGACGGGCCCACTACTACTAAATAAAAGAAAGAAAGTGTGTTTTTTTTGGTCCATTTGTGGCCCCTGCGGAACATCGGAAGAGGCAATTCCCGACCAACGACATCCACTGCACGTCGGACGTACAAGTTCCCGGCCAACGTAGACGAAGAGGTGAGCAAAAGGGGCACCAGCCGAAACAACACCAATTTGAAAGATTGTGTAAAAAAATCACGCGATTTTTAGCCTGCGGCGAGATTTTAAAACCAAATACCAAAAAAGATTTTCAAACAATAATTCTGTCAAAAAATTTATTAATTCTTCTCTTAAAATTTATTTAAAAAAAAATTGAGCAAAGCCCACTTAAGGAACATTATTTCAGAAATTTTTTAGTCTCTAAGAAAACAACAAACGATATAAATAATTTTAAATGTTTCTCAGTCTTTCTTAATTGTTTACGCTGTTTTTCCAGATATTGCATATATTACACTTACACAGGTTTCGCTCCCCAACATCAACACCTAACTACCGTAACCACTTAAGTAGCCAGTTGACAGCGAAATGCATTTTGAGTGCGGCATCGATTCCAAAATCTACACATGCCAGATTGGCAGAAATATAATGTTTGGATTTCTATACCGTCGAAAGATTCGGGTTTCAATTATCTTTCCACAATCGATGGAACTGTATGTTTTCCTTCTTCAACTACTTTATGTACTTATATATCTGACCATGGTTAAGAAGGCCTTGTATCACTTACCTGAAGATGTCACACTAGTATTAGACATATGAACCTACAGATAAAAATAATTGTAGTGCATTACATTTCTACCAAGGGTTTGTAATGAAAAGCTTTTCGCTTAAAACAGAGTACTTTCCACACCCTTATACGGCAAAAAGGGATTTCAGATAATGTAAAGTGTTGGAACACAAAAAGTTAAGAACTGTTATAAAGGTTTTTTCAACAGAGACGCTACAAAAGTAAATCGATAGGGACAGCTAACGACGCCATATTTTTTTCCTCTCTTTTGACATTTCTCTTCAGTAAGGTTTGCCATTTCATCATGGAAAGATATACGAGCCAACAACGAGTCGAAATTATTAAAATTTACTGCCGAAATTTGGAGTCAGTGGCCTCAACTTTAAGAGCGCCACGTCCAATTTATGGTCTTCAGCGATGAGGCTCATTTCTGGCTGAATGGCTTCATCAGTAAGCAAAATATGCGTTATTGGTCAGACAGCAATCCACACGTAATCCACGAGTCATGATTGCATCCCGAAAAAATTACGGTTTGGTGCGGTTTATGGGCCGCGGTGTCATTGGGCCGTACTTCTTCCGTGATGATCAAGACCAACACATTACTGTGAATGCGAATCGCTACTGTTCAATGATAACCGAATATTTTTGGGCCCAATTGGATAATATTGACTTGGAGGTCATGTGGTTCCAACAGGACGCCGCCACACAGCGAATGCCACAATCAATTTATTGGAAACCAAGTTTGGTGAACGTGTTATCTCACGAAATGGCCCAGTCGGTTGGCCGCCTCGATCGTGCAATTTGACCCCGTTAGATTATTTCCTGTGGGGCTACGTCAGGTCTATGGTCTATGCCAGTGTTCTTCAACCTGTGTTCCGCGGAACCCAAGGTTCCCAACCCAAATTATTTGGGGTTCCGCGAGCAATTAAAAACAAATTAAATATTCATGTTATTAACAGTGCAGCTTGTCAATATAAAGGTTTAAAATGTAAATAACGTGTAGCGCCGGCGGTGAGTATAATGTTTAACTACACGTTTTCGCCATCGCTTGAATCATTAACGGAAACAGCACAGTGAGGACGTTACCTAGCGAGTTTTTATCTACGTGTTTATCCATGTTTTGGTAAACTCTAAACTTCTACGCATGAAAAAAGCGCCATCTAGTACAAAATAGTACTAAATACATTCGAACAAATATGTTGCTGGAGTATAAAAAGATCAACAATCAAAAAAAAAAACGGAAAACTATTATGTGAAAACGAGATGCCATGAAAAACATAACTGTCGCTTGCATACACTTGTTTTTGCGTCTTTTTTTATCTCTTTTTTCGTTGGTGTACACGGGTAGGGGGCGGGGGGCGGGGGGTAAAGCATAGGGAACAATTCACGGTTTAAGCCGCATTCACAATGCAAGCAACAATTTCGTTTTTCATGCTATCTCGTTCTCACACACAGAATTTCACATAATGGCCTTTCGTTTTTTTTACAAAAATGTAACTCCAATTTGTCGCTGAAGTTGATCTATTCCTACTCCAGCAACATATTTGTTCGAATAAATAATGTACTATTAAGCGGTAGATGGCGCTGTACTTCGAATTTCATTTTCAAACTTAAAAACATCAATGAAAATTGAACCCATTTGTGTTAAAAGACGCATTATAAAACGTTATTTTATCTGTAGAATCTTTTAATACCAAATATGTTTAAATACATTAAAATTTTTTAATTTTCGAAATACAACCCTTAATTAAGAAGAAGGTATGCAAGCATTCTATTAGCTAAGCCCAGTTTTGATAGAAAATAAATTTTACCTAAAATATTTATGTTAAATTAGGATACGATACCGTTTTTACAATGGATATTTGGCTAAAAACTGGAAAGCTTCCTGCTAAAGCCATTGAAGCTACTTCTAGTCGTGAAACAAGTACTCCTGCTTTGTGTGAAACAGAAACAGCATTTAAAGACATCCATACTAAAAAAAAGTATCCGATTCCGATAAATTGACTTCCAAAAGACGAAAGTACGATGAAGAATATTTAAAATTTGGATTTAGCTGGTCTGGTAATGAGGAACAACCAAACGGATTATGCGTTGAGTGTGAAAAAGTGGTAAAAAATAGCAGTTTGAATCCTTCAAAATTGAAGCGTCACTTTGAATCTAATCACCAGAATTTAAAAGATAAAAGTGTTGATTATTTCAAGCGAAAGTGCAATGAGCTTATTGGTAAGTTATCGAGTTGCTCAACAGGGTGAAGCTTACACCATTGCTGAAAAATTAGTGAAACCATGTGCCAAAGATATAATTACCTGTATGATAGGAGAAAAACACGTTAAAATGGTCGATTACGTGCCACTTTCGGATACTACTGTTTCAAGGCGTATTAAGGACATGGCAAATTACTGTGAAATGGAATTAATAAAACGTTTAAAAGATGGCATCCATGGTTTTTCCCTTCAGGTGGATGAATCTACAGATGTTGCTGAATTAGCAATCTTATTGGTTTTTGTACGATACTCTACTGAAGAAAAGGCTATTCAAGAAGATATGCTCATTTGTAAAGCTCTACGCAGCAAAACAACAGGTGAAGAAATATTTAAAATAGTTGATTTTTATTTCGAAAAACACCATATATCGTGGGATTTATGTCACCATGTATGCACCGATGGAGCAAAGGCAATGCTTGGCAGCTTTAAAGGGTTAGTGGCACGCATAAAACAAAAAAATCCCCGCGTTACGAATAACCATTGCTGTCTTCATCGATACGCTCTTGCAGTCAAAAAAATGCCAGAAGAACTGAAAGGGGTTCTTAATGATTGTGTTAAAATTGTAAATTTTATGCTAGTCTGTAAGGATTCATTGTGTATCCATAGACTGAAATAAATAAATAAATAAATAAAATAAATAAATAAATCAGAATTTTTTTAACTGAACATTCACACGAATTATCAAAAAAATTAAATGATTTAATATGGCTCCAACAAATGGCTTACCTTTCAGATATATATTCATATTTTAATGAGGTCAGTCTGTCACTGCAAGGACCAAATACAAATATTTTTAAGGTGAAATATAAGATAAATGGAAGCGTAATGAAATTAAAATTTTGGGCAGATTGTATTTTGAAAGGAAGTACTGAATGCTTTTATAATTTGCATGATATTCTTGTCTTCAACAATGCTGAACTCGATGGAATAGTAAAAACATATTTGATGCAGCATTTATCAGATTTACAAAACACTTTTTTGGATTATTTTCCTGCTCAGTCGGAAAACTTTGATTGGGTACAAAACCCATTTATTGAATATTGCGATACCTTTCAACTACAAATGAAAGAAAGAGAAGAACTTATAGATATCTCAACTGACTTCACATTGAAATCAATATTTATTGCAAGTGATGTTTTGAATTTTTGGCTCCAAATTTATAACCAATATCCCGAACTTTCCAAACGAGCAATTAAAATTCTTATGCCATTTGTTACCACTTATATGTGTGAAAAATCTTTCTCATTACATATTGCCACAAAAACCAAATACAGAAATAGATTGGATGCAGAAGATGAGATGCGACTGCAAATTACAACAATTATTCCAAATTTCGATGAGATTTTTAATGAAAAACAGGCACAACCTAGTCATTAAATTTGTATTTTTTATTACATAATTATTTTTAAGTATTATTGAATTAATAAATTAAATTTTCCATCCAACACTTTTTTTACATCACTAAAAGTTTTAAAAAATAGGGTTCCTTGAAAAATATTATCTGCTGGAAGGGTTCCGAAGACCGCGAAAGGTTGAAGACCACTGGTCTATGCCAACAAGCAAGCGAGGATTGATGAACTTCGTACGAATATCGAACGTGAAATTGCAGCAGTATCGGCCGATTTATGCTTGAAAACTGTCGAAAATTTGGTGCAGCGTCTGGACTTCTGCAAGCGTGCCAGTGGTGGTGATGCAAAGTTCCATACATAATGGCAATAAATAATTTATGCTTGAAAACTGTCGAAAATTTGGTGCAGCGTCTGGACTTCTGCAAGCGTGCCAGTGGTGGTCATGCAAAGTTCCATCCATAATGGCGTCGGATGTACTTTCACAGGAATAAAGAATTTCATTGGTATCTAAAACCGGTTTTGTTTTAGTTTAAAAAAAACGTTTGTAGCGCTCTTATTGAAAATCACATTAGATGGAGGAGAAAATGAGAAAATGCAAAATATTCAAAGATTTGAATTCCTCGCGCACATCAGCCCTCGATTTCTATCTCTCGACATTTTATATGATACGAAGTTCGTATCAGTAACATACTCAATTATGAAACTAAAACAGATTTTTAAGGAACTTACCAGTGCTACACTGAACGGAAAAGCATCGTCACAGGGATGAAAATGTTCATTACCCCAACAACTTTTGCCATCGAAAGTTTAGTTATTAACCTGTTTCATTGCTGCTATGAACTTGTTTCATTGATGCAATGATTTTGTTTCATTGCTGCATTGAATGAGTTCAGGTGTATTTGAAATTATTTAATTTTTTGAATTTTTGTTTTGAAAATGGTCTGAATTTGCTAAATAAATTTAATCTATTCCACTCGTCAGGAGAAAGACTATGATAGTCGAGGGGTTGAGTGTTATTGTGGCCGTTGTATTCAGGTCCTGCAATTAAAAACCAATATGAGAAATTTATTATTAAGATTTATATTTTAGATATCTATATCTGTACTTACCATGAACATAAGCTGTACTGTCCTATGGGATTCATCACAGCAATTTATCAACGTTCAAAATTTTCTTTATCATAGAACCACATAATTTGTTCTTAAATTATGCAATTGTTGTTGTGTTTAGGGTTCTCTCATTCAATTGTAGCGACCCATCTCCCCATCATTAAGCCAGTGATCGCTCTTTAAGAATTTTCTTCAACTGCTCTTTTATTTATTTCAACCAAATTTTTTAAAACTTCAATTGGATTCATTTCATTGTACGTTAAATTGTTTTTATGTTCGTCTTACTTAGAACACTTTGTTTCTTCGACTTTTTCACTTCTATTGACTTCTAATCCAAATACCAATCCAACGAAACAAGCGCGACCGAATTATGTTTAAAACACAAAGCACGCACATTTTGTTGCGATTTGTACCGTCACGCTCAAACACGCAGACAAATGTTCAGTTACATATTTCGGGTAGTTTTTCTGTTATCGATGCGTCACTTTCTTTACTGTCGTGCTGCTCCTTTCATTCTGTTTATTTATATATTTCACTTATAGATACTCAATTTACACAAACGATCACAGCACACACATAAATACACACAATTTATTTTTCACAATAAAAGATTATTACTAAGTATAACTAATTAGTCTGTTTTAACAAATTTATTAAATTATTATTATAAATTATTCCGTCGGAAAAATATGTCTACCACTTTCGGTTGTTACAAAAGAGCTGATTTAAGATGTGTACGTGACCCACTACACACGCTCACCATTTTCTCTTGATGGCCTCTTTGTTACGCTCGCTCATTTTGTCGACTGCTCTTCTCTCTTTATCTTCAATAAAATTTGTTTCGTTTCAATAACAAAATTGTTTCGTCAAATATAAAGGTTGGCAAAACCCAGAATAAATAAATAATTAAAATATGGCAAAGTATTGTTGCGGATGTTTTCGCACAAGTAGGAGATATAGACAATTCTCGCTGAGATTTGTTTATCCCTATAATGTGTGATGATATAGCTAAATACTTGTGGAGAAGGGAGCTGATGATATGCCTTGGTGGGCACTGAAATAGCTATACTCCTAGCCATTCACCATAATGATCAATTTCACACATTTCTTTTAATATTTGTATTAAAATGTACTTTTTCATAGAAAAAGTACTTTTTAATAGTTATTGATCTTGAACCGAACAATTAATAAATACATACAAATAAACTATAAAAAGTAAGACATAAACCAAATATCAATACTTTAAATCTCATGCACTTACTTTTTGTTAATTTTTAACCCATTTTTCTACAAAATTCAAATTTATACAATTTTCAACAAAAAAAATGCAGCAGAGTATTGTAAAGCTTCTCAAAATACCGTTCGGAATGGGTGTAAAACTGTAGGTCCCAATCAGTGAGTGAAAACTGGAAAGCGCACAGCTCATTGATTGTGAGAAGTTCTCCCCGGTCGCTTCATGGGATGTAATGGGAAACCATTTATTTTATAGACAAAACTAAGCTCAATACACTGCTTTCAAACACTGGATGTAGCTTTAGCCACTTAAATGTATTTTTGGGTGATATTTTTTAGTTGCTGATCTTTTTTTTGGAAAGCTCTTCAGCTCTTCTTAACTTTACCAATTTGTTACTTGCTATCAAGCATTATTTGTATAGTTATAAAATAATACATTATGCCATAAATGGAAGGTGTTTGTTTAGGGCCACAAAATTTGAGATGGCGGGCAGGGATTTTTGGATTTTAGTTCGGTAAATCCTAATCCTAAGCAGCTTCGACTATATTGTAGCTCTTTCCACATTTCATGATTATTTTTAACGTTTTTTCAGGAAAAACTTGACGATGGAACATCGAAGCATATTTGAAATATTTTACCTATTTTTGACATATTCCGGCTCACTGCAGATTGGGGTAACTCCTTCATATTTTTTAACAACTTTGCAAAATACACTAATCAACAAAAACTATATTAAGATGCACATAATAAATGCAGAAACAAAATATTCTACCTTATAAGTCTACAAATTTAAGCAACTGGAGATGACAAATTTGCTATGATGTTTCGCCATTGTATGGTGTATTGGTACTTGTACATTGTGTCTGAAAGAGCTATAGAAAATATTGAGATACGATATCGGCGATGGTTGGAATACCACATTTAGAAATTCTTAGGATTTATGGAAATAAATTCAAAAATTAGGCTCTGCCCCTTAGCTGAAATCTTCTTGGGCTTGTAAAGTGAAATTGTGGTTGGAAGGGGCAAAATCGATCAGGTTTTCTCACACAACAAATCTACTTTCGTACAGATACAAATATCAACTGAGACCCCACTCCACATTTTCATTTGAAATTGGTGAAACCTTTTGCTATTCATTTGTTTTGTATTTGATAAATGCACTGTTGCGGAGTCTGACCAGAATTAGACGATTCTGACTCCAGGAATTTGAAAATCCACCACTCCCCTCCGACTCCAATATTAAATAAAACCATTTTCTAAGGTACCATTTTCATCAAAAGCGAAATAATTTGAACTGCATATAATGTGGCATTATTGCCAGCACAACACACGATTTTGTTTTTTTTCTTTTGTTTTAGGAAAAAATATTTATTTAAATTAAAAAACAATCAAAAATAATATAAAACACAGAGAATGATTAAAGAGCTGCCGTGTTTTTCAGGAACTAAAGAAAATCCGGGAATATAAAAATTGATGAATGCAATGATAAATAATTGCAAATAATAAATTTTACTGGATACATTAAGTTTAGTAGTTGGGTAGTTTTTTCAAAAATTTTTTTGCTTTGAGCCTCAACAACAAATATATTGAGAGTTGTAATGCAGTTTACACAAAACAAAAATATTTGACTTCACAGCGATAGACAAACGAAAATGGGGGCAATATTAATTATAAAGCAGCACATATTATTTACTTCTGTATATTCTTGTGTATATTTTAATATTTTTTTTTTGCTATTTTACATTTGTTTATAGTGTGGGGGGAAACATAAAATGCACAGTTTTTACACATAATTATCCTACAAATCGAGTAGTAACACATAGTAAATGTAATTTTCATACATAATCAGAGGTAATTTAAACCAGTTTAATTATCTTTGGAGGTTAATTGTTGTACACTTTTTAGAGCTCGTATATCAGTTTGTTGCTCGATACCACTTGTACGACTAGTGTCTGGACTATTTCTGCAGTACACCAACGTGGTGTACCCATAACGCTTTCCTCAATAGAATCATTCTTTTATTTATTCTCTTTTCTTCCAATGTACCCAGTACTTAAGAGTTAATATTTACATGCCTAGTTAAGAACATGGATCAAACTACATATGTTTACTTACAAAATCTCTTTTTTATACCCTCACCCCTAGGATTGCGGGTACATATCACTTGACTCGCAAAAAGCTATATCGTATAGGAGTCATATTAACCCCAAATTATATTTGGAGCAAATTCCTTTTGGAACTTTTTGACTCATGACTAAACTTAATTTGGGACTGACAATGAGCATTGGGATCACTCCCCTACAAATCGGCACATTTAGTACAAAATCATATTTCTTCTAAAACTTTTTGGAACGGTAGGTGTGATTAGCTTCAACTCAGATACTGGTTACCAATCTGAAAATGTGTAGATAACTGTAAAAAATTGGCGTGGTTGTCACGCCCATTCTGGCACCTCCCATATAGAAACTGCTTCCGTCCGCCAAAACGAAATTTAGCATTTGTCTTCATTTTATTAAACGCCAGCCATTCACAAAACCAACAACATCCGTTTTGGTACCACCCCTACAATTGTTGTGTGGCCCGCTGGTTGTTCGACAAGATATGTACCGTAACATACTACCAACCTTTACGAAATATGGTAATTTGACAATATTTAGTCTCAGTAAATCACAAAAGCTCTCAATAAAATTTGATACCGGGCAATGTTTTGTCAATTGCTACATAAACTTAAAAATAGAAAACTTTTTCACAACCAATTTTGAACCTCCCACACAAACGTCGGGCAGCTTTCCGGTTGATCGTCAGAATATCTCCGTTAAGCCACAACCGATATTAATGAAATTTGGACTAGGCCACATGTTGTCAAAAGAAACTCTGTAACAAAAATTGAGAACATTGCCACGCCCAATTTCGCACCTACCATACAATTGTAGGACGAACAATCGGCTGGTAGACACGTTAAGTCCCCACTAACACAACAGATTATAATTAATTTTGGATTAGATAATATTTTGCACGATGTTACTGCTATTAGTCGGCTGCCTACGGAACTACGGGTGAGAGTATATTTAAGTCGGTTCACCCGACTGAAATTTCTCTACTGCTATGGTGCGATGCACGAGGACCCTCAAACCAAAAACACCTCAAACTAGGACGGATTGACAAGTTTTAAAAATAACCAATTTTTGTTTTAACTCGACATAATACCGGTTTTCGCAGAGTGTATTTTGTTTATTAAAAAGCTATCTGTGTGACTTAAGTATTTCGTCTTCTGGTACAAATCCAACACCAGCGTCGCGGTTTCGGCGTGGAACGTGTTCGAAAATGCACTGCATCTGATGCACACCACGTTCGTAAATGCAACAATTGGCAACATTGCAGGGCTTTTGAGTTGGTAATTGTCCAAAATATGGGCAACAAACGAGAATCGGCATCAGGTGATTTATTTCCGAACAGGCCCGTAGCTTTTTGTGTAATAAAGCTTTTTGTGAGGACGGACTTCTGCCGTATTCCTATATTCCAGTCCCCGATATCTCGACAACTAAGTAAGCTATTGAAAAGTTGTATTTAATTACTCAGTCTTATTTATAAATTGAAATGGTGCTCTCCACGAAATCGGTAATTGGAAAGGCTTCTCTAACAATGTAAAGGCCTTTATTCTTTTTTCACTGATCAATCGCTTTTGATATCATCTGTTTCAAAAATATTCAGAAATCTGTAATTGAGAAAATTTCGGTTTCGGTTTCTTTGAAAATAAAATTGTTCGGTTAATCCGGATGTGGAAAACCTGGTTAATAACAAGTTTCAA
Source organism: Phaonia tiefii (assembly GCA_963931995.1). Classification (NCBI taxonomy): domain Eukaryota; kingdom Metazoa; phylum Arthropoda; class Insecta; order Diptera; family Muscidae; genus Phaonia; species Phaonia tiefii. Next base: position 75,551,081 of record OZ008371.1, on the reverse strand, counting down.
CGTTTAAGAGGAGCTGAAAAACGATGCGTTCTCAAAGATCGATTGTTTTTAATGCAGATCTATGAAATTGTAGATCAAAGGAAGAGTTATGATCTCATATTGTTAACTTTTCAAAGATCAAATTTGTGGTCACAAGTAGGGTCTCCAATTATTCGGGTTTTTGCATTGTTCGAGTAATCGATTAACTCGAAAATACGTTTTCTGACTTACTCGATCAACCAAGTAAGGTTTTTGTATAACTCGAGTTATTCGAGTAATTTTACTATTCTGAAATTGATCGATTCATAGGAAAATAGAAATTTAAACCAGACAGAATAAAATTTTTTTAATAAAAGACATAACGCAGGTTAACAATTGAAGCCCCTGGTGGAAGAGGGTGTTAACTCGCATTGTTTCGAAACCAATATTTTCCTTCTTTTAATGTTTCCACTATCTGATTTAAAAATATTACAAAAAATATTTTAAAATTCAATTTTAATAATTTAAATGTCATATGTTGACTGTTTTCGTATCTAAACAAAATCAGGTATCATTGAAACATTAGAACAAGGAAAATATTGTTTTGAAAATCGTCTATTGTCGCTTATTATTCGTTGAATATTTCTTAAATTATATTTATCCAAGCGGTTCTAAAGAGCTGATTACAATGAGGACACGCTTAAGTCTTTTCATTTTAATATGACAAAGTTACTTTATCGAGGACCCTAATGCTCCAAATAACACTGAGAGAAATAATATAAATTTTAAGAAATTAGACTCAACCCCATCTCACTTGGAACAAATATCTCAACGAAAATGTTTCCTATAGTCACACCATCACACAATCCATTTCAAAACGCATTCTTTTCTAGGGGAAAATGCAGATAAATATCTGCTGTATGTTAACAGATCTTCAGAGGAAATCACAACATTGACATAATGAAGTAGTATAAGAAAAAGATTGGAATTACAAGCACTGTCAAAATGAAACTTGAATATCCGTTCATAAATTTGCATTCATACAAATCTTAAATAAACTAAGGTGCATTATAAATTTAATATTTTATTATTTTATTGTTTCTCGATTTATTCCATTAATCGGTATAAATTACTCGATTAATTTATTACTCGAAATCAATAGTTTTAAAATTCTCGAGCAAATGTTTGCCACAAGTTGTTCGGTTAATCGGACAACGGTTAACCGACTCACATAACTCACAAGGCAGCTCGAGTTATGTTCGAATTTAATTTCTCGAGAATCGAGCTGTTATATATCGTACTGCACACTATATCAATTTTTGTGAATAATCCAATTTGTAGTTCCCAAGATATTGGACAAGATTTATTAGCAAATCTCGATCCGTCACTACATTACAATTGAAATTTGAACCTTTAAAACGCTCTCCTAAATACTCGCAAAAATAGGCATATGCTGTTATACCTTGTAACCATATACATTATTTTTTTTTTGATATTGACATTATGAAAATAAGTACATATGTGTAAATTTGACGTTGGTAGTTAGACGATTGACCGTGCCTCAAAGAGGTCAAGGTTCAGATTTGCGTTGAAACCGAGTTTATCACTGGTATTTGTTTATGGGTAAAAGGTACGAAAATTATTTGTCAGGCGGTGGATTGGTGAAGTAATACACGACACAACGCTGTACCGGTGTTTTCTGTATCTGTTAGCAGTTTGTAGAAATTTGGTTAGATAGTAGGGGGAGTTTTCATAATTTTATGCTGACAAAAATTCCAATAGGGGACAGTTGGGTATCCAACTCTATTGCCTCCCTTGAGCATCGCCGAAATGTGGGTTGCGTGTCACTGTTCTATCGATATTTCCACGGTATGTGTTTCTCGGACATCCGTCAACTTATGCCGGATGTGAGGATATTTAGCCGAAGTACGCGGCTTTCCAGGAACTCTCATCTGTTTTTTATCGAGTGGCCGATTGTCCTCACTACAAACTATAGAGAAAATTCGTTCTGGAATTCGTATGTGGAATAAACTTCCGCCTAGTGTATTTCCCACCAATTGTGACATACAAACATTCAAGGCAAATGTCAACAGACACTACTCCCTCTTTCCACCCTCTACTACCTCAATTTTCCTTCACAATGCACTGCATTTATAAGGGGCACCCACTGAGTGTTGGTTTGATAAAAAAAAAAAATTGAGGTAGAAACTGGTTATACTGTGGAACACAAAAGAAAATACCAAGGTTCTAACAACGGTTTCTGGAAGAGGGGGTAAACAAATAGTCGCGCATCGGAGTTTTGTAAATTTACTTGTGAACTTTGTTTTTGTGTGAGGGGTGAAATTTTCCACTCTTTGCACATTCTTATGATGAATCGGCCTAAGAAACCATGTTATCCTTAGATTTTAGGTATAGGATGTGTTCAGCAACTTTACGTACAATTTTACGAGAGACATTTTTGTGGAATGCTTTAACCCTCTACCGCCTCGATATTTGGGTCTTGTTTGTCCTTTTTGTGGAAAAGGGGAGAAACATCCCTAAAACAGTGGTGCACTGGGCTAAAATATACTACAAAAATATTCCTCCTTGAATGCCAAAAATAAGTCAAAACTGAAAATCCATTTAAGGGTTAATTCCATTATTTAATTTTTTGCATTCTCATATGGATTATTTTGAGCATCAGTTGGCAACAGAGTCCGATTAACATGGTGAATGATTTCATAAAATATGTGCACCTCTTGCAGAACGCTATAAAGGGAATGGTATCCATTCTCTTAAAGCTGACATATGCTGGTAACAGCATAGAATTAACAAGAAATAAAAGAAAAATATAATAAATAAATTGTTGCTTAAATATTAAATACCCAAATATATACTCATTATAAGAGAGTATGAAAGAAATTCAAATCAGTAGCTAATCAGCTTTCAACAAAGAACGTGTGTGATAATTTTTTCAGTGAAGTTGGTTCATATGTATGTACGCAACCACTCTAGTCACACAATAAACCTCTGCAATCAATGAATGTCTTCAAGCATACATTCTTACTTATATATGTATCGAATTACATATGATGAAATCGAATTAATCACATTATTTCAGATACCACCAGTTACAAATTAACATGGTGTCTCGACGAACTATAATTCATGGCAATGTTCAAGTCAGTGGGTAGTGGAAACCGCCAATGTTCATGTCATGACTTAAAAATCCAACTTTTTGCCATGACAAAAATTCTGCAATAAACCTTGCCATTAATTTAAAGTTTCATTCGATTATTACCTTTAAGTATTTTAAAATGATCCAACTTAAATTAAATAAAAGCGAAATTATTAATTTCATTAATATATATATCGCGAATATGAGTGTTTATAGAACTACAAAAGTGAAAACTATAAAAGAACGGATTTAAAAAGAAAAGCGTGGGAGGAAATCTGACACAAATTGGAGTGTACGGCAGATGAAGTTGTTGTCTACGGTTCAAAGACATTTTGAAAATGAAATGTCTAGACATAACTTGCCCACTTCTCGCGTTTTGACGTTAAAACATTCTCTGACTTGAACATGAAAATTGTCATGAATTATAGCAAGTCGAGTAATCGTGTAATGGAGGATGTAGATCCACTACATGAGTTTTAACTGCTTTTGACTTTGGCCCATATGTACTTTACATGGTTATTTTGTTAAATAAACATTAAATGATCACTAATAAATCAAGTTATTTCTGCCTTTTCTCTTTCATTTGAGTTACACAAAAGGACTTTGCTCTATGTGAGTCACAATAACTTTGATTTTTCACCCACAACATTTGTTTGGCAAAATAACTTATTTATACAAGATAGAATGATTTCGGTTTAATTAGATTTGATGGAACAATATATTTTAATTTTTTGTCATTTCTTGCATAACCGCTAATGTTCCAAAAAAATTCAAAGCAGTATATAAATCTGTATCATCTTTCTTAACTCCATTTTTGAATATCCCTTTACATATGACAACAAAAAGTGTTGTGCAGCATCAAACTTGATTTTTGGCCCTCTTCTAAAACTGTTTTGTTTTTAATATCGTATGGTGTTTTGTGAAGACACCACAGCTTCAAAGACCTTTTTAATTGAAAATCGGAAATGCAAATCACACAAAGTCTTTAATTTTTTCCGATAAAATATGGCTATTATAGGCTTCAATAAGAGACTTTTACACTTGTTTTCATTATCGTTATTGCAGATTAAACAAAAGTACACATATTTTTGATCAGCTCGACGAGACGAGTTTGAATGGCCTGTTCCTGTGAAAATTCATCTAATTCTATGTGAATTACCCCTCGCTTTCAGATGACCAAAGTGAAGTACCATGGGTAGTAAATCATAAACAGAGTAAAACAGTCTTAAATCCTTAATTTAATTCCATAAATAGGTCATGACAAATTTAATTTGGCGACTGGTTACAATAATTGGGCATGATTAATAACTGAAAATAATACACCTGGAATCGGCTCTGCTGACTGAAATATTTTACATTTTTAATTCGCTGACAAGAGGATGGACGAACGGACAATAGATACGTAGTTAGGTTAACTCGTCTCGTGGAACTTATCAATAATAAAAAATACTTTTGTTATATTTGCAATAACGGTAAACCCCATAAATGCAAGACATTTGTTTTAGCGTAGAAGAAATAAAAGTCTTTTGGTTAATATTTGAATTTTATGAGATTCTCTTAAGAGATTCTCTTATGTCAAAGCTTGTTTACTTTTGTGTGTATACAACGACCGTTCGCCTACAATCGATGTTTTTTTAAATGTTATCTCCGTAAAAATCACATAGAAACGTTTTAATTTGCACACTGAAACACTTAAAAATGTTAAATAAAACACACGCATACAGGCACTGAGCAATACAGGCACTGAGCAAAAATAAAAGGCGTGTTGTTTTTAGCTTGTTGTATTTGCTGTCGTACTGCATCCACCATTATATTTCTACCATGAATAGTATAGAGGACTTATTGCACTCTTTTTCCGCTCTCATATATAGAGTCTTAGTAAAAGAGCATAAACGAGTCTTATTCTCTTTATAGAATATTTCAATATAAATGCACCATTTCGACAATGTTATTACATAAAACAATACAAACAATACAAAAAACAATAAATTTATTCATTTATACGTTTTGTATCATTCGCCAGATGCCGCCAGTGATTTTGAGTCATACAATTAGTTCCATGAATTATCTGTACCAGTGGTAACCAGCCTATAGCCTCGCGAGGCAGACAATAATCGTATTTTTCACACACACACGATCGGAAACTCCCATGTACACAACAACTATGCTTGATTCGAAGCATCAGTCTATGCCTGTGCGTTTGCGACCTTACACAAGCACATAGTATTTTTGTGTGCGTGCGTTCGGTTTTGCTTATCACTGATCTATACTATTCAATACTCTTTGGCGCCGACGACCTGCTTGTTTATTCGCTGCCGCTACATCAATACCATCATACTTATTTTCAGGCAGAGACTATTGTTGTACAACAACCACGTATGTGATGCTAACGCTGTGTGTTGTTTGCATGTGTTCACTTTGATAGATTGCCCTATCCCTGCCTATAGATGTTAACCATCAAAAATAAAATCCTTCAATCATAATCCGGTTCAAGACCATTTTCTCCATTAAAAATAATTTTTAATATAGAAAGTTTATCAAAAGAAGAAGTGAAATTGATTATTTCAGTGGATGGTTGGGAATATAGCTAGTTTGATGCCCACCAAGGCATCTCATCAGCTCCCTTCACAAGTATTTACGTATATCATCACACATTATAGGGATAAGCAATTCTCAAATTAACGAGAATTGTTTCAACAACATCTACTAGTGCGAAAACATCCAAAACAATACTCTACCGAAATCATCATTATTTTTTTTTGTGTGATGAAATAAAAATCAGTCAATACTAGTTACTTGATTATTATTGTTATTGAAAGCAACACAATAAAAATCTAAACTAAATTTTATTTCTTGATAATATAATACAATTCAGAATTAATTAGAAAAGTAAAAAAATAATTATTATTTTTAACTGTTATCATGAAAATTAACTGTTATCATGGAATTACGTAATTGGATAGATAGTGTCATAACAAGACTATTGGACCACTTTAAATATTCTAGTCAGTTTCCTTCACAATGTTTTTTTTTAGTTGAAAATTAAATCAGTATCAATTATTTTCTATTCCTGGTTTGAACAATTATTACTATTATCCGAGGAAATTCATGAACTAAACTCGACTCAAAAAGCCTTTGGAGCCAAGAGAAGTTAAATATTCCACATTTTAGTTAACTTTTGAGTGTGGGTGATGTGATTGAAACACACTCAGCGCATAAGCAAATGGTACAACATTACCTATTTATTTCGGTCACATATCTGTTGGTGTCTCATCCTGCATTCTCGTCTCTACATTTAGTTTAGTGGTAATTTTTACAGAAACATCACATAAAGGATGGGGACGACAAATATCACTAAAGCACCAAACTATTTGTTTCCGTCGTAATGGAAATGGTACGACACAAGAAGAACACGTGTACGCCATTATGTGTACCCACTTAGCATGTGTTCGGCCGTTCGTTCCATTAGAAATACATTATATCTCTCGCCAAGCCAACATGTAGTCACCTAACTGGGAGGAGTGTAAAAAGCTTTCAGCTAATTTTCCAAAACTCCCATGTCGCAATGCCGATTAATGTATTTGAATCAACATAGTTTTTTATGACATCTCTCCTTGAAATAGCGCATGGCTCCTTGGGCAATTTTAATGTTATTGTTACGGAAGTGAATATTCGAGACAAAACTATATTTTATACCTGACATCCGACTTGTGTGATATATTTATTTAAACAAAATTGAGATTGTACGAAGGATTCGTGTGATAAACAGTAAAAGATAAATAAAAACGTCTCGCATTTGAGCTAAAATTCATCTAAAATGTACTGCCTTTAAGAAAGTTATAACTGATAGCTTAAGTTATGATTCATTTATTCAAGTAAATGACCTATACACTTTATTACAATATGTGCGCTATTCGCTCTATATACTATAAAGAGTTACTGATCGGAGCCTACGGTTTAACACCGATTGCGAACTGTTTTGCGTTTTGAAACTGTTTTATGGCTAATTCTATCATTTACTTCACCATGATTTAGCGAGTTGACCGAAAGATTGAAAGGTCTGGAAGTTCAAGTCGCGTTCATTTTTTCAATTGAGTCGATGCAACCAAATTTGTTTACACACATTTACAAGAAAGTTTAACTTGGAAATGGGTAATCCCTACAAATTTTAAACACAAAACTAATCCGAAGCATTTGAGTAGAGTGTTCAAATATAATCATTTATTTGTAACTCCGAAAAATTACCGGTTTCGTGAAATCCAAACACCGGAAATGTCGTATTAGAATTAATAGGTGATCCTTGGTCTAATCTTCAACTTTATTTAATGACTTATACGTTTTCCTTTTGATGTCAGAAACCAGACAAATTGGGCCGCTATTCAACGATATGATGCACATTTCCCGAAAACTTAATATAAATATAAAATGTTTTCCAAAAAAAGAAACACAATAGCTATCTATTAAGGAAATACAAATGTTTTTTATTTAATGTGAAGTACAATCGATGCAATTAAGTTCTGAATAAAACGTCTTTCAAATTGCCTCCACGTCTTCTTTTAAAGGAACGAATTCGATGAACCCAATTTTCTAGCACTTACCCAATAAAGCTTGAAGAGAGTCAAGACAGGAGAGAGTCTACTGGTGTTAAATCACAACTTCTTGGAGGCCATTCAATGTCACAACTTCTTGAAATAATCGAATCGTCAAACTTTTCTTCCAAATAATTCGGTTGTTGCACGTGCTGTGTGGCACGTAGCCCCGTCTTGTTGGAACCAGATGTTGTCAAGATCAACTTCTTCCAATTTCGGCCAGAAAAGATCTATATCGCTCTCCATTTACAGTAACGGTGTTACCAGCTACATTTCGAAAGAAGTACGGACTGATGATTCCACAGGATCAAAAACCACACCAAACTGTTAATGTCAATGGGTTTTTATGAATAATTTGTGGATTTTCTTCGCACCAGAATCGACAGTTTTGTTCATTTACCAAAACACTCAGATGAAAGTGAGCCTCATCGGAGAAGATGCTTTTCTTAAAAAAATCGTTATCGTTGTCAAATTGCTCCAAGACAAAATCATGACAAATTCATGAGTTCTTGAGTGATAACAATTTTATACGGATGGGAGGCAAAATCCGCCAGGTTGTGGTTTGAGATAGACCCAATTGCTGACAACGTATAGGAATCGATAAATTGCGGTCATCGGCAACACTTGCCAGAACGGGAGCAATATTTTCATTACTTCGAGCGGCTCTTTGTCTTATTGACACTTGAACATTATGTAAAGAAAATGTACGCTCGTAATTTGCAACAATTCGACGAATATCGAGTACAGGTGGATGAATATCGAGTACAGGTGCTCTTCAACGCTGGCACGCCCACTGCGCAACCTTTTCAATCTTGCATACCGCGCTGGAGTTTACCCGGCGTGTTGGAAGGTAGCCAACGTCCAGCCTATTCCCAAAAAAGGTGATGCAAGTGACCCCGCCAATTACCGCCCAATTGCTATTTGTTCTGCGCTCTCGAAGGTTATGGAGAGCATGGTTAACCACCATCTTGTGAAGTATCTCGAGTCAAATTACCTGCTTAATGATCGACAGTATGGCTTCCGTAGGAGAAGATCTACGGGAGACCTGATGGCGTTCCTTTCGGAACAGTGGAGTCGATCCATCCACCGGCTTGGTGAGAGTAAGGTGGTGGCTCTAGATATTTCCAAGGCCTTCGACAGAGTTTGGCATGAGGCACTCTTGTCGAAGCTGGCTGCTTTTGGTGTTGGTGATAATTTCACTCGATTTATATCGAGTTTTCTCAGAGATCGCACTATAAGAGTTGTTATAGATGGCATCTCTTCCGATGAACATAAATTAACGGCAGGGGTACCACAGGGCTCTGTTCTCTCTCCTTCTCTTTTTCTTATTTTCATTGACGATCTCCTGGGTCGGACTGTGAACCAAATCTACTCTTTTTTGCGGATGACAGTAATCTCTGTCATTCATATTCATTCGAACACAGGCCAAATCTTCAGGAAATTAGTGATAAACGTCAATTAATGAATGAAACACTCAACCGCGATCTCGAGGCCATTGTTGAGTGGGGTCGATTGAATATAGTAAGTTTTAATGCGGGGAAGACCCAGTGCTGTCTGCTTTCGCACAAGCGGACAGCTGACCCAGTCGTATCGTCATTATTTATGGATGGTGTGGATATTGTGGAATCAGACGCTCTTGATGTTCTGGGCATGAAAATACAATGTGATGCTCGCTGGGCAAAACATGTATTTGAAGTGTCGAAAGATGCATCGAAGTGCCTAGGCTTTTTAAAGCGGTGCAAGAAGTACTTCACTCCATCTGATCTCCTTAATATCTACACCACCTACATCAGGCCGCGAATGGAATATAACTCCCATATATGGGCAGGTGCTCCAAAGTCATCTTTGGAGTTGCTGGACCGTGTACAAAGGAGAGCAAAGGTGTTGATAGGGGACAGTAGGGTGTCCAGCTCTATTGCCTCCCTTGAGCATCGGCGTAATGTGGGTTGCGTGACACTGTTCTATCGGTATTTTCACGGTGCGTGTTCCTCGGACATCCGTCAACTTATACCAGATGTGAGGACATTTGGTAGAGGTACGCGGCTTTCAAGGAACTCCCATCCGTTTACTATCTATTGGCCAGTCGATCGCACAACACACTACAGAGAAAATTCGTTCTTCAGTCGTACGGTCCGTATGTGGAATAAACTTCCCGCAAGTGTATTTCCCGCCAATTGTGACATACAGCGATTCAAGGCAAATGTAAATGAGCACTACTCCCTCTTTCCACCCTCCTCTACCTAAATTTCCGTCGCCAGCACAATGCATTGCATTTATAGGGGGCATCCCCTGAGTGCTGGTCTTAAAAAAAAAAAAAAAAAAAACCATAAAATGGCAAAGGCGCACGAAAAGTAGCAGTTGAAGAATGCAAATTTTGATAAAAAAAATTTAATAATTTGTAAACGTTGTTCCTGCGAATCACTCCATGATGAAATTCTAAACATTACTGAATACACGGAAAAAAAAAGACAGATCATGACATACTACAAATGGCCAAAACGTCACTTAGTAATCATATCACTGAAACTGGAAAACCTTTTATATAATTCATTGACTTGCGGCCGATATCATCATTTCTAGTTATTCTAACGACAGACTAAAAAGAATCAGCTAAAAATTTATAGATTCAAAAATGTATTTAGCTTCTTCACTAAACGTAATTACAAAGACTCCAAGAATCACGTAGCACAGTGGGTCCGATTGCAAAAATGTGGTTGTAATATCAGAACATTTCAGTGAACAAATTAACAAGAACTTTCCTAAACGTGAAAGTTAAGAATTGCCCATTTTCTGGCAGTAAGATGAAGGCCTTAAATTTAGTAAATTTTCAAAGAACTTTAAGAAAACGCTAAAAGAAAGAAAGAAAACACAGAAAGAATGATGGAAGCTCTTTGGAACAAATTTGCATTATTATCCGTTTAAAATAAATTTTGAAATTTGAGAAGTTGCCCAAACGGTTCCAGATAATTTAAAAATATTTCAAAAGTTTTTTTTTCCTAAAGTGTTTTTAAAAGTATATTTTGTTTCAAAATAACCAAGTTGTTAACCAAAAACCTAAAATGTCAGAGCAATGTAAAGCGACACCACCAAGCAAGTTCTTTATTTGCCATATTTTATAGATTCTCAGAACAAATCGGCTAAGACGCTTAGAAGTTACAGGCTTGGAAAAGTTGTGTTATGTAGGTTAGAGTGGCAGACTGCATGTCAGGTTTACTTAGTCTTGTATTTCACTGTGATGACACCGCACAGTGGTTCCCTTTTGGGCTTTGCGTAGGTAAAATCTGTAACTTTCGTATTGATCATCAGATTATTTGAAAATTTAGAGTGAACATTACGCAGTATATATTGTTACGAATTTCCTTATTCGTCCTTTTTGCGTTGTTTTATTCCCAATAACAAAACACGGTTCGTTTTAAATTACGATAATTACAACGGTTTAACTTCCTTTTATTTTACTATCAATTCGCGTTGCTTACTTTAATCACATACTGAACTGTCCACTCCAAAGACCTCCGCTATTTATACCAACTCACCATACTCAAACGAAGGTATAACTAGCGAATTCAAGAACCTTCTAGATGTTGTTGTTGTTGTTTATCTTTGTAGAACAATCTCGAACACAGGAGAATTATCTTTACTGAGGTGAATTCATGCTACTGGTTTAGCGAGCTGGTACGTTGTTACAATGCATACATACTGTTAGTAGAGTCATTAACAGCAAGCAAAAGCTTTTACTTATTCGTAACAATATTATAGCTATTTGCGAAAAATTGAATCCATACGTTAGATATTTTTAAAGTTCTTCGAGTCTATACATTATTTTTTGCTTATTTCTACTTCCAAGTAATACATCTTTTGTTTTGTATATACAAAAGAAAATTATACCTGCGATCTCTACTATTTATAACAGATTCTTAAACTTATTAACATTATAATTCAACAAATGTTGTTTGTTTAACATTTTTATTTTAACATATCAATGTATCCGGTCGCATTTAACACTATGCGAATATTCCGAAGAGCTTTATAGCAACATCATCCAGTGTTTTGATATACATGTATGATAAGCGTGATACATATGGATCTGAAGAGTACAATAGGTAACTCAAAATCGTTGTGTTTCCTTTTAGCATTTATTTGCATCCTGCGAAAGAAGCCCAATAGGAATCATCCAAAAAGGTTCTATAATCTCCCTTTCATGAATAAGGAGTTTATGTATCGAAGAGGGCATATAGTACCATCTATATTTACTAATAAAGAACTTCGCCGTGTCCAACGCATATTCTCCAATCTTATCAGCATCAAATTTTTGTAAACATGATATTGTTTGTATAATGATATGAAAACTTTGAAATTAAATACTTATAAAAATTTCAAATATAGCTAGCATTTTTATAAGATCGGCATCTATACCTGTTACACAAGTTTACAGTCATACTGCTTCAGAGTTCTAAATAATTGTTTTCTATAGATTTCGGCCTGATAAACACGAATATACATTTTTTACTCTTCTGAGTAGTTTTCAAGACACGAATTTTATAAAAAAAATTTCGAATTTTTTATGAGATGCCAAAGCTTATTGGACCAAAACTCCCAAACGCTTTTACCGATTTCAACAGGTGTGAAAGGGAAATTAGCCTACGACGTATTAAAATTAGTTCGATAGTTTTGACGTTGGGGGCATTTAAAATTTAAGAAGTTAAAATTTTTGTGCAAAAATCGCGATTCTAAATTGAACAAAAGAGTATATAAAATATTAATCGCGGTAGAAAAGTCTAGTTTCATAAACTAAGCATGAAGCCTGAACTTTCTCGAGCAAAACAAACCCTCGTTTATAAAAATTGGGCAACAAATGGTAGAGTTACACGTACTGGTAATTGTTTCGATTTTCAGCATTTAAGTTAGCTCTCGACTAACCTAAAGTTTACCGTAGAGCAGGGGTGCCTATGGCATATGCACTGGCGCACACTCAGAATTAAAATGTTAAGTTATAAACGGCTGTTATTTATTTTTTGTGATTGCATTTTCTCGTAATTGCCACACAATGTTTGAAACCAAAATTTCATATTATATTAGGAGACATGTAGATATGGCGCTACTAACAGACCTTTCATAATTGTCCAAATAAGTTTTTTAGATATTTCAGCTAAAAAATGTGAAATAAATAGGTCTAAATCGGTCGTCATTCATTCTTCTTTTCTCATTCATCAGGTGTTTTACGAACTTGAAAAGAACAAGGTTCAATATAGATTTCCGCAGTGTTATTGAACAAAGAGTTTCCGTGATTCGAGTAGGGTGTAACCAAAAACAACTTGGTGTGAATTTTCTGCGAAAATTGAAAAGGTGGTTGACGTTAGAGGTTTATTTAACCAGTTTTTTCTTGAACTGACAAAGTATGAGCAGTGAGAGTGAGCAGTGTTCTTGGACAAGCAAACGTGAAATATGAACCTCTGGTTCACAGCAATAACATTATTCTGCTCCCTTTGCATATAAAGCTGGGATTAATAAGGATTTTGTCAAAAAACTGGACAACAACGGTGCAGCGTCTACATACTTTGCAGCATGGGATTCTTTGAAGCTTGTGGTCACAAATATCTTTGGGCAACAATAAAACTCCTGCTAACAAGAAAATTGTCCAGGATCCCATAAAAAACTATGCAGCAGTGGGTAAAAACTTGCTTTCGAAGCAATCTAACAATTTTTATGATTATTTATTATTCCATTTTATTTTTTAGGAGTGCCACATATCGTTAAAAATCCACTTTCTCGATTCGCATTTATCATCAATAAATGAATGCGATGTAACGGGGATATAATGTCTTTTGGAATGCAGGCTTGATGGCGATTCCGTTTGGACTTTGATACGCGAAACGTACTCGAGGACTTAAAAGACAAAAACGAAGTCAAATTTTCTTCCAATTTTATTGTCTTATTTTTGCTTTACACGTATGATTTCATATTCTGAAATAATAACATAACATACATATTTTCAAGATTTAAATACGCATTGCGAAAATATATGATTTTTTGTTATTTTAGAGAGGAAGTCATTCGATTTTTACAAGGTTTGTTGAAAAGTTTTTGGTTAATGTATGAGAAATTCATACTACAAGCTTACACGTCATGACCACTTTTCTAATTGCAAACTTCTTAACTTAGCCCTCATACTATACTCCAACTGTTTTATATTGTACGATATGAAAATGAAGTGAAATGAAATGAAACAAAATAAAATAAAATGAAATGAAATTGAAAAATGAATGAGAAAAAGTATGAATGGCCACCTGTAAATACTGCGCATTTTTCAACCCTGCATGCACCTACCTGTCTCCTAATAAAATATGAAATGTTGCCTTCAAACATTGTGTGGCAATTAGGAGAAAATTCAATCATAATAAATAATTCAATCATAAATATAACTTAACATTTTAATTCTGAGAATCGCAAAAAAATATCCAAAGTTTTTCAAATTGAGAAAAAATTTGTAAATTTATCCAGTAGGATTATTCAAATTCATCCGAACAAAAAATCACAATTATTGTCAAAATGAGTGTTTTACCAGAAGACTCTGCTCTCTGCAACTCTGCTCTACGGTAAAGCTTAGCTTAGTAAAGAAACTAACTTAAATCGTTCAAATTTCAAAATTTACCATTCGTAGTGTCCCATTAAACAACGAGGACTTCTACCATTTCTCACCCAATTTTAATAAACGATGGCTTGTTATGCTCGAAAAAGTTTAATGCTTAACTTATGAAACTGAACCTATTGTTACGATTATTATTTTTATATGACTTAAAACCGTGATTTTTGCACAACAAATTAAATTTTTTAAACTTTAAATGTCTCATATATCAAAACTATACAACTGACTTTAACGATCTGTACAAATAGTGTTAGAACAGCTAATTACCTTTAATTTAAGACTACTCTTGTTCAAATCTGTAACAGCCCTTACGAATTATATACTAATAAGCTGAAGTGTCTCATAAAAAATCGAAAAACGTGCCAAAGTTCATATCTTGGAAATTAATCGGAGGAAACATTTTTAAAATTCTGTTCGTGATTAGGAGGCCTAAATCTATGGGGAAAAAATATTTAGATTTCTGAAGCAGGAAAAAATCATAATTTGTTATCTAGTGTAATTGATGAGATTATAGACTAGAATTAAAATAAACATTTTTAGTTCCGATATTTTCTTAAACAATAATACTTACCGTATCAGATGTTGTAATGACAATTTTTTTTTTTTGAAAAAAAAATATTATAAAGTATATTATGTAAAATCGATTTATTTTTCTTGCTGAGTATAACAAAATTAATTACCTCCAATCTAACGATCTCAGTGCGTATGATTATTTTATTATTATTGTAAATACTAAATTATATTACAGGGTGGAGCGCGGTATTTTGCTTGTTTGCACTACAGGCTGTGGCGGCACTGTTGCTCGAAGAGAGTGGAGAGTGTTCGTGGCTTATAGTGGCTGACGGGAGATTTGTATTCGTCTGCCTTTCAGGTGCCATCATGCATTGGACACGTGAGGAGAGGTCATTTTGTGTCGAAGTTTATTTTTCAAATGCACACTCGATCATTGCAGTGCAGCGTGCTTTTCGGTTCCGATCCGCTGTTCCCTCACGCAGAAGTGTTCCTGGCCGGCAATCAATTATAAATTAGGTAACTTCATTGAGAACAGCAGGGAATGTGTCATGTGTACGAAGGGAACCTGAGAGAACATCGAGAGAGTTAGTTAGTTTTTCCATGATAAACGTCTTGCCGCAACTTTGAACTCCGAACGGTACTTGACTATAACACAGGCTCTTGCGGCAATGCAATTAAACGATACATGGTTCCAACAGGATGGTGCCACTGCACACACAGCAAGGGTTACCATGAATTGTTTGAGGCAAATGTTTCCTGGACGGCTTATCTCTTTGAGGGGTGTTGTGAACTGGCCGGCACGCTCACCAGACTTAGACCCATGCGATTTTTTCTTTTGGGGGTTACTTGAAGTCGAAGGTGTATAACACCCGTCCCAACACCTTGGAAGACATAATTAACAATATTGAGGCTGAAATTGACAGAATACTAGTCGACATGCTTGTTAGAGTTCATGAAAACTTCAGAAAACGTATGCAGCAGTATGTGGATAGCGAAGGTCGACATTTGCCAGATACACTATTCAAAACCATGCAATTTAAAAATTCCCTTAATGTTCAACATAATTAAAATAAAAAAAAAATTTTTTCTAAGGTTCATAATTTTTTTATTTCATTCCCATATAAGCAAATTACCACGCTCCACCCTGAATTATACAATTTATAATATAAAATTGTTTTATTTAGAAGGACCTTTGAATTTTCTCAATTTTCTACTTTTTATACAAAAGAGAACATCTAAATATAATATTGGGATTTAATTACTTTGTTTTACTAATTGTTGCACAAAATTGTTAAAATTATTAAAATACGAATTACACTTTTTTATGCTGACGATTTTTAACCGATTGCCTAATATTATTTTGAAGATTTTTTACCAACTTTATCTGACAACACTGATCGAATGTTAAAATAATTTAACTGTGACTTGTAATATTCGATAACGAGTGCTATTATGCCAACGTAGTAAGTATGCATTGTGGATGGATTCCATTTTATAAGATATATCGAAATGAATGTTTTTTATATTTCGTTTCAAATTTCAATGTTAACTTTAACTGAAATTCAGGATTTGTATGCATAAAGTTGTTCGGTGACTGCACCACATAGATTTGCCGTAGATTTGACGCACAGTGGTTCCACATAGCTTTTTTTAAAATCAATTCTATGAGTTTGAAAGGAATAACATATCGTTATGAAGTTTCACACGCTTAGAGCAGAAGTATTTTCCAGATGATATGGAAAATTTTGGATACCTAGTGGGTAAGGGGCCTACTGGGCAACCCACTAAATTTGGTCATCCCGGCTATGCCAAATTTTTAATTGAGTGCTAGACGTATAATTATGAGCTGCCTGCAAAGAAAGTTTGCATGGTGATAGTGCTTGGAAATTTCTACAAAAAATATGCTCACATGTGTGGGTTATCTCAATTAGTTTAAGATAAATTTTAGTTATAAGAAAAAAATTACAAATTTTTGGAGAGGTTGCTTCTTTTCTTTTAACGGAGCTAAGCATTGTTAGTCCGATATACAAATGACATATATTACTGGAGAGCTTATAAAATTCTAAATAAACTGGTAGAACGATTGGGGCACATGTATTGCTACACACAAATATTCGACTCTTCTACCGACAAATCTTGCAAAATGCTTTCATTTTTATTGTTTTCTCCAAAAAGGCGACAACATTATTTCGTGTGCAAATTTTTTTTCTGTTCAAATTTTTTTCTGTTTCTGTTTTTTTCTGCAAAAAATTTTTCAATACAAAAAAATTTTATTTCCAAAAATTCTCAAAAGGCAAAGCACCGACTTGACTTCGGTGCCAAAAATTGTTATCACATCCCCGGGGTAAATCCAGTCATGGCAACCATTTTCCTACAACATCCCCACGTTTGGAACATATTTTACGCGCTTTGGGAGTTTGACTATTCTGTTGGGGAAAAATGCTAAAACCTGTTAGCTATTAATTTAGAACATATTTATGCTACATATCTCTAAACTTTCATTATGATACCTAAATTGGTGTAGATTTGACGCAATTTTCAATAAGATTTTCTTTTTCCTCCAAAAACTACCTTTTTATTAAATTTTTAATTTTTGTGAAATGATGCAAAAATCCTGGTTCTCTATTTATAGTCTGTTACATATTATTAAACCCCGTGTGCTGCGTTTTGCAAAATGGTATAACCTTTGCATAACAAGTGCATTTTTCTTCTTCATAATTATAATAAAATTTACCTCCACCAGTGACAACGCTGGGGGCTTTGCTATAGCAAAGTGTATACCCATCAGCCAATTTTTGGGCCAACTAGGTAGAGTGCGAAAGGAGTGACATGTGTCAGATTTCATTGAAATCGGTTGTAAAATATGGCCGCTTAAATAAATTACGCCGATAACATATTAATTTCATCGGTAACATTTTCTTATTTTAGCTTATATAGTGTGGTCCAACCAAACCGCACGATGTTAGTGGTAAATAGAACAAAAAGTTTTCAGAGAATTATCTTAATATCTTTTATTATGATAGAAGGATCTATGACAATTATGTGCGGAACAAAATATTGGCCAAATGCTCGCCACGGCTTCGGTGGCATACCTCTATCCGATGGTCCATATTTTCAATGACTCTGAGACATAATTGAATTTCAATTTCGTTAATGTGCCGAATTTTATCATCCTTCAGCTCTTGAATTGTTCTTGGCTTATTTTTTCTTTTAAGTATCCCCCAAGAAAGAAGTCCAACGGTGTCAAATCACATAATCGTTGCGGCCTATTAACACGAAATGCAGTATGATTTGAACGCCCATATTCGTAAAAGGCTTCAACAATCTTAACACGCTGCTCAAGTGTGTACCTCTCCATGGTTGAATTTGTCAAACACTGAAACAAAGAACTGTCACACAAAGTAGGGTAAAAAACTTGACGTCTTGAGATCAAGCGGAGAATTGTGCTTGCGAATAGATGTTATTTTGGGCTAAGCAAGCACTTTAGAGATAAAGCCCTCTCTCGAGTAACAAAAGTCCAGCTGTACCAGACTCTCATTCAACCTGTCTTGCTTTATGGCGCAGAATCCTGGGTCCTATCGCAAGCAGACGAAACATCTGTAGGAGTATTCGAGAGAAAAATACTCCGAAAACTTTATGGGCCTATAGTGAACAACGGCGAGTATCGGCGACGCATGAATCATGAGCTGTATGAGCTCATATAGTTAAGCGGATCATTTGCGCTGGCTAGGTCATGTCAGTAGAATGGATGAAGATGAACCAGCGTGAAGGGTTTTCGAAACCGAACTCGAAGGAATACGAAAAATAGGAAGACCAAGACTCCGCTGGAGGGATCAGGTTGACGAATCCCTGCGTACACTTGGTATTGCCAACTGCAGAAATAAAGACCGAACTGGTTGGCGAAATATTTTATCTTCGTTTTGTAAGGTCCCTGACCCCCCGGGGTTGTCCGAGACCGGATAAGTAAGTAAGTAAGTAAAAAACTTGACGTAAGGTGTGACTCACAATTAATATCGTGCATAATGGTTGGACCAGACTTAACTTCAAGAGACTTCGTCTTTGAAAATAGAAAATAGTGCTTACCTACCCTTACTGAGATAACAAAATGTTGGTTGTAGGGCGGGAAGTTTTAAATTTAGGAGGTAGATGCCGCTACCCATCTACCCAAACAGCCATGTTGTAATAGTTCATATTTAAACTACAAACATATGTTAAATTGTAACAGGTGTTTGTTATTATTTTACTATTTTATTTCAGTAAAATATTCATCAGTATAGCAAGAAGTTCTTTAAGTTCATCATCGTAATAAGTAACAGTATCATTATTGCTACATTTCATCAGTATTGATGTTAGACCAGGATCAGATGACAGGAGCAGATAATGGAGAAGATCCTGGTTTTGAGCCTCTCTAGAACATTTCCTTGGGTTAAATAGCTGGATCCGTTTGAAATCAGAATTTATCTCTTAGTGTGCCTCTTCGGTAAGTTCACCCAGTAGAAGAATATTCGATTGTATTATCTCACGCCCATTACAGGGAACTTTATGAACGGTAGGTGTAAGTTCCCTCCATTCATATAAGAGCGCACCTGTTTCAAGGTGTTGATTGCATACGATTCAAATTAAATTGAAATTATTTGATGTTTACTGTTCATTGCTGACAATAGTACGTGACATATGTGATCGACTTCAGTGATTTTGGATGATATTTCATAAATTTCAAAATAATCTTCTCTCTTTGTACTTCCATGTCCTACTAATGGTTTGTCAATGTTAAGACCAGTTGCTTCTTAAAATTATATTTGCATTCTTCTTTTCTCGGTTGCTCGCATTTCAATGAGCTCCATGTTATAAGTGTTTCTAATATTTTTTAATTAACATTGAATTTTAATTTCCATTACTTTATCTAACGTAAATGCAACAGAATTACCATTGTTCGCAATGACAATCTCAAAATATGGAAATTCTATCTGCTCAGTCAATGCAAACGCAGATTGTAATTTTAGTAATTTTGAATTTGATTGCCTGATGGCATTTCTGATTTTAAAGTATTTTGTATGTCGAGGTTCGTGGATTCGACTGTTGGTGCCTCGTAGCAATAATATTTGAAACCAAAACTGCCAGATGAGAAGGAAATGCTTTGAATATTAGTATATGCACGTGGGCGGCTCAATTAGTCCGTGACTTTTTGAATGAAACACAGTCTTTTTTTGGCAAAAAAAAAAAATATTTTTCAACATAATCTCCTTTTAGCTCAATACACATAGTCCAACGTTTCTCCAATTTTTGTATCCCTTCCAAAAAATTGGATTTTTCGAGATGCACAAAATAGGCATTTAATTGATCAATAATTTCATCGTTGGAGCTAAATCTCTTTCCACCGATCCATTTCTTTAGGTTTGGAAATAGGAAATAGTCACTGGGGGCTAAATCCGGAGAATGGATGAGGTACCAATTCGTAGCCCAATTCATGGAATTTCTCCATTGAGACTACACACGTGTGCACCCGTGCGTTTATGGCCAATTGAGAGCAAACGCGGCACCCATCTTGCAGACAGCCTTCTTAAACCCAACTGATTATTTAAAATCGACACCCCACTGTCATATGAAATGCTTATGGCATCAACAGTACTCTAATTTAAGATTTGACAGTACTATATTAATAGGTTGTAGTTGATGGGAGCAGTGTTGCATTTCATATAACTACGAGGGAAGTTCGAAAAGTCACGAACTTATTGATCCGCCTCGTACTATTCCCAATGGTATTTAGTTTTTTTCGAATTTGCATTTGACAATTATAAACTACAAATAATAATTGTCATATAATTATTTTGCCCCATGTATGGTAAATACAAATACTTTTTCCGGTAGAATTTGAGAAAATAAGGTGGTGAAACTTCCACTGTATATTCTCCTTAAAGATAAGACGTCGGCACATTCGAAAAGTTCCAATATTCGGTAGCATCTAGGTAGACTATTCTGGTTGATTTATGTTACGCCAATTTATTATAACACAAAATCGAATTTTTCTTCATATGTGAAGTCTACACTCACAGAAAATTTCGGTTGAGGCAACCGAATTAGCGTTAGCCGAAATTAGATGGTCTCACACCCTCACTAGTGCTTGACACGACCTCAGTGGATGTTGCCAGAACCTCATTGGAGGTTGTCGTAACCTCATTTGAGGTTGTCGCATCCGAATTAGAGGTTGTTGCAACCGAATTTAGGTAGTGCCACAAGTGAGTTTTAAGTTTTTTGTTAAATATTAACTGATGATATATTTTCCTGAATTCTTATAAAAATATTGCAGGAGGAGAACAAAGTCATTTATATAGGGTAATAATTTTGCGGTAACACATTTGTTATATATGCCACTTCCGACCTTTTTTGAAGTCCCGGACATCATGGGCCATGCACCAATTCTGACGTGTAGTATATATTGATTTACCTAATCCATTTTATATAAAGACGATTGCAGTACTTCTTAAATGATCGACTTTGAAAAACTTCAAATCCATTGATAGTTGATTGGGTATTTTCTGTTAAAAACTCGATTTAAGACTTTAAAAAAAATATTGGCAATATTTCCCTTTCCTTTGTTAGTAACCGCAAAAAAAAACTTGATATTGCCGCGACATCAACAATTGTACATTCTTAGCTTATTTGAATATAATATTTCTATTTATAATATTTATCGTCAAGTTTGAAATAAAAAGAATTATGTTGTGGTAACAGAATTGACATTGAAGTCGGTTATGCCTAAAAAATTCATTAGAAATTCGGGTACAGCAACCGAATTGTCGACAATTAATTTGGCTGTTCTAACCGAAATTTGGAATTAATTCGGATGAGAAAACCGAAATTGGTATCAAATTCGGTTGGAGTATCCGAATGTGGCACCATTTTCGATAGCTACAACCGAATTGCCGAAAAATTCGGTTGTTGCAACTGAATTGATGCCACATTCGGTTACTCCAACCGAATTGAATACCAATTTCGGGTTTTGCATTCGAATTAGTTAGAAATTCGGTTGGTCCGACCGAAATTGTAGAACATTTAGTTGACAGATCGAATATAACTGAAGATTTAGTTGTCACAACCGTATCATTTATGAAACGAGGTTGCCTCAACCGAATTTCAATTGTAGGGACCAAATTCGGTTGTGACAACCCCAATTCGGTTGAAGCAACCACAATTCGGTGGCAAGAGCCGAATTTACGATTGCTACAACATCTTTTCAAACAATTAGTTATCTGGGCGTACTCCATAACACAAACCACAAACTTTTATATCCAATTTTCAGCCACTTCGATAGGGCTGATGATCAGATTTTTTATAAATATACCCGCTTATCGCTTACAAAATAGCGGACGTTTGCTAGTAGTATTATAAAGAAATTAACAACTATCCTCAATGATATAAACTGTACGGGAATGGATACTGGATCAAATTTTATCAGGATGAATCAAATGCTTCCTAACTTTTGCCTCAAATATATAAATTTTATCAGGATGAATCAAATGCTTCCTAACTTTTGCCTCAAATATATAAATTTTATCAGGATGAATCAAATGCTTCCTAACTTTTGCCTCAAATATATACTGAGACGAAACTTACTCACACGGTGCAGAACATTTTGGCGTATGGCAAAATTTACCTGTGAATCAATGTTTACCATTTGGTTGTCAAAATTAGCCCAATAATATAAAGGCAAAGATTAAAAATTTTACGGATTAGACACACAATACGCAGCAATGTCCGAGCTTGGTATTCCTGCAAAACTCATAAGCTTTTGCAGGATGACCTTGACGAACACCAAATCCGCAGTTAAAGTTGGTAAGGATCTTACGTCAAACAATCAATGACAACTTTCGCACGCAACATCTGTTAATTTTTTTAACGAAATACAATTTACTAGGAACACCCTAACGCACTCTGTTTTTCTTTCTATTAGAAGATTTTTTTTGTGGGTTTCGTAGCTTCTTTGTTCCGGCTATAAGGCCTGTCTCCACATGTACCCCAAGCAACACATACAATAAAAATGAGTTGTCAACTGGGTAGCATGTGAAAATAATTCACTAACTCTCTATGCGAATGAAGTTGTAGAGAAAAATATGCGTGCCTGCGCCTTTGTTTACCAGTGATCAAAAATGTGGTACAATTGAGAGGCACCACAAACCCGTGTTACTCTTCTGTTGTTAGTGTAATGTACACACATTGTAACTTTTATAAATTGTTTTCTCACAAACATCAAACTACTTCGAGATGGATTGATGTTTCGAAGAAGAATTAGTGGTGCGTCAATTTTTAGTGCCAATATTTACTTTTATTGACTATTTTCTAACCTTATGAGGTCTGAAGCCTTACACATATTAAATAAATAAACAAATTTCAACATATTTCTCCAACTGGTTCTATCCGTCGCCTTTTCACGCCAATTGGTAACACTAAGGATACGGAGGGATTCTTTGGTCTGTTCTTCCGAATACTATTTCCACGTAGTATGTCCTGGGCAATGACTTTATCAAAACCTCCGTAAGCTAGCTAAAGTGAGAAGGCGAGACGAATGAGCAGCCTGATTGATTATGCGACCACTGATGGGTCGCAGGATTATTAGGTGTCCCTGTCAATATTATTCTGTCTTTTGAAGGCTGATGAGCCAACAACCCTGGCCAATGGCAGATCCAAATTGAAGAAACCAAAATCCAGTTTCGACTCACTGTATTTTTGGCCAGCGTCTGATCCATAACGGTCGGCTGACACATTATCATCCTGGCAGTAAGTAAAATGCAAACCACGCTGGTTATGCAAACCCGCCATCGTTACATAGACAGTGAAAATACACAAGAATTGAGATAAACGAACAAACCCCCTAACTGTTGACCACCCTCGCAAACGCTATAAGGACAAAGATTTAAGGATTAAGGACTAAGATTTAAGGATTAAGATTTAAGGACGCTTGCCACTTTCCAACTGGCGGCTGCCCACACAAAAATACAAAGGTAACTCCACAGCTATCCAGGAAATGCGATGGACTGGATACGATTGCACAAGAAAGAAAAACTGCGATATTTACTACAGCTGCCATGTGCGAAAGCACGAATTTGGAGGCGGATTTATAGTTGGCAAGAGACTGCGACACCTAGTATCAAAGTTCAACTAGAGTGTCCAAAAATCGGCATTTTTTTGAAACCGGTTGTCGGTTTGTTCGAAAACCGGCGTTTTTTGTTTTTTGTGCTTTAAATTAAATTACACATTTAGAACTTATAATACTTTTGTTTAACGACCATGTCACATACTTATTCGTGTTGAAAACTCAAAATTTCCCTTGTGGGAGTTTTTTACTCGGTCTGTATTTTAAACTTACAATTTTAAAAATTTATTCAAGCTCAATACCTTTTTAATAATATAAAGCTGATTTATTAGCTTTATAAATATTATTTTAAAAAAGGTCGAGCACAAAAATGTAGGTATGTATTTAAAATTAAAATGTTCGAGCGTTAGATCGACTTTAAATTACGTTATTCTTCAATATTTCACTAACCATTGCGTGGCATCGTCGGGAAGATAAACATAATTATTAATTAAAAGTTAAAAGAAGAAAAATAATGAAATTAAAAATTAAAATGAAATTTTTAAATAAAATTGTGCTTAATTTCCAGACGATGCTACCCAATGGGTAGCGAAATATTGAAGAAGAAAACAACTTAAATTAGAACTAACGCTCGAACATTTTAATTTTAAATATAATACAAAAGGTCGAATAAATCATCACATTTTAGAAAATATATACCATATACCAATTTGAAATGCGTATTTAATATAAAATGCAAGACCTTTTTTCAAATTCGCATTAAACCGATTTAGAATCGAAAATCATATTCAAATTTGAAAAAGATTTTCATGTATGAAAATCTTATTAAGTTTAAGATATATAGCTATCAAATAATTTTAATTTTGAAATTTGATAAAAAAAAATTTTTGAAAATAATAAATAATTCTAAATTAATTTTTAATTAATTCTAATTCAAATCATAAAATTATTTTGGAAAAAAATTGGTAGGACATATCATTGAGATCTTAGTACAAAATGGAAATCATGTTTCTAAATTCCAAAATTTCATTAAAATTCGAAAATCATATCCATTTATTATTATTTTATTTTGAGCATATTGACATTAATTAGGTAAAATTCGATTAACCTGTTAACCGACGTCAAATAACCGGTTTCCGTTTTGTTCGAAAATTACGTTTTTTAAAAAACCCGGCACACAGTTAATAGCAATAAATCCGGTTAACCGGTTTCCCCGGTTTTGGGCACTCTAGGTTCAACGTAGATTATTCTAGGCAATTTTAATGCCAAATTAAGCAGCCCTTAGACCTGTGGATAAGTTGCAGCGACTTCAAGTTGACATCAACTTATCCATGGTGTAAGGTGAAGTTGGTGGTTTGTACAAACTAGTTGATGTCAAATCAAAGCGATTTTGATTTTTTGAAGTTGATATCAACTTATCCATCAGTGTAAGGGGAAGTTGCAGCAACTTTCATACGCATTTCGATGAGAAACGTTCATGAGGACACATTATCGGCAAAATGTAAATAAATGAACCAAAAACTAAATAAATTAAACGTTATCGGAAAAATATAAACTAAATAAATATGATTTGTAATGTTATTTATAAATATTTCAAGAAAATAAAAATAGAGTTTTTTCGTAAAATTTGTGATATTTTCGCAGTGCGCTCACCACCTTTCATTTCGACATCTGACAAGAAAATGAAGTTGCCTCAACTAGTTTGAGAGTGTAGGGGCAAAATCGAAGTTGATATCTAGTTATCGAAGTTGATGTGAACTTGAAGTCGAGCAACTTATCCACAGGTCTACGGGCCCCTTTAGGAAAGGAAAGTGTCTTTCGATCAACCATCGGTAATCACAGTCTACATGATATCACTTCCGATAATGGAATCAGATTGATAGACACATATATAGCACACGATTCTACCATAAGGACATAGATAAGGCGACCGGGTTATCAACTGATTAGAGAACGAAGATCGAGATTGATCACTTGGTAGTTGATGGCAGGCACTCTTCTAGTGTAATGGATGTACATTAGGGTAATAACTTTTTGCATTTTTTGCAAATATCAAATCTCCCCAGACAAAATCGTGTAGGGCATGGACATATATTAAGAACTGCGTTTTTAGTTTTTCGCTATCGTTAAAAAACGTTACGCACCAAACGCGTTAAAGTTTTGAATCAAACGTGGAATAAAAATAGTACAAGATATATGTATATCCGCTTTGTAAAACATCGCGTACTTTGAACCTAAAGTTTATATCTTACAATACCTAATTTTAATCATTTATTGTTATTATTTGTTTACATACTTTCATATGTATAAACCATATTTTAAAAAAATTGTTATTAAAAAAATTAAAAAAAATATATATTAAAGGCATTTTAGAAATCGCTGTCGGTTCGGTCCGTAAGGTTTTTATCAAGGACCGGAAATCAAGAACCGAAAACCTAAAATTTTAAGTTTTTGAACAAGAAATAAAAATCACTTGCGTTCGAAATAAAATATTTTTCTTATCAGTTCGAAAACAAAAAAATAAAGTTTGTAAAAGATAATTATCTTTAAAGTACAAAATAATTTTGAACTTGAAAAAAAACGTTTTAAACAAAAAAACGTTCTTTTGTGTACGAAAAAACGTTTTTTATAAATAAATTAATACGTATGTTCTGTTGCTTTCCAAACTGTACTAGTGAAGAGTTTTTTTTATTTATAATTCCAATGAAATACAATTAAGAAAAGTAAGTAAAAGGTCTAAGAATTAGATAAAATTTTGATATTGGATATTGAAGTATAAAGATTTGAATGGACATTTTACAGCCTGTTTTTATGTGATATAATAAGAAATTATATAAGAGTGGGTATCAGTATAGTTTTTGAATAAGTGCATAATATGCAACTTTGCATTCTTTTAGAAGAGAAACAATATCAATCAGTTTTGATACATTAGATCTCGTGTTACAGATACTGATATTTAGGACTTGACACCAATCATTTCATGTAATGAAGTTACGAAATGATTATTATTACTGATTACGCCTACCATACTATACTTCGTATGCAACGTCGAAGCATCAAATGCAATGGATTTGAATTTAGAAAGCTTAACTTATACATAGTACAAAATTATAGATTGCGAGGTGTATGTTGAAATATATTGAATAATCCTTTATTCAATGTCAGTAATTTAACAAGATGTATAAAAAAAAATAATAAAAGGAAAAAAGAAGAAGTTGGTAGAGTATTTTAACAATCAGTTTTAAATCGAATTCAGATACAACATTTTTAGGAGTACAATTTGATCAATATTTAAGTACGTGTAAGCAATTATGTAAGCAAAATAACAAGAAAAACATAACAGTATACATATTATGAATAAATATATGTATATAATGTACGATTTAGACTGATTATACAGAAATTTTTTCAATAAGGGTGGAATTAAGCTTGAGTAATAATATGTTCTCCAAATGTTCTGCACTTAAGTTTCGGCGGTTCTTAGTCATGACAATGGGTAAGGCACTAAAGGATCTTTCAACAGATACTTGTGTAGCGGGCACTGCTAATGCCACTGCTGCAATTTTGGACAATACGTGGTTTTTATAACTTTTTGCTTTCCAAACTCCTAAAATATTTGTACTGAATGGTAACTTATCATCATATTGTAGTTTATTTAAACATTCCTGAATGGAGCAACAATCACTACGCCTTGAAACATTAACCGCAGCTTTGTTCTCTAACTTTTGGTATCGTTCTTCAACAGTATCGTTAAGAGACGCATTTGTGTCTTTTATACATTCGTCTAAAAAGTCATTTATTTCTCCCGTTAACTTCAATTTATTATAATTCGTCATGAGATGAGCCTAAAATAAATATAAGTAAGCACAAGCTCAGTTTTTATAAGATATTTTGAAAACATTTTAATCCATACTTACAATAGCGATCTTTTTTTGATCATCATTAAGATACCTTGAACTCTTAAAACAAAACCTTTGGTCTATATACAAAGCTGCTATGAAAGCATTATTATTCACAAGAATTTCTTTACGCCTTTTCAGAGCTTCCAACAACAATTTTGCAATTGGGTTTGAACTTGACATATCTTCAAGTTCACTTTCCGCTACAAGCCATTCTCGATAAAAATCTCCCATGACAAGTTGTTTGTATTGCAACATAGTTGTAGCATCGGATACTGGCTTAAAACTTTCCATGAACTTTGTAGCGAATTCCCAATCAACGTCTACACTAAATGTATTATTGGATTCAATCCAAACTTTTGCCTCTATAAGAGATTGCACCATTTCAAAAGTTGAACTCCATCTTGTGGTGTTATCCAACAACGATACTGGACTAGCTTTCCGTTCTCTCATTTTTTTTCTTATGAATTTTACGGCATCTCTGCATCTATTGACTTCATCTTTTAATTGTTTTAACACGTCCCATGCAGGTAACTGTAGAGTGTGTGCTGCACAATGTACAACGGACAAACTGTCTGAAATTCCTTCAGAAACATTATCAAAAAGTTGATCATCAAAATTGTCATCATTATCTATTTCATTTGCTGAATATTCTTGTAGAAGTTTAGATGTTTTAATTACAGTTGCTCCATTATCTGTGGTAACAGAATACCCTTGATTTATGTTTATATCAAATCTTTCAAGAATGTTCAGTACTTGTTGTTTTCAGTAAAGCGCAAAGTGACGTTCTAACAGCTCGATCATCCCAATTGTATAAACTACAATTTGAAAGTTTTGGTTAATGTACTGTATATTAACACCCATGATGCTCCGGTCCATTCTACTTGCGATGTCTAATTTAAAACAAATATATTTTTTATTCACGGATAAAGTTATTCCTGACCGCAGAGAATTTGCCATTTCATTGACAAGGACGCCAATGGATTTCGAGTTATATTTTATTCCATAAACGTCTGTCCATGGTTGAAGCAAGTTTTGGAATTCCTTGTTATCAAAATAACTAAATGGCATGTGCATTTCCGTAACTGTTTTTCCAATGCATTTTATGAATTGCTCCTTATCCATTTGTAACCGTATAGTTTGAACTTTTCTTTTTTTTTGATGATGATGGTGAAGACGATAATGTTGGGGGAATATTTTCTTCATCAGGCGAATTCAATTCTTGCTTGTGTATTGTAGCGTAATGCCGTTTAATATTGACCATGTGCGCCTTTATGACTTTATCGCAAACTAAACATTTCGTTAAACCATCTTTGTTCACACTTACGTATGTTTCTAAATTGTACCGTTTGAAACGTCCCATTTGCAAGCTTTTTCCGATGAAATTCACTCAAAGATGGTTTGTTTTTTATAACAATTTATTTTCCAATGACAAAAGTATTTGAATTTAAACAAAAAGCTAAAGTACACAAAAAAACGTTTTTTTGGGTTTTTTATCTTTGGAAAACGTTTTTTTTTTTTGAGAACTTTATTATTTTGTACGTGAGGGATATTTATTATAAATATATTTTTTTTTATTTTCATCCGTACAGTACAAAATATTTTTTTAACTTGAATGATATATATTTTTGTTACAAACCTAAAAAAAACGTTTTCCGGTCCTTGGTTTTTATACCAAATTGAACTGAAATAGTTTTTTTTTATCATTAATACAATATTTGCCATTAGAAAAGCCCTGGGGAGAATGTTGTCTAAAAAAGGTTATCACCCTAATGTACTTGTGATTCGAGGTGTCATTACCTGGTGGCTGCGAAAGTTCGCACAAGACTCAGTAGGGCGAAAAACGAAAGCCGAACGCGGGAAAAACTAGAAATACCGGAGATATCAAAGCTCACTCTCCTGCTAGAGCAGAATACTCCGCCAGAAGCCCAGTGGAAGCACACCTCCCATTCTTTGGAAACCGCTACAAGGACTGCTCTTCGCTATAAAAAATCGCAAAAGGATAAGCCATGGTACGATGAAGAATGTCGCATTGCCACTGTTTAAAAAGACGCTCCACGTACGGCAATGAACAGTCAGTGGTGCTAGAGCGCGGTACAACAGGCTGAGAAGGGAGGAAAATCAACTATTTAGGCGGGAAAAATGGCAGCGGCAGCAGAGAGAGTTAAAATACCAAAATATGCAGTATGAATAATGAGTCTCAAAAATTTTTCCAGAGGGTTAGAATATCGAATAACGTGGCGAATAATGGGCTGCCCTCCTCCAGGTACGAGAATGGGAATCTGGTGACAGACAAGCAGTGTGTACTTAAAATGTGGACAGACCACTTTTCATCACTACTCTACTCAAATTCTTCCACTGAGGATCAAACAATGTAGATCTTCAGTATGGTTTTAGACCAGAGAAGTCCACGACTTACCAAATTTCATGCTATGCCAAATCATGGAAAATACGCCAGAAAAGCAAATCGATACATACCATCATTTTGTCGATTACAGAGCTGCTTTCGATAGCCCCATACGGGGCAAATTGTAAGAAGCTATGTCTGAACTTGTGATTCCGGCAAAACTCATACGCCTTCGCAGGATGACCTTGACGAACACCAAATCCGCCGTGAAAGTTGGTAAGAATCTTACCGAACCTTTCGAAACTATGCCAGGCCTTAGGAAAGACTGAACCCTATCGTGTGATATGTTTAACACAAATGTCGAATCGATTGTTCCTTTTTTTCTTTTAACAATTTCTTGGCAATTATTCGCAGTGAACTAATAGTACAGTGTTATAAGGCCATAGGCAATAGAGCCATATGGCCTTATTTCTCATTTCATTGAGTAATAAGTATATATGGCTCTATTTCCATAGGAGGGGTGAAAAAATACCATATCTGTTTAGCAACCAAAGTGGGAATAACGCCATAACAGTGTATAAGTATAATGCAATCAATTGTTATACTAGTTACATATTGTCCAAAGAATAAGTTGACATTGTCGAGTATTGAAAAGGTATAGCAACGGGGGGTGGCTGGAGGGTGGTGCGCCGTTAGCGGCCGGCGTATTTCGTTTTGATCGCCGTTCTTGGGCGTTTGTCCACTTTTTAGAGTGCAACTTCGCTTAACGCAACTAATACAAATTAATTTGAAAGATGCGAGGTAGTGTGAAAATCGAGGTAGAAATTTATTCAGTCGCGAAATTATTTGTACGCAATCTTTTGTAAATTTAATATTTGTAACCAAATTTTTGTTAAACCTAATGAAAACCCCATTTTTGCTTTCATTCTTGGATTTACCGAGGCTAAACTGTATCACATTTATTTATTGCTTTTCGCAAATAGAATTAAACAGTTATTTCTTTATTCTAGTTGGTCGTTGAAAACGTAAAGTTGTGAAGTGAGAAAGCAATTGCTTAAAAATGGAAAATTTCGAATTTAGGTTTATCAAGGGAAAAGCATAAAAGTATTCTTCTTTACTTGGTAGAAGAGAAACAGTTGATTAAAATTAAATCCAAAACAATCCAGAAAGCCTACTAAGTATGTTATCAAAAAAACTCCAATGAGTGTTCGAACTCACGGGCAATGTGTTGACACCCTTTTGTTACACGGTACCTGTTCGATTTCTATGAACACATTAGTAAATGTTACATTGAAAAATAAAAAACAGCGTTGTATCATATGATGGCGTGACGATACATTTAAATAATATTAATGCTTAAAATTATTTAAAGACCAGTGCAAGCACATGTGTCATTATTTTCTTGCTTAATACTTTTTGTTTTATTCCCACAAAAACAAAGAGAATGCAATGCAACAGACATTTGTATATATACATTGTTCTGTTCGTACATAAGCTACACAAGTTCACACAATTTGCGTTGCTCTCTTGCTATCTCATTTTTATATACGTATAACCAGTGCTGCCAGAGACCGACTAAAAAATTATGCCAACTGTCCTCAAAAATTGTGCCGTTTGCAAAATCATTATGCTAAAATTTACTTTTTAGTCGTTTTTGTAATAAAGAGTCCAGAACTCTTACAGGCCCTCCAAGGAATTGTGAGGTCGTGTGCGGTAATTTACTGAGGTATCCAAATATTTAGAGGGTAGGGACCTATTATGGTATTTTATTTGTTTTGTTTGGACACAGCAAAATTTGTCAAACGCATTTCAACAAATTTTCATTCGGAAAATTTTTATTCAATAAAATATATCGACGATACCAGTTGTGAAACGGGAAAAGGAAATAATAAATAAATTGTGTTAAAATTTTACTTTTGGTTTTGTTGGACCATATATAACGGAATCTTCCTGTCGTTCGCTTAGCGGAATCCAGTGAAGAAGTGGAATAGTTTTTTTGTTTGCTATTTTGGGAGAAATTGGAGTAATGAATCCTCATTTCTCCCAACTTTTTATGGAATTTCTACATATCAAAATGCGCAAAATTGCCAATTTAATTAAGGAAAATTCGCTTGAGATAATCGCATTGATCAGATTGAATATTTGACACCCATCGGATCATCTTTTAGAACCCAGGCTTGAATACATTAAAAGGGCTGATGCAGTTGCAATATATTCATGTGCCGTACGAGTGTGTCAAATTGGAATTAATATTCTAGCCGTTGAAGGACGTTTAACAGACATATGCAGACGAGGAGGCGATAAACATAAGTCGTGCTGCGGTTTATTAAACATTGGTCCAGTGATTTGTTTTCCAATTTATGATTTTGATATTGGAAAGGATAAGTCAACCTTAAATCAACATTCAGGACAGAAAATACACTATCAACTGCATTCGAAATTAAATAAGATACGCATATGAATCCAACTTCGACAACGGGCCTGCTGTCTTCGACGGAATCAAAAAAATGGTGAGTTTTGAAAATTTAGTTTAATTTTGAAAAACCACAGTTACATAACACAATACTGAGAAACATAATTCTTGGACACTTTCTTTTTCCGGTTAGTTTATTTAAGACTGTTTGAGAATTGGTTCTTTCAAATACCATACTATATCAAATTGTTTACAATACGGTACTATGTTAATTTGTTTCCTTACATAGTTGTACGAATTCAATATATGTATATTCGAATGGTAAAAACGAATTCTAACCTTTTGAATATTTAGATTTTAGCATTGGATTGTTTTTTTGTGTTCAAATACCCTATTGTAAAATTTTAAGATATTGGAAATATGTTCGAATCAGAAAATATAATTAAAGATAAGTATCTTGCAAGCTCCTAAATAAATTCAGATAATAATCCCAGAACATTTGGTGTTTTATACGTTCGTCAGCACGCATGATTCATAAAACTTGTGTTATTAATTGTACCATGGAATATTAGATTTCCGTAAATTAATTCCACGAAACATTTAGATTCCGGTTAGTATAGTTGTGTGGGTTATCCAATAAATTTCCAAAGGATGACATCTTTATCCTCTTCGACGTTCTGTGTTTCTCAACTTCTGGTAGTCTAGTTGTTTATCGGCGTTGTAGGTTTTAACTACTTAATTTTTGTTTTGTGTTACAAGCTCTAAATTACCTTCGTATAGACAAGGACACCACCGTATAACCCTGAGCACTGCCAGTGCTAAAAGTAGCTAGACGTCTTGAAGGAGGTAAAAGCGTGACTCGAGCGCTACAGAATGAGTGCATATCTTTCATACAAAACACTACGTTATAATATTTTAACAATTTCTACAACGACAACGAAAGCCAAACTAAGGGTGATTTTCAGTGATTGATTTTAATTTCCAAAATTTTGGATAATTCTTTTGGAATTCTTTATCTGGCACTTCGAAAAGAACTTCTATCAGATTTAGACCATTTTACAAAAGTCATATATTGACACATATTGGAGGCACTGTACGGCCCAAAACGACTAATTTCTGGGCACAAAAAGTAAGTTTTGCATCGGTTTTTTACTCTTGACTTCAGGAAAGCATTTTGGCAAAATTTTTCAAAAAACAAGTGCTAAAACCAAAAATATTGTCCCAAAACGGCATAAATCATGCAAACGTGGTAACACTGCCTATAACCACATCATTATTCTCTTTGCTCTGAGAGTGCTCCGCACCCACACAAGACAACTATTCGCTGCCGCTACATCAGTGTGTTTTTTTTCCGCAGTGTGACAATCTGTGTTTCGCAGGCTGACAAATCTGTGTTCTATATAGGGGTGGGTCACCCTTATCATTTAAGGGTATATAAAATAGATGTTGGTCGATTCTCAGACCTACCCGATATGCACACAAAATTTCATACAAATTGGTCCAGCCGTTTCGGAGGAGTTTAACGCCAAACAATCTACGATCGCAGACGGACAAACTGTGTTTGGATGTGTTCACTTTGTGAGTTAAGTCCCTATCCGCGCCTATAGATGTTAACACATCAAAAACTATTTTGCTCGTGTAGAACTTTTTGCTGATGGAACTTGCGATAAGCCCAAAACGAATAGAGCTGTACATAATCAGTTAGTTACATTCTGGTAGATTACAAAGATAAATTTGAATTTCTATTTATAAGTGTACTAGCTGACCCTGCAGACGTTGTCCTGCATAATATTTCAAGCGATTTGTATGGGAGGTACCACGCCCCTTTGTCCAATTGGACCGAATAGTAAATCTAAACCACCCAGGCCGCCACCAAAACGCATACAAAAAAATTTATTCAAATCGGTCCAGAAGTTTAGGAGGAGTTTAGTCACAAACACACGTGCAGTAGAATTATATATATAAAGATAGAAATCCGACGGAATCTCAATACGGCCTTCAAAAGCTAACAAATAAGATATCTGTAAAATTTCCTAAGTACATTTGGAAACAATTTGGCGTCACCAAAGACAGCTTTAATTTTTAAGGTGTGTATTAAATAATATGACTTTGCATATTGCATTTGTTCTTCAGAAAAAATTATGAAAATAATTAAAGAATTCATTCCTATTCGTAAACGAGAGTATTTCATTGATGTAACATTTAAAATCATTCCTCAGGGATGTTTTCAACAACTACTTATAACGCATATCAACTATTTCGATAAAAAAAGTAAGTACTCTGGGGTAATTTTTAGTACAAATAAGTTAAAATTTACTTTTTCTGTTTACAGATATGTCCGCTTATGTTCGTGTTAATAACAAGAAAACCACTGAAGCAGACTCGCACTCATTCGAATATGTTAACAACAATATCTTCGAGATAGTGGCAAATAGCTTTATTACAGATTTTGAAGTGGCTCTAAAAAGTTACACCGACGCAAAGGATCAGAACTTTTTGTTTCACTATAGCCAAGAACTTCGTCGGAACTTGTTCACAAAATACAAACACTTAGCAGAGACTGTTAGGAATAATAACGAAGCTTCAATGTATTTGCACAAATTTATGGCAATGGCTTTATTGCCTGACTATTGTATCGAGTCGTCTTTTACAACGCTGAAACAATACATCAATGCTTCTTTCCCAAAGAAAAAATCAAGTCATTCCACGACTACTACTGGAAGCGTTGGATAAGAAATGTATTTTATGTTTACGTTTTATATACATATGTAAATTTTTTCGTATATTTGACGTATGACTTAAATCATTTTATGAAATTGGTCATATTTTGTAAACACAACCAAGATAGAAACAAAAAAGGGACGCTTGGAAAATGTTTTCAATAAATTCAGTTTTCAGTTTGGTCACAGTAATTTTTCTGTCTTCAACAAGTGACGAGGACAAAGGCAGACATTTAGGTCTAAAACGGAATTTTAGGCCGAATGGTTTTTAAAAATGGAAATTTTTTTAAATTCGTTAAAGCCATTCAAGAGGAAGAGTTCTTTAAAAGCAGGAAATTTAAGATACTTATTGCGAGATACTGGCGGAAAGCAGCGAAAGCTTTCATCTATACAGAGAAAAAAGAAAATATTTCAGGCTTCACAGCTGCTGGAAACCGGTGCGATTACAATAACCGATTACAATATTGCACATGAAAAATCTGCAGAAGAGTCGCCAGAAATTGAAACTCATGAACAGCGGAATCAGCCACAGAAAAATGTCTGCATAATTTACTGCAATGTACCGCCAGATATTGTTTTGCTTCCATGCAGACACTTTCAAACTTGCAGTGAATGCAGCTTAAAATTGCAGGCCTAAAGTGTTGCTGATGGTAGCAACAACCACACTTCTCCAATTTGACGGAAAGAAGTTGAAGATTCCATGCAAATTTTTTCCAATATGTGACGAAATATTGTTACGAATTTCCTTATTCGCCATTTTTGCGTTGTTCTATTCCCAATAATAAAACAAGGTTCGTTTTCAATTACGATAATTACAACGGTATAACTTCTTTTTATTTTACTTATATAGTTCAACAGTTTATTTTATTTTCACCACATTAATAACTCTTATATTTTACTATCAAATCGCGTTGCTTACTTTACGGGTAATCACAAACTGAACTCTCCATTCCAAAGACCTCCGCTATTTATACCAACTCACCATACTCCAATGAAGTTATGTCTAGCGGATTCAAGAACCTTCTAGTCGTTGTTGTTGTTATTTATCTTTGTAGAATCATCTCGAATGGTGGAGAATTATCTTAACTGACGCGAATTCATGCTACTGGTTTAGCGAACTCGTACGTTGTTACAATGCATACTTTCAGGCGCAGCACTAGCCGCCTGTTATTTACATAATGATAGTAGAGTCACTAATGGCCAGTTTTTAAGTGGGTAGTTAACTATAAGATTACTTAATCGTAATTCAAAGTTAATTTGAGGTTAACTTTGCATTTTGGTTTTCAGTGGTGAGTTAATGTAAGTCGCCATATTGTTAACGATTATGGCAACCCTTGTATTCTTATTGGAAAAAACAACTAGTTTGGGATAAATACCAAGACAACAAAGAGGAACAAATAAAATGGATTTATGTAAAATAAGACATAGATGCATAAAATCGAAGTTATTTTAACAAAAATGTGTAAAAAACTATATAGGGGCAATCATTTAACGATCTAGACCCAACGAATGTGATTAAATACGCAAAACAAGCACATATTTTATACAATCTTAACATTTCTCATTTTGACAGTCAGTAATTTGATTGTCAAAATTATATGGTTCTGACTAAAAGTTAACCAACCAACATTGTGGGTTAACCCTGCTGTTAGATTAGGACCATTTGGTCCAAATTTTTTCTGTTTTCCCTTGTAACTTTGGAACGGTGATATATACTGACTAAATTTTTCTGCTAATGGGGTCTTTTAATAAAACAATGTTATGTGCGAAAATTAAATTTTCTAACTTTATTCAGGACTGAGAAAAATACAAAATGACGAATCTTAGGTTAGAGGACCATTTGGTCAATAGTACATTTTTTCATTACCAAGCGAATGTAAATTCATGTCAAATATTTAGAAGATGTTTTTGATATGTCAAATACTTGCTTTAGAAATTATTGAACCAAAATAGTTACAAAGGATAAGATAAAATTATTATTTTGGATGAAAATTCCAGTATGGACCAAATGGTCCCTCAACCTAAGATTCGTAAATTTTTTCATTACCAAGCGAATGTAAATTCATGTCAAATATTTAGAAGATGTTTTTGATATGTTAGCGGATGTTTTTGATATGTCAAATACTTGCTTTAGAAATTTTTGAACCAAAATGGTTACAAAGAATAAGATAAAATTATTATTTTGGATGAAAATTGCAGTATGGACCAAATGGTCCCTCAATCTAAGATTCGTAAGTTTTTTCTAATCTAACAGCAGGGTTAAATCATAGTTAAACAATGACTGAAAAACACAATTCGATGTTTAACCAAAATTAAACTAAGAAACGAAGATCACCACTGACCGAAAAACTGGCCATAAGAGCAAGCAAAAGCTCTTATTTATTCGTAACAATATATGTGACCTGTTCCACGAAAAGGGACCCCTGCGCTGAAAAGAAGTTATTGACAAAAACGCGTTTGTTTTGCTATAAGAATCACTCAAAAAGTAAAATAAAAAAAATTTTCGGCGCAGAGCTCCCTTTTCGTGGAGCAGGTCACATATAAGTATTAAGGTATCCTTGTCATTATGAATAATCACCGAAAATAATTTTGGCGTTTGTTCACCGAAGTTTTGACTATTTTTTCATTATTAGCAATAATTTTGGGCTGTTGTTCACAAAAATTAAATGAATGTTGGGCGTTTGTCCAATGTGATTTTGGCGTTTTTCCCTTTTTTTGGTTTTTTTCTTTATGAAAAATCGCCCAGCTTTTTCGGGCGTTTGGTAATTTTTTTTGGGCGATATTCCCTTGGGTGATCATTCGCACAGCCGGCCCCAAAATGTGAATGTATGTGGTTTCGAATTGTGTTAGAAAATTTGAATTTTTTTTTTGTAAAACACGACATTTTATAACGCTATTGGTTTGTTCTGATTTTGTTTAATTTACATTATTTATTAGAAAATACTTTGAACCTTATATATAAAAATTTATGATATGTTTGAGAGACGATTTTTGTATGGTAAATCACCACTTAAACTTCTCCTAAGACCGTTAGTTTTCTGGTGCAACGCGTTAATGACAGTCGTATCGTAAGAAAGTGCATAATATAGACCGAAGGAATGGAGTGGATTTTGGTTGTTGGGAAAAAATAGTAATGGTAAAAACATTAAATCATTCTAAGTATTTTGTGGAACAAAACATGATTTTTAAAAATTTCTGTAATGGTTTTATGTAAGAATGGGAAATTAAAGAAATCATATGGAGAGTTGTTGATATATGTATATTAAAAATAATGTATTTGATATGGAACCAGCCATGTTTATTTCTGATAAGGAACATGCTATGATGGAATCAGAAAGTAGCGTTTATAGTGATGTGAAACCGGTTGGGTGCTGGTAAGCAGA
This sequence comes from Phaonia tiefii, assembly GCA_963931995.1. Classification (NCBI taxonomy): domain Eukaryota; kingdom Metazoa; phylum Arthropoda; class Insecta; order Diptera; family Muscidae; genus Phaonia; species Phaonia tiefii. The sequence continues at coordinate 75,512,368 of OZ008371.1, read as the reverse complement.
TATGTTTTTGTAGCTTAGCAAAATTGGTATTTGTAATAATTGTCGAAAAATGATTACCAACAAATTTTCACTGCGTTTTTCATATACAGTGCAACCTCGCTTAACGCAATTAATACAATTTGACAATTTGTTAGGGCGCTACTTCTTTATTATGGCTTTAATTGCAAAAACAAATTATATCGCACATTTAAATCATTTATTTTTAAAATAAATTCATTAATTTTCTTAAAATAACATAAAAATACTATTAGTAAATAAAAAATACACATTCCAATGTACAACGTATATAAGAATTTGAATTTGTAAACTGAACCGTAAAAATATCGATCAAAAAGCCAGAAATTTTTGAGTGTGTTTTATTGCATGAAATAGTTTTCTGAGCTGCAATTGTACGAAGATTTTGAAGAAACATAATATCTTTTAATGCTATTACATTTTCCTCGGCCCATTGAAGACAAGTGTTAAATAAATCGATAGCATTCAGAGATTTAATTTTGGGAAATACTGGAGTAATACCAACATTTGCCATCTCGTATTCGCTTTTAATTTCTTCCAAAAGAATTTCTTCTACAGTCCAATAATTATCATATCACATATCCAAGCATTAGCCTCTTCATTTGAAATCTCTGGAAGGATTTCATGAAGATAATCAACCACAGTAGTAAACGTCCATTGTTCATTAAGGAGTTCAGCTCTTATTATGTTCTGTGTTAAATTCTCTTGTTCGGTCCACTGGACATTAGTATATATTAAAATGTTCTTGCATTTCTTTATCATGTTAGATGGTAGTTTATCCCAAGCATTTGGTAAACAAACATCAATCCGTAAGTTAAATGATTTGTTAATAATATACGCTAATCATATTTTTGTTTTATTGAAAGTTTAACAAATTTTATTCAATACAAGTATGTACAACAACTTTTCCCGATTCTTGGAATTTCAGTATTTTTGAAACAGCGGTAAATCCAAAACTAATTTCCAACGCAATAGTTTTAGGCAGCAGTATCTTAACAGGTTTCCTTTCTGCAAAGCTCTGACACTCAATACCATGAAAAACCATTTGCTCTCAAATTGTATAAGATCGTCCGTCGGATGCTGCAATACCAATTTTGGTACATATGTTGACGTACAAGCACCTAAAAGTATGCAGCGAATGCAATCTAATGTTGCTAGACAGCGGCAGAAGAAAATGAAGTAAAGTATAAAACGAAACACAGACCTGTCATTCATGAGCATGAGCTTGGTCGATGCATTTTTATCTGGCTGATGAATTTCAAATAATATTACCAAAAAATGTTGTAAACATGATAGTGGTGCGAACAATTTCGATTACATTCTTATTTGTCATCAAGATGGGATGTAAACCGACAATATACATCAACGACCGACAAGTTAAGTGAATCGGATGTTATTGGGTCCATGCAAGTTTTCACTTCATTCCAAATTTATTATTCAATAAATAATACTGTGTTTTTGCTTTGAATAACAAAATGATTTTAACGGGATTCAAGATAAAATACGACAAATTAAAAAAATAAGTATTTCCCAAAATATTTATTACCAATATATATTTCGTTTCTAGTAATATGTTCCCGAGAGCTGCACCGTTTTTAAGAAACGTATTTTTTTAGTTTTACAAAGAAATTTGTACTTTAGCTAAAGACAATGTGTACAATATTAGAAATGGTTTTTATTGTGGGTTTTTTATGGCGCGTCCAACCTTATATAAAACATGTCTTGACACATCCTCTTTTCAGGAATATTCTGGGACAAACTAATTTTTATGTTTTTGGTGCGGAGATTTGTCTGACTTATATGTCAGATTGACATATTTTAATCTAAATACGTGTTTCAGCTTATTTTGAAGGTTTGCTTTTTCTCTGAACGATTCCACAGTACTTTCTTCACAATCTCTTTCTTTTAAAATCCTTGTATTATTTACCTTTTCTCCGTTTACGATGCAACTTTTACACGAAAAGACACCAGCACAACTGTTTCAACACTTACTAAAAGCTCTAGCAGGCACATAAAGCAAAGAACCATAATTAGTTCATAAAATTCTGATTGGGTAAAATGCCCCGCAATGACGGAGTTCTGTATTATGTTGGCTTCTAATACAAATTCTGACAGAAATTATGTAGCAGACTTTGGTTTGGAGTTCCCGTAGTAAAAATCAATCAAAAAGGACTAAATTTTTGAAAAGACTTTAGCCATAACGGGCCAAAGCCCTTTTTTGAAGGACTATATCAATATTATCTTCTGCAAAAATTCTTAGGATGTATGACAAGGATTTACTTCTATTCTAAAGTATTGAAATTTTCCCAAGTGTAGTCAGAACTTTTTATTACTTTACTTTCAACTCATATATTAGACGTATCTAATAAAGACTTACAATTATTGGGAGCTATTGTTTACCATAAAGGTCTTAAAAGCAGTAACATGTCATCGATAGATATTTTGTTTTGCATTTAATGTTGCGTGTTATCCTTTATGTAATGATTTTTGCTTTCTTTATAAAAAAAAATTAACTATTCTTTTTGTCCTTAGAAGGCAGATGAGCCAACATATGGGCAAACGCCGGATAGAAACCAAAAGAAGGAGATCCATGTTCGTCATATTGCATCCTGGACAGCATCTGATCCATTGGGCAGCTACTATCAAATATCCTGGTAGTAGGTAAAGTGAAAAACCCCGGTGGGCTGGGTTTGCCTCCCACCACCGTTCGTAATGGCTGTGAATATACGAAAACGGAAACAACCCCTATTTGTTAACGACCCCCACAAACGTTATAAGGACCACGATTTACGGATATGCACTTGGAATGTAAGAACTCTATATAAGTATAGATCCGGTGTAAGTATCCAATTGGCAGATGTCCTCGAAAGTTATGAGGCTAACATTACCTTTACCCAGAAAATGGGCTGGACACGATATGGCTGAACAAGAAAAAGAAACTGCGACATATACTACAGTTGCCATGGGAAAACATATGAATTTGGTTGCGGATTTGTAGTTGGCAAAAGACTGTGACATCTAGTCTCTAGGTTCAATCCTGTGAGTGAAAGTATAGCCACAGTCCGCATAAAAGCGAAATAATTTGTGTGTATGCCCAGACAGCAGAGAAAGATGATGATGCCAAAGTCATATTCTATGAGCGCCTAGAGGAATCGTTTGACCGCTGCCCTGGCCATGACGTGTAGAATGTACTAGGATATTTTAATGCCAAAGCAGGAAGGGAGAATGTGTTTCATTCAACTATTGGCAATTTCAGTCCAAATGCTGACAGTTCCGACAACGGTATGCGACTGATGGAGTTTGCCGCGACAACAAACATGGTCATTAGTGGTACAAAATTCCAGCATAGAGACATCCAGAAGGCTACTTGGGTATGCGCTGATCAAAGATCGGAGAACAAATTGATCACGTGGTAATTGATGGAGGGCACTCATCTGGTCTAGTGGACGTACGAGTGATCACAAGAGCTAACATCGGTTCTGGTCACTCCCTGGTAGCAGCAAATGTTCGCACAAGGTTAATTAGAGTGAAAATCGGACGAAACAAGACGCTGATAAAGCTAGAAAACGTAAAGCTGCAATTACCAGAGGTAGCCACAGCCTACTCAAGAAAGCTCTCGCAACTTTTGGCACAGAACCCACCCCCACCTGATGACGATCATGAAGCGCAATGGAAACCCATTTCCGACTCTATAAAAACTGCTGCAACAACCGTACTTGAATTTGAACACCCGCTACGCACCAAGCCATGGTGCGATGAAGAGTGTCGCATAGCAAATTATGAAAAGAACGCCACACGTATGGCAATGCATAAACGGCAGTGGAGAAAGTACGAGAGAGAGAGAAAATTGAGACAAACAGAACGAAGCCCGAAAATTCTACCCAAAAGTCAAAATGAGATTTAATGGTCATGGTTCAGGACGCCCTCTCTATAGACAAAGACGGAAATCTCATCGAAGATGTGCAGAGCATTTTGGGAATATGGAGAGATTATTTCTTCTCGATAATGGTACCTGAGATATCCAACGACCATGAGACAATTGATCACAGTCTGGACGACGACGTATATTGCCCCCCTTCTGCCAAGACGATGTCAGAATAGCTGCTGCCAGGCTTAAGAACAAAAAAGCCGTAGGAGCCGATGGATTACCGGCGGAGCTGTTTAAGGCCGGTAGCGATGAGCTGATAAAATGCATGCATCAGATCATTAGCTAAATTTGGTTAGATGGGTGCATGCCCGGCGATTGGAGTCTCAGTTTCAAAACGTGACCAGAGTCTCTGTGTCAACTACCGTGGTATAAGCCGTTTATCCATAGCATATAAGGTTCTATCAAGTATAATGTGCGAAAGACTAAAACCAATTATCGCTGGCCTGATTTTACCATACAAGTGTGGCTTTAGGTCTGGAAAATCGATAACTGAACAGATTTCCACGCTGCGCATTATCCAGGAGGAGACCCGCGATGAACAAATCGACACCTATCATCTATTAGCCGATTGAGGCGGACTTCGATGGCCCGATACGGAAGATTCCCTACCTGGATACCTGGACCTTGGCGAACTCCAAATCCGCTTTGAAAGTTGAAAAGCATCTTACCGAATCTTTCGAAACGAAGCGAGGCCTCAGGCAAGACCACAGCCTATCGTGCGATCTCTTTAACGTCTTAAAGGAGATCATAATGAGAAAAAATGCTGCTAACAGGAATTAAAGCCATTAGCAGCAAAAGTAAGATGATACTCGCGTATTCTGATGATATCATTGGGCGTACAATGGGAGAAGTTACTGCGGTGGTTTCAAGAATTGAGAATGAGTCAGTAAAAGTGGGACTGACGGTAAATGAGGACAGGAGAAATTAGAGAAATTAATGGTTTCAACGACCAGACCCTCCACGTGATGAGACGACAGATTGAACGTTGATAATCCCCCACAAATTTATATTCTTCGAATCTGCCGTACACAAAAACAACAACGTCAGCCTTGCGATCAAGCAAAAAATTGTGGTTACTAATAGCTGTTATGTTGGGGCTAAGGACGCACTTTAGAGATAAAGCCCTCTCTCGAGAAACAAAAAGGAAACGTCTCTCGGAGTTTTCGAGGGAAAAATAATCCGAAACAAGTATGACCCGAAAAAGGTAGTGCACAACGGCGAGTATTGGCAAAGTATGAACCATGAGCTGTATCCTAGTTAAGCGAATTAAAATACCGCGATTGCATTGGGTAGGCTATGTCAGTAGAATGTATGAAGATGAACCAACACGAAGAGTTTTTGACACCGAACTCGAAGGAAAACGAAAAATAGGAAGACCAAGACTCTGCTGGAGGGATCAAGTTGATGAATCCCTGCGTACACGTGGTGTTACCAACTGGAGAGGTGTGGCAAAAGGGCAAAATATCGAACTGGTTGGCGAAATATATTGTCTTCATTTTTTAAGATCGCTTACCCCCTGGGATGGTTCGAGATGGGATAAGTAAGTGAGCAAGTGGTTTACCTCATTGGGAAGTACACCCTTTAAATTTGGAACTCTGACAAATGTAGAACTGCAATAAACTTCATCACACAAATCTTCAAGAGAATTCATTGTATGTAAATCCACAATCTACTAAATCTACTAGCGTTTCAAGCTATGTTTACCTACGCCTCCCAGATCACAATACGAGCTTTATAGCGGAATTTCGGGCGATTACGAAATGCATTATATGGCTCGACAGCACTACGAGCCCAACGGACGTAAATTTCGGAAACTAGACCATCTAGTAATCTAGACCGGTCCTTGACTGCAAAAGTGATCAGTGATTATTCCTCAAACGGGAGACTTAGTATCATCTGGGTGGCGGGTTACAGTGGCGTTATCGGTACTGAGTGCGCGAACATTGTGGCAACAAAAACCACGAAATTTTATACGCAGAGCATGGAGAGTGCGAATCCTTTCGGGGCGACGGAGGCGGAGTTGGATGGATGACAAGGATCCTATGTGAAGACCCCGATGTGGTGAAACCAAATGTCTTGAAAGTACAAATTGAAAATGTCCAAGAAGATTGAAGTTTTAACGGGTCTCTTATACCTACGAGCCTACCTATACCGTATTGGACAAGTGGCAAATAGTGAATGCAGGGTGAACAGGGAGTATGATGAGACGAGGGAGAATTTCCTGTGTCAATTCCCGGCTTTCATACAAGCCAGTTCCAGGTACCTCACGAACAGTACAAAACCGTACCCAATCTTTTTGGAATAGACTGAAACTTTAGCTCCGAATTCCTATGAGGGTGTAATGACTTATTAGGGCAAATTGAGGGCGCACAATAGGTCGAATCAGAAGTTTAAGTGTATGTCTACGAACATGGGACGGATCAGAGAGTCTTTATCGTACCCCTCTCTAAAAATCTACCTAACTAACCCGCCTTAAGGCAATTGTTGCCAAAGTTTCGCTCATGAATGGCGTCAAATCGTTGTTTTGGATTACGAGAAAGAAATTTTCGTCACTGGTGTATTACATGGACAAATCCGAGGAGGCCTAAACACCGTCAATTAAAAATTATAAAAGGAGAAAAAAAATTTAAAAACCACAAAAAAAATTAACTTTTGCTCAAACCCATTTTAAAATCTGCATAACTCGAAAACTAAATGACCGATTAGCGATCGAACAACAGATTTGTAATCAGCGTACAAAACATAACTAAGAATAGCTATATGAAAGATTTAAAATGAAAAAGAAATTTCAAATTTTAAAAATCACAATAAAACGAAAACGGGAATAATCTGGTTTGAGTAAAAGTAATTGCATTTGGTGCGGAAGGTTTTTTTGCAATATCAAAAAAGTAAAGACGCAGTTATTCATATCTGTTATGCCTTATCTCATATTGCGAGAGCATTGTGATATTCAAAACAAGTTAAAAAAATGACTAACCCTATTGTGCATACAGTTCACACCTCTCATCATTTTACTAAATTGAGGACAAAAATACCTACAATTCATCAAAACAGATAAAAGCGATGAATATGGGAACAAAACAAATAAATTAATACCTCATTTTATTCTTGTTTCAGTTAGTTTTGGAAACACCACTCTAAGATGATAAAAAGCGTCGCCGTTTATATCCAGTGTTTTACAAATTGTTTAATATATCCAAGATTTAGATGCAGTCTTGGCAGAATGACATTCTCAAGTGCTACTAATGGGACGTTTCAAATATTTATCATACCTATTTGGTGCGACTCACGAGATGGTCATACTTTACGAGCAAATCCAAATACCACGTTGCATACCAAATAAAATTATCAATACTTTTAAGCATGTACTTAGATGTACTTAGAACAGGTGCTAACAATAGGTTTGGTAGGCAACATCAACAGGGATTTTGTTTTTTTTTTGTGGTCCGTTGCTCTCAAGTCCAACACAAACGAACACCAACAATAACAGTAAACCAAAAGATGCAATCAAAATAACAAAATTTTAACTTGAGAGTGGGGATCACAACGACATGAAAAAAACTAAATAAGTTGTTTGAATAGCACAACCTGGAAAATGATTCTATTTTTGCATTGAAAAAATGACCCACACTGTTGAATAAACGTCAGTGAATGTTATGAGAAACGTCAATGAAAGTTACAAAACGACAACACAGCACCTAGTGGCAGTACTTGACAACGCCAGTGGGATATCTACTTATTTCCTTTATCTATGCTTTTAAGCCATCGACGATTACCCATTTATTTTTCTCATAGCTGACGGCCGGAGTATTTCATCCCTGAATTAATAAGTTTAGTCGCACATGCGATTCCTACTGATGGTTGCAGATTTCCGTTATGTAATAAAATATCTTTGAAACCAAGTTGTACCATTTCAAATTTCATATAAAGGTGTATATAATCATAGATTTCTTGAAGAATACATACTTTAACCGGAAACATCAACGAAAAGTCGCCAAATCATCGCTAAAACATTGTAATTCAATGCTGAAAATAGTTTTGGTACATCCCCGCATTATACAAAATCTCCGACATTGTGATCAGTCTTAAAACTTTCTTCAAATACTATTTCTGCCAGATGTTATGGGAAAATATTTTTCCACCTAATTCCACTTTTTTACGCTCGCTCATTTGTTCGACTGCTTTTCTCTCTTTACCTTCATAAAAATAAGTTTCGTTACAGTAACGAAATTGTTTCGTCAACTAAAAATATTGGCAAACCTCCAAAATAAATAAATAATAAATATAAACTATGAAAAGTAAGAGATATAATTAATCAGCCGTTTAACCCATTTTCTACAAAATTCAAATTAAATAAAATTATTGCACAAACAAAAAGTAACTAAGTTGTTGCAGCAACGAAATGAAAAATACTCAAAGAAATCATGTATGAAATTTTTCGTTGCAGCGATTACCAAATTGTCGGACATACGACAAAAAAACACGTTAACGAATATGTTTCATCCATGCGACGAAGCGTTTTTCTTTCAGTGTAGTGTTATGAAACAACCACAATTTTGTACCTATGTATACCCACTAATCGACAATCAAAAGCATGAGGTAAAAGCAACCGATACAGTGCAAATAAAGCCTTAGGGCCAAATGTCACCAACCATTTTCGCTGTACGTATACGCATATTGCAGAGTGAAAAGTTATTTTGTTTCAAATACACTTTGCAATATTTAAACTAATACACTTTGCAAAATTATGATTTTTTTTAATTTACGGAGTAAAATTTGCAAGAGTTGTTGTTCACAGGTTAAATCAGTGATGCAGGCAATTTGTGAACCAAACTGTTTATAAACCACATCATGATTAAAAAATAAAAAAAAAATTGTTGTAGAAACTTTTAAGCATTATAGATACTTGTGTATAGTGCATTGAAGAATACTTCTACTAATGCTTAAGCAACTCCTGGCCCAACTCGGCATACAGTTGTCTTGCATGTCCCATGATGCATTCCAGTGGAACGTACACTGAAAGAAAAACCCTTCGTCGCATGGAGGAAACATTTTCGTTAATGTTATTACGTTGTTATAGTGAAAAGTGTCGCATATCCGACAATTTGGTAGTCGCTGCAACGAAAAATTTCATACTTGACTTCTTTGACAATTTTTCATTTCTTTGCTGCAACAACTTACTTTTCGTTCCTGCAGCAATTTTATTTAATATAAATAACTTACTTTTTCTAGTTTATATTTTATATTTATATATTTTGGAGGTTTGTGAACATTTTTGGTTGACGAAACAATTTCGTTACTGTAACGTAACTAATTTTTATGATGGTATGAGAGAGAAACATTCGAAAAAATGAGCGAGCGTAGAGACAAGCCAACAAGAGAAAATTGTGAGCTTGAGTGGTGTATCACCTACACATCTTAAATCAATCCCATTGTAACAACCGAACCGACATATTTCTCCGCCGGACTAATTGAAATAATTTTGTTAAAACAGACTAATTAGTTGTACTTAGTAATAATCTTTTATTGCGAAAACTAAATTGTGTGAATTTATGTGTTTGCTGTGATCGTTTGCATAACTTGATAACCTATAAATCAGATAGATAAATAAACACAATGCAAGAAGCAACACGACAGCAAAGAAAGTGACGATTCGATAGCAGAAAAACTACCCCGAAATATGTAACTGAATATTTGTGTGTGTGTATGCGCGTGACGGTACAAATCGCAACAAAATGTTCGTTGTGTTTTAACCATAATTCGGTTGCGCCTGTTTCGTTGGGTTTTTATTTGGATTCTGACAAAAAAGACAGACATACATACCTTTGTGCGGGCAGTCGAAGTCAATGAAATAGAAGAAGTCAAAGAAAGAAACTGTTTCAAGTACGCCGAACATAAAAAATATTAATTCAACGTACAATCAAATGAATTCAATCGAAATTTTAACCAATTTGGTTAAAATAAATAAAAGAGCAGTTGCAGAAAATCCTTGAAGAGTGATACTGGCTTAATGACGGGGAGATTTGGAGCTACAATTGAATGGCAGAGCCCTCAACACAACACTAATTCCATGATTTAAGAAAACAATGATGTGGTACTATGTTAAAGGAGTATAGCATAGGGGAGTAGTGCTTAGGTTCATCGTAGGTTCAGACATAGATATGTAACTATTTTAATAAGAAATCTTAATAATAAATTCCTCATATTTGTTTTTAATTGCAAGGCGTGAATACGACGGCCACAATAACACCCAACCCCTCGACTACCACAATCTTCTCCAGATGAGTGTTTCAACATTGAATGAATATAATCTATTTAACACATTGAGACCATTTTCGAAACAAAATTTCAAAATTTTTTTTATCAAAACACCTGCAATGTTATACTAACAGTGTATTTATGTACAATTCTAAACATATAATTTCAAACACACTTCAAAACATTAATTTCAGATATGAAACAAATTCATTGTAGTAATGAAACAAATTCATTGCAACAATGACTGAAATTCGTTGGACCAATGAATCAAATTCATAGCAGCAATGAACAAATTCTTTGCAGCAATGAAGCAAATTCATTCCAGAAATGAGAAAAATTCCTTGCAAGAACGGTTCTTATTCATTGCAACAATGAAACAAATTCATTGCAGCATCGAAGCAAATTCGTTGCAATAATGAAGCAGATAATTTGCAGTTGCTGAACACATTTTCATAGCGGGAATGAAACGTTACGTTAGCTCACTTTCGATGACAGAAGTTGTTGCGGTGATGAACATTTTCATCCGTGTGACGATGTTTTTCCGTTCAGTGTAGCTAAAATATACTGCAACGGAGATAATGCATAGTGTGTAAACTTAAAAAGTTCAAACTTACTTACTAATAATAGTTACTTATATACTATATAATTTCGTTGAATTTGAAAATTAATTTTAAAATGTACTTAATGTTAGCCGATATGTCCTTCGTATTACTTACTTACTTATCCGGTCTCAAACAACCCCGAGGGGCCAGGGACCTTACAAAACGAAGATAACATATTTCGCCAACCACTACCTCGTTTCTGTAGTTCTCGAATCGAAAAAGTTTTCACATGAAACATGTGAATTGAAACAAAAACGCTAGGAATCTGTACAAAAAATCGCTTCTCACATGTGACTGTTTCTACAACGTTTGTTTTGCGAAAACTTTCTGTGACGTACTGCTTTTTTCATTCTTATGTTCTAAAAAGTAGTGAGTCGAAAAAATTAAAATGTGAAACGTCAATAATACTCACAAATTAAAACGGTGCGAGATTTTGATATTGTTTCTACAAAAAGGTTTTTTAAGAAATTAAAACTTGGAGAAGATAAGAACTATATCTTTTCTGTTATGTATTTCAATTAATATTTCCAAAATATTACACAAAAATCAAGAAAGCTTCTTTTTGTTGTTCCTTTCTTCTTTTTGTTGTTCCTTTCGCACTAGTTTATTTTGTTTGTTTATATTTTGTTCTTACTTGACAGTTTTCTTGGAATATTCCAATCAAAACTTCATCAGTGTTGCCTCTTTTCGCATTGATATACAGAAACACTTTTTACTCACAAATCGAGAAACGATGGAATTTTTTGTTTCAGGCTTAATGTGAAAACTTTTTCGATTCGAGAACTACAGAGACGAGGTACAGTTCGATCTTTTGCCTTATCTCTCTAGTTGGCAATACCAAGTGCACGTAGGGATTCGTCAACCTGATCCTTCCAGCGGAGTCTTGGTCTTCCTCTTTTTCGTCTTCCTTCGAGTTCGGTTTCGAAAACCCATCGTACGGGTTCGTCTTCATCCATTCTACTGACATGGCCTAGCCAGCGCACTCGCATTATTTTGATCCTCTTAACTATGTTAATGTCGGAATATAGCTCATACAGCTCACGGTTGGGTCATTCATTTTTCGGAGAATTTTTCTTTTAAAAACTCCTACAGATGTTTTGTGTGCTTGCGATTCTGCGCCATAAAGCAAGAAAGATTGTATGAGAGTCTGGTATAGCTGAACCTATATAGGGCTTCATCTCTAAAGTGCTTGCCTATCCCAAAATAACATCTATCCGAGCCATATATATTCGTCCACCACCTCGAAATTATAACGGTTATCAACGTTCACGCTTTGGTCTAATCGCGTGGAGGCCATGCTCTCAGACCCACTTTTGTTGACTCCTTCTCAATAACTTCTCTAAGAGTGCGCCCAATGATACCTATATCATCAGCATACGCGAGCAGCATAAGACTTTTGCTGGTGATGGTTTTATTCAAGTTGAGTGCAGTTTTTCTCATAATAATCTCTATTAAGATATTAAAGAGATCGCACGATAAGGTGTCTTGTCTGTGGCCTTGCTTAGTTTTCTAATACCTATTTTGAACTAATATTCTTATATAAATACTATGGTAAAATAAGTAAGGTAAACTCGTTAGAACAGATGTTTTCATTTTTTTCATTGGGGTTGATCGTTTCAGCTGTCAAACTCATATGTACTTTGTTTTTGTACCATTTTGTTTCCTGTGTTGTTGGTATATTTACGTGTATAGATTGACAAATGAAGCGATTAAAACAAAAACAAAACGCCTGTTGTTGCTGCCTACAACACCAACAACGTCTACTGCTACTACTTGGTTATTTTACTATGATAAATACCTTAAGCGGCAACTCTTTAAAATACACTTATTTTGAATTGCCAAGTACTAAATTTATGGATAAAAAATTATTATCAGAAATTAAAATGTTATCTTTCGAGATACCTCAAAAGATCTGTCACTTACCTACAAATTACCCAAGGGTGAGCAGCATTTTACTCTAATTCACATAGAATTCCCACTGATTCAAGTGTTTTATTTATTGAATGTATTTTTATGGATGTTTGGAAATGTCGTAATACTTTTTCACGATGTGTACTAAGAGCCTCGTGACTGACGATTTCACAATAATTGGAAACAAAGATCACTAATCACGACTGACAAATAAGTAAATAACTTGTTATTCTTGGGAAGGTCTGGTGTACCTTGCTTCTTTGAAAACAACATATATTTCACCACTTCGCGTTTTTGCGGTAACTTTGATTTAGTTTATTCACATCCAGCGAAACTCACTTTTATATACTTTCGACTTTATACTTTCAATTATTTATTTGTCGTTTTGATGAATTTATTATTGAACACTAATAAATGTTACAGGTTTCCTCACAAATTCCAATGTTAATGGTCCAACATAAATATAATAACATAACAGTTACAATTACAACACAGTGAATCGGCGAAATAATTGATGTATGTAAATAACTTAAACTGCTTCAACTACGCTTTTGCTGTTGTTATTTTTATTACTATTGACTGCATAAACAAATAGCAACAACAATACTCAGACTCATCAAAGCAAATTGACAAAAAAAATTCTGTGTATAGTTGTTGCTGTAATGGATCAAAATATTATATCGTAACTAGCTGACCCGGCAGACGTTGTCCTGCAAATGTTGTTCAAATACCGTTAGCAGGAGCAGAAATAATGGATTTTTAATTTGTGGTTTGTATGGGAGGTACCACGCCCCTTTGTCGCATTGGACCGAATAGTAAATCTAAACCACCTAGGACGCCATCCAAACGCATACAAAAAAATTTATTCAAATCGGTCCAGAAGTTTAGGAGGAGATCAGTCACAAACACACGTGCAGTAGAATTATATATATGTAAATATAAAGACATAAGAAACGAAACGAAATGGTGTTACAAACACCAATATTTCTTTGATACTTCGATATAATTGTTACTAACTAATTTTATATGGCGATCTCATCCGACAGCTATGTCGTACAATTTTCGATAGCGCTTAAAAGTATGCAATAATTTCCGCTGAAAAGCATGCAATAATTTGCGGTAATTACAACTTGTCATACGTAACTTTTTCGGTTTCGAATAAAACTGTATAATTCACACCAAAATGTTCTCCGTGTTTAAAGGGCTTTAATCATATAAAAAATATTTTTACATTTTAGGGGAAGAAAATGCATTAAATGAGGCCTTCATTAAAAAATATGTGCCAGCGACATCTACATCTACCGCCCAACGAGCCAACGAGTTACAGACCAATCAGCCTCTTGAGTAACCTGGGTAAACTATACGAAAAGCTAATTCATACCAGAATTACGGACTCTACTGCAGAATACAACATAATTTCCGAAAATCAATTTGGTTTCAAGAAAGGTCACAGCACCACACACCAAATTGGACGCATTAAAAATAAAATACTGAGCAATAAACGTCACAGAAGGTCCACTGGTTTAATTCTCCTCGACATAGAGAAAGCATTCGACACCGTGTGGCATAACGGACTAATCTATAAAATGGTCACGGCTGATATACCAAGATATCTGTGCAAGATTGTTTCACAATTTTTAGAAAACAGATCGTATGCTGTCTCGGTAAACAATAGTTTATCCGCGTTTATGAGTATCCCTGCGGGAGTACCCCAAGGTTCCATACTCTCCCCAACTTTATACTCGCTATACACTTCTGATTTCAAACCTCCTAAGGAAATCGCAACTGCATATTATGCAGACGACACTGCCCTCATTTCGTCAAGTAAGCTCACAACAGCTTTACTGAAGAAGATGGAGTCAAGCCTTAAAGCCTGTAGCCTATATTTTACTAAGTGGAAGATAAAACTAAACAATAATAAAACACAGGCTATCATTTTCCCTTTCAACAAATCCCCAAAAAGATTACCTACACGACAACTACAATTTGACGGACACGGTATCAACATTGTTGACGAAGTAGCTTACCTTGGCGTAAATTTGGACAAAAAACTTACTTTCAAAAAACACATATCGACATCCTGCCAAAAGGCTATTAAAGCCTTCAGAGCTTTATGGCCTTTTTTAAACAGAAGATCAAGGCTGAGCCTGCAAAACAAAAATCTTTTATATAAAGGCGTTATTCGACCAATACTGTCCTATGCATCTCCAGTATGGTACCGCGCAGCTAAAACACACTTGAAAAAACTGCAAGTCATCCAAAATAAATGCCTAAAGATGATAAACAATAAACATTGGAGGTTCCCAACTACCCAACTGCATCAAGAAACAGGATACGAGCCTTTCTTAGACTTTGTAAAAAGAATAAATAACAATCATTTTCACAAAAGTGCAACCTCAGGCTTTCGTAGAATACGTGAGAGTATAGAAATATTGTAATATATTTAACCTTTAAAATCACCAAATAGAAATTTTGTATTATGACTGATTATTTTTAAATAATCAGTTTTTAAACAATTCTTTCTAATTATATTTGAAACCTCTAATTGTAATCTTCACATATAGGTTTTTATATCCTTTTTGCCTATAACTTAATTACCTAGACATTCACCTTTAATATAGACTAACAATTAATCTATTTGTTGAAATATCATTCTGATAAATCTCATCTCATTATAAGATAACAACTTTAAATTGGATTAATAAAATTTGAATTGAATTGAATTGAGGACAAATGTAGTACTCGTCGAGACCTATACAACAATTTCTTGTATATTACGATCGAGCCACAAACAAAAAAAAAAAAGAGAGTGTGCTTTAAGACCACACAACTGAAGTAAAACTTCTTTAGCTCCATCTACATGTTTATATATATGTTTGTATATGTCTATATGTATAATGTATACAGACATATAATAATTTTCTACAAATGTTTAAATTTAAATTCCGTTTCCATTGATAAATAAACATATTTGAGTTGAATTTTTATTTATTATTTGTTTTATTATTTTTAATCATTATTTATATTATTTTCATTATCGGATACATGAGTAGTTACTGTGGTTGATTGTAAGACTGAGACAATAGGCTTATGGTATGAAAAATATGATACATATGTTTTCGAATGAAAATTATAGCATGCCGTCCCAATAGAACGCAGAACATCTGCCATTGCCATGAATAATAATAAAACAATTATTGCAAAACGAAATCATTTTCCTTTAGTATCAGGATGTGCCATGACAATTCACAAATCTCAAGGTGGAACCTTCAATGAAGTGGTTTATGAATACCAAAGGACTCATTCTCTGCCACTACTATATGTTGCTCTATCAAGAGTAACCAGCATTGAAGGATTGTACATAGTGCCAAAAGATAATGATAATAGATTTTATCATGGTCGAAAAAATGATACATCGGTCATATCTTTACAAGATGAATTTCGCCGATTATCGTTGAATACATTGTCAACATTAGGAAGAACGATTCTTGATTTCATGCATGACAGGAAAAAGTTGTCCATGGTTACTTTCAATTGCCAAAGTCTCAGAAAACACGTGGCGGACTTGAGCGATCCCGTAATTGGTTCAAGCAATATTTTGTTTCTATCAGAAACTTGGTCAAATGACGATGATAATGTTGACATCCCGAATTTTGATTGTATTGCAAAATTTAAACGTAAAAATGTTAGATCAGCAGGAGTGGCAATTTATCAGAAATCAAATGATACTTCAAACATTGTAACTTCGAACATGGACATTTTATTAAGACATATTACTGAACTCGATATTGGCCAGTCATCAATTGGTGATATATGTGCTGCTCACTGTGATTTGGACGATGGAACAAACATCATAATGGTAGTTGTTTACATTTCGCCCAATAACACAGTCAATAACATTATAAAGTTTATATATAAAAGACTTATGATTTACGGTCGAGTAGGCTCTGAAGAATTAGGAGAAAATTATCATACGTTGCCACTCATTTTAGCAGGAGATTTCAATGTTAATTTCGCATCCGAAGATGGACAACTCTTCATAAACTTTCTTCGAGATAAATTAGAACTTGAAATCAATAATAACCGAAATGAGCCTACCACACGACATGGAACAACAATCGATGCAGTTTTCTCTAGATTTCTTTCTAATTTTCATTCGAAAACATATGTATCATATTTTTCATACCATAAGCCTATTGTCTCAGTCTTACAATCAACCACAGTAACTACTCATGTATCCGATAATGAAAATAATATAAATAATGATTAAAAATAATAAAACAAATAATAAATAAAAATTCAACTCAAATATGTTTATTTATCAATGGAAACGGAATTTAAATTTAAACATTTGTAGAAAATTATTATATGTCTGTATACATTATACATATAGACATATACAAACATATATATAAACATGTAGATGGAGCTAAAGAAGTTTTACTTCAGTTGTGTGGTCTTAAAGCACACTCTCTTTTTTTGTTTTAATCGTCAAACTCTACTCTTCACCTCCCTTGTCATGATTTACGTTGCATACTTTTGGGGAACTTCGTAACAGCTTCCGCTACATTACAAACTTCCGGTTCCGTTGCATTAAAAAATGTTTACCCCTCCGTATAGAAGTTTTACTTCAAAAACGATTTTGGCTGTATTTCACGGGCTCAGAAAGGAATTTTTTTTGTTTGTTCGTGTCCCGGTCTAACGAACACGATTCCGTAAAATTTTCAGAATTTTTGGAGTAATCGAACAAAGCCGCAAAGCTATTGTTTTACCACGTGCAGGGCCAATGGTATACGTTGTGCAGTGAACGTTTTCAAACACATCAGCGACCGCATGGTCTATACTCTCTTCTTGAAAGCTATTCGTGATTTTGGATAACATTTGTACGATATTTGAATAATTTATTGTAGTAGATTGGAGACGTTGCATTTGACCATCATCTCCGTTTCCAATTAAGATAAAAATTGCATCGCCAGATGCAGCCGATTCGATCCACCCAATTTCTAAATTTCGATTGTGTGGGACTCTATCTCCTCAATAAATGACATATGTATTTTCCGAGCCCAAAGTGAAACAATTTTGCTTCATCGGAAAAGATGATTTCACGGCAAAAATTCTCATCTACAGACTCACAATTTTAGAAGAAAGTTTCTAATCATTCCACAGTGTCTTCAAGCGTAAAGTGACTCATTTCATAAATTGCTATCCTTTAAATAATAATCTATCACGTCATATAATTCAAATTGGTCATCTGCTTCGAAATAGCGGGAGCTTTAACTTCCTAACTAGCCCAGCCTTTATAATGTTCCTTGTGAAATTTGTATGGCAGTAGGACTGCAAACCAATTGGCGTTGTGTGTTGGTTCGGTTCAGTAGTTTGCATTTTTTTCAAACCCTTTTTTGGTAACACACCTGGTATTTAGGCCCTCTCGAACAGTTGTTTTGGTTCGGTTCAGTGGCAGACGAGTACTTAGTGAGAAATTGTTTTTTATATAATTACGTAGTTCATTTATTACTAAAAAACTAAGGACCACTCATGTTATACGTAAAAATATACATATGTACGTGCATTCATTTATTTGGTACTTAATTTAAGTTTACTGGCCTAAAATCTTGAAATAATGGTTCGCCAATATTTACTAAAATTTAGTGTAGAAAAATCTCGCTCAACAGGTGCTTGTGTTCAACCAATAAAAAACAATTTCACTAATTTTTATTTACATTAACTTAATAATAATTTTGCTAAATTTTCAATACATTCCCGACTTTGGGTATTTTCTTTATACCATCACACATACCCACGTAATTGGAATTAGTTATATATTTGTGTTGGTTGAAATTGCATCTCCCTTGCATTGAGATTGTGAATTGTATTCTGCATCAATACTAAACAATTCTAGGCTATCTTGTTCTCTTGACATCTTGGAATTGAATATAGGCAAGCTCAAATAGCTAAGTTGGCCAATAGGAGTTCTCCTGTGTTTGCAAAAGCTACACTGTCCTTTCTATGGATGTCGTACAGTTGATGTACAGTTTACAAATCCCGGGAAAAATTGACGTTCCTTTATTTGTCGTGATCCCAGTTTTTTCAAAATCCCTGCTTTGTGCGGGTTTTTGGAGTTGCGGTATTTTTTTCATATTTTTTAAATTAAGTTTCCAGTTTGCGAAGAAAAACGTGTACTGTTTTTGATCGAATAGCGGAATTTTCACCCAAAAAAACAGGACATTGATACTTTTAACAAATGAGTTAACATTTAAATAAATAAAATAAAAATCACTTACATTAGATTTAAAAATAAAACGTATTTTTTTCGATTTATTAATCCTTATTTTATATATAAAATTATATTGATAAAATATTTTTTTTATTTTTAAAAATCCAGTCTAACAAATTAGCCAATTAAAATAAGAAAAATGTCCCACTTCACCGCCAACTTGCAGTCGGGGTTTGTTTTGAAATTTGCACACATATTTTGCCCATAACAAGCACCTGCTTCTGCCACCATTAGGACCCATCCGTCGGTAAAAGCTTAGATATATCAGACTAATGTGAAGAAAAATCGACAAAAAGGACCATCAAATTATTTCCGTTAGTTACACACAGAGACGAATTTAGTAGAGATACATCAATTCTCTCAATAAATTAAACGTCATAGGTATGGTCGCAAGTAAACATTGGATGGTGGACAGCAATGGTTCAATAATACCAGATAGAGGCAATAGTACAAAACGTCCAACGAAGGAACAACAACCGCATTTAGTGTTCTTGTGGGAAAATAGTTGTGTTCAATACAACACAAATGTGTACCAAATATAAAAATCAACAAAAAAGTCCAAAATACATTTAAATTTCACAGTTCTATACGAAAACGAAATTAAAAAGTTAAGGCAACAATTCTTGTAACTCCACCTGCTGTAAGTTATTTTTTGTCGAATTTCTCTCATTTCCAGAAACCTATGACGTAGAGTGTAAATGAAACGTCAGATGAGAGAATTAATGTGTCTATACTAAATTCGTCTAAACCTCCGGTGATGAAATTCACTTTCATCGAAACGATCGTATAACGATGTGAATTGAAATCTTGCTTTTGACTGTTGAGAATTTTATATTAAAAAAAAATCCAATAAGTGTTCGAACTCACGGGCGATGTCTTAACACCTTTCTGCTACACGGTAACTGTTCGATTTATATGAACACATGTGTGAATGTTACATGGGAAAATAAAAAACAGCGTTCAATCATATGATGACGTTACATTTAAATAATATTAATATTTAAAATTATTTAAAGACTAGTGCAAGCAGATGTGTCACTATTTTCTTGCTTAAAACTTTTTGTTTTATTCCCAGAAACAACAAAGAGAATTCAAAGCAACAGACACATGAACATACATACATACATTGTTATGTTCGCACATACGCTATTCAAGTTCACAAAATTCTCGTTGCTCTCTTGTTATCTCATTTTTATATACGTATAATACGTCATTATTCTATTTGCTCTGAGAGTGCTCCGCACCCACATTTTATTTGACTTACCTTCGACAATAATGAAATATCAACCCGTTAAAAAAAACAGTTTTTGACTATAAATTCTTTATATATGACCCATATATCCAATCCCGCCCATATTTGCACCAGATCTTATAATATGTAAACCTAACCAACATACCCGATTTTGTTCAAATACCGCTAACAGGAGCAGAAATAATGGATTTTTAATTTGTGATTTGTATGGGAGGTACCACGCCCATTGGTCCAATCCCGCCCATATTTCGACATTTAATTTTTGGCGTCGCCATTAGTTTGCCTGCGAAGTTTCAGCTCGATTGGATTACGGGAGAAGGATTAAAAATCAATCCAAAGTTTTTCGGCATACATACATGCAGGCAGGTGAAGTTAATATAAAGAATTTAAAAGCCGTTCAATCATATGATGACGTTTCATTTAAAAACAACCAAACACACAACATCACACATACTTTGTCCGAAGTAGCTGACGTATACGTGTGTCACATAACCACATGTTTCCCATATCAACAGGAACGAAACAGCCAAACACACAACATCACACATACTCTGTACGAAGTAGCTGACGTATTAGTGTGTCATAGAACGTCGACTGCGCAAGTGTGTCATATAACGTCGGCTTGCAAATAAAATTTTGCGTGGCTATGCTTTATATCTCCGTTCAACAACAGCAACAGACACATGTACATACATACATTATTATGTTAATACATACGCTATAGACACAATTTCGTTTGCCTCACCCCTGCCGCACCATTCTTTCATTGCTCTCTTTCTCGCTCATTTTTGTTTAACACGTCATTATTATCTTTCGAAGTCGCAGAAAATCTGGTTTTAGCAGCAGCTGAAAACCTGTCTGTGTGTTGTTTGCATGTGTTGACTTTTATAGATTTAGTCCCTATACGCCGCTATAGATGTTAACACATCAAAAAGTATAACGTCCACGCAAAATTATGCTTTACTAGTTCTAAAGGTAAAATGTCAGAAAGTGGGACTTCCCTCTAAAAAGCGGAATTGAAATCCAA
Organism: Phaonia tiefii; assembly: GCA_963931995.1. NCBI lineage: Eukaryota > Metazoa > Arthropoda > Insecta > Diptera > Muscidae > Phaonia > Phaonia tiefii. The sequence continues at coordinate 75,491,101 of OZ008371.1, read as the reverse complement.
GGCAGGAAGCGACGTCGAAAATCGGGATAATCCCGTTAATGGTTGGTTACGTTAAACAAGCTTTAATTCATTGTAAACAAAATATTGTATGGTTACAAAGATAATTGTGGGGCTTGAAACCAAAAGGGGTACAAGTGGTAAAACTAAAAAAATGAGTTAGATGCGCAACCATCACTTAAAACTAAAATCTATCACTCAACAAAAATTCAGTGCTGTATGATGAGCTCGGACTGATATCTATTGACCAAAAGTTTTATTACGAACTAAAATCAATGATCTGTTTCGTGCCAAAGGGGTACAAGTGCTTTTTGGATGCACCTTTTTGGGGCACTTTGAATGCGGCATAAAGAGCGCGGTAATCACATGTTTTTTTATTGAAGTATGCTTGTATTTTAACGTGGCGGATATAAAATATTCTATTATTTGCCGTTGCGGAGTTGTTTGTTTGAGCATATTATTTTACATTGTTACACTTTTGCAATATTTGATGTAATTTTTTTGCTGTATAAACAAGCAGAATACTAGTGTTTAGGGCACAAACGTTAGTGATGGGTAAACTATAATAAAGTTGTATTATTGTTATCAAATGCAATTTAGTTAATATATAATCGGTACATAGTTACTTTGTACTTTGATTTATAGATTCGGAATTCGATTTTGATGACTGGAGTTCAGGTTCTGATGAGCAGTATTTACCATCAGAGTCAGACGAGGACTCGGACACAAATGTTTGCAGACAACGTCCAGGTACCCCCCCCCCCACGTTTCACAGAAAGGCCAAAAAAAATTTTACCAAAACCTTTAAAATGGAAAATAAAGTTTAGCAAGGCTTTCAGAGACGCCGGACAGCAGTATGTTGGATACGGAAATAAGATTCGTGAAGCCCGGAGTATCCAACCCTACCATCACACTTGCCTCTATAAATGCACCAATACATTTGCTGAAATAGAAAGAAAAAATGTATTTGATGAATTTTGGGGTTTAAAATCTTGGGACCTTCAGACATCTTTTATTGCTTCTTGCATTAAAATACAAACACCGAAAATAAGGAACAAATCCAATGGTGAAAAAAGCTTTGGTACGTTTATAACACTTCGAGCTCATAGAGTTTGCAAGGAATTTTTCCTGAAAACATTAGATTTGAGTAATAAGCGTTTTATCAATATAGCCAGAAGGAAGAGTGAGAACGGTATTTCGCCGCCTGACCGTAGAGGTAGACACACTCCTTGGAACAGAACACCCCAAGAAGCCATTGATCTCATTAAAAATCATATTAAATCATATTTTCCTAGATACACCAGTCACTACACTCGGGAGCAAAATCTTACCAGGAAATACCTGAACTCCAATTTAAGCATAAGAAAAATATACGAGCTGTACAAAGAAATGTGCGAAGACGAAAATAGACCGCCAGTAAAGGAATGTACTTACAGGAAGATATTTTTTTTTTTTTTTTAAATTTATTTATTTATTACAAAAAGTATTTATATAATTTCAATGTTTATATAAGACCCCTAGCGCCTAAAAGGCTTTATAGAGGCTATCCGGCAACTAAACTTTATACAATTTTCATAATCAGTACATGTACATACATATGTGTAGTAGAATTAATTTTCAATATAAAAAAAAATAAATAAATGTTCTGCTTGTAAAGCTAAATTTCCTCAAAACATTTACACTAAAAGTGATTCTAAATTCTGTAACAAATACGATTTTAGTTGTTGTTTAAAAGTTGATAATATAGATACATTTCTAAGATCATATGGCAGTTTATTGAATTCGCTTGGTCCAGCAAAAGTAATACGTTGTTTGGTTGACTCTAAGCGGCATCTACAAACACTCAAATTTTCCGATTGCCTGGTATGACTTCCAGTTATAAAACTATTCTGATTAAACCTTGAACTTATTCCCCTTGTTGCTTTAAAAACATATAGACAAAGCTGTTGCAAATATAGGCCGCGAACTGGTAGCACGCTTTTAGCCTTTAACTTAAATAAATCGACAGTTGAATATCTTAATGGCATGTTGTGTACAATTTTTAAAGCTCTATTTTGGGCAGACTGTAATGACTTTAAATGGTTGTTTGCTCTACATCCATATATTAGTGGAAGATATGTGAGTCGCGAATGAATAAGAGTTTGGTAAATTATCATCTTTATTTGTGTACTTAATTTATTCTTAAATTTGTACAACACTCCTGTAGCAGCTGAAATTTTAGTTTTGACATCCGCAATGTGGTCGTCCCAAAGCAAATTATGACAAAGCTTTACTCCTAAATACGTTACATTGGCAGATTCCTCAATAGTTGCACCATCAATGTGAATAGAGATCTGATTATCGCTTTGACAAGTATATGGTCTAAATTTTATAAACCTGGTTTTTCCCGAGTTTAGAATTAATCGATTTATTCTTGAAAACTCACATAACATGGCGCCATCGTACTCAATCTGAGTTTTAAGAACAGCTTCGTGTTGGTATCTGTAAAGAATACATATATCATCCGCAAACATAATCAGTTTTCCATTAAATTGCATATTCTTCAGGTCGTTGACATATATTTTGAAAAGTAATGGGCCTAAGACACTTCCCTGCGGAACACCGCAATTTACTGGTTTCATAGCACTTTTCGATGAACCAATTTGCACATACTGAAATCTATTTCGGAGAAAATCACGGAAAATGCATACCGTATCATCAGTCATCCCTATATTCTTGAGCTTCCTGAGAAGAATTTGGTGATCAACTAAATCAAACGCCTTTGAAAAATCAAAAAATACTCCAGCGACTCCTTTTAAACCATCATCGATTCCCCCACAAATATAATTAGTTACATGAACTAATGCTTCTTCAGTGCCTGATCCTTTTCGGAAACCAAATTGATATTCATACAATATATTCTTTTCATGAAGATAATTCGATAATTGCTCAAAGAGTAATTTTTCAACCACTTTATCGATAACTGATAAAACTGCCACTGGTCTAAATTCAAAAACATTTCTACAATTAGGCTTTTTAGGAATTGGTATAACCTTATGAATTTTCAACACATCCGGATATTTTTTCTGCTGCACAATGTTGTTAAAAATTTTCATCAATATATCTATGACCAATTCCCTTTTTTTCATCAATATTTTAGGAGTTATATTGTCATAACCAGCACTCTTATTCATACTTAGTGAGTTACAAACGTTAGCGATTTGTGATCTCTCCACCTCACGAATACTGAATACACTCTGCTCAGGTACAAGCGTCCTGAAAAAATTTACGTCATCACCTGTGTCAACTGGAATATTGTTCTTTAGGGTTTCAATGGATTCAAAAAAATAAGAATTTAACGCAGCAGCTTTATTGCTTTCATCAGTGATAGAATGACCATCCTCAGTACATATTTCGGCTATGGGCTTATTTATACGCCCGAGCTCTCTATTTAGAAAATTGAAGGTTTTTCGAATATCTGATCCACATTGATCAAGATTAAACTGATAGTAGTTGTCCATTAGGAATTTATTGCAATTTTTTATAATTCTTCCCATCCTCTTAAGCTGTTCATTTATAAATCTCTTCCGTCCCTTTTTCCTTCTAATCTTTAGGAGTTTTTCTTTATAATTTATTATAGAAAGCAACTCTTCTGACATCCAGGGTGAAATATCCTTCCTTATATTAGAAGATTCAGTTATAGTTAAAGTACTCTGTTCTGCAGCTGATCCTGTAGCATCTATTAGTTTTTTACATAAATCTTGTGCAATTGGTGCATTGCTAAGAGCTACTAAATCTTTCTCTAAAATTTGCGAGAACTTTTCGTAATGAATGATTTGTTTTGATTTCAATGTATCTTTGTTCAGTTTAAAGTTTTCCATAATACAGCAGCTTATCATGTTATGATCTGAGAAATTATTTTCTATGCAATGCACAATAATCCTTTCAGATATATTGCTAATAACCCAGTCAATTGACGTTTGACTTCTTGGCCGTGTTACATGAGTATGGCAGTTTTGCATACCAAAATCATGTATAACGTTTACCATCAGTTCTCGATTTCTATTATCGGTCAACGCATCAATATTAATATCTCCCACTAACAAAACCGGAGCAGTGCCAACCATGTCAAGAATATTCTCCAGTTTTTCCAAAAACTCGTTAACAGTACAACGCTGTGACCAGTATACCGAAGCAACAACAAGCTTTTTATTATCTATTATTATATCTTGCACCTCAATCGCAATTGCATCCATATTACTATTGCTTAATACCCAGTTTAACCTGTCGTTTCATAAGCCATCCTCAGATACTTGTGGTATTTGTGACAAGCTGCAACACGAAATTGAGGCTGAGAATCTGCAATCAAAAGTGGCACATATATCGATTTGCTTCGATTTACAGAAAACCCTTGCAACACCTATGGTCACATGCAGCAAAGTATATTATTTGAGACAGCTCTAGACTTACAATTTTGGAATTCATAACTTATGTACAGGCGAAGCACATATGAATATTTGGTATGAGGCTGAATGTTCAAAAGGATTTCAAGAGGTCGCATCCTGTATTTTAAAATTTTTAACTTCATTGCCTTCAACTATCAAGCACGTCTTAGCCTTCAGTGACAACTGTGCCGGACAAAACAAAAATAAAAATATCCTCAAACTTTGGAGTTATATAGTTCGCTTTACTCCAATAGAAACTATAGACCATAAGTTTCTAATTTCTGGTCATTCCCATATGGAATGTGACCAAGATCTTGGTATGATAGAAAAGAAGAAAAGGACAATTGGAGTCGTTTATATGCCCGATGATTGGGTTAACTTAGTTAGACAAACAAGCAAAAAGTTCAATGTTATTAGAAAGACCCCAGCTGATTTCAAAAGTTTCAGTAAGATGCACAGTTTTGTCACAAAAACTGTCAAAGGAATGCGAAAAGTTAGTTGGATACACATGAAAAAGACACCCTTGACATAGTGTACTACAAAAAAAAAACACCATGGATAAACAACAAAATTTTTCGGAAATCATTATGCCTAAAGTACGTGGGAGAAGGCGATCAACAGCTATTGAATTAAACCAACTTTACCAGAACGGGTTACACATTAAATTTGAAAAATACAAGAATTTGCAAGAGCTTTTACCTTTAATACCGCCAGTACACCACCCGTTTTTTAAAAATCTACCGCACGAACAGGGTAAAAGAAAACGAAACGCTCTACAAGAAGACGTCAACGACCCCATAGATGACGATATTTCGTCTGAATACGAGGATTAACTAACTACTATGATACTTACCTGTACATAGTTTTTTTAACCTTTTGTCTATACACTATTCCAAATAAAAAATACATCGCTGGTTCTATTAAAAGTACTATTTTTTAAAACAAATAAAATAAAGTATAGAATAAAAAGAATTTAAATTTTTCGTACTGCCAAAGGGGTACAAGTTCACAATTTACCGACCTCCAAAAAGAAAACCAGATTTTGTCTTTATTAATTACGGATTTATTATCAGTCTGATATTGAATGGGTCACTTTAATAGTTGATTAAAAAAACTGTATGCATTGCTAGGCCAAAATATTATGTATGAAATTAACAGAACCAAAAAAAACTTTGCGGCTTAATTACTCTGAAACAACTTGATTACACTTGTACCCCTTTGCTTTTGAGCCCCACAAATATTATTATAATAGGAAACAATAGATGGTATTTTAATTTTAACCAGGTGGTAAAGGCTGTTTCCGTACGACTATTTTTCATCCGGACAAGACGACAAATCAATCAAACCACATTCGCGTTTCGATTTTGATGTTTGGAGTTTGAACAAAAAATTTGGTTACTTTTTGATAACACAAAAAGATAACTGCATAATGCAAAATATAACACGGGCTTTAACCGGAAGTAAATAAACATTCTGTATCTCAATATTTGGTTAGAAACTAACTGACAGAATTTAACAGAAACTTTCTGATAAAATACAACCTAAAATCAGTCTGTAGTTGGTACGTTAACTGACAGATAATAGCTGTGTTCGAAAAAATTATAACTTGGTACAAATTATTACTATCTCTTAATTTAAAGTGTAAGTTTACTCCAAATAGTCAGTAACGACACAGTCAGAGAGAGAATATTTTGACTGCCGGTGGTTACAAAGTTAGAAGTTGTTTAATACATATGTTTTGTGTAAACAAAGTTAGGAAATAGAAGGAATATAAAATAAAAAATTAATCCTAGAAATTTTATTTTTGAAGAGAAAATATAAAATTTTAGTGATTTGTAATGCTTAATTCGAACTGCGGTTGTTAATGCGTCCAATGTATACATTGCAAATCATTGTAAACATACATTTTCTGATATTTATACTGAGACAACGAAATCATGTTTATTCTCCGAAATCTATTTTTTTTTGGAATATTTTTACAGGAAAAGTTTGCGAACTCAATTAATATTTGAAAACAATGGATAGATATAACCAACCACAGGTATCTCTTAAAATCTTATGTTATTTTGACACTGACAATTTTTTTCTGTTCGTAATGTTGACTAGCAGTAACATGTATTTAGTAAATGAGTCGCTTTATTCTCGAACAATGTTGGAAACTATGGGTCTTACAGAACGGACTCTAATCGGACATCGAACTTGGCCGATAAATTTCCGCATCTGGGATCGGAAAACACGCACGGAATTCTTGAGAAGCCAGTGCAACCACAGAGAGTCACAGATTGGTGTGGATTTTGGAGTAGTGGCATGATTTAACTATTTTTTTCGCATGCTGCTGGACATGCCATTTTAGTCAACAGCGAGGGCTACAGAGCAATGATTTCGGACGGTGTACGGGCTGAAAGAGGCTAATTTTTGGATTCAGCAGGATTGCGCACCATGTCACACAGCTCATCAAGCAATCAATGTTTTGTACACTAAGTTGGGCAATCGAGTTACCAGCCGTCTTGGTGATGCCAATTGGCCGCCTCGGTGATGCGATTTGACTTCTTTAGACTTTTTCTTGTGGGGTGCGGTTAAAGACCGATGCTATGCGAATGATCCAGAAACCATATTGGAAAAATGGACTGATGGGATGAGTTTCTGCGAAACCAACCGCGGCAGCCACATGAATGAAATCGTGTTCCATAAATAATGGGATTATTTGATATTTCTAATAAAGCTATAAAATACCAAACAAAAAAGTATATTTTATTTAATTTTTAAAAGGGTACTTGTATTTGGATCACCATGTACATTTGTAAAACAAGTTGGAATACTATTTGTAAAAATAATTGGAAAAACAATTGTTTGGATCGTGTGAATATTGTTGCTTTGTCACAAAGCCATTGTTCGAGAACATGATAATTTATACAAATTATTACTATTTCTTACGTGATTGTGTTCTTTTACTCTAAAATGTCAGTAACGAGAGAGCCAGACCCAGATTATTTTGACAGTTCAACAATCGAAAGCTTACAAATTTTAATGGAGAAATCTTTACCAGTAAGAATTTGCAAGTTCGAACATGTTTTGTGTAAACAAACAAAATTAGGAACTATACGGTGTCTCAGTTTTTTTAATAAAAACAAGTACTTTTTGAGATAGTTGTGATTTTTTATCAGGTTGTAAAGAAGATATGTTTCGATTAAATATGGAATAAAATATCCATCAAATGGTCCCCACGACTCTGATGACAGGCCATTGCTCTTTTCATGAAATTTTCAATGCTTTTTTCACAGAGATGTGGATGTATCTAACTAATGACGAGCTGGATCTCGGATTCGAGCTCAGGAATTGTTTCTGGGATCTCTCAAATAAAACGCTTGCATTTAAATTAAAAATGGTGACAAAATTAAATGTCAAATTAAGTGTCAAAATTAAATGTCAAAATTAAATGTCAAATTAAGTGTCAAAATTAAATGTCACCATTTTTAATTTAAATGCAAGCATTTTAATTACGCTCTTTATTGAAAGTATCTAGACCATTGTTGTTGAAGTGCTAAGTAGGCGGACGATTGTACAACCCCATCATGAAGAAGAATATACTTATTGAGGCTAAGAGAAAAATTATTTTCTAGATTTTAGTGCATTTGTAAATAAAACACTGTAACTTAATTTTTTTTTAATTATATTTTTATAACTGCGAAACCGTTGATTATATTGAGAAATATAATAGAAGTAGATTAAACATATTGTAATTCTAAACTTTTCTAAATTTATTCGGACAAAACGGGACACTTCGTTCACGAGTAATGGTGACAAATACATACAAATGACAATTTTTAAGATTCAAAGGGGTTTTAATGTGGTATTTAGGGTGACTACACAGATTTATATTTTCAAACTTAAATAAAAAGCACAATAATTGACACAAAGTTTTATTAAGAGCATTGAACGATAGACATTGGACTGTCCGTGGAGGTGGAAAGTTTCTGATTGCCATTCACTTGGGAGTGGCCAGAAATGATTCCTTCATTGGGCAGTTCAAGCAGCTCACTACTTCCACGCAGTATGTCCTGGGCAATGGCTTTTCGGAAACCTCCGTTAGCTAGCTAGAGTGAGAAGGCGAAACAAATGAGCATCAAATCAGGTTTAGTAGGTGACTGATGTCACTGAAGCTCATCAAACAATCGGGCATATTCTTTTGTCCTTAGAAGGCGGATGAGCCAAACATACGGGCCAACGGCGGCTAGAAACTAAAAGAATAAAATCCAGGTTCAACATATTGCATCCTGGTCAGCGTCTGATCCATAATGGGCGGCTGCAATCAAATATCCTGGCAGTAGGTAAAATGCAAAAACCCGGTGGACTGGGTTTGCCTCCCGCCACCGTTCATAATGGCAGTGCAAATACAAAAACGAAGAAGAAAACTTAAACAACCACTATTTGTTGACGACCCCCGCAAACGTTATAAGGACCACGATTTACGGATATGCACTTGGAATGTAAGAACTCTATATAGATCCAGTGCAAGTATCCAACTGGCAGATGTCATCGAAAGTTATAAGGTTGACATTACCGCTATCCAGGAAATGCGATGGACAGGACATGGCTGCACAAGAACAAGAAACTGCGATATATACTACAGTTGCCATGAAAAAAAACATGAATTTGGTTGCGGATTTGTAGTTGGCAAAAGACTGCGACATCTGGTCTCTAGGTTCAATCCTGTGAGTGAACGAATAGCCACAATCCGCATAAAAGCGAAATATTTTTATATTTCCCTAATTTGTGTGCATGCCCCGATAGAAGAGAAAGATGATGATGCCAAAGACATATTCTTTGAGCTCCTAGAGGAAACGTATGACCGCTGCCCTGGCCATGACATTAAGATTGTACTAGGAGATTTTAATGCCAAAGTAGGAAGGGAGAATGTGTTTAATCCAACTATTGGCAATTTCAGTCTTCATGCTGACAGTTCCGACAAGGGTATGAGACTGATTGACTTTGCCGCGACAAAAAACATGGTCATTAGTGGCACAATATTCCAGCATAAAGACATCTACAAGGCTACTTGGGTATCCCCTGATCAACGAACTAAGAACCAAATTGATCACGTGGTAATTGATGGAAGGCACTCATCCAGTGTAATGGACGTACGAGTGATCAGAGGAGCTAATATCGATTCTGATCACTACCTGGTAGCAGCAAAGGTTCGCACAAGATTAAGTAGAGCGAAAATCGTACGAAACCAGACGCAGAGGAAGCTGGACATCGGAAAGCTGCAATTACCAGAGGTAGCCACAGCCTACTCAAGGAAGCTCTCGCAACTTTTGGCACAGAACCCACCCCCTCCCGATAACGATCCTGATGCGCAGTGGAAACCCATTTCCGACTCTATAAAAACTGCCGCAACAACCGGACTTGGTTTCGAAAAACCGCTTCGCAATAAACCATGGTACGATGAAGAGTGTCGCATAGCAAATGACGAAAAGAACGCTGCACGTATGGTAATGCTTCAGTCAATTGCAACGCGAGCTGCAACTGAGCGGTATAGGGAGAAGAGAAAGGAGGTAAACCGTCTCTTTAGGCGTAAGAAACGGCAGTGGATAAAGCGCGAGAGTGAGAAAATTGAGACATACAGAAGGAAGAACGAATCCCGAAAATTCTACCAAAAAGTTAAAAACGGAACTAATGGACATGGTTCAGGGCCCCCCTTCTGTAAAGACAAGGACGGAAATCTCATCGCAGATGTGCAGAGCATGTTGGGAATATGGAGAGAGCATTTCTCCGCGCTACTAGTACCTGAGATATCCGATGACGATGGGACAATCGATCACAATATGGACGACGACGTCGATTGCCCTCCTCCTAACCAAGACGAGGTCAGAACAGCTATTGCCCGGCTTAAGAACAACAAAGCCGCAGGAGCCGATGGATTATCGGCGGAGCTGTTTAAGGCTGGTGGCGATGAGCTGATAAGGTGCATGCATCAGCTCATTAGCAAAATTTGGTTAAATGAATGCATGCCCGGCGATTGGAGTCTCAGTGTACTATGTCCCATATTTAAAAAAGGTGACCCGAGTATCTGTGCCAACTACCGTGGAATAAGCCTTTTATCCACAGCATATAGGGTTCTATCAAGTATAATGTGCGAAAGACTAAAACCAATTATCGCTGACCTGATTGGACCATACCAGTGTGGCTTTAGGCCAGGAAAATCGACAACTGGCCAGATTTTCACGCTACGCCAAATCCTGGAGAATACACACGAAAAACAAATCGACACCTATCATCTATTTATCGATTATAAAGCAGCCTTCGATAGTCCGATACGGGAGAAACTCTATGAAGCAATGTCTGAGCTTGGTATTCCTGCAAAACTCATACGCCTTTGCAGGATGACCTTGACGAACCACAAATCCGCAGTGAAAGTTGGTAAGGATCTTACCGAACCTTTCGAAACTAAGCGAGGCCTCAGGCAAGGCGACACCCTATCGTGCGATCTCTTTAACATCTTAATGGAGATCATTATGAGAAAAGCTGCAGTCAACATGAATAAAACCATCAGCAGCAAAAGTCACATGCTGCTCGCGTATGCTGATGATATAGATATCATTGGGCGCACAATTAGAGAAGTTACTGCGGTTTTTTCGAGAATTGAGAAGGAGTCAGCAAAAGTGGGTCTGACGGTGAATGAGGACAAGGCAAAATTAATGGTTTCAACGAACAGGGCCTCCACGCGATTAGACCAAAGCGTGAACGTTGATAACCGTTATAACTTCGAGGTGTTGGACGAATTTATATACCTCGGATCTGCCGTGAACAAAAACAACAACGTCAGCCTTGAGATCAAACGGAGAATTGTGCTTGCGAATAGATGTTATTTTGGGCTAAGCAAGCACTTTAGAGATAAAGCCCTCTCTCGAGTAACAAAAGTCTAGCTGTAGCAGACTCTCATTCAACCTGTCTTGCTTTATGGCGCAGAATCCTGGGTCCTATCGCAAGCAGACGAGACATCTGTAGGAGTCTTCGAGAGCAAAATACTCCGAAAAATTTATGGCCCTATAGTGCACAACGGCGAGTATCGGCGACGCATGAATCATGAGCTGTATGAGCTTTATCCTGACATTGACATAGTTAAGCGGATCAAGATAACGCGATTGCGCTGGCTAGGCTATGTCAGTAGAATGGATGAAGATTAACCAGCGCGAAGGGTTTTCGAAACCGAACTCGAAGGAAGACGAAAAATAGGAAGACCAAGACTCCGCTGGAGGGATCAGGTTGACGAATCGCTGCGTACACTTGGTATTGCCAACTGGAGAGATAAAGCAAAAGATCGAACTGGTTGGCGAAATATGTTATCTTCGTTTTGTAAGGTCCCTGACCCCCCGGGGTTGTCCGAGGCCGGATAAGTAAGTAAGTAAGAACGATAGAATGGAAATGCGGATTTTATTTTTTAAAGAGTATGTCATCCAGATGATTGTCGTCACCTGGCCTCGAGAATTTTCGAAAAAACTGGTCCAATTATCTCATGCGAAGGTAAGGCACACCAAAGAGATACGCTGGGGCAATGCAATGGATTTTGATGTTTCAATCGAGGGTTGCGGGTTCGTGGAGACCAGTAATGGCAGTTTTGCTTGGTGACGTGGCCGTTTTAGTGAAAATGAGCCTCGTCGCTCCAAAAATGGGATTTATAGTTCAAAAACGCTCTAACATCGTTTCACAAAAATTTTTGCGTAAATCAATCACTCTTTCTTTGAATTTTAAAATGAAGGAACTTCACATCTTTTTTTAAAATTTCATGAATAACACTGTGCAACAGTGGGTTTCGGTCTTCAACCAAACCAAAAAGTTGTGAAAGAAGTTGGACGGGGTACCACAAAACACCGCTCGGTTTTGTCCCTATACGTAAAATCTTTTTTTACAGGTCAGGGCTCTATTTCAGATTTTACTTCGACAAATCCTAAACAGCATAAAATATTGCCGTACAACCTTTGATAATATTGTAGCCATTTTGCCGATTTCCTGTAATATATTTCTAAGGAAACAGAGACAGTTTTTATCAGTGTCGTACAAGATGTCGACGAGTACTTCTGGCAACGCGCCAATAGAATTTGTTCCGCAGATAAACTGAAAGTCTGTACAGACACCACGGCGTGAAGTAAATCTTTTGAAGGCTGCGGTAAATGCGACTGTACATAGGGTACTAACAGCTTCAAGGTGAAGAGCCTTTGTTACAATGCAGATGAAGAGGCATATATACCCTTTGGTGGTGATCGAGTTGCCAGCGGTTGACTGTTTAACTATTATCGGTCCAGCATAGTCCAACCCACTGTGTTTGAAGGGACGACAGAGTTGCAGACGGATGGTAGTGAGATTGGATAAGGACGAGAACTTTGATATAACTTCGGGACACTCGGATATAGTTGTTAAGTTAACACAAAGTTTATACTTCCGTGTCTCAAGATCGGTTTCATAGGACATTTCTGATTGTGTGGGCCACAGGTGTGGAGACAGAGCCAACCAGTCTTGATTGAGTTTGTGATTAAGAATTTGTAACTTGGTTTTGTCAAAGGCTGAGACAGGCTCAGTTATGTGCAGGGTCTTTCGATAGATCCACTAAACCTTTCGAAATATGAACAGAATGGTTTACCCTTGTGGAGTTTGGATTCAGATTCTTTATTGATTTTTTTTATTTTAATAATTTAATTCAAAGGATAATTTAATTCAAAGGATCCACTCATTGAGAACACTCTTGTAGGAACGGTTTGAGAACAGTCTTTAGAGAACCGTTTGAGGACATTCTTCTGGGAATGTGTATGGTTCTTACGAGATAATTTCATCAATAGGTAAATTACTTTGTTTGAAAACACTTTTTCAATAAACGAAATTGTTTGATCAACTGTTGAGTTTTGTTTTACATCAATTTTGATTTGAGGAAAAATTTAAAAAATTCGTCAGTTTATAAAATAATATAGGGAGTGAACATAGATTCAATTTGCAAATTAGAAGCTAGAGTTTAGGGAACACGCATTTCGACGAGGTGATAGAATAAAAGCAAATATAGAGAAGTGAACTTATATTCGTGGTGCGGATTATAAGCGTGACTGGAAGGGATGACATTTTTCATTGGATAACACCGCGCTTATGCTGATTTTCCCTGGAAATCGCTCGAAATTTTAAATGAAATTTTATTTATAATCTTGCGGGAATTTCAAATCATAATACCTCTTCAGAACTAACATACAATCGAATAAATCTTGATTAAATTGCATTGCCCATTCGAATCAATGTTCGTTTGTCAAGATCGAATTAGATCATTAAGAATTTTTGGAGCAAGTTACATCGAAATGATTGTGGAGAAGATCCAAAGATTCAAAAAAATTTTGTATTTGAACTCGAAATTCCAACATTCTACGCGGTCAGTTTTACTATAACAATGCTGTTTTGTAAACCTCCAAACATGACGAAATATTCAGCACGCCATTTTTAAAACGCAGCTAATATTACATTTGCAAACACATTTTTACAATTCAAATATCGATGCGTCACTTTATTTGCTGGCGTGTTGCTCATTGCATTCTGTTTGTTTATATATTTTATTTATAACGGGTCCGCCAAGTAACTTTTTTTTTTGAAAATGCTATAAAAAAAACTACTGAATATTTTCTCAAATTTCTTTTTTTATTTGAAAGTACAATCCTTCCGGTTAATAATGGAAAATAATTTCATTCAAATGATTGCCTCGGCTGGCCATGCAGTAGCCTACACGATCGGTCCAATTTTTAAGCACATAATCGATTGTGTGCAGCTGTATTTCACCAATGGCTTCACGAATATTGACCTTTAAAGCGTCAATTGTCTCTGGCTTGTCGGCGTAACACTTATCTTTGAGGACACCCCACAAATAATAGTCCAACGGTGTCAAACCGCAGCTCCGAGGTGGCCAAACGACATCAGCTCTGCGGCTGATAATGAGATCTTCAAAAACAGGGCGCAAAACATCGAGTGTAGCTTCGGCTGTGTGGCACGTAGCGCACGTAGTTGAACTAATTAGTCTGTTTTAAAAAAATTATTTAAATTATTCCGGCGGAGAAATATGTCTACCACTTTCGGTTGTTGCAAATGAACTGATTTAATATTTGTGATTTAATACGAAAAGTAAGTTCTTGCAGCAACGAAATGAAAAATTGTCAAAGAAATCATGTATGAAATTTTTCGTTGCAGCAGCTACCAAGTTGTCTGATATACAAAACTTCTCATTGTAGCAACGTAAAACCATTAACGAATCTGTTTCATCCATACGACGAAGCATTATTCTTTCAGTGTACTGCACTCTCTCGTATTCGACTTCCACAGTGTTATCGTATCTTAACGGACAAGGTTCTAAAAATTACTTTTTGGAAATTGCTTATACTTATATACACACAAAGATTAATATCAGCTACTGGCGTAGGCAACATGGCATTTGCTTTGTTTTATGGACAAGAATACCAAAAACTATGTATAGGTAATTTCTTTTTTTTTTTGGGATAATCAATTTTGGGGCTTTATCAATTTTTGGGGCGTAAATTTTGTATAATTTCTAAGTAATTTAAATAATTTACTATTACTTCTACAGTTGAAGAATTAAATTAATTTAAAGAAAATGTATTGTTTTTTTACAAAAGAAAAAACAATACAAATGTAGCGTGAGCAAACAAACATTCAAGATACTTTAGAAAATTCTCATTAAATTTACTCGTTTCGTGTTCCAGCACAAACTTTAAGTCTGGAGAATATTTCACATGTTTTGGAAGTTGTATTCGGATTATTGAAATGAGTACTCGAGAAAATTCTGCCACCGGAATCGTTGCCACACTGAACGTTCTCCTTGTACGTATGTTATCACCAACTGGCGGGAATGAATGTCATACCCTCTTCATTTAACTCACTGACTAAGGATCCATTGTCATTGAGTTTTATGGTAGTTACATGACACAAATTGCCAACATTATGACTACCATTGATATATAGATATTTGATTTCACCACAGTTGGAGGAAGGAGGCATAACCATCAAATAGGAACCTATGGGGAAATTAATGTCTACAAAGTATTACCGTAATGCCGCTGTTGTTCCTTGCCCATCGGTAATCCATTGTTTGGGAGTTGTATTTCAACAGGATCTTCGGTAGTGCCTCCAACAGATGGAGGATATCCGTCATAGAGATATGTTCTTGTAGGTGCTACAATCTGTGGAAGGACAAACAGAAACAATCATATACGAGTATTATTTGATATAATTTGTAACCTCTTACCTCTCTCACAATTAAAGCTATTTGACAATTTTCAGTGACAAATTTATTTTTCGAAAATATACTTAGCTACATTATAAATCTTAGATTTAGTATAGATTTACAACCTCAATAGGAAACACTGAGGTGTATGAAACCTCAAATAATATAGGTAATATTTTGACTGAATTTCGTACAAAAATAAATTACCCATGCCGGAAAAAGCAATTAAACTCTTATTATATATGTGTGCGTTTAATTAAATTATTGGTCTAGTATTGGATATGCACTGCCTATAAACACAAACACGGCAACCAGATTAACGACTTAATAAAAGCGGTATCCGTTTTTTTAAACCTAGTGAAACAATCGGACTCCAGAACCGTCTACTCAGTTTTCAAGAGTGTGCACAACAAGTGCTAAAACACTATTTTAAACTAAAAGCTATTTTATCGGAAAAAAGTGCAGAAGCCCAAAAAGCTAGATTGAACTAAAAATGCCAAACTGACAACACTTAGCCGAAGTCGTTATGCTGAAATAGTCGGCCGAAGCCGCTATGCTGGAATAGTCAACCGAAGGTGCTATGCTGGAATCAGTGTTGCTAGATACTGACTAAAAAATTATGGCAAATATCCTCAAAAATGCCGTTTGCGAAACCATTATGCTAAAATTGGCATTTTAGACATTTTGTAATTCTGTGTCCAGAACACACAAAGTTACTCCAAGAAATGGGTGCTTATCTGCACATGTTATGCTATTATACATAACCTAACCAACTGGTTGCGACCAAAAAGCGGGACACAATGAGTAAAAAACAGTTTTTTTTTGGTTTTAAATAAAAATCTAAATAAAAAATACATGTATTTAATTAAAATAGGACTAATGGCTAATTTCACCATGTTTGGTTACCATGTTTTGGTTATAAAGAAATTTTGTCCTGTCATTTTGTATGGAATTTATAATTTTTAACTCTCAGTTAGCTTTAACTTTGTTTGGTGAAATTGGACGTAAATATATAAATAAAAGCGATTTATTTTCTATATAATCATTTGGTTATTATATTTTCAAGTCAGGCTGCGACACCCAAAATGTGGGATATTCGCGCATAAAGCGGGATAATCGCGCAAAAGGCGGGGTAATCCCGCTAAAAGTGCGATGATTGGGCAGGTTAGTTATACCTTAATTCTTCAACTTAAAAAGAAGTATTATGCGTATTTGATGCACACAAGTTGAGACAATAAATATTAGACGTTTCGATGTGGGATAATGTATAAGAAACAGTGTGCACTATTTTAAGAAGCCGTCGCTTTGCCGAAAATACGCTTACATATGTATATAGGTATGTAGGAGCCTTATAAAATAAAAAAAATAAATGGTTTCCCATTACATCCCATGAAGGGAGTGGGGAGAACTTCTCACAATCACTGAGCTGTGCGCGTTCCAGTTTTCACTCACTGATTGGGACCTACAGTTTTACACCGATTCCGAACGGTAATTTGAGAAGCTTTTTTTCATGGCTAGATACTCGATAGTGTCGCCGTCACTATGCGAGGTGACCGCAGCCGAAAGAAAATTTGAAGGTGGTCAGAGCCGGGTTCGAACCCAGGATCTCATGTACAAGAGCCGCGCACACTAACCATTGCACCACCGACGGCCACATGTAGGACCCTTAAAATGTGAATTTACGAGCCCTAACCACTCTTAATTCGTACACCAAGCATTTTTATGCCAATGTAACATTTAAGGGTACATATTTTACGAAATAATATTGACAACACCAATAACTTTATATTTTTTTGAAAGTTTGTTTTATTATCTTTAAATTCATAAACAAATATGTGCACATATTATGATAACAATTTTGAAAACAGAAATTAACCGAAAGTTCTTTAATTTTGATATAAATAATGAAAAGTGCAAAAATCAAGAAATTGGTTCTAAATCGATATAACTGTGCGACAGTAGATCGAGGGTCACAACTAAACCAAAAAATTATGAAAGTACATGGACTTGGACTTTTTAGCCAATTGTTTTTTCATCAGAAGAACAACATTTAGTACAATAATTATTATTATAAATACTAGTATGTAATAATAAACTATACAAATGCTCTAATTACGAAGCGTCCTAATTGCTAGTAAAAATTTAAAAATATATTTTGAATAATATAGTAAACATAAGAAAATAGTTTTCCTTTTATTCATCAAGTACCAAACTAATGAAATGGTAGTAGATATTTCTTTATTTTTACTGTTTCTTTTTTCACTTAATTGCAGTGTATAATATTGCAGACATGTTTTATATACTTTGTTAATTACATATTTGTTTTCTGTTAGTATATTTTTTTAAACAATTATATACATACATATATGTATTTTGTGTGTTCATTCGTTTATAGCTTTTAAATTATCATTTGGAATTTATTAGTCAGTTTTTACAATAATATCTAATGGAATTTGTGGAAGGAGAAAATGTTTTAAGGGGAAATAAGGAGGTTTGTTTTCTTTAGAAAGTTGGTTGATTGTTTATTTTGAAATTTTAAAATTTTTACATCTTCTCTAAAAGAAAAAAATATAGATGAGATAGTTTTTTCAAAACTTAAAAGGAAGAAATACAAACTAGATATATACAGAAAGTATTTAACTTTAAGACTTAAGGAAGAGGAAGGTTTTGGAAAATTAACTACCTCGTTTATTTTGTTTTTATCTAGAGTTCAAAATGTGTTCTTTTAAAGATTACTTGGTCTCTTTTCAAGTTTATTTCTTAGTTTTGATTAATTCTTATATCTATCGCGTTTCATATCAATCCATCTCATGTTAAATCAATGAAAGCTCTACTTGTGGTTGTATGAATTTATCATCGGCCAGGCCCACTATTTGGCGGATTCGCTGCATCACCGTTTGAGGCGCCGCTCCAGGTTCTTCTTTTTTAGCCTGCATCATTGGATCTACAACCATGGAATGTGGTATTCACCCCAAACTGGGTGGTTTCCCGACCATGGATTGTGGTGGTGGACATGTTTCTATTATTGGACATGTTTCTATTTAATTCCAAAATTTCATTAAATTTATAAACTCATCTTTTTTCTTTAATTTACCGACGAAATATAACCGATTCTCGATTTTGGCTTACGAGCATTCTGGTTTATCCTTAGAAAATAATGTGCTATGAAGTGGATGCATGATGGTGTAAAGGTAGGAAACGTATTCTGTGTCATATTTGTTTCAAGTGAGATGGGTTTGAGGTTAATTTTAAGATGAAAAGAGTTAAGCGTGTCCTCATGGGAATAAACTGTTTGGAACTGCTTTCGTAAATATAATTTAAGCAACAGTGTTGCTTTTGTTGGCAAAGTATAATGAATAATAATTTTGGTTTACGGCTTCATCGAATAATAAAATTTTGGCGAAACCGGTTTGTTTTCAATTCAGTCTTTTAGATATTTGACGTTGATTTTATAGCACAATCTGAAAAAACAAATATAAACAGATAGTATTTTATTGCTAAAAAATTTACGTGATTTGTTTATTTTAACGTAAGCTGAAATTTAATGTACACGGTGAAAAAAGGGTCCCGGATATATTATGCAGGAACCATGTATGTATATGTTTGAAACATCCATATAATTACGTGCAAGCAGTGTTTGCATGAATTGAATATCTACTGCTTTTTTTATTGTCTGCCACGTCTTAGTTTTCAGCAGTTTCAATGAACACATCCATATTTGGGTCACGAAAACATATAATATTACTTATTAATCATTGTGTTTCCAATATGTAATATGAAAAAGCAAACACAATGTCTTTTGACACAAGCATATTATATTTGCGGTTCCGGTTCCGAACGGTATTTTGAGAAGCTTTTTCATGGCTAAGTACGAGGTGATCACCGTCGAAAAAATTTAAGGTGGTCAGAGCAGGGATCGGACCCACGTTCACATTCACAAGAGCCGCGCACACTACAATTGCACCACCGACGGCCACAAAAGAGCTTAAATATCAGTGTAAAATATGATGCGATCTCAATGAATTTTTACACATTATTTTGCCCCACGCCCAATCTAAGGTATACATACATTTATGGAGTAACGTTTTTCATTGAATATCGTTTAATGAACTTAAATTAGTTGTTAAAGTTATTTATGTTTTTTTGTAAAAGAATTGTGATTTTCGTGCCGTTCAATTCTCACTTTTCTTTTGAACCCATCAATTTTAGAAGAGTAAATTACTCGAATTATTCGAGTAATAAAAAAAATGTCCCTGCTTGTTCGAGTAAGTCCGAGACCCTATATTGGTGTCACTTGATTACTTGAACAAAGCAACCCTATTAAATGTGATAGACTACATAAAACTAAAGACACAATTTTTCCGTGTCATCAAACATTTAACATAATAATATTAATTTGGATCGTTTAACTTTAAAAGGATAAGTTGATGTGTCCATGTTTCCATATGTTTGAGTGAAAAATATGATTTATACATGGATGTGTAAGTTGCCAAACCTACTAAATCCATCAAAAATAAAAAACTGTAGAAACTGAAGTTTCCGGTCAGTTTTAGAATTACACAGTCAGTATAAATTCGAATTAATTATGGACACTGACACGTGCTTTAATCTATATTAATGCAATTAGTGTTAATCAACAGAAGGAATCAATCCCACAAATAGAGTTTTGAATATCTAAATATTGTTTCAAAAAAAGTTAGCTTCAACTTTGAGAATGAATTTTTACAACAAATTATATATCGTTGTACATTATTGGCATTGTTGGTTTTCATTGTATATACAATTTTTTATTGTACAATTTGTTATTAAATCATACTCTGTAAGGAATTTGTATTTGAAGAAAACTTTCTAACTTTTACTGTTTTAAATATATTTTTCATTTGTGATCCCGGAAATGCCCTTTCTTAGTTGATCCTCTTGAATATCAAAAACACTATGCAACAAAATTTAAGTTTTTGCTTTGGGGGTGGACGATTCCTGCGCTAAATGATCACACTAGGTGAATTTAGTCAAACCCCAAAAATTTAGAAAGCTGTGTAGCTACACTTTTTTATGGGCGTGGCAAGTTTGCATTTTTTATCCGATAGATACTGTCCAAGATGAATTTACTAATCAAGTATAAATATTGAATTGAGCGAATTCTTGTGATAAAATGTCTGCAGTGAAATTTGATAGGGATAATTTATATTTCAAAGTTTAAATGGTCCATTTCGTCCTTTGTTCAAAAAGTACCACAAATTTACACTAAAATGGACAGCTGCGTATCCAGAATGTTCCACGAATTTATTCCTCATTACATTTCATTATGGGTCGTCATAGAAAAAATTCTCTATCTCTATTTCCAGACGCCCTTTTTGTCCATTTTTGAAACAAGGTCAAGAAAACTGCACCAAAATAACCGGCAAAATGTCCAAATGTTCTACCAATGTATTGTGAAACAGATTTTACTAGATAATTTCGCAGGCGAGAATCCTTCATCAAGAATTTGCATATGTCCTTTTAGTCCTTTTTTAAAAATTTTAATTTTGAAATCTTTAAAATCTGGAAATCTGGACTTCGTTTAGGAAATTTTGGAAAAGTAAGAGGTAGGGCTATCTTTTAGCCGCTTCCAATTCGCCCCCTTGCATTTTCGGCGATGGTAATAGATGGACATATTTTCATAAAATGAGTCAAGGAATACGCTGGTGAAATTTGTCCAGTCGTGACTGATTTTGTCTGAATTTTGTCTTATTTTTGTTTTGTCTGAATATATGTAGTAGCTGCAAGTTTGAAAACTTCATATTATTTATTGTCCTATTTATTTGATGTGGTAAAATCCTCCACTTATCCGAAAATTTGAAATTTAATAATGATACCGTTAAATACCAAATGCATTATCTTTAAAAAAGCGAATGCTATCAAAACTTTTAAAAAATGTATGATCCAAATACGTGACATCATATGGTTCAGGCTTCTTATGAGCTCCTTTGCATATGCCAATGTATTCATCAGGCGCATCCATATTTTTGTTTTTCATGGCACGTTTTATGGATGGACACTGTCTGCCTCCATTTGGGTGCGATCTAGTACAGGTATTTTTTGTTCAATAACAAAGCCATGTTTCTGTGCAACCGCAAAAAAGCGATGTTTTTCGGAACAAGTGTTTCCAAAAAAAATTGATTTGGAAAGTGGTGGAATATTTTGTCCAGTGCAATAATCATTACCACACTCGAACAGTTCTGTTTTCTACATTGTGATAATATCGTAAAGCTCGGCCTCTTTTGGAATTGTTGTACGCATTTCTGTATGGAGCCCTTGATATCGGAACATATTGTATCAAAATATTTTCGTACATATTGGTTTCATCCCAAGTTTTGCACAGCAAAATCATGCGAATATTTTTTCCAGTCGTCTTCAGTAATTTGAGCACATTCCATGGATAAAATCTTTTTGAACAAACATATTTTTTAAGGTACGTAGTTCCTTTACTTTTTTTGTAATCGTGACAATTGTCCACCTTTTGATTTCCTAAATATGATTGCCCTATCTCTCCACGACTTTTATTTGAGACTGAGAACCATCAGGAATCTTTACCACGAAACCTACGTTTACTACTTTGTGATATTGAAATTTCAGAGTCAGAATTCAAACCGTAGGGAACAAGTAGCCTGGAACAAGATTCACCAAAGTGATCATCTGTTCACGACTCCTAAGGTAAGACGAAATCCAGTCAATAATATTGCCATTAAATCCGATAGAGATAAACTTGATTGCCAAGAGACGCTGGTTAAATTTATTGAAGGATTTACTAAATTCCATGAAAATAACATCTGTTTGCATCCCTGAATTTTAACTATAAATTACGTGAGATGAAAATTGAAGTTAGTTTATAAAGTTAGTTTATAAATAAACAATGTTCTCTACTACCGAAAAATAGAAGAAACTTGATACGACATATTGTCAGAGATCAGTTTCTTTAAACGTCTAGGAATTCACTTTCGCAATACTTCTGTAATTTGACACATTTGTAATGGATCTGACTTATAAATAAATGGTTTCCCATTACATCCCTAGAAAGGATCGCGGAGAGCTTCTCACAACCAGTGAGCTCTGCGTTTTCAAGTTTTATACCCACTGATTGGGACCTACACTTTTACAACAGTTCCGAACGGTATTTTTAAGAAGCATTTTCATGGCTAAATACTCGATAGTGTCGCCGTCACTATGCGAGGTGACCGCCGTCGAAAGAAATTTTAAGGTGGTCAGAGCAAGGATCGAACCCAGGATCTCAAGTACAAGAGGCGCGCACACTACCCATCGCACCAACGACGGTGCAATCTGACTTATGGAGACGGATATTATACCAAGTTTTGCATACCGCTGGAAAGTAGCTGCACATGATTTGCGTTTACTGCGGACTTATCAGATTTTCCTATTGTATTTTGGACTTACAAGATTTGCATACCACTGTGTAACGAGTACAAAAGTATAACACAACGGTATTTTATTTTTTGCATATAATGTATTTTTGACTGTTTTATAATTTTACAATAAAAATTCAATTTGCTAAAAAAAAATTGGACTTATCAGATTTTCTTGCGCAACCACCGACATGTTATTTAACTACATATACATATGTACATATATTGTATACTGAAATTCAAAATGTACTGTATACATTAGTTTAATTCCCAGACACTAAAATATAAAAATTTGGAAAAGCGGAGTTAATCAGTTCGGTTTCTGAATGCCTCACATATCATTTAAATAGTTTTCCACAATTTTAATTTGATTTATTAGGATGATTAGGCTTTCGATACTATTTGACAAATCATGCTGGTCAATACTTGAAAATTGTTCATTTGGATATACATATTTTCTCGGTTGTGGGTTTTTTTCGCATTAGACTTTCTGTATCTTCTACGAAATTCTTATATTCTTGAAAACAGAATATAAAAACTGACGTACATACATACCAGTGCACATATACCGAAATAACAAGTATTGTCGAAAAGTTGTGGATTCAGTAGAATATTGTCAGTTCATTAACATTTTGGTTGAATACACATAAATACCTTAAAAGACCATCAATCAAGTGTCATTTAAGGATAAACATTTGAAAGCTTAGACAGACATGAAATAAAATATTCCTGATGGGAATTTACAAATCAAATGTGTCCATACAAAAGAGTATTTCCATTGATTTTATTAATATCGGAACAATTCTAGGTTGACTAATTATCGACATCTCCAATCTCGTTGCATGATTACAGTGATGGATGACAAAAGTTGGTATGCTCTCTTTGGAGTATGAATCAATAGATATACAGATGTTTTTTAGTATCCAATTGTTTATATGTCTGTTTGTAGTTCTCTATACCATCTGCCGGTACAAGATTTTATTTCGACAGAATTGTAATATTTAAAGTGTTTATGCACCATTAAAACTGTAACACCAAAACACAAACACAAAAACAAAATTTGGCTTGAAGTCCCCCTCATAATCCCAACTAGGATAATAGCCTCTTTCTGGACGCTTAGGATTATGGTCATTTTGTCTGGGACGTAAATCCAAATGTAACCATTCCAAGCGGTAATTTTTCCTTAGAAAATAAATGGAAATAAAGCACAGAAAAGATAAAATAGCACATAGAAAATGCAAAAATATCATTTACATCGAAATAATGTAGGTCAGAATTAATCAGGTTTCTCATCTAGATCCTCCTCGATTATTGTAATTAATTAAAACCGAGGCTGTTGCATCATTCCCAATAGTTTCCATAACTTAGTCAGAAATTTACATCCTCCTTTTCTGCCCATTTCAAATAAAAAACATTTTTAATTATTAATATATCTGATATTTATATCTCTTCCACTACTTGACACCAGGGTGTCTAGACGCCCCCACCTGTTTCCAGAACCTGTTTATCAATGATTTGATAAGTTTAGTTATCAATATAAAATTATCTGGTGATTTCCACCCGTTTCCAAAACCAGTGGTATTCCCGTCTCTTTTGAAATCTAAACGAATTTAATTGGTATTGCTGTGTATGCACAATTTGGTTTGCCGAGCTTGTAAAGTATACTTTCAGGCGCAGCACTAATCACCCTGTTAGTGACATTATGTTAATTTGGGCATTAAGCGTAAGTAAAAGATTGTAAATGGTAACGATGTTGTTACGATTTTTCTAAAATCGTCCATTTTTCGGAGTTTTATTCCCAATAATTAAACATGGTTCATTTTAAATTACAATAATTTTACTTCCCTCTAGTTTACTTATACAGTACAACAGTTTACATTATTTACACCAATTAACATTCCCAATTGTCTGTATTCAACCTTTGTACTAATAATTCGCCTTGCTTACTTTCCGGCGTTTTATCAGAGGCTGGCTCAAAATGCCAAAACCCTCAGCTATTTATACGATGTTATGCTTCTCTTCATCCGGTTTCTAGATGGTTCTACCCGAATCCAGAACCTGTATTGCAGTTTTGAAAACTTACCGCATTTGAACGGATTCGTCAACTGACTTGTGGTAAGGGTATACTTTCAGCTGCATCATTATTTACATAGTGTTTTTGGTCATTAAGAGTAAGTAAACGTTTTTACTTAATCCTAACAATAGGTTATGTTTTTTAGCATTAATTGGTTACAGATCTATTTGTATTAAAAAAAATAATTTTAAAGCATAATAATTGTTCAATATTACTTTGAAATGTGGAGGGTTGGGAATAGAGTCATTTCAATTCCCTCCAAGGCATATCGTCTATAATATATAAGTATATATGGGCAAGTCCCAGACACAGTCCACAAACCAAACATTTTTCAAATTAATCCAACTTTATTTTTTTTTAATGGAACATTAGACTAGATATATAATTTTATAAATAAATATAAAAAATTGTATTTCAATGATCATTAATACAAAAATGATTACCAAATCATACTTCTTAATGTTAGACAAAAAAGTAAAATGGTTTACGTGTTCTAAACATTACTTTACTGTTATCATAGATGGTGCAATCGAAAGCCACATTGTTATTCACCCAATTCTCTTAAATTTTGGAAAAAGTAAAATTAGGTATGAAATCACAGGTCCATGCGGTCAAGCATGCGCCACGGAAAATAAGGGGTTTTTTATATTGTGAGTAGAAAATGTTGCTTTTAAGTAAATAAAATATTAAAATTCTATAAAAAAAAAAATATAGCATATCAATTTTTGTAGCGAGCGTCACGATTTGAGTACTCCCAAAATTGCAATAAAACCTTAAAAACGCTTCCAGAATAAAATATTTCACTACTAAATTTCATAACAACCGACCAAATCACGTGCAATTATCTAGAAAGCTTCCACATAACATGTGTGTTCGCCAGCATCACGCAAATATTTAATTTTTATTGGAAGATATGTCTGGCATGTTTCCTATGTTCCCCTCTAACTTCGGCAAGTTTTTAAACAAAAAGTGTGTTGTGACGAAACCAATGAAGTTTTTGTAAGGAATGAATGATTTTGTCCCTTTAATGTACATTAATCAGATCGCTGATAAACGCATGATCCTTAGGCATTAGAAATTACTAATAACTGATTTGATTAATGAATTGGAATCTCAGTTACCTTCCATTAAACTCCATACTTATGCTAAAAGGACTCAACAAAAATGCTTTCAAGACCGAAAAATATATATTAAACAAGATGAAGATATTCTGCAGGTAGATTTTGCGGAAAACTACTGGCGCATTCTGTCTGCTCATGTCAGTTACTCCGGAGTATCGATATTCACATGTGTTGCCTGGACGCACAATTGCACATTTGTTAACACGAGCGATCAACTGTCGCATATTAAATATGGTTTCTATTGCTTTCTTCAGTTAATTTTAAAGAAACTTACAAAAATCCTATTTCGAAATTATTTTTATTTTCAAATTTACAATTTAAAAACAAGTTTATTTTAAGTAGTATACGGTTTTTTAAAAAAAAAATTTAATGTGAGCCACTTTGAGTGGAATTTTTTGCATCTACTCACGGAACGGGTGCAGTAGACGGAATTGGAGCTGTTGTACAGTGAAATTTTGCCGAATGGTGAAATCTCAGAATATTTATCATAATAACGCCGAAGACTTTTTTAAATTGCCAAAAAAAAAAAATGTAATACAAATTGTATTTTTAATTTATATGTAAGCAGTACGCATATATATTCCCGGAATTAAAAGCAACCATTATTTTTCATCACTTAATGAAAATGTATTCGAAATAGCACTAACGGCAGATTCATCAAAACATAAAATTAAATTATAAACAGAAAATATGGATTAAATAATTTTATTAAAAAATAATATAAATTGTTTAGTTAAAATAAATTTTTATTTGTGTACTACTGGAAAAAATTTTGCTTACCGTCATGTATAGGGATCTATAAATCGACTGTCGGTGGCCGTCGGTGTTGCAATGGTTAGTGTGCGCGGCGTGGGTTCAATCCCTGCTCTGACCATCTTACATTTCTTTCGATGACGCCACCTCGCTTAGTGAAGGCGACACTATCGATTGTTTAGCCTTGAAAAAGATACTCCAAATATCGTTTTGGAACCGGTGTAAAACTGTAGGTCCCACTCAATGAGTGTAAAAATATAAAGCGCACAGCTCACAGATTGTGAGAAGTTATCCCTTTATGGGGTGTAATGGGAAATTATGTATGCATGTAAATCGACTTTCGACTACTCGACTTTTTGTGGGAAAACGTGGAAATCGACTTTCATGTTGTACAATTGCCGAAAAGTCGACTTTTGGTTTCGACTTTTAATTTTGTTGTTGTCAGATTTACGTAATATGGATTTTCGTTAAAAAAAATGTTTCGTAACAGTGACAACAGACAGAAATAGTATCAATATAAATCTAAAGTTGAAATGCATCCAAAATTTTACATTTTCATGACTGGAGTCAAGAAAATTTCTAAACAAATTGGTTTGTCTGCAAGAAAAAATACAATTTATCGGTATAAAAAGTGGCTGTGACTTAAAATGCAGTTCATAAAAAAAATTAAGACAACGAATAGTGTTCAAAGTTCTAATAATATCGATACCAATACAAACTGTTTTGCGTTCAATTTGTGATTTCTTCACACACAGGTTAGTATATTTCTGCGGGTAGTTGGTCAGGAAATACCCGATCCGAGGTATATAAATTTGTCCACCACCGCCAGACCCACTTTTGCTGACTCCTTCTCAATTCTCGAAAACACCGCAGTAACTTCTCTAACTGTGCGTCCAATGATATCTATATCATCAGCATATGCGAGCAGCATGTGACTTTTGCTGTTGATGGTTTTATTCTCTCATAATCATGTCCAATAAGATATTAGACAGATCGCACGGCAGGGTGTCGCCTTCCCTGAGTCCTCGCATAGTCTTGAAAGGTTCGGTAAGATCCTTATCTACTTTCACTGCGGATTTTTTGTTCGTCAAGGTCATCATTCAAAGGAGGGTATGAGTTTGGCAGGACTACCAAGCTCAGACATTGCTTCATTGAGTTTCCCTCATATCGGGATATCGAAGGCCGCCTTATAAACGAAAAATAGATGACAGGTATCGACTCGATTTTTGTGGGTCTTCTCCAGGATTTTGCAACTGGATTTTGTAAGTGAGCTGATGTATGCAACTTATCAGCTTATCGCCGCCAGCATTGTTGTTCTTAAGCCGGGAAAAAGCTGTTCTGACCTCGTCTTGGTTGGTCAACGTCGTCG
Source organism: Phaonia tiefii (assembly GCA_963931995.1). Lineage (NCBI taxonomy): Eukaryota > Metazoa > Arthropoda > Insecta > Diptera > Muscidae > Phaonia > Phaonia tiefii. The sequence continues at coordinate 75,462,700 of OZ008371.1, read as the reverse complement.
TCCAAATTGTGATCGATTGTATCGCCATTGGATATCTCAGGTACCAATAGCACAGAGGAATAATGTCTCCATATTGCCAACATGCTCTGTATATCAGCGCTGAGATTTCCGTCCTTATCTTTGCAGAAGGGGGCTCCGAACCATATCCATTAGAACCGTTTTCGACTTTTTGGTAGAATTTTTTGGGGCTTCGCTCTTCCTTCTGTATGTCTCAATTTTCGCACTCTCGCGCTTTCTCCACTGCCGTCTCTTACTCCTTTCTTTTTTGCCCATACTACTCAGTCGCAAATCGCGTTGCAATTGACTGAAGCATTGCCAAGCGTGCAGCGTTCTTTGCGACACTCGTCATTGTACCATGGTTTGTTGCGCAGTGGTATTTCAAAACCAAGTACGACTATTGCGGCAGTTTTTATTTAGTCGGAAATGGGTTTCCACTGCGCTTCAGGATCGTCATGGGGAGAGTGTGGGTTCTGTGCTAAAAGTTGCGAGAGCTTCCTTGAGTAGGCTGTGGCTATCTCTGGTAATTGTCTAGCTTTCGGTGTCTAGGTTTATCTGCACCCTTGGCTGCTAAAACGTAGTGATCAGAATTGTACGTACCTCTGATCACTCGTACGTTTATTTCACTGGATAAGTGCCTTCCCATCAATTCCCACGTGATCAAATTGGTTTTTCTTTGATCAGGGGATACCCAAGTAGCCTTGTGGATTTCTTCATGCTGGAATCTTGTACCACTAATGACCATGTTTTTTTTCGCGGCAAAATCAATCAGTCTCATACCGTTGTCGGAATAGACTAAAATTACCAATAGTTGGATTAAACACATTTCCCATCCTACTTTAGCATTAAAATCTCCTAGTATAAGCTAAATGTCATGGCCAGTGCAGCGGTCATACGTTTCCTTTAGGAGCTCATAGAATATGTCTTTGGCATCATCATCTTTCTCTTCTATCGGGGCATGCACACAAATTAGGGAAATATAAAAATGTTTCGTTTTATTGCGGATTGTGGCTGTACTTTCAATCACAGGATTGAACCTAGAGACTAGATGTAGCAGTCTTTTGCCAACTACAAATCCGCAACCATATTCATGTTTTTTCTCATGGCAACTTTAGTATATGTCGTTTTTCGTTTCCGTGTGCAGCCATGTCCTGTCCATCGCAATTCCCGAAAGCGGTAATGTCAGCCATATAACTTTCGAGAACATCTGCCAATTGGATGCTTTCACCGGTCGTCAACAAATGGGGGTTTTTATGTTTTCGTTGCTGTATATTCACTGCCAATATGAACGTTGGCGGGAGGCAAACCCAGTCCACCGGGTTTTTGTATTTTACCCACTGTCAGGATATTTGATAGCAGCCGCCCATTATGGAACAGACGCTGACCAGAATGCAATATGACGAACCTGTTTTTGACGTAGAATACGTCTTACCTTACGGTATGAGGAGTCATGTCAGGTTTTTATTGTTGTAATCTTTATTTCATTGAATTTGAGGAAACGGCTAGATGAATTTTTTTTAAATTTTTTTTGTAGGTAAATGAAGATGTTATCTTTCGTTTGATATACATTTCATATTGGTTGATATATTTCTAGAATTTTAATTTCTCAAATGAAAATTGTTTAAACACATACACTCAAACATATGTGTGGTGTTTGGTTGAGTGTTTTTGGTTGCTCAACATTGCTTAGGAACATGTATCTAGTAAAAAGTGAAACGAACAGCAAGCTAATGTTGCTTGGCAACATGTATCTAGTAAAAAGTGAAACAAACAGTAAGCTAACGTAATAAAGCTTTTTTGCGAAAGCTTCAATAAAGCTGTTGTAACATTAATTTTGAATTGTAAAGCGTAAAGCTTTCACACAACGCTCGAATGCTAATGCGAAGTCTCGATAAGGTAAACCTTTTTTAATATTAGGGCGGCCCTCTCAACATTCGCAGAACTTATTTCAATAAAAATATTAATTCAAATACATAAATTAAATTAAGTTTAAAAAAATTGAACATAATATTTTTTTTTAAACGGACTTGAATCAAATGCCGTTGGTAAATATAAAAATTACAGCAGACAGTTGTCCGAGGCCTTCGGCCACGGACTGTCCCTGCAGGCTGTGTCAGAGACACGGCCATTAAGTTTAACGTAGAATACGCCATCCGATAAGACAGAAAACATATATAACAATAAATGGTAAATAATATAAGCAAATGAATTTATTGTTATATATGTTTTCTGTCTTATCGGATGGCGTATTCTGCGTTAAACTTAATGGCCGTGTCTCTGACACAGCCTGCAGAACTGTCTGCTGTAATTTTTTTTTTTGGTTTCTATCCGCCGTTGGCCCATATGTTTAGCTCATCCGCCTTCTAAGGACAAAATAGTATGCCCGATAGCTTGATGAGCTTCAGTGACATCAGTCACCTATTAAACCAAAGACGTATCAGTGATCGCATAACCAATCAGGCTGCTCATTGGGTCCGCCTTCTCACTCTTGCTAGCTGACAGAGGTTTCCGATAAAGCCATTGCCATCATATTTCTTAGTACTTTGATTTTATCATACTCACATTTCTGTACCAATTGTTGACACTTGCTACTATATTTGTTACAAAAGCAACAATTTCAAGCGGTTAGTATAATCGTTTTAACTTTTCTGACGAGATTTCGAAGAAAATGTCAATATTGTGGTCACAAAAGTAAGTATACGATGCGTGATTAGCCATTCCTTAATTGACTTTATTGCTGCAATAGCACAACGAGGCAAAGAACTGTCTCAGAATTTGAAGAAACTGATAATACAACTGTATAAAGAAATTAAAAATTTTCGGCATTGTAGACAAAAGTAGTGCTACGTACATAAAGTACAAGAAAAGTTTGATTCTTAGGGACGCCGCAAAGTGTTTAGCAGCCAAGAAGAAGGATTGTTGTAAGAAAAATTAAGGTAAACCCGAAGAAATGTGCGTCAAAAATACAGGCAGAAATTGAAGAAGAGGCTGGAAAATCTTGCCATTCAGAAACTATTCACCGTGCTTGCACGGAACTGGATACAATGGCCTAAGTATCGGAAAAGGCTATTCATTAAATTCATTAATTAAAGCATCAGAAGAGATTAAATTTCGCCAAAGTGTAGACATAAACCACCATAAAACTTTCTGGAACCCAAAATTTTTCTGATGAGACCAAAATAAATCTTCATCGACCTGATGGCCGTGATAAAGTTTGGAGACAGCCGAATTTCAAAGTAGGGCCCAACCAATGACTGGCACTGGCATTGGTTTGGGAATGCGTGGCAGCATCTGGAGTAGGAAAACTTGTTTTTAATAACGGAATTATCACCAAGTGTTTGTACCTCGGTTATCTGAATAACAATTTGAAAGAAAGCTACATATAATGACGTCTGGAAGAAACTCTCATATTTCAACAGGACAACAGGCATATATTTCTCATTGTGAAGAAATCGCTGTTATAGCACACAAATTATCTTAAAACTGGAGATAAAAGTGAGAGATAATCTCAAAAGTGTTACGTGCAGTGTTGCCAGAAGCTATCAAAAAAACCATGCCGAAAAAAGTGCAATTTACAAAAAAGTGCTAAAACTGAAACAATCAAAAATTGTTGTACTGCGGTATTCGAAAAAAAAACACAATTTCGTAGACAATACATAATCAAGCACCCTAACTCTAGGGATGTGGGCATATGACATTTGATACGGAAAAGTGTAACGCATAGAAAGGGTCTTATTAGATCGAAGGTATCTAAGAACCAAATTCGGTTTGAGATTTATTGAGACTTGAGCCATGCTCGTCTGTCTGTCTGGCTAGTTGATCAACCCGGTAATTGCCGTAAACTTCTTTAACGATCACAATGAATTTTTGCCATTGGCAATTATTTTACCAAACTCAGTTTGGGATGGAAAATATGTGTTAAGACCACACTCCTTCTGATACATCCCATACAAATCGATATATTTAGTATTTAGTGTATATGATTATCTTCAAATCAGATATTGCTTAATAATCTGTAAAGTTATACTTAACTGGAGAAAATTGGCGAGGTATCTGGAATTGGCGTATAAAAACGGAATCGGATAATTTTTATATAGTTCACATGTGTAGATATACAATTTAAAATTAGGCCCCAGCGCCATTAAGGTATTATAGAGGCATGTTGGCAATACTAGTTATGCATTTAATTAAACACAATATGCGTTATAGCAAAATAGAAATTCAATTCAACATTGTAGCAGGGTATTCTTGTTCTTCCAAATAAAACAACAAATGTCCGCTTTGAATATAATTTACCCCGTTTAGGTGTATTTGATTATCTGTGAAACAAGAACGAACACCTTACACAGGTTCAGCGAGAGCGTATGGAATAACAAGAAGAGAGGATGTCGTTGTCCAACGAACCACTCCAACCAGCGACCAACACACAGACACCCGATGCGTGTTGCTATCTGGATGTTTGTATGATTGTTCCGCTGATAGAAGAGCCAACCACTTCAACGGACCTGTGAAATAGGGCTGCGACATCGACATTAATATTTTGAAAAAATAGATGTTTTTGAAAAACATCGAGTACTTTTTACATCGATATTTTAGTGCCGATGTTTTTCCAACATCGATGGTTTATATCGATGTTTGCATCGATGTTTTTCTGTGTGACGATTGTGACGAAATGCCTTAATACCTATAAGGAAACATAAACCATAAAATAGTAATATAAACTCGAATTGTTTCTATTTGCCCATTTATTCGCCGCCAGACGCCAACCACCACCATTATGCGTAGCTGGTTATACATGGGATGTAATGGGAAACTATTTATTTTAAAGGGTGGTTTATATGTTGATAACACATATCTAAAACAGAATTACAGCAAAAACAGAACATCGGCAAAAGCATTGATGATCGAAGGAACATCGATGTTTCTGCCTGACTCAGATTGTGACCAGTGGTGTAAATTACCTCTTCTGTTTCAATTTTGGTACCTCGATTTCTAAAAAAAAGTCACCAAAAATGAGACATCTAAAAAACATCGACATGTTTTGAGGTCGATGTCGCAGCACTACTGTGAAACCGGCTATTTATTAGGGTACCCATTTAATCGGGTTTTTTGATTAATCGGTAATCGTAAATTTCAATCTGACAATTAACCGAACAAAAAGCACTCAAATTATTCCATTATTCGAATAAAATAAAACACCAACAAAGAAAACACTGTTCGGACATTGTACTAAAACGTAACAAAAGTAACTTCATTATAAAGTATAAAATATAAACAAATAAAATCTCACAATCACTGAGCTGTGCGCTTTCCAGTTTTCACTCACTGATTGGGACCTAAAGTTTTACACCGATTCCGAACGGTATTTCGAGAAGCTTTTTCATGGCCGCCGAAAGAAATTTTAAGGTGGTCTGAGCAGGGATCGAACCCAGGATCTCATGTACAAGAGGCGCGCACACTACCATTGCACCACCGACTGTCTAAAATATATGTAGGTACAATTCACAAATCGTAGTTGCAGCAATATGAAAATTAGTGACTTTTGGTGCCAAGCCAAAATTAAAAAAATATCATAGTTTGCACCCAAAAATACCACGCTTTCCGGTACCTCCCATACAAAGGGTAGGGTCGCTCTGAAACTGTATCACACTATAACACTCTATTGGATTGATTAATTTTTACAAAAAATTTGAAAAACGTAATTTTCTGACTATTATCCTTATTGTATGTAGTTTGAGCAGAATCGGACCAGGTATTTTGATACCCTCCATACCAAGTGGCCAGTGGGTCTTGAAATTTCTGCAGACTATTACACCCAATTTAATGAACCAATTTTGAGGCAATATTTTTTTATTTGTGCCTATGAACCAAAGCACTGTGCGACGCTTTCTCTCAATAAACTATCAAGTCTGTTCAAAATGTGTGTGCCTAAATCACCTAACGTACCACGTAAAATTTATTGCTCCCCTCGAGGGGATATTGACATTACTTTTAACTAATCTAATCTTACACCAAACGCCTTATATTACTGTTAGTACTTTCACATTTTCTTTAATTGTGCTGGCAGATGCCATCGACAGGTCAACATGAACCAAGACTAATTTAGTTATTCTCTAGCTTATGTTCGAATCTCATTAAACTTTACTTCATTTCTTAAATTAAGAAATTGATGGGTTCACTTAGGTTTATGTTCATATTTCAATAAAGATCGTTCTCAGGGGTTAACTTGCCTTTACATGTCTTAAATATCTTCATTCATTTAACTTGATTTTATTGCTTTACTTCATTATTGGTTTAAATTATTCTAAACCCTTTTCGGTTATCAATTTAACAGCTTCTAAATTCCTGTCGTTTTAACAACGCTCTAAACTCTTTCCGTTTTAAAACAATACTGTACCTTCATTTCGTTTCAAAAAATTCTAAATTCTTTCGTTCCACTTTCCGTTTAAAACGCTTTATAAATTAAACATTTAAAATTCCTTTTATTCTTTCATTTCAAACATCCTCCTCCTTTTACCTTTAGTGTGTGTAACTAGCTTTATCTTGCGTTTTATCTAAAACATTTTGAACTTTGTTCTATTTTTGGATTTAATGCAAACATGGTTTGGATTCACTTATTTTGTTTGAAATCATTCACACTAGTTCATTGTTCTCGCAAAACTTTCATTCGCTTCACTTATAATTAATATTCATTTCAAACCTTCTTTTGATTTAAAATACTATACATTTTTCTTCCGTATTACTTTCCGCTTATTTTTAAAAATAAAAACAAAATGTCTTAAACTTTTCCAAGTTGTATTCTTTTAACTTAGAACATTTTAAACTTTCTTTTTCTATCTCAGAATTTAAAACACTTTAAATCTATAGGACATCCGTTAATCACTTTTCTCTTAGGTTACTACTTTCTAATTTAATTTATATATTATACATATATGGTAGTTTTATTTCAGGTGATACATATTAGGTTATTTGAATGATTACTATTTCTTTTCAAATAAATATGTTACCTGGAACTCATGTTATCGTTTCAGATAATGGTCATTTGATGTTCAGGGCTTATAATTTTGATTTGCATAAACCATTATTTGTAGATTTTAAATTTAGGGGTTATAATGTTGATTTTCATAAACATATTCAGGGTATTCACAAGGTGCACTTAAGTGTTGTATTTGCCGTAAGTTCTATCTTTATACAACAGTTGTTGATATCACTCACACATAAATAAATATTATATGACAATACAACTTATGCAGGTATGCAGGCTGTGCAGGATATCAGTAACAGCTGATTTATGTTTACTGTTAGTCAATTATTTTTATCGGTTATTGTAATTTGGAGTTTTTTGTATTTTTTTATGGCAATTAAGAAATAAATATTTATTCCGGTTAAGTTATTGATTATGACGTTTTATGTCTTTACAGTGCGATAATACTTACATATGTACATATATAGGGGTGGTCAGAAGTGAACTACTTTGCTTCAAATATGTCGTTAGGACTTATGAATTTTAGACACCATGTGAATACCCTAATTATTCTTTATTTGATATTGATGGTTTACAATTTTGTCCGTTTTAACCATTATATGTGGGACGTGGGACTGTTCGAGGAGGTGGAAAGTTTCTGATAGCCATCCACTTGGGAGTGCCCAGAAATGGTTCCTTCATTCCCTCCCTACTTCCACGCAGTATTTCCATAACCTGATTGGTTATGCGATCACTGATATGTCTCTAGTTTAGTAGACGACTGATGTCACTGAATGCTCATCAAGCTACAGGTCATACACTTTTATCCTTAGAAGGCGGATGAGCCAAACATATGGGTCAACGGTGGATAGAAACCAAAAGAAGAAAATCCAGGTTCGACATATTGCATCCTGGTCAGCGTTTGATCCGTAATGGGCGGCTGCAATGAAATATCCTGGCATTAGGTAAAATGCAAAAATCCGTTGGATTGTGTTTGTCTCCCGCCACCGTTCATATTGGCAGTGATTATACAAAAACGAAGATGAAAACATAAACAACCACTATTTGTTGACGAACCCCGCAAACATTATAAGGACCACGATTTACGGATATGCACTTGGAATGTATGAACTCTATATAGATCCGGTGCAAGTATCCAATTGTCAGATGTCCTCGAGAGGAAAAACATGAATTTGGTTGGGGTTTTGTGGTTGGCCAAAAACTGCGACATCTAGTCTCTAGGTTCAATCCTGTGAACTTCTAGGTTCAAATTCCGCATAAAAGTGAAATATTTTTATCTTTTCCCTAATTTGCGTGCATGGCCAAGCAAAGGGGAAGATGATTATGCCAAAGACATATTATATGAGCACCTAGAGAAAACGTATGACCGCTGCCCTGGCCATGACATTAAGATTGTACTAGCAGATTTTAATAATAAAGTAGGCAGGGAGAATGTGTGTCATCCTACTATTGGCAATTTCAGTCCACATGCTGACCGTTCCGACAACTGTATGTGAGTGATTGATTTGACTCGGCAAAAACATGGTCATTAGTGGTACAAAATTCCAGCATAAAGACATCCAAAAGGCTTCTTGAGTATCCCCTGAGCAAAGAACGGAGAACCGAATTGATCACGTGGTAATTGATGGAAGGCACTCATCCAGTGTAATGGACCTACGAGTGATCAGAGGAGCTAACGTCGATGCTGATCACTACCTACTAGCAGCCAAGGTTCGCACAAGATCAAGTAGAACGAATATCGTACGAAACCACGCTTACGAAACCACACGTACCAGAGGTACACTCATCCTACTTAAGGAAGCTCTCGCAACTTTTGGCACAGAACCCACCCCCTCCCCGTGACGATCCTGAAGCGCAGTGGAACCCCATTTCCGACTCTAGAAAAACTGCCGTAATAGCCGTACTTGGTTTTGAAAAACCGTTTCGCAACGAACCATGGTACGATGAAGAGTGTCGCATTGCAAATGACGAAAAGAACACTGCACTCGTGGGGAAAAAGAAAGGAGTTAAACCGACACTTTATGCGTAAGAAACGGAAGTGGAGAAAGCACGAGGGTGAGAAAATTGAGTTACACAGAAGGAAGAACGAAGCCCGAAAATTCTACCAAAAAGTCAAAAACGGAACAAATGGACATGGTATAGGGCCCCCCTTTTGTAAAGGCTAGGACGAAAATCTCATCTGAGATGTCCAGAGCATGTTGGGAATATGGAGAAGATGATTTCTCCGCGCTACTGGTACCTGAGATATCCGATGACGATGGGATAATCGATCACAATTTGGACGACGACGTCGATTGCCCCCTCCTAAGCAAGACGAAGTCAGAACAGCAATTGCCTGGTTTAAGAACAACAAAGCCGATGAACTACCGACGGAGCTGTTTAAGGCTGACGGCGATGAGCTGATAAAGTATGCATCAGCTCATTAGCAAAATTTGGTTAGACGAATGCATCCCCGGCGATTGGGGTCTCAGTGTACTAAAAAATTTTACTAAAAATTTAAAAAATATGACCCTCATACGTTTTTGCAGGATGACCCTGACGAACACCAAATCCCCAGTGAAAGTTGGTAAGGATCTTACCGAACCTTTCGAAATTAAGCGAGGCCTACGACAAGGTGACACTCTATCGTGCGATCTCTTTAACATCTTAACAGAGATTACTCTGAGAGAAGCTGCTGCCAACATGAATAAAACCATCAGCAGCAAGAGTCACATGCTGCTCACGTATGTTGTTGATATGGATATCATTGGGCGTACATTTAGAAAAGTTACTGCGGTGGTTTCGAGAAGTGAGAAGGAGTCAGCAAAAGTGGGTCTGAAAGTAAATGAGGACAAGACAAAATTAATGGTTTCAACGAGTAGTGGACGAATTTATATACCTCGCATCTTCCATAACCAAAAAGCGAAGAATTGCACTTGCGAATAGATGTTATTTTATTACACAGCAGCAGTGTTGCCAGAAACTGTGAAAAAAATGATGCCAAATGACCAAAATAATGAGCAAAATGGAAGGAATTATGTTAAACACACCAATAAAATTGTACAAAATGCAAACCAATTATACCAAAATTAAAAGAAACCATTTCATAAACACAATCATATTAAATATTAAAAAAAACCCTCTGGTAAGGATTTTTAAAGTTTTATATTGTCTGCATTTTCACGAGTTTGGATTCTAAACTAAATTCATGTTTATATGCAGTGGCACCTCATGCTAGTTATCTTTGATTACACAGCCGATTTTGACTTCAGTTTCTGAAAGTACTTGTCGAAACTCACTAGATGGAATTTGGGGGTTTTCCGGATTACCTCGAATTCAAACGCCTTCAGCATAATTGCAGATAGAGGCTAGTAGAAAAAACTAAAAAAACTTGTTCGAAAAATCGCATCTAGTGCTTAAATTTTTTGTACATAATTTATCATAACTCGAAAATGACCTCTCCTATTTTGTTTAACCGAAATTGAAAAAATTTAATGTTACATTGTCTTCAACTTATGTGTATACTACATGTGACAAACAAATGTTTTCTCGTTACTCTCTTTAAAATATCATGATAAATCGAAAAGGGAAAAAAGTGTTTGCATTTTATTACTTTGCCGTAAAGTTACATATCTTGTAAATAAAACAAGTCATAGATCATGTATATAATTAGATATTTTAGGCTTTATATGACTTTTGCCATACGAGTTGTTTTTAGTTTCGTAAATACCTATTGAATGACTAAAAGTGGATGGGTATTTCTCAACTGAATTTCCTGAAAAAAAAAATTTTTCAGAAAAGTATTTCTGAATGTACCAGCTTCAGCGTCTCGTACACAATTCCATAATTTGGTTACCACCGTTTGTGTGAGAGTTTCACGAGAATTTAATCTTAAATAAAAATCTTTATTACGTATTTTTGTTCTAGGACTAATAAAATAAAATTATTCACTTTTTCCGCAGAATATGAAATAGGGATTTGCCAAATCCGTGACACAAAATGAACTTGTGTTTCAATTTTTCAATCTGATATTTTGTACATAACATGGAGAATAGTTTCTAAGATGGATTGAATTTACATAAAAACAATAATTGCTCACTGTTATGAAAAAAGATGGTGTCTCGTTACATCCCATGAAGGGATTGGGGAGAGCTTAACAAAACCAGTGAGCTGTGCGCATTCTAGTTTTATACTCACTGATTGGGACCTACACTTTTACACCGGTTCCGTACCATATTTTGAGAACATTTTCATCGCTAAATAATCGAGAGTGTCGAGAGTGTTTCCTCGCCGTCACTAAGCGAGGAAACGTAAGGCGGTCAGAGCAGGAATCGGACGCGCGTTCTCATGCACAAGATCCGCACACACTATCATTGCATCACCGACGTTATGAAACCCAAATAAAAACAATCCCATGAGGTGTCAGGGGACACCCGGTTGGAACGAAGTTCCTTTCGCTATATACTTAGATTATATACTAGTTAGGGGCCCGTTGAAAAATACGATAATTTAAATGGATCTTTAAGAAAAGACACTTTTTGTAAAATTATAAACATTTTTTTAAGAAAATGTACTGGTTTTAAGAAAAAGCAATAAGAGTATACATTTTTTTTAAAAGAAGTACTTTTTTAAAAACTGGTACTTTTTAAAGAAGTGGTACACTTTTTAGGAAAAGGTTATTTTTTAAGAAAATCTACTTATTTTAAGAAAGGCTACTTTTTGGTAGTACCTAGTAAATATTGTTCAGGTTTCTCCAAATTAAAGTTTACAATAAATATAATATAAAGGCCGAATCGCAAAACACAAAACAAAACAATATGAAGTAACTCAGGAAAAAAAAAGAGAGGCTACAATTTTATTTTCAAGGAAATATATTTTATAGAAAAGGAACTTTTGTAAGAAAAGTTTTTTTGTGAATTAATGGGGGTTTTTAAGAAGTGGAAAGAAATTCCTTTTAGAAGTGGTCCTTTTTTCGAGAATAGGTACATCTTTAAGAGTAGGTACTTCTCTATACAAAAGATATTTTATTTCACAAAAAATTATCTTTTTAAAGAAAGGTAGTTTTGTAAGAAAAGGCAATTTGTTCTAAGAAAATTTACTTTTATAAGAAAATATGCTTATTTAAAAAAATTAATTTTTTTAAGAAAATTTACTTTTTGTAAGCATAGGTACTTCGTGAAGATAAGGCATTATTTGCCCTTTGTTTAAGAATACGAATAGGTATTTTTTTGAGAAAAATAACTTTTTTTTTAAGAAAAGACACTTATTTAAGAAAATGTTATTTTTATAAGGTTCTTTCGCTTTGGCTTGTTTAAATTTACTTTTTATTGGGTTCAAATCTACAATATATACTAAACTAGTTGGACCCGGAAAACTTTCGTTTGCCTTTAAAGTTTTTGTAATGCCACAGGGTGAACAAAAATAAAATGGGCAAATAAACCTGTATTGGATGGGATATTATGAAGAAGAGTGTAAAATAACTATTTGTTAGAAATATTTGTTTAGATTTCGATCGTGTGCTGATTTGTCTAAAAAGCTTCTCATTATAATATAATGGCTGTACTCGTTGCGCTTCGCTACCCATTAATTGCAATTTTAATGAAACACAATTTAGTTATTTTTTTCTATTTATTCAAGTGCTCTAGGATATACAATATTTCTAGTTTTGCACTCTGGTGCAAATATATATACATATATAAGTCTGAAGGTTTACCCACGTGAACATGCCACATATAAAACACGGATTTGTCAAATTTAAGCCACAGACTTGAAGCGACTGCTCTTGGGCTTTATTAATGGTCATCGCAAATGGCAACCGAATCGGAAACTGCAATCTTATGAAATCGATGGGCATGTCTGTAGGTATCATGGGAATGCGTGGAAACAGGACATCAGTTCCTTTATAATTTCCGGTGATTATAGTAGCCTCTATAAGATTATTCTGCTCTCGAAGCTGACCTTAATGATATTCATATTCATTCGAACCTATGGTCACTTTCTTAGCTTCATAGTGACCTTTTTAATAGCCGTATTTTCATTGGTTTTCCGAAAATAGTAATTTGCATCATATCCACAGTATATGTACCGAACCTGTATACTGTATCAAACAATTGTCCGTACACCAGGCAGTTATGAACATATTTCAATGTATCTCAAAAGATGTATGGCCGATTTGATTCAATAATTTTTTTAAAGTTAGAACCATTGAACTTTAAAAAAAAAATCAATGAGTGTTCGAACTCACGGGCGATGTGTAAACCCCTTTTTGCTACACGGTACCTGTTCGATTTCTATGAACACATTAGTAAATGTTACGTCGGAAACAAAAAACACCGTTCAATCATATGATGACGTTACATTTAAATAATATTAATACTTATAATTATTTAAAGAGAAGTGCAAGCACATGTGTTTTTATTTTCTTACTTACTACTTTTTATTTTATTCCCACAAAAAACAAAGAGAATGGAAAGTAACAGACACATGTACATACATACATTGTTATATTCGCACATACGCTACACAAGGTCCCCATTTTCGTTGCTCTCTTTCTATCTCATTTATATGTATGTACGTATAGTCACGTCATTATTCTCTCTGCTCTGAGAGTTCTCAGCAACCACACAATAAAACAATTCGCTGCCGCTACATCAGTGTGTGTGTTTTTTCGCAGTTTGACAATCTGTGTTTCGCAGTCGGACAAATCTGTGTTCTTTATAGGGGTGGGTCACCCTTCTCATTTAGGGGTATGAAAAATAGATGTTGGCCGATTCTGAGACCCATCCGATATGCACACAAAATTTCATACAAATCGGTCCAGCCGTATCGGAGGAGTTTAACGGCAAACAATGTGTGATCGCTGTCGGACAATGTGTCATCGCTGTCGGACAATCTGATTAAGCGCAGTCGAACAAATTGTGTTTGGATGAATTCACTTTGTGAATTTAGGCCGTACCGCGCCTATAGATGTTAACACATCAAAAATAATTTAAAACGAATCGGCCATATATTTTTTGAGATACATATATGGAATATGTTCTCAAGGGCCTGGTGTACGGACAATTGTTTGATGTAGTATACTTTATGTAATAGTCAAATATTGACGTATATGTAGGCCAACTGTAACATACTGTGAAATTAAAACGATCAAAGTATTATTATGACTGCTATAACGGGTTCTTTTAAAAGGGGCGTGGCACATCCCTCTTCCACCGTGGCTGTAATTCATACTGTAACAACAATATATATACCAAATCTCATCTTCTAAGCTCTGATAGTTCATGAGACACAGCCATTTTTAACTTCATGTTGTATTGGCAGTGCCACACACCTTTATCTAATCACTACCAAGTATATCCAAGGACTGTAAAAATCAAAACCGAAATCAAAATTCCGAACGGTTTGCAAGATATGAGCCTGACAAAATAATCACTTTTTCTGCAAAAATGACACCGAGGCCCCAAATTTTTGGGGGCCATAAAAAAAGTGCATGACTTTGGGCAAAGCTGGGAGACACGTGTCTTTTTTCCTGGTCTTTTAGCACGTAGTAGTGTCCGTATATGGTTATATTTCCTTTTCTTAAAAAAATACACACAGTGTAATCAGTACCTCATTGTGAAATTTTGATAGCAATCGGTATATAAGAAAAGCCGTCAGAGCGATTTTTGAAAAAGGGGTGCGGTGCCGCCCCCCTTTATCCAATCAATTCCAAGTATAGCCAAGGACTATAAGCAGGTCATCAGTACCTCATTGTGAAATTGTCATTACACTCGGTCTATTAGAAAAGCTGTCAGAGAGATTTTTGTAAAGGGGGCGTGGTACCGCCCACTTACACCCTGGCTGTAATTCGAACTGTACAAATAACGTACATACCAAATACCTCTGATAGGTCATGAGATACAGCTGCACAAAATTTCAAGTTGTATGCCACGCCCACTGATCAAAACCCGCCCATTTTTTGTTGGATGACCAAGTTTGAGCCAAATACATCCACTCAAATTTTCAAGGTGATTGGTGAAACAGTCCTACAGATATTACGTTTTGAAAAATATTTATTTTCACCACCGACCACAAAGCTACATTCTGTGAAAATTTCAAAAAGATCGGTCCAACGGTTTTCGATTCTATGCGGTACTAAAAAATGCAAACAAACAAATAAACACAAACTAATTTTTATAATATAAAGATAGTGGTTAAAGGCTCCACCTATAAAATTTTCCATTAAACAAGATAAATACACCTTATGTTAGTTTAGACACAAACCAAAGCAAAAGTACCCATTATAGTTGATAATACTGGGTTGTAATAGAGTTGTTAAAAAAGGTTGATTAGCCCCCATCCCGCAACGAGCGACAATAAACTTCGTTCCAAACGTGGACAATATTCTTGTATTTGTTTAAGTGTATGAGATAAAGCTTAGAACGAACGAATTTAACATCACAAACGTTGGTATACAACACCTATGATATTTTGATTTGTATTAAAGATGCATGTGATTCATTTATCGCATTGTAAGAAATAAATATTTATTAGGGTATCCCTTATATTTAAAATCTTTTTGATCAAGTATTAAAGAATAATGTAGAGAGAGAGATATGCTCTTAGTCTTTGAATTTGCTAGATTAAATAAATGGATTTTAAATGCTGACAAGACCAAACTGATTCGATTTAGACCGAATTCTCATAATATTGACAATGAGTTTAGAGCATATGTATGTTGATGGTAAAGTGGTTACACAAGTTAGTGAGGTAAAATATTTCGGTGTAACTTTGCAGAAATATTTGTGTTGGGATTCCCCTATAAACAATATAAAAAATAATATTGCATCAGCTATTGGAATATTGCACAAAATGAAATATATGTTGAATTTAAAAACTAAGATTTGTGAATTGTACCTACATATATTTGAGACAGTCGGTGGTGCAATGGTAGTGTGCGCGCCTCTTGTACATGAGATCCTGGGTTCGATCCCTGCTCAGACCACCTTAAAATTTCTCTCGGCGGCCATGAAAAAGCTTCTCACAATACCGTTCGGAATCGGTGTAAAACTGTAGGTCCCAATCAGTGAGTGAACACTGGAAAGCGCACAGCTCAGTGATTGTGAGAAGCTCTCCCCTGTCCGTTGATGGGATGTAATGGGAAACCATTTATTTATTTGTTTTATATTTTATACTTTATAATGAAGTTACTTTTGTTACGTTTTAGTAGTTTTATGTTTTACAACATCGATGTTTCAAATAAGACACATCGATGTCGATATAACATCGACCTCAAAACTTCGATGTCTCTTATTTGAAACATCGATGCTGTAAAACATCGATGTTTTGAGGTCGATGTCGCAGCACAACTGTGAAACAAGAATGAACAATCTTCGTCGATGCACGGGTATTTATTAGGGTACCCATTTAATCGGGTTTTTTGATTAATCGTTAATCGTAAATTTAAATCTGACAATTAACCGAACAAAACGCACTCAAATTATTCGAATAAAATAAAACACCAAAAAAGAAAACAGTGTTCGAACATTGTACTAAAACGTAACAAAAGTAACTTCATTATAAAGTATAAAATATAAAAAAAAAATCCAATGAGTGTTCGAACTCACGGGCGATGTGTTAACACCTTTTTGCTACACGGTACCTGTTCGATTTCTATGAACACATTCGTAAATATTACATTGGAAAATAAAAAACAGCGTTCAATCATATGATGACGTTACAGTTAAATAATATTAATACTTAAAATTATTTAAAGACCCAGTGCAAGCACATGTGTCATTATTTTCTTGCTCAATACTTTTTGTTTTATTCCCACAAAAGTCAAAGAATGCAAAGCAACAGACACTTGTACATACATACATACATTGTTATATTCATAGACTAATACATACCTAGATAAACTTATTATCTCATCTGACGTTTCATTTCACACTCTTCGTGATGCGGTCGGTGTGATAGAGAGATGTTTGACGAAAAGTGATATACACCAGGTGGAATTACAATAACTTCTTGCTTTAATTTTTCATGCCATTTTGGTGAAAAACTGTGAAATTTAAATGTGTTTTAAACTTTTTTATTGACTGTTATTGTTAGCATACATTTGTGTTGTATTTAACACACAAAACGAAATGCCGTTGTTGTTATTTTGTTCGTTGTTTTGAACCATTGCCTCTATCTGGTGTTAGTAAAGCAATTCTTTTCAACACAAACGTATACATCACACGAGGACAAATGTCAGAAATTTGGTGAGTGAAAGATTTTCTCTACCCATATTTACTCTATGGTTATATTCGTACGATATAACCGAAGATCAACATAAAACACTTTTTTAATATTACTCCAAATTAATACTCCAAATTAAAACACTTCAATCTCGGCTCGCCGATATCGGATCGCCTTAATTTTTGGCCTAAACTCTTCGTCGAAACCCGCACTAGCTTTTTAATCCAAAAATTAATAAAATCGGCTATGAATTTCCGGAGAAAATCGCGTGGGAAAATTATATGAAAATCGCCCAATAATCACTTTCAATACCGACTGCCAAGCAACGAACAAACAAACGATGATTTACTCTTACAAACCTAACACTTGTGTATGTATTAAATTTATAGTTTAATGCCCTAGATGCGCGCGTATAGATGTTAACACATCAAAAATCCAATGAGTGTTCGAACTCACGGGCGATGTGTTAACACCTTTTTGCTACACGGTACCTGTTCGATTTCTATGAACACATTCTTAAATGTTACATTGGAAAATAAAGACAGCGTTCAATCATATGATGACGTTACAGTTAAATAATATTAATACTTAAAATTATTTAAAGACCCAGTGCAAGCACATGTGTCATTATTTTCTTGCTCAATACTTTTTGTTTTATTCCCACAAAAGTCAAAGAAAGCAAAGCAACAGCCACTTGTATATTCATACATACATTGTTATATTCGTACATACGCTACACAAGTTCACAAAATTGTCGTTGCTCTCTTGCTATCTCATTTTTATATATGTATGTATAATACGTCATTACTCTCTTTGCTCTGAGAGTGCTCCGCACACACATTTTATTGGACTTACCTTTCACTATAATAAAAATACAACAACAACTACTACTACTACTACTGATATGTTGGTGATTTATTTGTGCTTGGTGTGTCGTGGAGTGTTTGTGCGGGTGGTGGGTGTATAGGGGGTACCTAAAATAAAAACTGTTAAAGGAATGCAAAGAGTGCTGAGTGTGAGTGTAAATTGTCATGGTGGAGGGTATATAAGCTTCGGCCCGACCGAACTTAACACTGTTTCTACTTGTTTTTGTATACACCGGGCAATGCTGAACATCAAATGCCTCGCTTTGTTTGACCATAGCAACAACAACGAAACAACCAAACACACAACATCACACATACTTTGTCCGAAGTAGCTGACGTATACGTGTGTCACATAACCCCATGTTTGCCATATCAACAGCCAACACACAACATCACACATACTTTGTAGGAAGTAGCTGACGTATTAGTGCGTCTCCATAACGTCGACTGCGCAAGCTCATGCGCTTGCAAATTAAATTTTGCGTGGCTATGCTTTATATCTCCGTTCAACAACAGCAACAGACACATGACCATACAAACTTTATTATGTTAATACATACGCTATATACACAATTTCGTTTGCCTCACCCCTGCCACACCACTCTTTCATTGCTCTCTTGCTCGCTCATTTTTGTTTAACACGTCATTATTCTCTTTCGCAGTCGCAGCAGCTGGTTTTAGCAGCAGCATAAAATCTGGTTTTAGCAGATTTTGACTTTGATAGATTTAGTCCGTATACGCCGCTATAGATGTTAACACATCAAAAATAAATAAATAGTTACCCATTACATCCCATGAAGGGACAGGGACGAGCTTCTCACAATCACTGAGCTGTGCGCTTTTCAGTTTTCACACACTAATTGGGACCTACAGTTTTACACCGATTCCGAACGGTATTTTGAGAAGCTTTTTCATGGCTAAATACTCGATAGTGTCGCCGTCACTATGCGAGGTGACCGCCGCCGAGAGAAATTTTAAGGTGGTCTGAGCAGGGATCGAACCCAGGATCTCATGTACAAGAGGCGCGCACACTACCATTGCACCACCGACTGTATAAAATATATGTAGGTACAATTCACAAATCTTAGTTTTTAAATTCAACATATATTTCATTTTGTGCAATATTCCAATAGCTGATGCAATATTATTTTTTATATTGTTTATAGGGGAATCCCAACACAAATATTTCTGCAAAGTTACACCGAAATATTTTACCTCACTAACTTGTGTAACCACTTTACCATCAACATACATATGCTCTAAACTCATTGTCAATATTATGAGAATTCGGTCTAAATCGAATCAGTTTGGTCTTGTCAGCATTTAAAATCCATTTATTTAATCTAGCAAATTCAAAGACTAAGAGCATATCTCTCTCTCTACATTATTCTTTAATACTTGATCAAAAAGATTTTAAATATAAGGGATACCCTAATAAATATTTATTTCTTACAATGCGATAAATGAATCACATTCATCTTTAATACAAATCAAAATAGTGTTGTATACTAACCTTTGTGATGTTAATTTCGTTCGTTCTAAGCTTTATCTCATACACTTAAACAAATACAAGAATATTGTCCACGTTTGGAACGAAGTTTATTGTCGCTCGTTGCGGGATGGGGGCTAATCAACCTTTTTTAACAACTCTATTACAACCCAGTATTATCAACTATAATGGGTACTTTTGCTTTGGTTTGTGTCTAAACTAACATAAGGTGTATTTATCTTGTTTAATGGAAAATTTTATAGGTGGAGCCTTTAACCACTATCTTTATATTATAAAAATTAGTTTGTGTTTATTTGTTTGTTTGCATTTTTTAGTACCGCATAGAATCGAAAACCGTTGGACCGATCTTTTTGAAATTTTCACAGAATGTAGCTTTGTGGTCGGTGGTGAAAATAAATATTTTTCAAAACGTAATATCTGTAGGACTGTTTCACCAATCACCTTGAAAATTTGAGTGGATGTATTTGGCTCAAACTTCGTCATCCAACAAAAAATGGGCGGGTTTTGATCAGTGGGCGTGGCATACAACTTGAAACTTTGTGCAGCTGTATCTCATGACCTATCAGAGGTATTTGGTATGTACGTTATTTGTACAGTTCGAATTACAGCCAGGGTGTAAGTGGGCGGTACCACGCCCCCTTTACAAAAATCTCTCTGACAGCTTTTCTAATAGACCGAGTGTAATGACAATTTCACAATGAGGTACTGATGACCTGCTTATAGTCCTTGGCTATACTTGGAATTGATTGGATAAAGGGGGGCGGCACCGCCCATACAACTTGAAATTTAAAATGGCTATATATCATGAACTATCAGAGGTACGAAGATCAGATTTTGTATATAAGGTGTTCGTACAGTTCGAATTACAGCCAGTGTGGAAGTGGGCGGTGCCATGACCCCTTTTCAAAAATCGCTCTGCTGGCTTTTCTAATAGTCTGATTGTTATGAAAATGAGGTATGCATAAAGGGGCATGAACTATAAGGGCTAAGAAGATGAGATTTGGTACATAAATTGTTGGCACAGTATGAATTACACCCAGGATGGAAGGGGTGCGGTGCCACACCCCTTTTTCAAAAATCGCTCTGACGGCTTTTCTTATATACCGATTGCTATCAAAATTTCACAATGAGGTACTGATTACACTGTGTGTATTTTTTTAAGAAAAGGAAATACATATAACCATATACGGACACTACTACGTGCTAAAAGACCAGGAAAAAAGACACGTGTCTCCCAGCTTTGCCCAAAGTCATGCACTTTTTTTATGGCCCCCAAAAATTTGGGGCCTCGGTGTCATTTTTGCAGAAAAAGTGATTATTTTGTGAGGCTCATATCTTGCAAACCGTTCGGAATTTTGATTTCGGTTTTGATTTTTACAGTCCTTGGATATACTTGGTAGTGATTAGATAAAGGTGTGTGGCACTGCCAATACAACATGAAGTTAAAAATGGCTGTGTCTCATGAACTATCAGAGCTTAGAAGATGAGATTTGGTATATATATTGTTGTTACAGTATGAATTACAGCCACGGTGGAAGAGGGATGTGCCACGCCCCTTTTAAAAGAACCCGTTATAG
Organism: Phaonia tiefii; assembly: GCA_963931995.1. Taxonomy (NCBI): domain Eukaryota; kingdom Metazoa; phylum Arthropoda; class Insecta; order Diptera; family Muscidae; genus Phaonia; species Phaonia tiefii. Next base: position 75,441,565 of record OZ008371.1, on the reverse strand, counting down.
CAGTCATAATAATACTTTGATCGTTTTAATTTCACAGTATGTTACAGTTGGCCTACATATACGTCAATATTTGACTATTACATAAAGTATACTACATCAAACAATTGTCCGTACACCAGGCCCTTGAGAACATATTCCATATATGTATCTCAAAAAATATATGGCCGATTCGTTTTAAATTATTTTTGATGTGTTAACATCTATAGGCGCGGGTACGGCCTAAATTCACAAAGTGAATTCATCCAAACACAATTTGTTCGACTGCGCTTAATCAGATTGTCCGACAGCGATGACACATTGTCCGACAGCGATCACACATTGTTTGCCGTTAAACTCCTCCGATACGGCTGGACCGATTTGTATGAAATTTTGTGTGCATATCGGATGGGTCTCAGAATCGGCCAACATCTATTTTTCATACCCCTAAATGAGAAGGGTGACCCACCCCTATAAAGAACACAGATTTGTCCGACTGCGAAACACAGATTGTCAAACTGCGAAAAAACACACACACTGATGTAGCGGCAGCGAATTGTTTTATTGTGTGGTTGCTGAGCACTCTCAGAGCAGAGAGAATAATGACGTGACTATACGTACATACATATAAATGAGATAGAAAGAGAGCAACGAAAATGGGGACCTTGTGTAGCGTATGTGCGAATATAACAATGTATGTATGTACATGTGTCTGTTACTTTCCATTCTCTTTGTTTTTTGTGGGAATAAAATAAAAAGTAGTAAGTAAGAAAATAAAAACACATGTGCTTGCACTTCTCTTTAAATAATTATAAGTATTAATATTATTTAAATGTAACGTCATCATATGATTGAACGGTGTTTTTTGTTTCCGACGTAACATTTACTAATGTGTTCATAGAAATCGAACAGGTACCGTGTAGCAAAAATGGGTTTACACATCGCCCGTGAGTTCGAACACTCATTGATTTTTTTTTTAAAGTTCAATGGTTCTAACTTTAAAAAAATTATTGAATCAAATCGGCCATACATCTTTTGAGATACATTGAAATATGTTCATAACTGCCTGGTGTACGGACAATTGTTTGATACAGTATACAGGTTCGGTACATATACTGTGGATATGATGCAAATTACTATTTTCGGAAAACCAATGAAAATACGGCTATTAAAAAGGTCACTATGAAGCTAAGAAAGTGACCATAGGTTCGAATGAATATGAATATCATTAAGGTCAGCTTCGAGAGCAGAATAATCTTATAGAGGCTACTATAATCACCGGAAATTATAAAGGAACTGATGTCCTGTTTCCACGCATTCCCATGATACCTACAGACATGCCCATCGATTTCATAAGATTGCAGTTTCCGATTCGGTTGCCATTTGCGATGACCATTAATAAAGCCCAAGAGCAGTCGCTTCAAGTCTGTGGCTTAAATTTGACAAATCCGTGTTTTATATGTGGCATGTTCACGTGGGTAAACCTTCAGACTTATATATGTATATATATTTGCACCAGAGTGCAAAACTAGAAATATTGTATATCCTAGAGCACTTGAATAAATAGAAAAAAATAACTAAATTGTGTTTCATTAAAATTGCAATTAATGGGTAGCGAAGCGCAACGAGTACAGCCATTATATTATAATGAGAAGCTTTTTAGACAAATCAGCACACGATCGAAATCTAAACAAATATTTCTAACAAATAGTTATTTTACACTCTTCTTCATAATATCCCATCCAATACAGGTTTATTTGCCCATTTTATTTTTGTTCACCCTGTGGCATTACAAAAACTTTAAAGGCAAACGAAAGTTTTCCGGGTCCAACTAGTTTAGTATATATTGTAGATTTGAACCCAATAAAAAGTAAATTTAAACAAGCCAAAGCGAAAGAACCTTATAAAAATAACATTTTCTTAAATAAGTGTCTTTTCTTAAAAAAAAAGTTATTTTTCTCAAAAAAATACCTATTCGTATTCTTAAACAAAGGGCAAATAATGCCTTATCTTCACGAAGTACCTATGCTTACAAAAAGTAAATTTTCTTAAAAAAATTAATTTTTTTAAATAAGCATATTTTCTTATAAAAGTAAATTTTCTTAGAACAAATTGCCTTTTCTTACAAAACTACCTTTCTTTAAAAAGATAATTTTTTGTGAAATAAAATATCTTTTGTATAGAGAAGTACCTACTCTTAAAGATGTACCTATTCTCGAAAAAAGGACCACTTCTAAAAGGAATTTCTTTCCACTTCTTAAAAACCCCCATTAATTCACAAAAAAACTTTTCTTACAAAAGTTCCTTTTCTATAAAATATATTTCCTTGAAAATAAAATTGTAGCCTCTCTTTTTTTTCCTGAGTTACTTCATATTGTTTTGTTTTGTGTTTTGCGATTCGGCCTTTATATTATATTTATTGTAAACTTTAATTTGGAGAAACCTGAACAATATTTACTAGGTACTACCAAAAAGTAGCCTTTCTTAAAATAAGTAGATTTTCTTAAAAAATAACCTTTTCCTAAAAAGTGTACCACTTCTTTAAAAAGTACCAGTTTTTAAAAAAGTACTTCTTTTAAAAAAAATGTATACTCTTATTGCTTTTTCTTAAAACCAGTACATTTTCTTAAAAAAATGTTTATAATTTTACAAAAAGTGTCTTTTCTTAAAGATCCATTTAAATTATCGTATTTTTCAACGGGCCCCTAACTAGTATATAATCTAAGTATATAGCGAAAGGAACTTCGTTCCAACCGGGTGTCCCCTGACACCTCATGGGATTGTTTTTATTTGGGTTTCATAACGTCGGTGATGCAATGATAGTGTGTGCGGATCTTGTGCATGAGAACGCGCGTCCGATTCCTGCTCTGACCGCCTTACGTTTCCTCGCTTAGTGACGGCGAGGAAACACTCTCGACACTCTCGATTATTTAGCGATGAAAATGTTCTCAAAATATGGTACGGAACCGGTGTAAAAGTGTAGGTCCCAATCAGTGAGTATAAAACTAGAATGCGCACAGCTCACTGGTTTTGTTAAGCTCTCCCCAATCCCTTCATGGGATGTAACGAGACACCATCTTTTTTCATAACAGTGAGCAATTATTGTTTTTATGTAAATTCAATCCATCTTAGAAACTATTCTCCATGTTATGTACAAAATATCAGATTGAAAAATTGAAACACAAGTTCATTTTGTGTCACGGATTTGGCAAATCCCTATTTCATATTCTGCGGAAAAAGTGAATAATTTTATTTTATTAGTCCTAGAACAAAAATACGTAATAAAGATTTTTATTTAAGATTAAATTCTCGTGAAACTCTCACACAAACGGTGGTAACCAAATTATGGAATTGTGTACGAGACGCTGAAGCTGGTACATTCAGAAATACTTTTCTGAAAAATTTTTTTTTTCAGGAAATTCAGTTGAGAAATACCCATCCACTTTTAGTCATTCAATAGGTATTTACGAAACTAAAAACAACTCGTATGGCAAAAGTCATATAAAGCCTAAAATATCTAATTATATACATGATCTATGACTTGTTTTATTTACAAGATATGTAACTTTACGGCAAAGTAATAAAATGCAAACACTTTTTTCCCTTTTCGATTTATCATGATATTTTAAAGAGAGTAACGAGAAAACATTTGTTTGTCACATGTAGTATACACATAAGTTGAAGACAATGTAACATTAAATTTTTTCAATTTCGGTTAAACAAAATAGGAGAGGTCATTTTCGAGTTATGATAAATTATGTACAAAAAATTTAAGCACTAGATGCGATTTTTCGAACAAGTTTTTTTAGTTTTTTCTACTAGCCTCTATCTGCAATTATGCTGAAGGCGTTTGAATTCGAGGTAATCCGGAAAACCCCCAAATTCCATCTAGTGAGTTTCGACAAGTACTTTCAGAAACTGAAGTCAAAATCGGCTGTGTAATCAAAGATAACTAGCATGAGGTGCCACTGCATATAAACATGAATTTAGTTTAGAATCCAAACTCGTGAAAATGCAGACAATATAAAACTTTAAAAATCCTTACCAGAGGGTTTTTTTTAATATTTAATATGATTGTGTTTATGAAATGGTTTCTTTTAATTTTGGTATAATTGGTTTGCATTTTGTACAATTTTATTGGTGTGTTTAACATAATTCCTTCCATTTTGCTCATTATTTTGGTCATTTGGCATCATTTTTTTCACAGTTTCTGGCAACACTGCTGCTGTGTAATAAAATAACATCTATTCGCAAGTGCAATTCTTCGCTTTTTGGTTATGGAAGATGCGAGGTATATAAATTCGTCCACTACTCGTTGAAACCATTAATTTTGTCTTGTCCTCATTTACTTTCAGACCCACTTTTGCTGACTCCTTCTCACTTCTCGAAACCACCGCAGTAACTTTTCTAAATGTACGCCCAATGATATCCATATCAACAACATACGTGAGCAGCATGTGACTCTTGCTGCTGATGGTTTTATTCATGTTGGCAGCAGCTTCTCTCAGAGTAATCTCTGTTAAGATGTTAAAGAGATCGCACGATAGGGTGTCACCTTGTCTGAGGCCTCGCTTAATTTCGAAAGGTTCGGTAAGATCCTTACCAACTTTCACTGGGGATTTGGTGTTCGTCAGGGTCATCCTGCAAAGACGTATGAGGGTCATATTTTTTAAATTTTTAGTAAAATTTTTTAGTACACTGAGACCCCAATCGCCGGGGATGCATTCGTCTAACCAAATTTTGCTAATGAGCTGATGCATACTTTATCAGCTCATCGCCGTCAGCCTTAAACAGCTCCGTCGGTAGTTCATCGGCTTTGTTGTTCTTAAACCAGGCAATAGCTGTTCTGACTTCGTCTTGCTTAGGAGGGGGCAATCGACGTCGTCGTCCAAATTGTGATCGATTATCCCATCGTCATCGGATATCTCAGGTACCAGTAGCGCGGAGAAATCATCTTCTCCATATTCCCAACATGCTCTGGACATCTCAGATGAGATTTTCGTCCTAGCCTTTACAAAAGGGGGGCCCTATACCATGTCCATTTGTTCCGTTTTTGACTTTTCGGTAGAATTTTCGGGCTTCGTTCTTCCTTCTGTGTAACTCAATTTTCTCACCCTCGTGCTTTCTCCACTTCCGTTTCTTACGCATAAAGTGTCGGTTTAACTCCTTTCTTTTTCCCCACGAGTGCAGTGTTCTTTTCGTCATTTGCAATGCGACACTCTTCATCGTACCATGGTTCGTTGCGAAACGGTTTTTCAAAACCAAGTACGGCTATTACGGCAGTTTTTCTAGAGTCGGAAATGGGGTTCCACTGCGCTTCAGGATCGTCACGGGGAGGGGGTGGGTTCTGTGCCAAAAGTTGCGAGAGCTTCCTTAAGTAGGATGAGTGTACCTCTGGTACGTGTGGTTTCGTAAGTGTGGTTTCGTACGATATTCGTTCTACTTGATCTTGTGCGAACCTTGGCTGCTAGTAGGTAGTGATCAGCATCGACGTTAGCTCCTCTGATCACTCGTAGGTCCATTACACTGGATGAGTGCCTTCCATCAATTACCACGTGATCAATTCGGTTCTCCGTTCTTTGCTCAGGGGATACTCAAGAAGCCTTTTGGATGTCTTTATGCTGGAATTTTGTACCACTAATGACCATGTTTTTGCCGAGTCAAATCAATCACTCACATACAGTTGTCGGAACGGTCAGCATGTGGACTGAAATTGCCAATAGTAGGATGACACACATTCTCCCTGCCTACTTTATTATTAAAATCTGCTAGTACAATCTTAATGTCATGGCCAGGGCAGCGGTCATACGTTTTCTCTAGGTGCTCATATAATATGTCTTTGGCATAATCATCTTCCCCTTTGCTTGGCCATGCACGCAAATTAGGGAAAAGATAAAAATATTTCACTTTTATGCGGAATTTGAACCTAGAAGTTCACAGGATTGAACCTAGAGACTAGATGTCGCAGTTTTTGGCCAACCACAAAACCCCAACCAAATTCATGTTTTTCCTCTCGAGGACATCTGACAATTGGATACTTGCACCGGATCTATATAGAGTTCATACATTCCAAGTGCATATCCGTAAATCGTGGTCCTTATAATGTTTGCGGGGTTCGTCAACAAATAGTGGTTGTTTATGTTTTCATCTTCGTTTTTGTATAATCACTGCCAATATGAACGGTGGCGGGAGACAAACACAATCCAACGGATTTTTGCATTTTACCTAATGCCAGGATATTTCATTGCAGCCGCCCATTACGGATCAAACGCTGACCAGGATGCAATATGTCGAACCTGGATTTTCTTCTTTTGGTTTCTATCCACCGTTGACCCATATGTTTGGCTCATCCGCCTTCTAAGGATAAAAGTGTATGACCTGTAGCTTGATGAGCATTCAGTGACATCAGTCGTCTACTAAACTAGAGACATATCAGTGATCGCATAACCAATCAGGTTATGGAAATACTGCGTGGAAGTAGGGAGGGAATGAAGGAACCATTTCTGGGCACTCCCAAGTGGATGGCTATCAGAAACTTTCCACCTCCTCGAACAGTCCCACGTCCCACATATAATGGTTAAAACGGACAAAATTGTAAACCATCAATATCAAATAAAGAATAATTAGGGTATTCACATGGTGTCTAAAATTCATAAGTCCTAACGACATATTTGAAGCAAAGTAGTTCACTTCTGACCACCCCTATATATGTACATATGTAAGTATTATCGCACTGTAAAGACATAAAACGTCATAATCAATAACTTAACCGGAATAAATATTTATTTCTTAATTGCCATAAAAAAATACAAAAAACTCCAAATTACAATAACCGATAAAAATAATTGACTAACAGTAAACATAAATCAGCTGTTACTGATATCCTGCACAGCCTGCATACCTGCATAAGTTGTATTGTCATATAATATTTATTTATGTGTGAGTGATATCAACAACTGTTGTATAAAGATAGAACTTACGGCAAATACAACACTTAAGTGCACCTTATGAATACCCTGAATATGTTTATGAAAATCAACATTATAACCCCTAAATTTAAAATCTACAAATAATGGTTTATGCAAATCAAAATTATAAGCCCTGAACATCAAATGACCATTATCTGAAACGATAACATGAGTTCCAGGTAACATATTTATTTGAAAAGAAATAGTAATCATTCAAATAACCTAATATGTATCACCTGAAATAAAACTACCATATATGTATAATATATAAATTAAATTAGAAAGTAGTAACCTAAGAGAAAAGTGATTAACGGATGTCCTATAGATTTAAAGTGTTTTAAATTCTGAGATAGAAAAAGAAAGTTTAAAATGTTCTAAGTTAAAAGAATACAACTTGGAAAAGTTTAAGACATTTTGTTTTTATTTTTAAAAATAAGCGGAAAGTAATACGGAAGAAAAATGTATAGTATTTTAAATCAAAAGAAGGTTTGAAATGAATATTAATTATAAGTGAAGCGAATGAAAGTTTTGCGAGAACAATGAACTAGTGTGAATGATTTCAAACAAAATAAGTGAATCCAAACCATGTTTGCATTAAATCCAAAAATAGAACAAAGTTCAAAATGTTTTAGATAAAACGCAAGATAAAGCTAGTTACACATGTTTGAAATGAAAGAATAAAAGGAATTTTAAATGTTTAATTTATAAAGCGTTTTAAACGGAAAGTGGAACGAAAGAATTTAGAATTTTTTGAAACGAAATGAAGGTACAGTATTGTTTTAAAACGGAAAGAGTTTAGAGCGTTGTTAAAACGACAGGAATTTAGAAGCTGTTAAATTGATAACCGAAAAGGGTTTAGAATAATTTAAACCAATAATGAAGTAAAGCAATAAAATCAAGTTAAATGAATGAAGATATTTAAGACATGTAAAGGCAAGTTAACCCCTGAGAACGATCTTTATTGAAATATGAACATAAACCTAAGTGAACCCATCAATTTGTTAATTTAAGAAATGAAGTAAAGTTTAATGAGATTCGAACATAAGCTAGAGAATAACTAAATTAGTCTTGGTTCATGTTGACCTGTCGATGGCATCTGCCAGCACATTTAAAGAAAATGTGGAAGTACTAACAGTAATATAAGGCGTTTGGTGTAAGATTAGATTAGTTAAAAGTAATGTCAATATCCCCTCGCGGGGAGCAATCAATTGCATTATAACGTTAATAGTTCGATTGCGTGTTGAGTATGGCTGATTAGGCAGCCTGGATGGTACAGGGAACGTGGTAAGTTAGGTGATTTAGGCATGGTGAAGCTACTGGGGATTGGTGAGTGTCGGACAAATTGACAACGACAAACGTCAGCTCATCGAATTACGGGATGATCTCAGCGAAGACAACCCCTTTCCAGAACAAAACGAAACAAAAAAAAAATAACATCTCGGTTCAATTTAAATATGCAGTTCTGGATAATTTTCGTTTGTAAAATAAAGACTACTATTCGGGATCCTTTTCCAGAAAGTTACAAACTCGGAATACCACAAAAGATTAAAAAAAACGTAAAAAGTTTTAGCTGCTCATATGTAGGTATCAAATAAACTTAACGGGTACAACTTTCATTAACTTATGGGCCCATGAAGATGATATATTTCAACTTGACAATAACTATCACAATTTGGTAAAAGTTCGAGTCCTAAGATTTTATGATACTAGTGCTCCAATCCTAGTGCTGTCAGATTGGTAAATTCGATACTCCAAGAATGTAAATTCGGATCCATCTTTGATTTTAGCTTATCTATTTGTAGACCACATCAATATTTTAAGCACCACACTTCGACTACTTTTCGTCACAACAATGATTGTCACATTACCCAAGAATTTGAAATAACACTATGCAACATTTTTGAAGTCATCGAGTGCAAACTACTTAACGTGTGAAATTTCTCGAAGTACCTATCGAAACTAACGAACACTGTTTGGGGTTTGCTAGCTTAGCTGCTGCTCGGATTTTATGGCCTCATGTATATTTTGGCAAAAACTTAACATGCAACTTGTCAAACGACTATATCTCGGAAACCAATTGAAATTTTCTTTTCCTGTCTTGGGCACAATTTTAGCTATAAACTAGGAAAAAAACCTGTGAAGCAAACTAACCCCAAAAATCTCCATCTGGTGCCTCAAAATTGCAAAACTTATGAAAAATTTTATTTTTTTCTATCTTTTCACCATTTTAGGCCAATAGCTGCCAAACTGTGGACGTACATCAGTTTTCCACACGAAAACTACAATTTGTAACTCATATCTCGTATAGCTTCCACGAAGATTTCTTTTTTAAACTTTATTTCTATCAAAATAAAAAAATATATAAATTTTCTAGATGCATTTTACATAGAAAATTCGAGAAATTTAGCAAAAGACAAAAAATATTGATGATCTCGGTGAAGCCTGTGAAGTTGGTGCTCTTGGTTTTTTGTCGTTAGTGGTTCAGGTCCATGATGTGAATCACCATCATCATCTGAGCTTGATAGCACATTCAATGGCATATTTCTTTCGGTTTGTCCTTCAAATCTATAGTCCTCCGCGATTTCGATGCCTGCAGCTTCATCTTCACCAATTCTTTCTACAATCAATGCATCCAGCTTTGTTTCTTCGTATCACTTTGTCAACGGCATGGCGGCCTGATGGAATTGCTTTCCTTGTTCGTCCGATTCGGAGGGCAATGGATGCAGAAAATGTAATTTCAATGTCAAGATGCAGCTTTTAGTACATCCCGGGCTCTCCGGTGGTTGTTTCATAGCACGTTCGGGAATCTTACGCTTTGCATTAATTTCTTTTTATATCCGGCCCGTTGATAACACCTGTAGAGCGTAAAAAAACATTTGCGAAAAATTAATACCAATGAGAATAGAGAGAAATGAACAAAGATAGAAGTGAACAGAGAAATATTTAAATAGATAACAACACTTTTTTTAATTTTGTCATTGCTTAGTTTTGTTTTTCAAACAGTCAAAAACTTCCTCATTACTTGGGTGGGGTCACTTGCTAAATGTGGCTTTATATTTTTTTCAATTTGGGAAGTTTTATATATACCTGTTCACACACGTGCATAAGTTTTAGTAATCAGGTAACTTGGCAATATTTGCTTTGATAACACTGTGCAAGTTCAAAAACGTTTGCGTTGTGGCGAGTGGCATTGCGCTAAATATTATTCAATACCCAATTTAAATACGATCCTAAGTGATTACGGTGAGTTATCATGGCTACCAACCAATTCTCCGCCAAATATCTATATGGGAGGTAAAAAAATGGGCATGGCGAAGTTGTTCATCTCCTTACACACAGTATTACACAAAATATTGATCTGTTCTAAATTTTGTTAAAGTCGGTTGTGGTATACGGGCGATATCGAGTTGGCCAGCCGGAAAGCCGCCCCACTTTTGTATGGGAGGTACAAAAATGGGCGTGGACGGTAGTTAATCTTTAACTTTTAGGAAACATTGCCGAATACCGAATTTCAGATCACTTGTGGTCTTCGACACTTATTGTATCGATCAACCGGTCATCTGCCCAACTTTTGTGTGCATTGGACTAAATTTTGTCTAGTACCAAACTTCATAAAGGTTGGTTCGGATTTGCGCGAGTTATCTTACCGAACAATAAGCCGGCAGCACAACATCTCTGGGTAGGTTGCGGCAAAATCACCATTGTCTTAAACGGTGACTGGCGTTTGATGATACGGAGCCTATAACCTAATTTCATATCGGAAGTGTTCCATGCGACGTATCACATTGACAACCCGGACGACCATCAAGCTTTTCTTTGGGAGGTGCCAGAATGGGCGTGGCAAAACGACACATTTTCCATAGAAGAGTGGCATTTGACTAAATTTTGTCTAGTACCAAATTTCATAAAGATTGATTCGGTTTTGCGGGAGTTATCTTGCCGAACAACCAGCCTGCAGAACAGCTTATGTATGGGAGGCGCCATCATGGGCGTGTCACAATCACCCTTGTGCAACTTGGGGACTCGCGTTTGTTAACATGAAGCCTATAACCTAATTTCATTAGGATCGAAAGTGTTTCAAGCGACTTATCGCATTCACAACCCGGACGACTACAAAGCTTTTGTATGGGATTATTAACCAATGTTTGAAATGAAGTTAGTCACATCAACCAGAAAAAGGTTTTAGAGGAAACAAGGTTTCGTACTAAATGTGTCGATTTGTTTGAGAGGTACCAGAAGGGGCGTGGCTGACAAAATTTCGTTGGGATCGATAAAGATATACGGCAGTTATCGTGTTGACCAGTCAGACAGCCATCCAGACAGACGGACATGGCTCAATCGTCTAAAAAAATCCCAAACCGAATTTCGCTCACAGAAACTAAGGGCCTAATATGGCTCCTTCTATGCGTTACATTTTTTTCCGTATTAAATGATATATACCCCCATCCTATGGGTGAGGGTATGAAACTCAAAAATAGAAACAAAAAAATAAATAAAAAAATCAGCCCTGATCAATTTGAATAACGTGGAGCATGACGAAACTAGTACATGCAATTGTTATTGAATGTAAAAAAAATTGTGTTGTCTTTTAAGCAACAACAAAAAACATGTCTAATGGAGACCGATGGTTCTCTGGAGATAGAAAGAAGTTTTCTGCAAATGTTTTCTCGTGTGTTTTGCTTGCGATATTTTTTGAACGCTTGAATTATAGTGAATTCTCAATTCAAATGAGATTTCGTTTGCGTTTAGTTTGATGAATTTTTCAATAGCATCATTCCAAACAACCGCTGATGAAGATCTGTGGCTAGATTTGAAATAGCTATACGGTTTGCCTTTTAAAAAAACAAAACTGTATCTCTATTAATAGTCATATAAAATTGCCTCGAGCTTGAACAATAAAATTAAAAAGTACCAATAAAAAGGCCGAATAAATAAAAATCATCCCTGATGAATTTGAATTAAAAATAAATAAATAAATGAAACAAAAATAATAAAATTTTAATTTTTTCGATAGTTAAAGTGAACATTTTATGAAAATACATTAAGCATAAACTATTTTCTTCATGTTTAGGATGCATTTTTTATCGATTCAATAAATGTTATATTAAAAATTTTAAAAAATTGCAATGGTTAGGTACTTGGAACCATAATTCTTGATCTCAAGTATTTCGAAAACAAGAGCCAACCTTGAAAAATAGTAAGCACTACTAGCTTTAGCGTACTCGAGTTAGGTTTAACCACTGGGTGCCCCGATTGTTAAAATATAAGTTCGCGACTAGAGCACAGTGTAATTAGTGGCACAATAAAATATTTTGCGTCACAAATAAAGAATCAACTCGACCTTCCGGTGTCCACCAGGTGACATACGCTTTCATACCCATCATAACAATATTTTTGGAAAGGTCTTTGGTAAACGTGGCGCAGTACCAGAACTAGTCTATGAGTCTTGGTTGATGAATGTATGACATAAATTCCGTGCTGAATATTCTGCGCACATTCTTAGCACGGATGAAACTGCATTAATACAGCTTTAAATTTAAGGCCGAAATAACGGCGGATCAATAAGTCCGTAACTTTTCGAACGTCCATCGTAGTTATATGAAATGCAACACTGCACCCATCAAGTACCACCTGTTAATAGACTAGTGTCAAATTTTGAGCAAGTTCCGTCACTTACTTTGCGTTTAACAGCTGTTCAAGTCATACAACCTGGTGCATTTTTTTTTAAATGGAAAAAAGTGAACTTCAGGTGGTCATTAAACATTATATTTTGCGAAAAAACCGTTCAAACCAGGGAAAAGCTTCATAAATACTATGGGGACCCCACATCATCGATTTGAGGTCAATGCACCAGAAAAGGTCAATGCACCAGAAAATGTCGTAAAAATTCCCGATATGGTGTTGGCCGATCGAAGAATAAAAGTGCGTGAGATTGTTGATGCCATAGGCATTTCATATGGCAGTATGGTTTCGATTTTAAATGATCAGTTGGGTTTCAGAAAGCTGTCTGCAAGATGGGTGCCGCGTTTTCTCTCAATTGAACATAAACGTATGTTTGCACATGTGTTTAGTCTCAATGGCCAAATTCCATGAATTGGGCTATGAATTGGAACCTCATCCGCCATATTCTCCGGATTTAGCCCCCAGTGACTATTTCCTATTTCGAAACTTAAAGAAATGGCTCGGTGGAAAGAGATTAAGCTCCAACGATGAAATTATTGATCAACCAAATGGACCTCGAAAAATCCTATTTTTTGGAAGGGACACAAAAATTGAAGAAACGTAGGACCAAGTGTATTGAGCTAAAAGGAGATTATGTTGAATTTTTTTTTGCAAAAAACTGTGTTTTATTCAAAAAGTCACGGACATATTGGTCCGCCCTCGAATATTCCAATGGTCCGGTGCAATATCCCATTGGCAGATAGCTTCGAAAGTTATTAGGCTGGCATTACCGCTATCCAGGAAAGGCAATAGACAGGATATGGCTGCATAAGAAAACGAGAAAAACATGAGAAAAAACATGAATTTAGTTGCGGATTTGTAGTTCGCAAAAGACTGCAACATCTAGTCTCTAGGTTCAATCCTGTGGGTGAACGTATAGCCACAATCCGTATAAAACCGAAATATTTGTATATTTCCCTAATTTGTGTGCATGCCCCGACAGAAGAGAAAGAGGTTGATGCTAAAGTCATATTCTATGAGCGCCTAGAGAAAACGTATGAACGCTGCCCTGGCCATGTGTTTCATCCAACTGTTGCCAATTTCAGTCTACATTCTGACAGTTCCGACAACGGCATGAGACAGATTAACTTTGCCGCGGCAAAAAAACAATAACTTTTTGTTGTTGTTTGGATGCAAATATAACGTGTGTATAGCTTGTCGCAAATATACTATATTTGTGCCCAAACACATTGGGTTTGCTATTCAATAAAACATGTTTGAAACAAAATGATTAATAGGTTATAATATATGTTTCTGAGACCCAAATGTGGCTTTTTTTTGTTGAAAACCGCTACAAACAAATACGAGACAGCCAACAAAGAAACAAAAAGCAACAAATCTTCAATTTATGAAAACAGTGCATGCAAACATGTACATGTTTACTGCAATATGTTGCTGGGGCCGATATTTTTCAGCGTGAAGGCATCCACAAGGCTACTTGGGTATCCCCTGATCAAAGACTGAGGAACCAAATTGATCACGTGGTACTCATCCAGTGTAATTAATGGACGTACGAGTGATCACAGGAGCTAACGTCGATTCTGATCACTACATAGTAGCAGCAAAGGTTCGCACAAGATTAAGTGGAGCAAAAATCTTACGAAACCAGACGCCGAGAATGCTAGACATCGGAAAGCTGCAATTATCAGAGGAAGGAAGCTCTCGCAACATTTGGCACAAAACCCACCACCCTCCCGATGACGATCCTGAAGCGCAGTGGAAACCCATTTCCGACTCTATAAAAACTGCCTCGAAAACCGTACTTGATTTTGAAAACCTGCTTCGCAACAGACCGTGGTACGATGAAGAGTGTCGCATTGCAAATGATGCAAATAACACTTCTCGTATGGCAACGCTTCAGTCAATTGCAAAGCGATCTGCGACTGAGCGGTGTAAGGAAAAAAGAATGGAGGTAAACTGTCTCTGTAGGTGTAAGAAACGGCAGTGGAGAAAGCGCGACAGTGAGAAAATTGTGACAGACAGAAGGAAGAATGAAGCACGGAAATTCTACCAAAAACTCAAAAAAGGGACCTAATGGACATGGTTCAGGGGCCCCTTCTTAAAGACAACGACGGAGATCTTATGGCAGATGTGCAGTGTATGTTGGGAATAAGGAGAGATCATTTCTCCACGCTACTGGTACCTGGAATATCCAACGACGATGAAACAATTCTCCTAACCAAGTCGAAGTCTGAGCAGATATTGACGGCTTAAGAATAACAAAGCCGCAGGAGCCGATGAGTTACCGGCGAAGCTGTTTAATGTCGGCGGCGATAAGACGATAATGTGCAAAGCAATATCTAAGCTTGGTATTCCTGCAAAACTCATACGCCTTTGCAGGATCACCATGACTAACACCAAATCCTCAGAGAAAGTTGGTAAGGATCTTACCAAACCTTTCAAGACTACGCGAGGCCTCAGTCAAGGCGACACCCTATCGTGCGATCTCTTTAGAATCTTAATGGAGATCATTATGAGAAAAGCTGCAGTCAACATGAATAAAACCATCAGCAGCAAGAGTCACATGCTGCTCGCGTATGCTGATGATATAAATATCATTGGGCGCACAATTAGAGAAGTTACTGCGGTTTTTTCGAGAAGTGAGAAGGAGTCAGCAAAAGTGCGTCTGACGGTAAATGAGGGAAGATAAAATTAATTGTTTCAGCGAGCAGGGCATCTATGCGATTATGGCAAAGCGGAAACTTTGATCTCTGTTATAATTTCGAGGTGGTGGACGAATTTACATCCAATGTCAGCAACAATGCCAGCTATGAGATCACGCGGAGAACTGTGCTTGCAGATAGATGTTAGTTTGAGCTTAGCAAGCACTTTCGAGTAACAAAATTCATGCTATAAGAGACTCTCAGACAACCTGCCTTGGTTTAGGGCGCAGAATCCTTGGTCTTATCGCAAACAGTCGAAACATCTGTATTAGTCTTCGAGAGAAAAATACTCCGAAAAGTTGATGGCCCAACAGTGCACAACGGCGAGTACCGGTGACTCATGCAAAATGTGCCCTACATTAATATAGTTAAGCGGATCAAAATAACGCGATTGCGCTGGCTAGACTATGTCAGTGGAATGTATGAAGATGAATCAACACGATGGGGTTTCGTCACCGAACTGGAAGGAAGACGAAAAATAGGAAGACCAAGACTCCGTTGGACGGATAGGTTGACGACTCCCCGAATACGCTTTGTATTGCCAACTGGAGAGATAAGCAAACCATCGAACTGGTTGGCGACCGGTTCCCTGACCCGCCGGGATTGTTCGAGACCGGGTAAATAAGTCAGTAAGTAAATGATAAAATTAAATATAAAATAGAAAGTCAAAAAAGTTACACGAAGTTCCTTATCGCACGTTGCGGGATGGGGGTCTAAATAAAAAAAATTAAACAACTTTTTTCACACTACTATGCTACAACCCAGTTTTATCAACTGTATTGGGTACTTTTGCTTTGCTTTGTGTCTAGACTAACATATGTTGGGAAATTTCTTGTTTAATGGGAAGTTTTCTATGTGGAGTCTGTAACCAATATTTAGTATATATTGTAGGTTTGAACCCTATAACAAGTACATTTAGAAATGCAAAAGTGAAAGAAGTTTAAAAAATAAAATTTTCTCAAATAAGTTCCTTTTCTTAAAAAAGGTAAATTTTTTCGCCAAAAGTACCCATTCATATTCTTAAACAGAGTAACTTCACTTAACAAAATACCTTATCTTAAAGAAGTACCTTTGCTTGAAAAAAGTAAATTTTCTTACAAAAAGTACCTTTTCTTAAAAACAATAATTTTTTAAATAAGAACCGTTTCTTAAAAAAGTACATTTTCTTATAACAAATTGCCGTTTCTTAAAAACCTACATTTTCTTTAAAGAGTACCTTTCTGCGAAACAAAATGACTTTCCTTCAGATAAGTTTTCTAGGTGGATAAGTACCCAATATTTAGTATATGTGACCTGCTCCACGAAAAGGGACCTCTGCGCCGAAAAATTTTTTTTTACTTTTTGAGTGATTCCGCAAACCGCAAGTTTCTATGTCTTTTAGTTTTTTTACAAATCACCTGTAAGGATGAACATAATTAATGAAATATATGAAAAAATGAACGAAGAGTTTTTTTAAACGCGTTTTTCTCAATAACTTATTTTCGGCGCAGAGGTCCCTTTTCGTGGATCAAGTCACATATATGTATTTTAGTTTTGAACCGTATTAAAAGTAAATTTAGAAATGCCAAAGTGAAAGAAGTTTGAAAAATAAATTTTTCTTAAATAAGTGCCTTTTCTTAAAAAAAGGAAATTTTCTCGACAAAAATACCCATTCATATTCTTAAACAAAGAACCTTTTCTTAAAAAAATACCTTATCTTAAAGAAGTACCTTTGCTTGTAATTTTTTTTATAAAAAGCACCTTTTCTTCAAAAAAGTATTTTTTTTTAAAATAAGTACCTTTTCTTAGAAATTGCCCTTTCTTAAAAAACTACATTTTCTTTAAAGAGTAAATTTTTTGTGAATCAAACTAACTTTTCTAGAGATAAGTACCTACTCATAAAAATGAAGCTTTTCTTGAAAAAGGCCCAATTCTAAAACAAACTCCCATTTCTTTAAAAAAACCTTTTCTTCAAAAAAATACCTTCTCTTAAAAAGTATTGACTTTTCTTACAAAATTTCCATTTCTTAAAAGTAAAATAGTACATTTTTTCTTGAGATAAGCAGCCTTTCTGAAAATAAGTAAACTTTCTTAAAAAATAACCTTTTCCTAAAAAGAATACCACTTCTTTAAAAAGTACCTATTCTTCAAAAAGTGCTTCGTTGTAAAAAAAAATCATACTCTAATGGCTTTTTATTACAAAAAGTACTTTTACTTCAAAATAGTAGCTTTTAGTTTTCAGTTGTTTCGGCGTAAGATCATATGAATAAAAAGGAAACACTTCCAGTTTTCTTTTTACAATTTTATTACTATTTTCCAATATTTCGAGCAACTTCGTTGATCATATTTCAAGGATCTGATAAAAAAAAAACACAAAGTATAAACATTATTGAACAGTTCAAACAAAAATCAACATAAACAAATATATTATTTTCCCGATTCATTTTAATTACATTTTGAGATAACACAAAGACTTTGTCCTGCTAAATAAACTATTCACGGTTAAATTCGATTTCAACGCCAATTCATAGTTTCCGTTGTCATATACATATATTGGAATGTTTCAATCTTTCAGAGAAACCCGGAACATACGTTGTGGCTTTACAAATTCTGTCAGATTCAGTACGGCGTTCAGTCGGTTTGCTCGTCTCTGCCCGTGATATCAGATTGTCTATAATTTTAATGGGGAACTATTCAATTTAAGGATTTGGAGAAAATAATACATTTGTTTATGTCGATTCTTTTTTGAACTGTTCAATAATGTTTATACTTTTTGTTTATTCGTGTTTTGTCAGATCGTTGAAAATGATCAACGAAGTTGGTCGAAATATTGGAAAATATTAATAAAATTGAAAGAAGAAATACTTGAAGTGTTTTCTTTTAATTCTTTCGACCTTAAGCCGAAACAACTGAAAACTAATATATCTACAAAGGTCAACTATACTTGCAACTAACAAATAGTACCTTTTTTTTTAAAAAAACATTAGCTTTTAATAAAAGAAATACCTCTCTTTAAAAAAGTTTCTTTTCGGGAAATTATAATGTATACAAGGACCTAAAAATATACTTTCAAAAAAAAAACACATTCTATAAAAAAATTAATTTTTCTTAAAAAAAGTTTATCACTTAACAAAAAGTAGCTTTCTTAGACCCCTTTCACACTCGGCAAGTTACTTGCGCAAGTCTCTTGCCCAAGTCTTGGTTTGTTGATGACAGTGGTAAGGTCGTGTTAGTGGAATAAATTTGAGGTACAGACTTGCTTGTACTCGGAAAGTTGAAAAACTGACTTGCGCAAGTAACTTGCCGAGTGTGAAAGGGGTCTTAATGATCCATTTAAATTATCGTATTTTTCCACGAGCGCTTTAGGCGTGTGGGAACTACCTAGTACATAATATAAGTATATGGGTGATTGTTCGGAAATTGTCATTTTCTCGTCCTCTGAATTTTCCCAGCCTAAAATGGTCGAATGGTGATTAAATTGCGACATGTTCCCGAAGCTACGATGGTACTCTATTATTTCCATGAAACACATTCCATTCTGAACCGTGTAAGTCGGTATTAGGGAGAAAAAACTGTTCAAAATGTCACAACCATGGCCTGTCCACCGTATCGAATTCAGGACTTCAGCAGTAATATCCGTCAAGGACGTGGCTTGAAAGAAGTTACCTGCATATATGTTCTAAGGGACATTTAGATTTACAATTCTACGCAAAAAAATTGGAGGAATATGCACGCCATGGTTATTGAACGGTCCACGAAGTCTGTCCAACAGTTTTGTCAGAA
Organism: Phaonia tiefii; assembly: GCA_963931995.1. Classification (NCBI taxonomy): domain Eukaryota; kingdom Metazoa; phylum Arthropoda; class Insecta; order Diptera; family Muscidae; genus Phaonia; species Phaonia tiefii. Next base: position 75,422,475 of record OZ008371.1, on the reverse strand, counting down.
TTTTGTACAATTTGAATTCGACTGTAGTGGCGCCATCTCCGGGGTTTCAATATGACCCACTTGCTGGCATTTTGGAGTGGAGGGGGTAGTGGTAGTATTTACACCGGCAGAAGTCAACACACGCACATGTATACGAAGGGGAATTCAATTCGAAAAAGTGAAAAGCTAAGTCACAAAATAATACGTCACAACCGTTCTCTTATGATTCACATATGCCGTACGATATTTACGCTTGATTCCCGGTTATGAAAGTAATATTTCATTGCCTGAACTTCATTGTCTTTGGAACTTGTCGAATTCCAAACCGGTCTGGAGCACGGTTAGGTTAAACACTGAAAGTCACAACCGTGGCTGTCACAACCGTGTCATATAGTTTCCAATACTGACTAAAATTGATAAATAATGGTTTCTTGACACTGAATGATTAATGTGGAGTAGGCTGTTGCAAAGACCTGACAACACAGTAGGCTTTTGCGAAGACCTGGCAAAACGAGCGTGAAGTATTTGACATATCTTGTGGCAATCGTCAGTCGTGTGTAGGTCGTGAAAGGTATTAGTCTATTGGCGAAGTTAACTAAATAAATTAGTTAAAACATTAAAATAGTGCGTTTTATTCAATTGATAATTGATGGCAGTCACTACCGTGGCATCGGAATACCATCAATGCTCCATAACTTCGATTGCTTTGGTGTTGTAGTATAGTGATCTTCAGATCATACTTTTGGACCATGATAACATTCAGAAACGTAAAAAAAATGGTACTGCAGACATATCGAGGTTTGGAAAAATTGGTATCTGAAAAATAACAATTTCCGAACAATCACCCATATAGCGAAATGAACTTCGTTCCAACCGGGTGTCCCCTGACATCGCATGTAATTGTTGGTTACGGTAGTAGAGAAATAAAAAATCATAACACAAGTTTAAAAATAGAAACACAATAAATTTCTAAAATAGGTTTTGTAACATTATGGCTACAAACGAATTATTGTTAAAAAATGTGTTCCCAAATATTGTATAAAGTCTGTGCTCATCAACTGCTAAGCGGTAGTGCAGTATTGACCGTGAAAATTGTTGATGAAAAATGTTGAAATGTAAAGTAACCTCATTCGAAACAATTGATACAATTCTAGTCACCAATGAAGTTGTTAATTTCCTAACATAATTTCCAAATATTCTAACAGTAGAAATTGGTTCCGCAATCATTTCACTTCACATTGTCCATTCGCCACGTCTGTGCAATGAAATGGGATAGGTCGTCAACAACTTAAATGAGTTAAAGGGGAATTTAATAGAGGCCCCAATTTTTTTAGGTGAAAAATTTAAGCGTGCTAATGTTTTATTGGCAACACTACCAATGATTCCCGCCCATTCACCAACTCAATTCACGCGGTTGCAGTTTCCTATCCGACTGATCTTGGCAATGCCAGTTAATAAACCTCAAGAGGATTTTTTTACGGTCTACATATTATATTCTACGTGTTCCCGTTTTGGTAGACCATCAAATTTATTTGTTTTCACACCGGAGCCAAAACCACAAACATATCTGTGGTCACAAACAATAACAGCCTAAGTCGATTCTAAAATATTTCAGGGAGAGCTGTTTAAAGTTTAAGATCTTTACTGGAAATCAGGAGTCGGAGTTTTTGTGATAACTTTGTTACAGATAACTAGGAAACGAATTCTTTTACTTACTACTTAACAAAAAAGAGTTTCTTATTTGAGCACGGTGACTTCTCAAAATTTTTTTTTCAATTTTGTCCTAACTCGAGTTAGGCTGCTATTGTTTGTGACCACAGATATGTAGTTAAAAGCTTAGATTTAAATTAAATATTAACATTTGTTGTTAAAGTCAACAAGCTAAATACAAATATTTATGTTTTCGAGTTTATAAATTTAATGGCAAAGGGTATGAATTTGCCTCAAAATGCAAGTTTACTAAATCAAAATGATAAACGCATTTATCACATGAAGGATTTTGGAGCAGGCAAAACAAAAACATTGTTCTAGGCAGGACAGATTCCGCCGGGTCAGCTGGTATATAATACTTAGACAATACAACAAATTCTCTACACCGAAAAACTTAGTTTTCAAACGAACGCTCTTCTGTTCTACTATATATTCTCAACTAGACTACAGAAGTACAATATTAGTGAGTGAATTTGGTCACGTCTAGATACGGTTCACAAACTGCAGTGTGCCAAAGTGATTGTACACGAACTGCAGTCTGCCAAAGTAGTGATTGTTATGACTTTTAGTGTGAAAACTATGATTTTGTCTCTGGTCCCTAAACATTTTTTATATTTTCTCTGCTTAAGGCGGTACTAAGTTCGTTCACACGAAAAATAATTACCAACAGCACTACCTTTGCTGCAACAAATTAGGGGGGACAATATATTTTCCTGTGTTTTTATGACTGAAAAACAAATAATTTTTCTGCTAAGAGTTGACAACATTGGTTATAGTTTCGTACAATTTGATTGGTTGTTACTTACATTTATCTCACAAACATTTATGTACATGTTGCTCGATATATGTCGTCGATTTTTGGTAGATTTTTTTTATGAGGTCTTGTTTTTTTTATCAACAAGTATTTTTGCCGAAAAGTTTATATAATAACTCATGACATTTAGCGGTAACAAGTGCTACTGGTGAACACCACAACATTTGGTATGTGTTCGATGGAGATCTAAGCTAATTTACGTCAATTGGATTCAAATCTATTAACTACCCGTACAAAGTGCGAAGGACGGAATCTTACAAATTATTTCAATCCCCGCTCCGATCACATTTTATTTGTAATTAGCAATGAAAGGGCATCCCAATGTATGTCCATATCAGAGAGTGATTGTGAGAAATTCTCCCCTATTTCTTCGCAGCGTATAATACGAGTAAGAAGCTATGATCAGAACGAAAACATGAAGTATTATTAACCTGACCAACTGGTTTTTGACAAAAAGCGGGACACAATGCGTAAAATGTGTAAGTTGTTGTCTTTAAATAAAACAATAAATTAATATTCACGTATTTAATTAAGTTATGACTAAATATATAAAATAAAGCGTCGCATTTTGTACAAAATCCATTTGTTTTTTTAGATTCAAGTCGGGATGAGATACCAAAACGTTGGAAAATCCCGTAAAAAACGGGCAATCCCGCCAAAAGCGGGACGGTTGGTCAGGTTAGGTATCATGAACCGCACAATATCCCTTTCTTCGCCGACGGTCGGTGGAAGTTAGAATCTTTAGAATATATCAAAATTTCACATTCAAAATTTTAAATCTCAACTTTGTCGCACTGTTTCGATGTCAAACCGTTTCGACAAGGGGCTTAACAAATACGAAACTGTAGAATATATAAGAACCGTGTCGAAAATGTTATATATAATTCTTTACTCGTGTTAATAATTTTAATTATCTCCATATTTACTTTAAGAAATATTGCGGCAACGACCCAACATTATCCATAGTTTGCAGTTGACTGGTGGAATAGCTTCGTAATTGTACGCACCATACTCAGTTGATATGACTTGATAATAACAAGAGCAACATAGCATACAGATGTCCAATTGGAGAAAACTCAAAAAGTTTCCACTTAACTTCTCAGCAGCATATTCAGCTATCGCCTCTCATTGAACAGCAAACTGTGCTCACCACCTTTGGCCACATTTCCAGTCAGAGAACTTCGAAAGTGTAATTTCGACTGTGCGGAATAGGACTTTTTTGTTCGAATTGTGTATTCGAACGAAACGGTGGACCATGGTTAACACGAGGGTTGGATTTTCGAATATGTTTACTTATTCAGAAAATTGTTTTGAAAGAGTCATTTTGTACTGCGGCTCTCTTAAATAGTTCGATGTTGCGACAGTCAAGTGAAACATGTCTTAGTCAAACCATGTCACTCCTGTTGCCAACACATTGCTCGATGTTGTACACATGTAATGCGGCATGTGCAATGCGATTCTGTTGTGTCTATAGTTGGTTCTGTGCTGTAATTGCAACGCGGCAAATGAGGAACTCGTTGTAATTCTTGAGCTGTTGGAAAGCTCATAACTCTTCCAATAGGACTTGTATTTAGACATGACTGCTGCCGTCATATGTAAATCCGATGACTGAATGCTTAACCAATTGCTAATAGTCGTAGACCAAACGCGTCTGCCACCGCCGTTGACTGATGACCATGTTTGTAAGTATTTGAGTGCCGCCACAATTAATATTTTAAGCAACGCAGCAGCAACAGTGACTTATGAATTTTCGTACATATTTCTTCTCTCATTCTCTGTTTCGCCAGTGTGTTTTATTTGTATTTGTTGTTCACAAGGATATTATTTCGCTTCTGTTTTTTGTGTTCCTTTTGGAAATTGCTGCATATGGACAAGTATGCAGCATTATGCATTGTGTTCTGCATTGCGTCACATTGGGGATTCTTGTTGCTATGTACCACCCACCCATTCGAGTTCCAGTACTGGGTGTTATTATATACTGCAACTCAGTTACAAATCTTACCGAATAATTTTTATGGGAGCGCCAAAAGAGATTTTTTTTCATAGCATTTTCCTAGATTAAGAAATTTTTTTTAATTCCAACAATTAATCAAACTTTGTTATCCTTTTTGGCTACAACATTCTGCATTAAATTACTTCATTAAAAACAAAATTATATTTTTATTGTCTTCTCTTATAAAGATAATGTTTTTTCTTAGATCGACTCAGTCCATTTTTCCATAACTGCTGATATCTGAAATAATTGATTAATGCATTTTTATCCTCTACACTTACAGAAGTTAGAATGTTTTAGCAAACTTTGTATTACGTTCGATTTCAGCCACTTCTTTCATTTGCATAGGCGTGGTTCGTGTTAGAGAAAAGTGGTCTTCGGAAGAGATACAGATTGCTCTTAGTGCTACAAACCTTTAATATAAAAATATGGCGAACAATCAACCAGTAAAGTTTTATTGAAGGTCTAAAATTGAAGATGAGTTTTCGACACTTTTTGTATTTGGGATGAGAAAATCGTGTGCTATTGACCCCATCAGATAGACACAAAAAAAAACTTTGCCAACGAATTATTTCGCCGATAGTTTTCTGAAATAAATTGTCCAAAGGAATAGAGGTCATATCTGCCAACTCCGATTGAGCTGTAAGTTCCGGAACTAATGACAACACAGGCACTATCTTAGTAGTATTACGTAAAACAATAAACACTATTCACAATCCAGAAAGTTGTACAAAACGTCCAAATGAATATTTACTTAGCAATGATTTTGAATAACTGGGGAAGTAACATATTAGAACAGATGGGTTGAATAGAAGAAATAAATTTACAAATGGTGGGTTAGATGACCAATTTTACATCTAAGGGTTTTTCAACAGAGACGCTACAAAAGAAAATCGATAGGGACAGCAAACGACGCCATATTTTTTCCCGCTCTTTTGACATTTCTCTTCAGTAAGGTTTGCCATTTCATCACGTAGAGATATACGAGCCAACAACGAGTCGAAATTATTAAAATTTACTACCGAAATTTGGAGTCATTGGCCCCAACTTTAAGAGGCCTCAACAATCAGCGATGAGGCTCATTTCTGGCTGAATGGCTTGGTCAATAAGCAAAATATGCGTTATTGGTCAAACAGCAATCCACACGTAATCCATGAGTCTTCATTGCATCCCGAAAAAATTACGGTTTGGTGTGGTTTATGGGCCGGTGGCGTCATTGGGCCGTACTTCTTCCGTGATGGTCAAGACCGGCACATTACCGTGAATGCGAATCGCTACCGTTCAATGATAACCGAATATTTTTGGCCCCAATTGGATAATATGGACTTGGAGGACATGTGGTTCCAACAGGACGGCGCCACAAGCCACACAGCGAATGCCACAATCAATTTATTGGAAACCAAGTTTGGTGAACGTGTTATCTCACGAAATGGCCAAGTCGATTGGCCGCCTCGGTCGTGCGATTTGACGCCGTTATATTATTTCCTGTGGGGCTACGTCAAGTCTATGGTCTATGCCAACAAGTCAGCGACGATTGATGAATTTCGTACGAATATCGAACGTGAAATTGCAGCAGTATCGGCCGATTTATGTTTGAAAACCGTCGAAAATTGGGATCAGCGTCTGGACTTCTGCAAGCGTGCCCGTGGTGGCCATGCAAAAGAAATCGAGCTCCATACATAATGGCATCGAACGTACTTTCACAGGAATGAAGAATTTCATTGGTATCTAAAACCGGTTTTGTTTCATTTAAAAAAAACTTTTGTAGCGCTGTTATTGAAAAACCCTTATATAGTGACAGATTATTAGGTAAGGGTTATAAATTAACGAAATGGGTCGATTTACGCTTGAAGAAAATTGGGAAATATTAAAAATATTCATCAAAATTTCTGAGCCTTCAATTCAAACTGTAAGAAATCTACGAAATAAATTCGATAGATATAGAGTTCTATAAACGCCGTTTGTGGATCAGTTTGTGGAGCGAATTTGTCAATCCGGCTCCTTATTGAACAAAAGAACTCGTCTACGTGCTCGTCCATTGGAAAATATTGTCGCTGTAACTGAAAATGTGCTGGAACATCCATCAACATCAATTTGCCACCGTTCGCGGCAATTGAAAATTTCTCGCACTTCTTTGCCCAGACTTTTGCATAAAGACCTCGGTACGACGACTTAAGTCCACATAGTCCAAGAATCGGCTATTCACTTTTTTTTTAACGAAAAATATTCTTTTCCGATGAAGCTAATTTGCACCTCGGGGCTACGTTAGCAAACGAAATTGTTGCATTTGGAGCTCGGGAAATCCACATGTCATCGAGGAAAAGGCGATGCATCCACAACGAGTAACTGTTTAGTGCGGTTTTTGGCACGGCGTCGTGATAGGCCCATTATTCTTCGAAAATAAGCAAGGAGCCGCTGTTACCGTCAATGGCGAGCGTTGCCGTGCCATGCTCAGCAGATTTTTGTTCCAAAAAGCTGAAGAGGATGACATGGACGAAGTGTGGTTTCAACAGGACGGCGCTACGTGTCACACAGCCAACGCTACAGTCGATCTTTTACGCACTGTGTTCGAAAAACGCATAATGAGCCGAAACTCGGAAGTCCATTGGCCGTTAAAAAAAATCGTTATGGGTATCGTTTCATAGGTTTTTGGATGGCCCGCTTTCATTTTTGGCAAACATTTTTAGATCAGGATTTCTATAACTAACCTAGCGGAGGGAAGAGCATGTGTAATTTTAGCTTTTCACATAAAATTTCGTTTCTTAACAAGGTTTAGCGTTTTAAACTTTTCTACCAAATTTATTAGGAATTATAAAATAAATGAAAAGTTTGAACTTTCAAAATTTAAGTTTGAAATTTCGAAATTTTAGTTCGACATTTTATGGTATTGCCAGACCTAAATTCGGACAGAGTAATGTAATTAACTTTACACTGAAAAAATTAATTTTTACACGAGTATTTTATATTTAAATATGAAATCAAAAACTGGACCAAAGTTTAAAAAAAAATTTTCTTCAGCAAATGGTAGTAAGGGGTAACGAAATAAAATCACTGACTTCGGCTAGGGTCTGAAGTGTTCAGAAGTGAAAATCGCGCGCTGACCCCAGTTGATCATAATTTTTGTCGGTCCACAAAAAATTAAAAAATTTAATATATTTAGTATATTACTTATTAGTAGAAACCTTAAGTAAATTAAATTAACTTAATATACAATTTCGTAGCTCTCATAACACAAAATAAATAAGAAAAAGTTTAAAACAACCAGAAACATAACCTTCATATAACACACATCTACTAAAAATAACCCAAAATTAGCCTCCATGCATGTATTGAAACAATACTCAACTTTGGGCCCCCTGGCTGATCAGCAACGTTCATGGATTATCTCTGCTTAATTAGTTTGGCTTGAGATCATAAAATGAAAATACCAGCGGGTTCGACTGTTTTTTCAAGATTTATAAAATTTTCCCAAAATTTCGATTAGCATCACTAATCATCCCCAGGGGTCTATATACAAAAATATTTAACATTAATAACACTGTCTGTAATTGTTTACGTCACGGAAATATAACCATATACGGACACCACTACGTGATAAAGGACATAAAAAAGACCCGTGTCTCCCAGTTTTGCCCAAAGTCATGCACTTTTTTTTATGGGCCCCCAAAGAATTGGGGCCTAGGTGTAATTCACACCGGTACTACAAGAATGTACCAAAGATCTCAGTAAACAACTTTCTAGAACATATGAACTTCCTAGGAATGATTCTTAACACCGTTTAGGTAGCGCTTAGGTAAAACTTAGGTAAAGTTTTTTGCGATTTTGACCTTGAAGATGAAGTTTTTTTTGTTTTATGTGTTGACAAATTTTTGTTCTTTATGGCGAGAGCTACAACTTTCCCTCAGAAACTAAATCAAAATTCCGATGGGTTTAAAAGATATGAGCCTGACAAAATTAACACTTTTTTGCAAAAATGACACTGAGGCCCCAAATCTTTGGAGGCTCATAAAAAACGTGCACGACTTTGGGAAAAACTGGGAGACACGGGTCTTTTTTGTGGTCTTTTATCACGTAGTGGTGTCCATATATGGTTATATTTTTTCGTGTTGCACTCTGTAACATATTGATCACAAAACGATTGCCAATAATTACATGTATTATAAATCATAAAAAAAACAAATTACTCGTACGCAGTGTGCAAGCTTTCGTCAACTATTGTCTGTTTTCTCTGTGGTTGCTTATTGTGTGTCGATATATTTGAGCGCATCGGTCACTGTCGGTCTTGTAATTGAGTCCGGTCTCTGAGGGGATGTTAATTATGTGCAACATTTCGAGAGTGAGTCGTCGTGAGTACAGTGTCTCCTTCGCTAAAATATCAAAGTTAGGATTATGGCCCGTCGCAACACAGTGGGCCGCTAATGACGCCTTCTGTTCCATAGGTTTATAGGTGGCCCTTAAATCTGATTTGTGGGAAGACATTCTTGTCTACAATTTCGTCATCGTGGTACCAACGTATACCTTTTGGAATACGTCAGTCTTATCCCCATTGCATTTTATTTGATATACAATATTAGACTTATCCCTTTCCATCACTTTGGACTTTGTCCGGCTAAATAATCCGCTCAGGGTATTGTGTGATTCCAACGCCAACTCACGTGACCCCTTGTCATAGATATCCAAATGCTAATGGAAATATTGGGAAAATTTAATAAATCTTGAAAAAACAGTCGAACCCGCTGGTATTTTCGTGTTATGACCTCAAGCCAAACTAATTAAACAGAGATAATATAAAAGGTCAACGATCAATATCATAATAATTAATATCATCAGTAACTAATACATTCATTTTAAGGAATACGCAATATTTTAATGATATCGCAAAACAAATTCTTTTGTTTGAATAATTAAGCTGTCATTATTGCATAAGGTTAAAAAAGACAACGGTATCAGTTTTATTTTAAAATAAAATTTTGTTAATCATGTTTCGAAATTCTATATTTTTGCTACGAAAATAAAATGTGTTGTATTGAAAGAGAGTGTTTTTAATTTGTATAGCCTGCTCGTGGTATGAGGTATTGACGTGGTTGTTTTTGTGTTTTATTGACTAAAGGCGTTAGATCACAATTTTTAATAAATGTTAAATCCTATATTTTAAGCGCACGTTACACTTTATAGGATAAATGTGAATTTTCTCTACATCCTTTTCAATGTATTTAAGTAAATCTTTTAGATGGACCAAACAGTTTGGCATCTGGCGAAAGGCCTTGGCGAGCATCACGATTCTTTTCCACCCTTTCAAGAATCAAAGATAAAGCATAATTTCTAAAAAAAATTAAAATAAAAATAAAGAATCCGCTACATTTGCCGCCTTCCTTGGAGGAAGTTGTTTACGCGAGCCGACTTGACATAAACAAAAGCATGCATAAAAATCACTCAATGGTGGACAAAACAACAATTTTCTCAATCCCAAATTTTAAAACATTTTGACTTTGGCTCATATGTTATTATTTATTTTCTCTTTTTTCTCTTATATGTTATAAATAATTATAAATATATATTTTTTGTATAATAAGAATATTTTCTATTTCTATATTATTATACTTTAAATATTTGTATTTTAATTTAATTTTATTTAGTTTTTTGTTCTTATGTGACATTTGTATTATACTTTTATTTGTAATATTGTAAGTAATGTTTACTATTTATGTGATTTTTATAACCGTTTTGAAAAGATTAACAGCTGTATCCAATAAGGATTGTAGCTGTGAAATAATTAAATAAATAAATATTTTATCACTGGCATGGGCAAAAACTTCCCATTTTCTATGGAAAATTTCACTGCCACACAAACAACAACAAGAATTTCTTAACCTTAAAATTTCAAACAATTTGGAAAGTTTTACTACCATTGTACATCTAAAACATGTAGATGGGAGATGTGCGAGATAAAATTTAATGTCACATACACAATTACTGGGTACTACTGAAACTAGATGGCAAAGAAATACTTAGTGAAACTACGCAGCTGGTGGTATTCGCAATTGTACAACAAATAATTATTTTAGCTTTAACTCGCCATTATTTTTAGCTTCTGAATCGCATTTCACGCAGATAACTGAATGGTGTGAACTGCAAATATTCTTGTGATATACGTCACAGGTAACTCCGATTTTCTGCCAGCGGGAAGGGGAAAAAAAGGTATTGCGAACAAAAAAAATTTGATATTGTTTTATAGGCCCATTGCAACCAAGAATACTGTAGCTAGGGTGGAGTGAAACTAAAAACAGAGTCACACTCAGAAAGAGATTGTTTGGGATTCTTAATAAGGGGAAAAAAGGAAAAAATTTTTAAAAAAATTTTGAGGTCACGTCACGCCCTTGAAATTTGAAGCATTTCGTTGTTTTGGCGTTGATTTCTAATTTCTAAAATCTAAAAATTAACGAATGATCTTATCGAAATTTCACAGCTAGAGCTTGTTCAGTACCCAAACAAAATACACTGTCAATTACAGAGGATGCGCAGCATATCAAAAACTAATACTCTCAAGATCAGCAAAGACGAATAGAAATCAAAATGCATAAAATGTATTCTATAATAACATCAAACCACATATTCAAGACAAAAATGCATGGCCAATTTACTTAACAAAATAGAAGCAGTGCTTGAAATTCAGATTGAACTAACGAACACAATGATGATTTATGAATAAATTATGCAAATAGATCTAGTAATTGCAGAGTGGAATGCCAACGGCATTCTAAATCACATAAGTGAAATAGTAATATTCCTTAATAATAATTTTATTGATATCCTATTAGTATCAGAAACTCACTTCACGGACAAATCATATTTTCGATTGAATCGTTGTAAACCACCCAGATAATTGCGATCATGGCGATATATAAAGTATGAAATAGCACTATCCACGACAGAACCATTTCTACAAGCAGCAGGCGTTAAAATACTATGCGAAAATACCAGTGTTCTAATATACGCCGTCTACTTTCCACCTAGATTTAATTTTAAATGCGATCAGTTTAAAAGTTTCTTTAATAGACTTGGGCATAAATTTATTGTTGGCGGTGATTTCAACGCAAAACATCCTTGGTGGGGATCCAGACTTGTAAACCCTAAAGGAAGCGAGTTGTATAAGCGTGTTTCCAAAATGCATTATAATATATTAGCTACCGGTGCTCCTACATATTGGCGTAGTGATCCAAATAAAATTCCAGACTTTTTGGATTTTATTATTTTTAAAGGTATACCGCAATCTTCTCTTGATATTGTTGCCAACGACGATCTCAGTTCAGATCACACTCCTATTATAGTTGACTTTACCACCACGCACTGTATCCAAACGAAAACTCCAAAACTATTTACAACGAAAAGTGACATCGTTTCAATATTGGGTCGACAAAAACATACATTTAAATCTATCTATTAAAAATGGGGGTACGAAAAATTACACAAAACGAAATCGCCCACAAAAAAAATTAAAAATGGGCCAAAAATTTTCCATAGAAAATTGGGCCTAATTTCATATGAAAAAACGCTCATAAAAGTGGGTCATATTTCTCGCTTTTTTGGGCGATTTTCCAATTCGAAAAATCGTTCACAAATTAAAAATGAAAAACAGCCCAAAAATATTGTGGACGATAAAAAAATTATGAAAAATCGCCCACATTCCGATTGCCGATTTTGTAAAAAGTAGGAATGTATTCGCAAACAACAAATGCTAGAATTACAGTTATTCTAGGTAGATGGATGATAGGCACTTGAAATTTTGCTACAGTTGTCTCCATAGACGTAACCAGAAACTAGTCAATTGGGGTTCAAATAGTAACTAGAAATGTATTTATGTATAATGTGCGCTTTATAATAATTTTAAAATTTAAGTCCTGTTTATAAATTTTGGGCGATTCTTATTTTGGGCCATTTTTCATATTTTTTTTTTTGGGTCATTTCGTTTTGGGCGATTTTTCATGCTGCCATTAAAAATAAAGACGAGTTGGACGAAGCTATAGAATACTTCACAAATTTGATCCATGAGGCTGCAGTGTTATCCACCCCGGAGGAAGTCATGAAAAATTCTTCGAGTGTTAAATATTCTTTTGAAATTAGACATCTCACTCGAAAAAATCAACGACTACGAAAAATTTGGCAACGTACAAGGCTTCCGTCATATAAAGCTAATTTTTACACAGCTGCTAATTATCTTAAGATCCGACTAAAAGAGTATAAAAATAGTTCTGCCAATAAATTTCTTCGTAATTTAAGCCCAACGAACAATAACGAGTTTAATATCTGGAAGGCAACACATTATCTTAAGAGACCACAAAAGAGGAATATCGCAATCAAAGACTCTACTGGAATATGGTGCAGATCCGATAAGAGCAAAGTGTCTGTTTTTAAAGCATTTCTTGAGGAAACATTATACCATTTTCTTTTTGTGACGATTCAGATGAAAACGAAATTCTCGACGTACCTTGTCAAATGTGTCGTCCAATCAAACACTTTACTATCAAAAGGGTTGCTGGTGAAGTAAAAAACTAAATGCTAAAAAACCACAAGCTATGATTTAATAGATGCTAAGGTCCTTAAAACCTTGCCAAAAAAAGGATACGTCTTTCTGACTGTGTTATTTAATGCAGTGTTAAAGTTACGCCACTATCCAGTACAGTGGAAGCTGGCTAAAATTATTATGATACTGAAGCCAAATAAACAAGAAAATGATATCGGTTCATATAGACCCATCAGTTTGTTACCAACTATTTCCCAAGTATTCGAAAGAATTTTTCAGAAATGGCTTTTCCCTGTTCTTGATGCATTAAATATATTATCAGATCATCAATTCGGGTTTAGACATGGACATGGAACATCAGAACAATGCCATAGGGTAGTCAGAACTATTAGAGAAAGTTTAGAAAATAAACAATATTACTCGGCTGTATTTTTAGACGTTAAACAAGCGTTTGACAAAGTATAGCACGATGGCTTGTTATTTAAGCTGAAAACACTTCTATCCATACCCTTTTATCTACTGATGAGATGATATTTAAGCCGGAGAAAATTTTTTGTGAGCATTAATGATGACCCGGGAATTGACGATATAAAATCTGGAGCTCCACAGGGCAGTGTGTTGGGTCCGATTTTATATACAATTTATCCTACAATCGATGAAGTTACTGTAGCTACGTATGCGGATGATACTGCTCTATTAGCTACTAGTCAATCACCTGCAGAAGCTTCCAACATTATTCAAAAACAACTTGACCTTACTCAATTCTGGTTAAAGAAGTGGAACATAAAATTCAATGTCGAAAAATCGACCCATGTTACCGTTGCTCTAAGGAAAGAAGATTGTCCTCCGGTGGTTTTAGACGGAGTTATTATGCCGCCATCTAATTGTGTAAAATATCTAGGCTTTAACATGGATAGACGCTTAACACCACACATCACATTAAAACGACAACAACTAAATATTAAAACCAAACGGATGTATTATCTTATTGGACCAAAATCCCAATTGAGTTTGGAGAATAAAGCTATTCTATACGAGTCCATATTAAAATCAGTATGGGCGTACGGTATTGTGCTCTGGGGAACAGCAAGTAATTCAAATGTGGAAATACAGCAAAGATACCAATCCAAGTCCCTTCGACTTATCACAAATTCTCCTTGGTTTGTAAACAATAACAATATTCACAGGTGTTGATATTGGTGTCCCTAAAGTAAAAACAGAAATTAGCAGATATTCAAATGTATTAGCTATAACTCTTTTCGATGACAATAACGAAATAAGAAGACTTAAAAGACTCCATGTACTTGATTTACCATTTGTTAACTAAAAAATCAAATTAAGTTTATATATTTTCAATATGTATACATGTACATATATATATATATATATATGTAAAACAAAACATATTTAAATAACAACTCTGTTATATATATTAAGTTTGATAAAATTTGCTTATTATTTTCTTTGTAAATAGATTGCAAATAAAGATACAAACAAAAAAAAAAAAATTATATTTGCAATCAGCTTGAGTATAAAGTTAATCAATCCTTTACAATATTTTGGAGTAAATGTGTACAGTCCTGTGTGGAGTAGACAGCTAATCAAGAATTTATATATTCTTTCAGTTATATACGTAATCAACGGGAGTACGAAGAGAATAAACATTTAATATTTTATTTCAATGACATGCGTAATCAATTTGACTACGAAGTTAGTAAACATTTACTTCTTTATTTCAATTACATACGTAATCAACTTGAGTATGAAATTAATCAACATTTAATACACATAGTATGTGGTCAATTACTTGCTTTATCAACACGGTAACGATGCTAATTACAATTCACTATTTGTTTATCTATTTCAATGACCACACCGATTGCCTTCTCCCCAAGTATTTGGGTATATCATCACACTTTATAGGGATAAACAAAACGCAACTTAATTACAATTGTTTCAAAACAGACTTTTCAAGACTAATATACCAAGCATTGTTTAATTTCAAACAAAGATGATAGAAATACCATAGACGGTGAAATAAAGCTGTTGGATTTAAAAGTCAAGGAAAATTTTTTAGATGGCGCAGAAATGGTGGAAATTGGTAAATTCCACCGAAATCAAAAACTATTGACAAACTTATTTAACCATAATCCATTCTCTTTGCCTTTTGTATTGTCAAAAAGTATCACCTTTATAATATCTATATTTTATTTTCAAATTCGAACAACAGAGAATCTTAATAAAAACGATTTTTGATTGCAATTTCGTCGTATCCGAGTGAAAAATGGTCGCACGGAAACAGCCTTTTCCTTCTGGCGAAAATGGTGAATAACACAGTGCTACACATAAAATGCAAAATTCCTCTCGTGTGAAATTTCTCGAAGTACTTATCGAAACTAAGAAACCCCTATTTGGGGTAGATTAGCTACTGTTCGGATTTTAAGGCCTCGTGTATATATTAGTTAAAACTTAATTTTTTCGAAGAGCTTGCAATTTGTCTCACGTTTATATCTCGGAAACGAATTAGAATTTTGTTTCCTGTCTTCGGCACAATAGGATTAGGCAATAGATTAGGAGAAAAAAAAGTGTAAAACAAACTAACCCAAAAAACTCACAATTGCAAAAATATAGTAAAAATTTAATTTTTTCTATCTTTTTTCACAATTTTCGACAAGAATTGAGATTTTTGTTTGGGTTGTATAAAAATGAGTAATAAATGTTTTTAATTAAATTCAATCACTTTTAAAAACTTAAAGTGAAGTACATAGTAGCACACGTGCATTTTATGACACGGATTAGGCAAAACAATATTAACAATACTGATTTTATTCGTCGGAAAAATCATATGAAATTGATGAATGCTTTTTAATAAACAGTAGGCTATTTATATGATTAAATTTCCGTGAAATGTACGAACTAAGGGTGAAAACGAAATATACAATACTGGTCCAATTATACGGTAAAAACATTTTTAATTTATGAATCTTTTTTTTTTGAGTCTTACAATTACAAAAATTAAGTATTCAACAGTAGAGTATTTATGATTGAATTCTCATGAAAATCACACACAAAGAGTGAAAACCAAATTATCGTATTGTATTAGCGAAACTGAAACAGGTAGATACACCACACTTGAAAATGGCACCCATTCAGAAATCCCTTTCAAGAAAATTTTGCACATAATTTTTTCTAGATATTTTAGCAAAATGTAGAGTATTTGTGATAAAGTACAGTATTTATGATTTTTTAGATGATTATCAGTTTTTGATGTAAAATACCGCTGGAAAATTAATAGTTGTTTATTTTGATGGAAATAAAGTTAAATCAGATATTTCTGGATGATTTACCAGATATGAGTTAACAATTTTAGTTTTCATGTGAAAAACACAATTTGGCAGCAATGGGCCGAAAATGGTGAAAAAAGACAGGAACAATTTAAATTTTTCGACACTTTTGCTATTTTGAGACACTAGATTCAATTTGTTGGGGTGAGTTTGTCTTGTAAATACTTCTCTCTAATCTCCTAGTCTTGAGCCGAAGACGGAAAAACAAAATTCCAATTGATTTCCGAGATATAGCCGTTAAAAAATTGCATGGAAAAATTAAGATTTAGCCAGAATATACATGAGGCCATAAAATTTAAACACTTAACTTAACTAGCTAAACTAACAAAACCCAAATAGGGGTTTCGTATTTTCGATAAGAACTTCGAGAAATTTCACACGAGAAGGAATTGGCACCCGACGACTTCAAAAATGTTGCATAGTGTATTCAAATACACCGTCTATGGTACTTCTATCATCTTTGACTTCAACTACACAAATAACACTGTGCAACAGTGTGTCTCGGGCCTCAACCAAACCAAAAAATTGTGAAAGTACTTGGACGTGGTATCACAAAACTCCGCTCGGTTTTCCTCCTATACGTAACAATTTTTTTTTACAGGCAGAAGAAAATTTTCGAGGTGGATCAGGGCCCTATTTAAGAGTTTACTTCAATAAATCCTAAACAGCTTGAAATATTGGATTACAACCTTGGAAAATATTGTAGCTTTCCTCCTATTTCACAATTCCCTCTAATATATTTCTAAGGAAAAGTGCACTGTTTGACAATATTGTAAAGTATATTACACCCTACAACTTTGTAGAAGATATAAATTTGTAATTTGTGTAATATCGAATACATATAGTTGATTACTTAAAGAATATGGTTAAACGCAGCATTTCTACACCAATTATGGAGCTCTAAATATAATTTTTGTTGAGTATTATATTTAGAACAGTTATCATTAAATTTATAAGCTACAAATCTTTTGAGCACAGCTACCGCAATTTATTTACCGTTAGACAAAAATGTCAAAACATAAAATATGTACAATTTTTCATGACATTTCGTGAAATAATCGATTAACAGTGTACTTTTCCTTAGAAATATATTAGAGGGTATTGTGAAATAGGATGATAGCTACAATATTGTCAAAGGTAGTAATGCAATATTTCAAGCCGTTTAAGATCTGTTGCAGAAAATTCTGAAATAGGGCCCTGACCCACCTCCAAAATGTTCTTCGACCTGTAAAAAAAAATTGTTAAGTATAGGAGGAGAACCGAGCGGGGTTTTGTGATACCAGGTCCAAGTAGTTTCACAATTTTTTGGTTTGGTTGAATAAATTCCCGGAATAAATTCCTTTCATTTGCGTCACAGTGTAAGTGGTCCAAGTGATGTAGTAATTGGTGTCAATTTTATTTAGATATTTTCTGATTTTTATATAAATTTATTCGGACAAGTACTCGAGTAATTGACTCAATTATAAAGTAATTGGATAGGATTTTTGTATTTAAACAATGTCTTAACTGATATTTTTGGGCAGTAATATTTTCTGTGTTCAAAACATAGGAAGTATTGTTGATGGTCTAAATCATCAATCTACTTTTTAGATAATTAAATTCAGTAGAGAATGGACCAAATTCTGGATGACACAAACTGTTTAACAGCACAGTCGAGCGACGGAATCTTCAAAATATTTAAAAAAAAAAACACACAAGCTAAGTGATGCTAAATTAGCCAAAGCAGATTGGAAAAGCTAAATAAAAAATATACCCCAGAGACATTCAGATTATTGCTACATCGCAACAATTTCCATGGCACAGTTGCACGTAAAAAACGAAAAATATATCAACACAAAAAACGTTTTAGAAATATCGTGAATAAAGTGAAACACATCGAAATTGCTAAATAAAATAATGAGCATGGAAATTATTTTTGGAATATCGCATTATTTATTATCAATCGGTACCGGTCAGGCGGACAGTCCTATGTGTGGGGGAACCCCAACGAAGGGCTGAAAGAAAAATAAACACAAAGCCGTCCTATGCTTTTTTGGAGCGGCACAAAGAGCTGTAGACTTGCATATTATAGACGGAATCATGGACTAAATAAAATAAACAAGCATTTTACAATAAAATGTAGTTGAGAGCATTGAAAACTTGGCATAGAGGACATATTTAACTTTTAACATGGTAACAATCCTAAACGCAGAGCTGCGAAGGTTCGAAAGTGGTTATTATAGAATTCTCCACGCCTCCAAATTAGGATGTCCCAAAAAAATTTCTTTTTTAATTTTCATGGTTGGTAAAGTTTAATTGGAAAGCTCAAAGAGTAGAGTATAATTGAGATTTTTTTCAGATTTGTCGGAAGAGGTTTAGTGGTCGTGCAAGTCGAAATTCCCCCAAAAATCGGGTATACCAGGCATACTTTGAATTTTACGTAAATTTCGTCAATAACCACGAGTTTATTAGTTTGTAAGTCAACATTTTTAAAGCAAAACGCCCACAATTTTATTGTTGCATAAACCACCAGTTTTGGCAATGATTTTGCTCAATAAGGTACCAAGTATTAAATTTTTTTCTATGTTTGGTATAAACTTTGCAAACAACGCTTCAAAACTTTAAAACTTTCTATGAACTATGAACAACTAATGATGCACGTTAAAAGACAGATAAATTCCAAGCAATATTGCAGAAAAAAATTGGAATTTGCAGTAATTTTTCCAGAGTTATATCCTTTCAAAATCGTATACCCTTTATATAAACCTACAAATTTTATAAAATGCTTTAAATTTCTAAAAAAATTAAAAAAAAAACTAATGACGCACCTAAATTCCAAGCAATTTTGTTAAAAAAATGGGATTTGCTATTACTGTTTCTGAGTTATACCATTTTAAAGCTTTTTACCCATTGTATGAAACTAATAATGTTATAAATCTTTTGCGACTTTTGCATCAGATTTGGTTTAAACATTCAATTAATGAAAACATTCGCGTTTAGTTTTTAGTTTTTCGTTCATGATACCAATCGAGCAAGTTCAATATGGGTGAAATTTTTTTAATTTTCACAGAATTCATCCAATATGAGATCAAAAATTACAAATAAAATTATTCAAGTATAATTTATCTCCTAAACCCTAGGTAGCTGACCACTCATACTCAAGAGAAAAAAATTAAAATACAAATATTTTGTTTGCTTAAAAATCATTTATTGCGGCTCTTGCGATGAAGCTCTATGCCCAGCAATAAATTCTGAAAATCTGTTTCAGAAGTTGTCACGTTGATGAAACTGTTAGCCAAGGCGACTCCACTTTCTGCGACGGGACACCCTACTCCACAGTCACCGGACATAAACGTTATTGAATTTTTATGGGCACTTTTAGGCGATCAGCTGCATAAATATACGTTTTCTAATAAAAAAGAAAATGAAAAGGCACGTCCGATTACTTTTTTGGTGTGAATTTGAATTTTAGTCACATTTGATAATTTTTTATGTTATTATTAAAATACACTGAGTTTCAATAAATGATATTTCAGCTTTTAATTTAATTTAGTTATTTTATACACTTGCAAGGAGTATGTTTAGAGGCACTTTAGACATTGAAATATTACAATGAATGTGACGTGCATTGGTGTTCGATTGTTTTATTCAGTCACTGTACGTAGTTTCAACAACATTTGCCACTTGTTTTAATACTAAGCGACAAGGCCGATATTTTGTTTCACAGATAATTGTAATATATCCTTCTATCATAATAAAAAATGTTAAAATAATTCTCTGAAAACTTGTTATATTATTTACAATTAACATCGTACGTTTTGGTTGGAAAACAAAACAGCAGCCAAAATCTGTGTAAAGTTGGGTGTTGGCTAATGACCCCGCATTCGGGTCAAAGATGGATATTCATTTCATATACTTATATCAGTCTATGAAAATACAATGCCTTACAGACTATTATTAACAGAAAAAACATAAAATATGTGCATTAATTAATTATAAATTATTTAAGAACTGGAAAGTTATCGTTTGATTCTAAATGAGGATATAACTCTTGTTGCAAATCTAAGTTAATAGCAGTTGTTACGCGGAATTTAGTACATAGCCTGAAAGTGGACGAATTTGGCGCGTTCATGTTGTCAAAACATGCAACTTCTACAATTTTGAGCCGATTTTGAAGGAAAAACCTCTAACAGAGTCACACAAGAAATTCACCAAAGTCTTTGTTTTATAAATGTTTAAAAGAAATAAAAAAAGTCTATTTTTTCTTTAGTTTTGTCTTAATATTTCGTCTAGTCTTAGTTTTGAAAAAACAGCCTTACTGAAAACACTTCTGAACAAATTTCGTAAAGTAATATTTGTATTATCTCAAACCGCGTTGAAATTTTCTTAAGACATTTTTTCCGGATTAATTACAGGGTACAACAGTGGATTTAGGGCCTCAATCAAACCAAACAATTATGAAAGTATTTACGTGGTATCGCAAAACCCCGCTCGGTTGTGCCTCTATCCGTAACAATTTTTTTTGGATTTTACTTCAATAAATACAAAACAGTTGGAAATATTGCAATATAACCTATGACAATATTGTTTATATTTGCCCATTTCACAATACCCTCCAACATATTTCTTAGGAAAACTAAACTGTTCCTCGAAATTTGCAAACATTTTATATGTTTTGACATTTCTCAACTAACGGTTAATAAATCTATTAATAGAAATATAGTTTTTTAAAACAAGATTTGAACAATGCAGTCGCATGATTCCTGGCAAACCGTATAGCTATTTCAAAACTAAATGCGAACGAAATCTCATTTGAATTGAGAATTCACCCCATGCAAGTGTTCAAAAAATATCGGAAGCAAAACACGCAAGAATTAGTATCGATTAATTCGCACATGTAAATTGCAGAATTGAGTTTGTATATACAACATTGCTGATCAACCGATGGTACGTATCAATTCAGCCACTGTAGTTAGGTGTCTGGTGATGAACTTGTCACGGAGTTCAAAACTAGTCGCACCAGTGATTGTGATTAACTGAATTGTCTATTATTTCCAACAAAAACCAAACATTTTCCAGTTAGAAAAGTGTTCCTAACTTTGTAAGTTTGTAGTATGAATTTCTCATAATTTAACTAAAATGTAACAAAAATTCGGTCAGAAAATTCAAATTCAAATAAACGTATTTTTGTTACACACATTTTGATACCCCTAATCATAATTTGTGATGGTAACAATCAATCAATCTTTATAAATAAGAATTTTTATTTTATTACCAATTTTTTTATGAGAAGTTCATAAGCTATAAAGCTATCGAGATTAGAAACAGTTTTCTGGTTGTAAAATTGTTGGTTTAATTGGATTAACATACCATTCAGACACCTAACTACTGTGGCTGAAATAGTTATGGCGACACTATCGAGTATTTAGCCATCAAAAAGCTTCTCAAAATACCGTTCGGTAAAACTGTAGGTCCCTATCAGAGAGTGTCAAACTAGAACGCGCACAGCTCACTGGTTGTGAGAAACTCTCCCTAATCCCTACTTGGGATGTAACGGGAAACCATTTATTTTTATTTTTATCGATCGAAAATACCTAAGTATCAATTAATACTGATGAGCTCAATTATTCCAACACAAGAACAGAAAGTTTTTTCCTGCATGTTCTTCTTTTCCTCAAGCTTCCTCACACGTATGCAGTGCTTTGACGTTAAGTTTGGGAACGAAGTTCCTTACCGCACGTTGAGGGTTGGGGCCTAAATGAAAAAATTGTAAACAACTTTTTTTTAACTACTTAATTACAACCTATTATTATCATCTATATTGTGTACTTTTGGTTTGGTTTAAAGGGAAGTTTCAGGGTGAAGCCTGTTTATTACATATTGTAGTTTTGAACTCAATAAAAAGTAAATTTAGAAAAGCCAAAGTGCTGGACTGGCACATCCACGAAGTACAACCTTGGCAGACACTTACTCTTACACTCCTACTTTTGGTTTGGTTTGTGTCTAGACTAACATATGGTGCGATATTTCATGTTTAATGGGAAATTTTGTAGGTGGAGCCTGTCTATGACGTATTGTAGTTTGAACCGAATAAAAAGTAAATTTAGAAAAGCCAAAGTGAAAGAAGTTTACAAAATAAAATTTTCTTAAATAAGTGCGTTTTCTTAAAAAAAGTAAATTTTCTCAAAAAAAATACCTATTTATATTCTTAAACAGAGTAACTTTACTTAGCAGAATACCTTATCTTAAAGAAGTACGTTTGCTTAAAAAAGTAAATTTTCTTACAAAAAGTACATTTTCTTAAAAAAGTAATTTTTTAATAAGTATCTGTTCTTAAAAACGTACATTATGTTACAACAAATTGCCTTTCCTTAAAAAACTACCGTTTCTTTAAAGAGTACCTTTTTTGTAAAACAAAATAAATTTTCTTGAAATAAGTGCCTACTCTTAAAATTGTACCTGTTCTTTCGTAAAATAAAGCTTTTCTTCAAAAAAAACCTTCTCTTACACAAAATACATATTCTTAAAAATATTTCTTTTCTTAAAAGTACCCTTTTACAAATAAAATAATACCTTTTATTTACTTTTCTTGAGAGAAGTAGCCATTCTGAAAATAAGTAAATTTTCTTAAAAAAATAACCTAATCCTAAAACGAGTACCACTTCTTTAAAATGTACCTGTTCTTAAACAAAGTATTTCTTTGTAAAAAAAATTTCATATTCTTAGGCTTTTTCTTACATAAGAACATTAGCTTGTAATAAAATAAGTACTTACTTACTTACTTATCCGGTTTCGGACAACCCCGGGGGGTCAGGGACCTTACAAAACGAAGTTAACATATTTCGCCAACCAGTTCAATCTTTTGCTTTATTTCTCCAGTTGGCAATACCAAGTGTACGCAGGGATTCCTCAACCTGATCCCTCCAGCGGAGTCTTGGTCTTCCTATTTTTCGTCTTCCTTCGAGTTCGGTTTCGAAAACCCTTTGTGCTGGTTCGTCTTCATCCATTCTACTGACATGCCCTAGCCAGCGCAATCCCGTTATCTTGATCCGCTTAAATATGTCAATGTCAGGATAAATCTCATACAGCTCATGATTCACGCGTCGCCATTACTCGCCGTTGTGCACTGTAGGGCCATACATTTTTCAAAGTATTTGTCTCTCGAAGACTCCTACAGATGTTTCGTCTGCTTGCGATAGGACCCAGGATTCTGCGCCATAAAGCAAGACAGGTTGAATGAGAGTCTGGTACAGCTGGACTTTTGTTACTCGAGAGATTACATCTATTCGCAAGCACAATTTTCCGCTTGAATTCAAGGCTGACGTTGCTGTTTTTGTTCACGACAGATCCGAGGTATGTAAATTCGTCCACTACCTCGAAGTTAGAACGGTTATCAACGTTCACGCTTTGGTCTAATCGCGTGGAGGCCCTGTTCGTTGAAACCATTAATTTTGTCTTGTCCTCATTTACCGTCAGACCCACTTTTGCTGACTCCTTCTCAATTCTCGAAAAAAACCGCAGTAACTTCTGTAATTGTGCGCCCAATGATATCAATATCATCAGCATACGCGAGCAGCATGTGACTTTTGCTGCTGATGGTCTTATTCATGTTGACTGCAGCTTTTCTCATAATGATCTCCATTAAGATGTTAAAGAGATCGCACGTTAGGGTGTCGCCTTGCCTGAGGCCTCGCTTAGTTTCGAAAGGTTCGGTAAGATCCTTACCAACTTTCACTGGGGATTTGGTGTTCGTCAAGGTGATCCTGCAAAGGCGTATGAGTTTTGCAGGAATACCAAGCTCAGAGATTGCTTCATAGAGCTTCTCCCGTATCGGACTATCGAAGGCCGCTTTATAATCGATAAATAGATGATAGGTGTCGATTTGTTTTTCGTTTGTCTTTTCCAGGATTTGGCGTAGCGTGAAAATCTGGTCAGTTGTCGATGTTCCAGGCCCAAAGCCACACTGGTATGGTCCAATCAGATCAGCGATAATTGGTTTTAGTCTTTCGCACATTATACTTGATAGAACCCTATATGCTATGGATAAAAGGCTTATTCCACGGTAGTTGGCACAAATACTCGGGTAACCCCTTTTAAATATGGGACATAGTACACTGAGACTCCAACCGCCGGGCATGCATTCATCTAACCAAATTTTGCTAATGAGCTGATGCATGCACCTTATCAGCTCATCGCCGCCAGCCTTAAACAGCTCCGCCGGTGATCCATCGGCTCCTGCGGCTTTGTTGTTCTTAAGACGGGCAATAGCTGTTCTGACCTCGTCTTGGTTAGGAGGGGGGCAATCGACGTCGTCGTCCACATTGTGATCGATTGTCCCATTGTCATTGGATATCTTGGGTATTTTCCCAACATGCTCTGCACATCTGCGACGAGATTTCCGTCCTTGTCTTTACAGAAGGGGGGCCCTGAACCATAAAAGAAGTACCTCTCATTAAAGAAATGACCTTTTCGGGAAAATATAATACATATTCTTACAATACACTTTATTTTAAAAAAATACATTCAATAAATAAAAAAATTCTTCAAAAAAGTTTATCATTTTACAAAAAGTATATTTTCTGAAAGATCTATATAAATTACAGTATTTTTCAACAGGCGCCTTAGTCGTTTTGGAACTAACTAGTACATAATATATACCGAAAGGAACGTCGTTCCATCCGGGTGTCACCTGATACCACATGTAATTTTAATTATACAGGCTTTTTTATGTTCCCGGCCGATGTTTCTTTTAACCTTTTCACTCCACTCCCGTCTGCGCATGTGCTCATTAGTATTTGACTATTTTGAACAAAGTTGACGATGACATTTGAAATTCTTGTGCACGGTGTCTAACTGACGTGTCTGTGCTTTCACCAACATTGTCTCTCACTGCAGCAATATTTTGTGCCGCACGTACGCTACGAGTTCGGCCAGTCTTCACCTTATCTCCCAGTGTAGACAAAGTTTCAATAATGTGCTCCACACACTATTTAAACCAAAAAAATCCCCCAAAATTCTTCGCGATTTTACAATTGAACGATTGTTTAGATAAAATGTTTTAATAACTTCAACACGTTGTTGGTGCCATAATAAATTGTTACGGACTGCTCTGCACAACTGTCAAATACAAACTGACAAATGGTATCCAAACAGAAATGACCGATATTTGTTAATTTATGTGGAAATGTATGAGAAGTTCATACTACAAGCTTACAAGGTCAGATACATTTTAGTGGCTGGAAAATTTGGTATGAGGAATTAAGTGTAAATTTTGGTATTAGGCAATACTTATGCCCGGTCTGTTCAAGTGTGATTAATTTTAACGCATGGTTATTTCCAGTGATAACCATAGATTGCGTCTTTTCAACCTTGGTTTGGTTAACAAATGAATGGTTTGGTTACCTAACCAGAGAAATTGTTAACCAGCCGATTTTGGTCGGTTAAAGCTATTTAACCAACGATTAACTGGAATTTTGTCTTTTCACGTTTGGTTAATACGTATTATATTCGACAATCATTCGGATATACAACGGTTCAGTGTCATGGAGTGAGTTTGATTTTAGTTTCTAAATATTCATTATATTATTATTCAATATTAATCTTGATGTTTGTGATCAATATTAATCTTGATGTAATTCATTAATTTCATTCACAAATTTAGTTCACGTGGAAATTGTGTTTGGGATTTGTGGTGCTCTGATGGTAGTGACGTTAGTGAGGAGGAATTATTGATTCCTGAACGACGACAATATAATATGTATGAAAGATTGGATCATTTTAATAATTGGGACGATATTGATTTCTTCAGACGCTTTAGATTGCGAAAGCAAACTGTTGCAAACATATTGCATTTGATACGACCGAAATTGGAAGATAAAACTCAAAGGTGAGTTCCAGAATATTATAAAAGTTACAATAATGTAAATAGAAGGTTTATTTGTTAGGAGCCGCAATGTTACGCCAATGGCTAAGCTACTGATCGCCCTACGATTTTATGGATTAGACACTATGCTCATATCAGTTGGAGATTTTTCTGGTGTCTGTAAAGCTACAGTTTCAGTTATAATTCAGCGAGTGTCATTTGCCATTGCTTCGCTGAGAAAGGATTTTATCAAAATGCCACAATCTGATGAAGAATTGTCTACAGTCAGCTACGCCTTTTACGATATTGCAAAATTTCCACGATCCATTGGAGCGATTGATTGTACTCATGTAAAAATCCAATCTCCTGGTGGAGATAATGCGGAGCATTTTCGAAACAGAAAAGGATACTTTTCACTCAACGTGCAGAGCGTCTGTTCGGCTGATTTGAAATTTTCGAAAATTGTTGCACGATGGCCTGGGTCGTGTCATGATCAAACTATTTTCAACAATTCGGTCTTAAAGATGCAGTTGGAACGAAAAGATATCAAAAATTATATCCTTATTGGTGATTCTGGCTACGCAGTCACACCATATCTGGCAACACCATTGCTTCAATGTAGAAATGCAGTTGAACAACTATACAACGAGTCAATAATAAGAACTCGGAATGTTGTCGAACGGCAATATGGTGTATGGAAACGACGTTTTCCAGTTTTGTCACTTCAAATGAGGGTAAAAGTAGAAACAGTCCAAGATGTGATAATTGCAACAGCAATTCTTCACAACATAGCCGTCGATTTTAACGAAGAGATTCCACCAGATGCACTTGACGTAAACATCCCACCAGATGAAGTTGTGGATGTAGTCCGAATTGAAGTAGACAGACGTGACAATATTCGTACGGTATTATTAGCCGATTATTTTCCGGCACTTCTTGAAGCAAACAGAGAATTAAATAATAATTTCTGAACATTTATTAATAATTGTATAATGAAATTCGTTTATTTTATCAGTCATAAATATATTTGGTTGAAATACATTGCACATAATACAGATCACATTTGTTTTGATTTCAATTCAGCCTCCAATATCTGCATTCTCAATGTATGCTCTTCAGCCGAATGCATCATACGTTGTTTGTGCTCCAAACGTGCGTGTTCCAATTGTTCCTCCAAAATTTGTTTTTTCAAATCCGCAAGGTTTGCAGATGTTATTAATTCATGCTTAGATGCCTTTTGAGTCTTCAAAAGTTGATTTTTTTGTACGAAGCATGGTAGGATGGTATTTGCTCCAATCCAACGGAGATTCAGTATTATTATTTTCCACGGATTCTTTTTCATTTGGACCGATTACGGTCTCACGTTCATTCTCGATGGTATTGCTAAACAATATATGGTTTATCATGGAACCTTCAGCATCCACTTCATCAACCAAATCCTCTGATGATATAATCATTGTGCACAGATCATCAACATCGATTGTATTGATAATTTGATCGTCATCGTTTCTGATAGAGAATAGATAGTCTGATTAGTTTTTTTCATATTGATCGCAGTGGATAAATCGTATGAAAAATAAAATTTACCTAGCTGGCAAGCCGTCAACACTTACGCTCATAACATCGCTCAATTGACCAAGAACAGGATTAGAATTTTCTTTATCTTTCGGTGCTGGACCTCCACCAGTCATAAATATGTTGTACTTTTCTTTCAATACCTTTGCGGTACGAATCTATAGAATAAAAAATATATACAAGGATGCATTTTGATGTGAAATTAGTGAATTCTATAGAAATACTCACTATGTTCGTTTCTGAATATGCATTGAACTGTTGTGCTAATTTTTCCCATGCCGCAACCTTTTGTTTTGATGTAACTGCATCAGTTTTTTTGTTTTCGAAAATATTTTTTTTCTCTAACACCATAGCTACAAGTTTTTCCTCTTCACTTTTCGAGAAATTCACAGATCGTTGCTTTGACTGCGTCATTTTCTTAAAAAAACAATGAAAATAATGAATAATATAGGCAAAATAATCAATAATAATAAAATAACTCACTATGAGCTGTCGACAATAGACAGGTGTCACCGAAAAAGTTAACCATTGATTGAGGTTAGTGATTGATTTGACTGCTAGACTGGAAAAATATTGGAATTTTTCGATAACCAACGGTTTGTTAACCAAAACCGAAAAAATGGTGAAAAGACGCAATTCCGTAACCATAGATTCATTATCACGGGTTAAGCAAAATCTCTGGTAACCAAACCACCAATTTAACCACAATTGAACAGACCGGGCCTTAGTCAAGCGCCTCTCTGGTGTGAAAAATGGGTGAATTTTCAACCCCTAATCTGGTTCCTCCTTTACAAAAAGTGGGCGGTTGATTGAAGTGGGCGGGCTATTGATTGATGCGCTATTTCCCGTAAACCACAACCGACAATAAGAAAATTTGGATCTTGGCAAGGTTTCGTCAAAAGCTGTCTCGTAACCTAAAAAGGATGGCTTAGCCACTCTCATTTATTACCTTCCATACAAACGTTGGCGGCAGTCCAATAGGTCGACTATATATCTCTCGTAAATCTCAACCGATCTTAATGAAATTTGGTACTGGGCAATATTTTTTCAAAATCACATTTGTAGTTAAAAAGATACAACTTTGGCACGAACATTTGTGTATCACTCACGCACATTTGTGTACCTCCCATACAAAAGTTGGGCGACTGTCCGGTTGATATAGACGAGATCGCAGTAAACCAAATCCGATGTTCATTAAAATTTGGCAGTGGCCAATATTTTTTCAAAAACTACCGTGTAGTAAAAATTTACTACTTTAACACACTAATTTTTTTACATATTTATGCCAGAAATTTAACTTGCGACATGATGTATTCACACACTGGGAAAAGATTAGTTGATAAAGTCCATATTTTGATCAGAATTCATAATTGTCTAACATCAGAATTGTTTGTTGATGTTATTGATAGACTAAAAATCGGGATTACTAAATTTTAGTTGTATTAACCAATTTAAGTATTTCAAAACCTCATTCATCTGAAATGGAAGATACAACTAATAAAAAGTACACTACTAGAATTCGTGTTCAAACATTAATCACTGTAATCATAATTTAGTTTCTGTTACAAAACCAATTGTTATAAAGTTATGTATTCGATTTTTCATAAGAAGCTTTATTGTTAATGCGAAACTAACGGGGTTTTCAACAGATACGCTACAAAAGTAAATCGATGGGGACAGCAAACGACGCCATATTTTTCCCGCTCTTTTGACATTTCTCATCAGTAAGGTTTGCTATTTTATCATGGAAAGATATACGAGCCAACAACGAGTCGAAATTATTAAAATTTACTAAATTATTAAAATTTACTACCGAAATACCAGAAAAACAATTGAGCGTCTAGTGGAAAAATTTGAATCCACAGGCAAAGTACAAAATGTTCCCGTATATTGCTGCCGCTGAGCCTTCAGTTCAAGAAAGCCCAAATGTGTCTCTCACACGTCGTTCTCAAGCGTTGGGCATCTTTGTGACGTCGTTGTGGCGAATTTTGCGAAAAGATCTTGGCCTTCATCCTTACAAGATCAAATTGACGCAAGAACTGAAGCCGCTTGGCCACCATAAGCGTCGTATGTAACATAATCATTGAATATGATCTTCAGAAACACATTCAAACAATTGTGGACAATTGGCTGGCGGAACTATTATTCTGGATGACACAAATTAACTTAAACATACATATGATACCCAGGGTAACCCATCCCTATTTTTGGTCGAAAATATGAAAAATTTAGAAAAACTGTCTGTATCTGGAAAACGAAGCGTCCAATCGAAAAAATAAAATTTTTTATGGGTTCCTAAGGGTTTCTTACAAAGTGTTTAAATTCGCATGAAATATTGTTTTTTAAAAAATCGCCAAAATAAGAAAATCGCTAAAATAAAAAATGCCTATATCTCAGAAACGGTGCGTCCAATCCCGAAAATAATAATTTTTTTAACTCCATAGGTGGCTTTCAACTATGGATGTCCTGAATACGGCATCACTTTTTATTTAAAAAGTTTCTGGCATCAAAAATCTCTGAAACACCCCTATGCCAATACCTCGGAAACGGAGCGTCCAATCGAAAACAAAGCAATTTTTACGAGTTTCTAAGGATTTTTCATAAAGTGGTCCATAGTATGGAAGATATTTTGTTCAAAAAATCATCAAAATATGAAAACCGCTGAAAAAAAAATGACTATAACTCGGAACAGGTGCGTCCAATCGCAAAATTAATAACTTTGTTACCTCTATAAGAGACTTTAACCAATGGATGTCTTTAATACGACATCACTTTTTAAAAAAAATCTCTAACACATACATATGTGTGTTTTAGCGATATTTTATTTGAAAAATATTAGTTTAACGGATTTTAAGTGATGCCGTATGAGAGGCATCCATTGGTTAAATACTTCTATGGAGGTAAACAATTTATTGCTTTTGTGGTTGGGCGCTCCGTTTCCGAGTTATAGCTATTTTTATTTTGCCGATTTTTAGAGAAAAAAAGTCTATACGAATTGGACCACTTTATGAGAAAACCTTAGAAAGCCGAACAAATTTGTTATATTTCGTTTGAACGCTTCGTTTCCGAAATATAGATATTAGGTGGTTTAGCGATTTTTTTATTCGAGAAAATTTAGTTTCAGCGATTTTAAAAAAGTAAAGTAATGCCGTGGTAAAGACCGTACACGAGGTAACAAATTTATAGTTTTTTCGTTTGGACCCAGACAGGAGGTAACAAATTTATAGTTTTTTCGTTTGGACGCACCGTTTCCGAGTTAGAGCCATTTTTTTGATTTTAGCGATTTTCTTATTTTGGCGATTGTTTGAAAAAAATTATTTAATGCGAATGGGAACACTTTGTGAGAAACCCTTAAAAATTTGTTATTTTTTCGATTTGTTATATTTTCGATCAAAAATGGGCACAAAATACAAACCCTGGATATAAATGATAATAGTTTTGTTTATATTTAAATATAAAATACACAATTGTAATAAAAAAATATTTTTTTAGTTTTTTTTCTATAAAATTCATATTGTGATATTGTTATTCATATTCATATTGTGACAGCCATTAAATTCAAGTACATAATTAGGTGAGCATTTCAATATACTATTTGGTACAACCGAATTAGTTTTTAACATTTTTCGTTCGTCCAACTAATAGAATATTCACCACTAAAAAATAAATAAATGGTTTCCCATTACATCCCATGAAGGGACTGGGGAGAACTTCTCACAATCACTGAGCTGTGCGCTTTCCAGTTTTCACTCACTGATTGGGACCTACAGTTTTACACCGATTCCGAACGGTAATTTGAGAAGCTTTTTCATGGCTAGATACTCGATAGTGTCGCCGTCACTATGCGAGGTGACCGCCGCCGAAAGAAAATTTGAAGGTGGTCAGAGCCGGGTTCAAACCCAGGATCTCATGTACAAGAGCCGCGCACACTAACCATTGCACCACCGACGGCCACATACAGGATAATTTCACTACTACAGGATAATTTAATTGCTAGAACTAAAACTCGATTGACAGATCACATTTTTTTTTGTTGCTGTGGCTTCAACTAAATATCTCAGTTCTTGCAACCAAAACTGAATTACAAATCAATAGAAATGCACAAAATTTGGTGATAAAGAACACAATTATTGGTAATCACAACTGAATAATGTGATAGTCCAAGACCGCTAAATTTTAGTTGGCTGTAAATATAGTTGTGACAACGAATCTCTTATCTGTGTGCAGTATCTTCCCACAGGGGTCACTCCTAGGTGGAGTGAAATCGGGAGAGTGACGCCTCAGTGGTTTCCCGGTCGAGAAACGTCTGCCTCCTGTGTGTGGTTGTCTGGTCAGATTCTGTTCTCCTTGTTATGGATGGCTATTTATCATAGTAGTGGTTCTACTCAAACTAACTCCCCCAATCTGGGGTGTCACTCGTACCGTGCCTATCGATCGTTTGCAGATGGGGGTTTCTGTCTGTAGTTTAGTGGTGCCTCACTGATACCTGGGGGCCTCAATCAGTAACCGTCGACCAAGTTCTTACTGTTCTACTGGGGACTATGGAGAGCTCCTGCGCTCGTGACAATCAGAATTAAAACCACCTGAGAGGAAAATATCAAATCTCCGCTAGGCTTAGAGTTGGCGAAAAAACATGTAATGCCGATATGGCAGAGTCCACTAATATGGAAGGTCCTGCGTTTCCAGTTCCTTGGACAGGATAGGAGGTACGTCTGGTAAACAGGTCGGAGCGTCAGTCGCAAGTAGAACGCCAGACTAGCAACCCGCCAAATGGAAATTTAACGATTGTCGTCAGGGTATCGTCAACAAGGAGTCACTTACCACAAAACAGCGATATTTTCTGAAATGGGCAGTAATGTTAAGTGCAATCCAGATTTTACAGCGGCTAGCACATCGGAGCAAGCGGAGAAGAGACTTTGTTCACCCGATGAGCATCCGCAGTCGAAGAGGGCTAAGCTGACCAGTTGGACCTCAGGTCAAAACTTGAGGTTGTAAAAGACAACCTGGTAATAACGGCTATCGGCCAGGGGGAGGAAGATGAAATCATTCCATAGGATACATGGAAATATGTTGTGGACGTTCAGATCCAATAGTATATGCCGGGGCCTCCTCCCCTATGTTGTGACACCTGCTGGTTTCAAAACTGAGCAAAATTAGTGGCGTTTGGAGATCAGAAATCGGTAGATTACTATCGTGCACCATTCAAAAGTATGTAATCCGCGACAAGGGGCTGCACTAGATGTTGGTAGGAGGGTGGACCTACCATCTATTACTATTCATAAGGATAGTAATTCGGAAATTCCAACACACAATTGGAAAA
This sequence comes from Phaonia tiefii, assembly GCA_963931995.1. Classification (NCBI taxonomy): domain Eukaryota; kingdom Metazoa; phylum Arthropoda; class Insecta; order Diptera; family Muscidae; genus Phaonia; species Phaonia tiefii. The sequence goes on along the minus strand of OZ008371.1, from coordinate 75,389,378 downwards.
TCTGACGTCCGGAAGAAGTAGATGGTGTTCTAGACACGCGATGTTCATTTTGAACAACGAGTCACTAACACTTCTGAAAAAATCCGGTGCCGTGGTCTCGTTCACTCTTGGGCAGATAACCCTGAAGATACAGACACAGAATCAAGACTGCAAGGCTGTTGATAGTAAATCGAGTACCAAAAAATGGAGCCGTAGACGGGAACCTGAGCACGATGCTGTGCATAACATAACGAAGGTGCGTGGAATTGTGCAAATTCTAGAAGATTTGTTCAAACCCTTAGCAGATAAGGAACAGGGCTGCCACTTGCCCAAAACTCATCTGGCAATGTTTGTAGATGCGCTTCAACGCTCTGGTGACAGTAACACTGGTGAAGACTCTTTTTTACTACGAACAGGAGGTGTCGGCGGTGTAGAAACCAACAAATGTTGTTGTTTCTTCAGATCAACCTACATTATAGTAAAGTGGCATCTGCCATTGCTATCAGTACCTTTAAGATGTCTCATGGAACAAGAAAAAAGGGTATTTACCCCCGTAAGTGTGAGCGCTGACGCAAATGCAAATCACCCATTATGGGGTAACTGAGACACCAATGAGAGGGGTGAAACTCTAACAGAATACCTTCTAGGTACGAGCCGAATTTCGTCACCAGCTCTATGCAAGAAGACGTACCAGATGCCACCTTTTGCACAGTGGGGGATTTCTAACAAAAAATTGAAATAATTTTATAAACGAAATAGAATAAATTTATAAAGGGCTGGTGCGATAACGATGAAATATCATGTAGAAATAGCTGAGGTGGAGTTCTACTACCGCGGGTATCAACAAAATTTGAAGCGTTGCAAAATTTTGAAGTTACTTTTCTTTCCAAATATTTTTGTATTAAAAACCTACAAAATCCATGCATGGATCTTCAGTTTTGCTCCTACTGTTCTCAAGATATTTGAGAAAATATTTTTTTTTTAATTTTTCCTCTTTTTGTTTCTATTTATCTGATAATTTCTTGGGTAACTAAGTAGCAATGATTATTTACAAAAAAGTAATACATTACTATCAACATACATTAGGAATACGACAAAAATCGTTGGGAGCCATTGTGTTTTGGGGAAACTGTGTGCATTTAAATTTAAAATATTAGAAAAAACACCAATTGTTTTTGGGGTGTTTGGAAAAAAGGTTATCACTACATTTTTATCAAAACTACAGGAATGTGTTTTCAAACATATTAAGATTTTATATGAGTTTAAAACACTTCTAAACATACATTAATTTTGTGGATACCGGAACTTCCAATCTTTAACACAGCATTTTCAAGAGCCCTCCAAAGCCGGACAATTTTATATAAGAAAATCATATTTGACGAAAAATATCTCAACTTGCAAAGCTGGGTCGCGATTCCTTTTGCCTAATTCTGGTATCTGCATGTATTCCGACAAAGAATGGTGAATACCTGATCTACCTAAAATCATTTGTGGCAAATCCGTACAAATTTCTGAAAAATCCCATTTTTTGAGAATTTAGATGTTTTTTACAGGATTATGGGATTGTGTTAAGCGGAAGTTTCAAAAATTCGCATGGCTTTGAATTTTCAATTCATAAGTAAGCAGTATGCCACATTTCGTTCTTATGTCTCAATTCGTTATATATTTTGTTTTACTCAACCATCAATTAATTCCGGAAATAACTCCGTTTGATCAAAGTTACTTATATAAAATTGTATACAATAACGTCGTAAATGCTACCGATTTTATGATCCTGCATTTACTCATATAAGAACTTGATACAATCATTTACCTGGTGCACTTTTTGTGCCCTTTTTATGACCCTGCATTTACTCGGAGAAGAATTTCCTACAAATATTTACCTTCATTGCAGTAACTTTGAATGAATCATATTGATTCAATTAAAATTACCTGTGGTTTATGTAAATTCTTGAGCGATAGGAAATATTTAATCCTTTCAATGAAAGAATAGGGTCAGGTTAAAAATATGATACAAACCCCATTTTGTATCTATACAATTTTACATAAGTATTTGGTACCAATGGACGAGCTATCACCTCCAGTATTTAACGGATCGTATTCAATAAAAGAATAAGTAAACTAACTCGCGAACCGTAAATAAATGTTCAGGAAAAAAATTTATAAAACGGAGTTAGTTTCGGAATTAATTGATGGTTAGTAATAAAAAAATATACAATGAAATAAGTCATAATAACAAAATTTGACAGATTGCTTACTCATATAATGAAGATTCAAAGCCATGCAAATTTATGAAAATTCCCCATAAAACACTCCCACAACCACGTCCACACAAATTTTCAAGGCAATTGGTGAAACAGTCCTCCAGATATTGCATTTTCAAAATTATGGTCCAATGGGCGGGGCCACGGCCAATTCATATGCCAAAAAATTCAAGTACCCTATTTTCACCACAGACCACAGGACTTCATTCTGTGCAAATTTCAAAGTGATCGGTCCAACTGTTTTCGTGTCTATATGGTGCAAACAACCAAACAAACACAAACGCATTTGTATATACATATATAGATGTGACCGTCGGTGGTGCAGTGGGTAGTGTGCGCGCCTCTTGTACAGGAGATCCTGGGTTCGATTCCTGCTCCAACCAACTTAAAATTTCTTTCGACGACGGTCACCTCGCTTAGTGACGGCGACACTATCGAGTATATAGCCATGAAAAAGCTTCTCAAAATACCGTTCGGAATCGGTGTAAAATTGTAGGTCCCAATCAGTGAGTGAAAACTGGAAAGCGCACAGCTCAGTGATTGTGAGAAGTTCTCCCCGGTCCCTTCATGGGATGTAATGGGAAACCATTTTTTTTTTTTTTTTTTTTTTTTTTTTTTTAGATAGATAGATATTGGATACAGGCGCTCCACCTAAAAATCTTCCCATAACACATTGTTAAATAGAAACCAAAGATGATTCATTTGCTTAATCACTATTTTCACCATAGGGCACATGCTGTTTCCGTACGACCATTTTTCACTCGGATGCAACGAAAAGCACTCAAATATAATTTTTATTTCGATTCCGTTGTTTAAATTTGAAAATAGAATATAAATAATAGAAGAGCATATCGCTTTTGATATTTGTTGACAGTACAAAAGGCAAAAAAGCATGATTATATAGTTTTTTCAATAGATTTTGTTTTCATGGAAATTTGCCCATATCCACCACTCCGGCGCCATCTAGAAAATTTCCCTTTGCTTTCAAATCCACCAATTATATTTCACCATCTATGGGTTTTTATTTATCTATGCATTCAATAACAAATTTGTTAGTCTAGACACAAACCAAAGTTAGTCTAGACACAAACCAAAGCTCAATATAGTTGATAATACTGGAATGTAATAAAGTTGTTAAAAAAAGTTGTTTAATTTTTTTTTCATATAGCCCACATCCCGCAACGAGCGATAAGGAACTTCGTTGCAATATTTTCCCATTAAATCCCAATTAAGGATAGGGGAGAGATATTCTCTCAATCACTGAGCTGTGCTCTTTCAAATTTTCACTCATTGATTGGGACCTACAGATTTACACCGGTTCCGATCGGACTCTTGAGAAGCAAATTTATGGCCTATTACTCGATAGTGTTGCTGTCGTTAAGCGAGGTTACCGTCGTCGAAAGAAGTGTAAGGTGGTCAGAGCAGGGATCGAACCCAGCCGGGGCGGCATGCACAGTTATTGTCACAGAATAATTTGATCCACTAGCTGTTCATTGTGGTTGTGAGAAGCTCTCCCCAATCCCTTCATGGGATGTAAGGGGAATCGATGACCATATATAACATTCACAGAGGTGATCTCCGCTATAAATACCTACTTAGTCGGGATATGATAGCTGTCCATTTACGATCTTCCAGGAATTATTTTTTGTTTATTTATAAATACTAAATACTACTACTAATAATAAATGCGCAGAATAAGTACTGATTTTACTGACGTCTCCTAATTTAAAAAATTGTCCTCTTCCCCGTTTTTATTAATCTGGGAGCCTAAGATTTAGAGCCTGCTGTTCTCAATGATGTGCCTATGACATTTTCCCCCACGTGGTGGTTACCGCGCAACGGTATAATATGTTTTCCTAGTGCCTAAAGTCAAGGCTTTCCGATGAACAGTCTGATTGTCTCTGCGTGACTGATGTCACTTAAGCTCATCAAGTTATCGGGCATATTTATTTGTCTTTAGCAGGCGGATGAACCAAACATATGGACCAACGGGTATAGAAACCAAAATATTAAAATCCAGGTTCGACCTTTTGCATCCTGGTCAGCTTCTGATCCATAATGGGAGGCTGCGATTTACGGATACGCACTTGGAAGGTATGAACTCTATATAGATCCAGTGCAAATATCCAATTCACAAATGACCTAGAAAGTAATAAGGTTGATTTTGCCGCTACCCGGGAGATGTGATGGCCAGGATATTGCTGCACAAGAAACTGCGACATTTACTACAGTCCTATGAGAAAAACTATGAATTTGGTTGCGGATTTGTATATAGTTGGTAAAAGACTGCGACATCTAGTCTCTAGGTTCAATCCTGTCAGTGTACGTGTATTAGCGTGTCCCGTTAAACAGCGTTTTTGCGATTTCGTTGTAGTAATAGCACTCGAACAACGCGTATTAACGCCCTTAACAATAATAGTTCAGCATAAAAATTTTTGGAGTTCTAGTACATTCTGCCAAAAAAAAAGTTTCGACGATTTTTTTCAAATGTGGCTCAAAAGTTTCGTATTTTAGTCCTTTTTAAGAAAAAAATTATTTAAAATTTTTGGTAGAGTAAATTTCGTCCACTGGAAGATGTTTTAGTTTTCATCAAGCAAATTTTCTTACAAATCAAATAAATATATTTTTTTTTTATTTAGATTGAAGTAATTTTAATCTTACAATAAATGTTTTGGAAATACAGGTCATATATGAAAAGATTTTGAGGGTTTTAATGCAAAAATTTAAAGAAAATATTGTAAGGAAATTTACTTCACGAAAATTAAAACATCTTCCAGTGGACCAAAATTACTCTACCAAAAATTTTAAATAATTTGTTTCTTAAAAAGGACTAAAATACGAAACTTTTGAGCCACATTTGAAAAAAATCGTCGAAACTTTTTTTTTGGCAGAATGTACTAGAACGGCAAATTTAAATGGCTGGTAGGGAACTGAAGATCAACTTAAAAATTTTTAATGCTGAACTTTTATTGTTCAGGGTGTTAATACGCGTCGTTTGAGTGCAAACGTGTCCACAATCCGCTAACGTGTGTCCACAATCCGCATAAATAAATATTTCTATATTTCTCTTATTTGAGTGCATGCTCCGACATCCGACAGAAGAGAAGGATAATGATGCCAAAGACATATTCTATGAGCGTCTACAGAAAACGTATGACCACTGCTCTGGCCATATAAAGATTGTTCTAGAAGATTTCAATGCCAAAGTTGGCAGGGAAAATGTGATTCATCCAAATATTGACAATTTCGGTCTACATGCTTACAGTTCCGACAACGGTCTGCCACTGATTGAATTCGCCGAGGCAAAAAACATGGTCGTTAGTGGTACAAAGCCAGTCACTCATCCAGTGTAATGAACGAAGGAGTGATCAGAGGGGATAATATCGATTGTAATAAGAACTGGGAAACAGAAAAGGCTCGCACAAGATTAAGTAAAGCGAAAATTGTATGAAACCAGACTCAGGGAAAGCTAGACAATGGAGAGCTGTATTACCACAGGTAGCCACAGCCTAGCCAAGGAAGCTGTCGTAACTTTTGGCACAGAACCCTCCCCCTCCCGATGATGATCCTGAAGCGCAGTGGAAACCCATTTCTGACTCTATAAAAACTCCCGCAACAACCGTACTTGATTTTGAAAATCGCCTCGCAAGAAACATTGGTACGATGAAGAGTGTCACGTAGCATGTGACGAAAAGCACGCCGCACATATGGCAATGCTTCAGTCAATTGTAACGTCAGCTGCGACACCTATTTGTCGATTATAAGGCGGCCTTCGTTAGCCCGATACGGGGGAAACTCTACGAAGCAATGTCTGAGCTTGGTATTCCTGCAAAACTCATACGTCTTTGCAGGATGGCCCTGACGAACACCAAATCTGCAGTGAAAGTTGGTAAGGGTCTTACCGAACCTTTCGAAACTAAGTGAGGCCTCAGACAAGGTGACACCGTATCGTGCGACCTCTTTAACATCAAGATGAATAAAACCATCAGCAGCAAAAGTCGCATGCTGTTCGCGTATGCTGATGATGTAGATGTCATTGGGCGATATCAGACAGCAAAAGTGGATCTGACAGTAAATGAAGACGAGACAAAATTAATGGTTTCAACGAGTAGATCCTCCACGCGATTAGACCAAAGCGTGAATGTTGATAACCCATATAATTTCGAGGTTGTGGATGAATTTACATACCTCGGATCTGCCGTACAAAAAAACAACAATGTCAGAAAAGTGTGCTTGTGAATAGATGTTATTTTGGGCTAAGCAAGCACTTTAGAGATAAAGCCCTCTCTCGAGTAATAAACGTCCTTCGGAGCCTTCGGGAGCAAAATACTTCGAAACATTTATGGTCCTATAGTGCACAACTGCGGGTATCGGCGACGCATGAACCATGAGCTATATCCTAACATTGACATAGTTAAGCGAATCAAGGTGATGCGATTGCGCTGGCTAGGCCTTGTCAGTAGAATGGATGAACCCGATGCAGCACGAAGGGTTCGAAGACGAATAGGAAGACCAAGACACCGCTGGAGGCATCAGGTTGATGAATCCCTGTGTGCACTTGTTGGCGAAATATGTTATTTTCGTTTTGTAATGTCCCTTACCCCCGTGTTCATTGAATTTTTTCAATCTAGGTGTGCGTAATGACACTGGGATCGTTCTATATAAAAAAAATATATATCTCATCCCACCTGGCACGGTTGCTTAAATATTAGTTCAACAATAAGCAGTTCAACAATTTTCAGATTCAACCATAATGAGTCCGTCGTGGAAACCTCTGTATTCGGTGGCGTCCAATCTTTCTGTCAGTTTATTAGGATGGCACGATTAACACAGATTGGAACTTTTAGCTTTTTTCAAATGCCAGCGTTGTCTGGTTTTAGCTCCTTGCTTGGAAGGTCGTGATTGCTCTTATACAAACTACATTCACCTTCAAATATTTTCTGAAAAGTAGCAAGTTGTTTACAAAGTCAATGCGTAAATAAAAAAGTATTTTCAACCATTGTCATATTTTTACTTTACAATGCCCAAACAAAGTGTGGGTGTAAAAGTGTCATCTTTCAAATTCAATTGAGTACGACAAGTCAAAAAGGCATTCGTGTATCACTTTCTAACTCTGCTGATTTGCGGTCGTTTTCAGCTTTGGTTTGTTGGATGTGGAGTTCAGCAGCATCCAACGATCCGAAGTTCATAAATGCCATTTTTATTTTACCGCAAAGTTCCCTTTCATTTCCTGTCGACAAAGTTACCCACACTATGCAGGGGTTGGGGCAATGGGTGGGTGACTGAGGGCACCGCATACTCGCTCGTTGTACTTGTAATCAGAACACTTGTCAGTCACAACAAAATCGTAGAAAAGTAATATGCAGTCAGTCGTGTATCGACATAAATATCCTTCTGGATCTGATTCCAGTTGACTCGGTGTGTGTTTGGGATGGTGGGATATGCTTGTGTGGGTTGTCAAGCGTGAATTTATTAAATGTTGTGTGGTTGGCTGAGGGACAGACATCTTCCCCCCCACCCCCCCACCACTTGTTGTTGGGTCTTGCCAGTTGTTATACGTAGGTACATTTGCTCGTGTTTTTTTCGTCTTTTGATTTCCTTCTATTTGTTTATGTTTTGTTCGTTTCATATTGTTTGAATGAACGTATGTATGTACTTTGTTGCTCTTCATATTGTGTTTGTTATTCATTGCTCCGAGTATTTCTGCTCCTTCGCACTTTGCACTTAACAAATTTTGCCCTGTGTGTGATGCTGGTTGTTGTTCTTGTTACGCCGTAGTCCTTTACCGTTGATGTTGTTGCGCTGTTTCTTCTTCTTTTCGAGAATATAACGTGTTTATGACAATCGTATTATTATGGTTTGAAGTATTCCATTCCATGCCACTCTATTCAATTTCTTTTATTTTTCTCAGTCGAAAAGAAATGGAAATAATAAACAAGATAAACAACATAAATAGTGAAAAGATATGAATATCATGACAAAATGATAAATAGACACAACAGCAACAACAACAACCACTAGAAACGAAAAATAGGAAATACAAATACTATTCGAGACTTGATAGATCTTATCACGCGGATACTGACGGGTGCCTTCAAACACACGTGTTTGTCTAACATTCACACCGCCAACCTCCAACCAGCGTCCATCCAACAAGGTATAATCAGTACCTTAAGGTCCATACAAACACATATGAATGTACAATGAGCTTCATTATGCACAACATGGGCATGAATGGAAATGTTTTACTTGCCAGAAAACAAAAACAAAACGGATCGGATCCATCATCAAAAGTTTCAAGTGCAGGTAAACTATACCTCATTATCGTCAAGAGCACTTCTCATACACACAGGCCAACAGACCCATCTACTCGTGTGCACTACATCCATGTACTCGTACATATGTTGATATGACTGATGAAGAACTCGCTTCGCTATCTGTGTGTTTATGGGGGTTATCACTCTGAATGCGGAATTATACTGTTGAACTTAAAAAACATAAATACAAAACAAGAACATCTCCAGGTGTAATTTCTCACTTGCCTAATAGGGTTTGTTATTCCTGAGTTTCATCATCCTAGCTTGAGTTTACTTTAGTTTATAGCTCGTAATGCTATTAATTCATCACATTGTACATTAGGGTGGCATTGATAGCATGGAGATATTTTATTGTTTGAATTTTAGTGAACCTCGAGCGAATTAGTTTGCCATTTTTTCTTTCACTTACGTGGTGCAACTTTGAGGCAAATAGGACAACTGTAAGACGGTTAGGGATGAAGTCAATGTTATTATTTTGTACAGAGCAGAAAATCTTAACTTGTAAGATAATTTGCCAAAAAACTTAAAATTGATTTAGTTTACCGTCTGTATAACATGGTAAAAGTTTACGAATAATCTAACAACTCTACGGTTCTGAGTTTGATGAAATGGTAGATTTTTAGAAACAGTAAGAAATCAGGCTTTTCGGTTTTTTTTTCAAAACTGCATCTATATGAAAAAATATATTAAGGTCCAAAATAAAAACACGGATTTAAGACCCGATTCGAAAAACCGAAATTCGATGTTGGTTTCGATAAACATGTGTGGCAACCGATTCTGTTTATTTGCCCAGATGTGGTTTATTGAAGTGACACATTTTTCATTTTTATTTTTATTACAACATGGATATTATAGGAGATGTTTTTAATTCGGACAACAATATTTGTAATTTGTTAGCATAGGAACACGCAATTCATATTTTAGTTTATCGGGTTTCAGCTCTTAATCCCGATATTAATTAAACCAATAGTTATACTAAAATTTAATTTTTATAGATTCAGCTTATTCGAACTTATAAAAGTAAGCTCTCGAATTTTTTAATTTGAATTTGTTATATTTGAAATTTAGTACTCAACTTTCTTGACTAAATCCGTTATTTTAAAATATGAATGGGGTGTGTCTATGCTAACAACTTACAGATATAGCAATAGAGTAAAATACCAAGGGGTATGGATGAGACAGCTCATCAAGTTAGTAAAGGGGTTTTCAATAAGAGCGCTACAAAAGTTTAAAAAGTTTATTTTAAATAAAACAAATCCGGTTTTAGATACCAATGAAATTCTTTATTCCTGTGAAAGTACGTTCGACGCCATTATGTATGGCACTGGATTTCTTTTGCGCTGCCACCGGCACGCTTGCAGAAGTCCAGACGCTGAACCCAATTTTCGACGGTTTTCAAGCATAAATCGGCCGATACTGCTGCAATTTCACGTTCGATATTCGTACAAAGTTCATCAATCGTCGCTGGCTTGTTGGCATAGACCATAGACTTGACATAGCCCCACAGGAAATAATCTAACGGCGTCAAATCGACCGAGGCGGCCAATCGATTGGGCCATTTCGTGAGATAACACGTTCACCAAACTTGGTTTCCAATAAATTGATTGTGGCATTCGCTGTGTGGCTTGTGGCGCCGTCCTGTTGGAACCACATGTCCTCCAAGTCCATATTATCCAATTGGGGCAAAAAATATTCGGTTATCATTGAACGGTAGCGATTCGCATTCACAATAATGTGCCGGTCTTGATCATCACGGAAGAAGTACGGCCCAATGACGCCGCCGGCTCATAAACCGCACCAAACCGTAATTTTTTCGGGATGCAATGATGACTCATGGATTGCGTGTGGATTGCTGTCTGACCAATAACGCATATTTTGCTTATTGACGAAGCCATTCAGCCTGAAATGAGCCTCATCGCTGAAGACCATAAATTGGACGTAGCGCTCTTAAAGTTGAGTCCACTGACTCCAAATTTCGGTAGTAAATTTTAATAATTTCGACTCGTTATTGGCTCGTATAAAAAATATGGCGTCGTTTGCTGTCCCTATCGATTTACTTTTGTAGCGTCTCTGTTGAAAAACCCGTTACTTGGAGAACAAATAGAGATTGTGTTATCAAAGTAGAAACGGTGATAGGGACTGGGTTTCGTGGTATGATTTTCAAACTTCTGCTGCAGCGTGTCAAGCCAAAAGTGCAAAACACATCAACTGGGAGTAAATTTTGCCAACTATATTGATTAAAAACAGGGATATTCGGTGAAAAAATCGCAATGTTGTGAAGAGTTAGAGTAAAGTTATTTGTGTAGATCCCAATTACCACGCAAATTGTTAAAATTAAAGATTGCTCTCATTCTCTATATGTTTTCCACGTAGGTCTCGGAACTCATTAGTACAAAAAGCAACTAGTGCACACTCTTAATAATATTACTCGGTGTAAGATACCATAAATATCATTTACATGTATTTAAAACATGATTTAGTTCCAGTAAGTTTTTGCTTATACTTTCATAACACTCCATTTTTTACTAGTACTCCAACTACCAAGTCGAACAACTGTTTCATAGAAACCCTGGATATGACATTTTCAGATTAAATTAAACTTTTTCAGAGTAAATTAAACTTTTTTCGAATATATCGAAGCTTTTTTATATTAAATGCAACATTTTTCAAATTAAACTAAAAAAAGTTCATCTAAATTAAACGTTTTTCTAATTAGACCCTTATAAACCAAATTAGAAACCTTTTTCAAACTAAATAAAACATTTATCAAAGGAAATTAAACCATTTTCAGTTAAAATAAAATTTTGTTCAGTAGAAATGAAATTTTTTTAAACTGAAATTAAACATTTTCAAATTGAATGAAAGCTTCTTTAATTTAACATGCGTTCTATTTTTTATATAAGTATATTCTAATTTAAAATAAATCTAATAAAATGCAATAATTTATTCATAAATATCATTTTCAGATTAAATTAAACAATTTAAAAACATTTTAATTTTAATTTTACTTTACAGCATCATTCTTCTCGAATCACATGGCATCAGAAAATAAACTGTTACTGTATCATAAAGCAACTATGGTATAGAGAAGAAAATTTACTCATGGAGTGGAATGCCAACAAAGAAATCGAGTGCAGCACGTTGTTTCTCTGCTCGCTCTCTTACTCTCTTCGTTGAATATTTCAATACACGAGCAGTTTTCTGATGATGTTGTTGTATCTAACTATAGAAATTCCAACCATATTTAAATAAAATTACATAAAGTATGTAAAATGTATGAAATAATCAAGTTATTACGCTGGAAATAAATGCGTTTGAGTGAATTGTGTCGACTGATTTGATTCTCTTCTACTAGGGTGGCCAAATTGCGCCGGGTTTTCCTTCTCTACGTGTGCATCCTTTTTGAGTGTATCAAGCGCTTATAAGTCCTATACAGGGATGTCCATCGCGAAATCCCTCACCGAGAAAATCCCAACCCCAAAATATTCCGAATCCCGAATTTTACAAAATTAATCTCGGGATTTGTCAAATTAAATCGCGGGATATTTTAAATATAATATTTGACGCAGCTTATTATAAATCTTGAAATATTTGATACACTCTGTTCAAAATTTAAATAAAATCCGTACTTAAAATGTGATCCGAATCATAACAAAGATATGCTTCTTATTTAAATCGCATTAATCAAGCTTATTTTAGGATTCTAACACAAAGGCACGCTATGTATTTCGTGAGTAATGGGTTACCTATTATTGCCGTGGGGAAAGGGTAGCGATCGTTTACCCATGACCCACAGGGTATGGGAAAAACCATGGGTGGGTACCCATGACAATGGGGAATTACCCTTATGATTACCAATTACCCACAGGATACCCAGGGTAACCCATCGCCATTTTTGATCGAAAGTATGAAAAATTAGAAAGAATTTCTATATCTCGGAAACGGAGCGTCCAATCGAAAATCATGTGGCCTAATTTGCCTTAACAGCTCCCAATGAAACCGTTTAGAGAGTATAGCGTGCTATGCCATATTGGAAGCTTATATACTTTGTACGAGTTTATTTTATTTTCATGTAGATGCATTTTTTTTTAGAAAAAATCAAAAAACATTCAAAACAAATTCACACTTGGAACCCGTAGCGATGTTATATTTGTCTGAAACTTTTACCATTTTAAACGGAAGGTAAATTAAACAATTTCCCAAAATATCTTGCAAATTGTCCGCTAAATTAAAATTTTCTAATGTGTCCAAAATAATATCTAAAATGCCAAAACCAGTAAACTGTGGGCTCACATCTTCGACATATCCGATGGGAATCAAATTTTCATGTTGTGAGTTTTAGACCAAATGACAAAATAATCTGCTCTGGGTTTACGAAAAATGGTAAATTAATTAACCCTAATATACATACATGACTATGTATTGTACATTAAAGAGGAATATCTTGTATGGATTCGTTTTAATCTCAATATACTCAAATAAAATTAAGTTCATAAAATTCGTCTTTGATATTGCTGATATATTTCGGTTTTATCTATGTTTGTCCGTGAGCGGGAGACATTCAGAATAGAATAGAATAGAAAATAGAATAGAAAGAAAAATAATTTTCAAAAAACTAATGAAATAATTTTTAATCAGTTTTTTCGCCTTGGTTGGTTCTTCTGGATTTGGTTCTTCTGGATATTGACAAAAAAAAACCCACCAAAAAGTCGTAAATTTTGCGCGAGTTATATTACAAAAATCAGCCCATAATCATTAGGTTTGTGCAGAAACAAGCTCAGAAATTAATTTAATTATGATTTTTGAATAAACGATGATTAATCCGACCTTTCGTATTATATTCAAAAATTAAATTGTTCGAGCGTTTGGTCGTTTTTTCATTTGTTTTATTCTGCGATATTTCGCTACCCTTTGGGTAGCATCTTCGGAAAGATAAACACAATTATCAATTAAATAAATAGTTTTCCATTACATTCCATGAAGGAATTTAGGCGAGCTTCTCACAAACCGTGAACTGTGCGCTTTCTAGTTTTAAACTCACTGATTTTTTACACCGATTCCGAACGGTATTTTAAGAAGCATTTTCATGGCTAAATACTCGATAGTGTCGCCGTTATTATGCGAGGTGACCGCCGCCAAAGAAATTTAAGGTGGTCAGAGCAGGGATCGCACCCAGGATCTCAAGTACAAGAGGCGCGCACACTAACCATTGCACCACCGACGAAAAGAATTGGTCTAAAGGGTAGCGCAATAACGAAGAATAAAATAAATTAAAAAGCGACCAAACGCTCGAACAATTTAGTTTTTGAATTTATGATTTTTATTTTTTATTCTCAGAAATAATGAATATGGGCTGCGTTTTGTAATATTTCTCAAAACTAGTCATTCCAATTGAAGAAAATTCTTAAAACTCATAATATAATCATTAATGTGTGATTTTATGATAAAACCTGTAACACTTTACGGATACTCGTATAAGTATTCGTAATATGCTTCTCTATAATCCTTTTATGCTGAGTTGTCAAAATAATGTATAAGTAGTTGCAGTTTTAAAGAGCAAAAACAGCAAAAACAAGTAAAAGTGTTAAATTCGGCTGTGCCGAATCTTTGATACCCTCCACCTTAGTGTTAACCAGCAAAATATTAAATTTTAAAAAGGACCTTTTTTAAGAAAATTTACTTTTTTAAAAAAAAATAAAAATAAGTTACTTGTTCACAAATGCAATTACTTGTTCACAAATGCAGGATGCTCACAAATGCATTGCTCACAATGCTCAAATGCTCACATTGAAAATGTACTTAAGAAACTGTACTTTGAAATGTTCCTTATGTACTTAATGTACTTTGAAATGTACTTAAGAAATGTACTTAAGAAATGTAGATTTCTTAAGTACTTAAGAAGAAATGTACTTAAGAAGAAATGTACTTAAGAAATGTACTTAAGAAAGAAATGTACTTAAGAAATGTACTTAAGAAATGTACTTAATGAAATGTACTTAAGAAATGTACTTTGAAATTTATTTAATGTACTTAATGTACTTTGAAATGTACTTTGAAATGTACTTTCTTTTAAGAAAATTTACTTTTTTAAAAAAAATAAAAATAAGTTACTTGTTCACAAGTAAAATAAAAAAGCATTTTTTTAAAAATAAAAAAGCATTTTTTGAAGAACTGTTAAAAAAAAAACAAGCTGCAAAGCATTTTTTAAAAATAAAAAGCATTTTTTGAAGAACCTTTAAAAAAAAAACCACCTGGGACGAGAGTTGAACCAACAACCCTCAGACTCCAACGCGCAACCCTTTACCCATCAGGCCACTTACCTACCTATTACTTACCTATTATAAAGAACAACAAAGATTTTCAACATGGAAATTCACCACACGGCAAAAGGAGTATTTTAGTATAAAACTACAAAAATTAATGTGAAAATTTTATGAGTTTTTTACGTTTCCAATCATAAAATTTTTCCAATGGACCAATTTCGCTGATTTTCAATACCAAACTGCTCAGGAATACGTGGAACATTCTGGCCAAAAACCAAACCGCGTTATCGCCGATTGAAGTCGTGAGAATTTTTTCAACAGACGGACAGACGGACATGGCTATATCGGCTGTTATAAGGATCAGGAATATATTTACTTATGGGGTCGCAAAGCCTTATTTCTATATGTTACAATCAGAATGACAAACTGATATATACCCTCTATCACTTACAGTGGAGGGTATAAAAACTAATTTGTTCACTTTTAAATTGAAAGTAAACTGAATTTATAGCATACTACACAGGTTTTTTTTAAATCTTTTTGTCCACAATCATACAAACCTGTCATATGCTGCATTTAACCATCCTTACAATTTTGACAATGTCGCCAAATTATATTAAAATTTTCCAAAATATGAAATTGCATCTCACTTATTCTTCAAGTGCATTATGGGAATTTAAGGGGTAAATTGTTTTTTTCTGTGTGATTTGTGTGTGCATTCTATCATAGAGAAATATAAAAGAGCCGCTACGCATCTCTTCATGTTCTCTTGATGACGACGAGGTAGTAGGCCATTTCATCGGGATCTAGTTGCTTTTGTAATTTACTCTTTGGTTGGACCAATAAGGACAGAAATAAAAGGAAATGCGTATTTTCGTTCGAACCAAATAACATAAAACATAATTTAACTGTCATTAGTATCAATCAAATACTGTTAAGCCTAGTTTGCTGCATGGCCTATAATCTATATGTCTTCTTTGCTCTCTCTTATTCTACATCGTTTCCCTAGTATCTTTTCGATCAGCTGTGCCATAGAAGCCCCCTAATTCTATTTGCCCCTAACATACCGCAATAAGTGTAAAAGTTTGGCGTTGTGTTGCCCATGAGACTCGAATGCAAGATACTAAAGAAATTTGAAATATTCATATTGGGGACGGTAAAAAGAGGGCGTGGCTCTAAATTACAGATAAACCTAAAACAATGACAATTGCACAACATGGGAGACTTATGATGAAGACGCGGGCTGTGAAGGAATTTTTGAAAGTCGATTTTTGTGGGTACAGAAAAATATTTGTTACATTCTATACATAAAAAATCATGAAAAATTGTGTATGTATTACATCTTAGATAAGAAGAAGAGATACGAAAGAATTTATTTATTTATGGTCGCGGGTGGCAAAACTAAGGTGCAGTCCCAACTCACAAATTAGTCCGTTTCCGAGAAATACGTGTTATAATCATGAATTTTGCAGTTAATAAGTACGCTTAAATGTTGGGCAAAAGGGGATTTTACGAAAGTTCAATTGTAATAAATGGGTGGGCCAAAATTTGTGCAGTCATAACTTTGAAATTTGGTATTTGTAGTGCCCCTGAAACACGAACACAAGATTCAAAATGAATTTTTATTATACACATTGTTGGCGTTAAAAATTGAAATTACACATGAACGCGTTCCGGCCAAAGGGTTATATTGTACACATCTGCTAAAAATTAATGCTTTTGAAATCCGCTATGTGGACGTTACAAGGACGGGATTTTAATTTATGAAACGAACACGATTTGCCTAAATACATGTAGGACAACTTTGTCTTATAACGCTTAAGTTTGAAAAGTAGTTACCAAACACTTACACCTTGAACACTTCTAGCTTGAATCGCGAAATTATTATAACTACCAAGTCTTAAGGTCACGATGTGAACTACGAAAACATTTTTCGAAATTCGCTTTGTGGGCGGTAAAAGGGAACGGGTTAGTCGGTCAACCATGAAAATCTGAACATTAACATATGTGCTGTTTTCGACCATAAGGCGAGAAACAAGTTTTCAATAAGTTCTATATCAAAAATGACCGCCTTCCAGCCAAAAAAGTATAGCGTAAATTATGAAAATTGTGGTCATATAGACCTTATAACTTAAGTGGTAGCTGAGGAGAGGTTTTCCGAAATTCGCATTGGGGCGGCCACTGGATCGGAAATTAACGTATTCCGGCAAATAGCAATGGCAATTTACCCATAATTCAACTTAATGCTCGAACTAAGATACGACACTAATTTGGAATATTGGGATTAGTAGCGAAAAAACGGCGTGGGTCTGTATTACAAATGAACTCGTTCCAGCTTAACCTTTAAAGCTAACATTTTGAAAACCTATAGGGCATACTAGAGATGGGCACGTGAGTAAGTTTTGATTCACGCTCACGCACGCTCACGAAAGGAAGACGGTCACTCACGCACGCTCACGCACGAAGATTTTTTTAACTAGGATCAAATTCAGACATTAGACACTACTACACTTAAATGCAAATCGTTAAGTTCAAGTTGAGTGTCGTTTTTAATATATTTAGCAAATAAACTTTGACCATTTATACAGAAACAACATTTTATCACCTGCATCTCAAAGAAGTTTGCCTCTTATTTCCATTAGTATTCTTCCACACGCACAGCGGGGTCAATTGCAAAAAAGGGGTAATAATATCACAAATTTTTAACTAATTGAATGTTTTACAATGTGGCGGGTATTTGTAGGAGATTACTCAGGCTTTCAGAATATTTTATCTAGAGGCACCCTGTTTCAACGTACGTTTTGCTACCGGATGTCAGAATGTTGGTCATGTTCACACTTTCACGGCATGTAACTTCTAAACTTGTAACCAGATTTTTTGCTTCAACTTGGTCATTTTGAGTCAAAGTGCTACACTGGCAGGACTTCAACCAATTATAAGTTTAACAAATTTTTAAATCCTTTCAAACCTTTCGGCAACGACAACTTCTCAAAGTTAAAATTTTTTTCAACCGGAAAAAAGGGAATTTGTTAGAAAGGGTGCCATCATTCTTTCAGTAGTTTCTTAAATATTTTGTGAAAAGGAAATAAAATTGGTTAGGCAAAGAACTTAGCAAAGGTATTAAATGTAATTTAAAAAGATTTTGGGCACTCAGCCTACAGCCAGCATTGGCAGAAAATGGCCGATGTTTTAACAAAATTAGAATTTTTCGAGTTTATATATACGGTCCAAATCACATCTAAATTATACTTGCATATAGATAACGGAAGTGCAAATACAAATATAAATCGAACTTCAAACTTTTTTCAATTAATTTTATATTAGTTTGAATAGAGGATATACTGTTGTTTAGTTATAAAAATATGTCTTCGAAAACAAAGTTAATATTTGTGTGTTGTTAATATTTCGTTGTTAACGAAATTGATACCTCAAAAAGTGATACCGCGGAGTGTAGTGGTGTAGTTTCATAATTCTGGAGTCGGAGTCGGAGCGAAGTCCCGAATTTTCAAATTGCTGCAGTCGAGTCGTATAATTTTGAGCATTTATATTTAAAATGTAGTAGGAGAAGTAAAATTCTTTCTAACTATGTATAATATGTCTACATGCGGAATTACATCCAGTCTAGGTAACGCACGCAAAATCAACATTTCGGCCTGAATTTTCAGATTCAGTACCCTACCTAGTATGTTGGTCAATATGATAACCTCCCTTAAAGCACTGCGAATCTGAATGAACTTTGGTATTAAGATATATTACGTTGAACGTCAATCAACTATTGAATCTCGAAAAACAAAACATGGTACTATATAATATTTTGCCATATGCCAATGCGAATCGCTTACATGGGAGATACCTTAATGGGCGTAGCAAAGTCGTTAATTTTTCAGTTACGGTTAACAAAATATTGACCAGTGCCCTATTTCATTAATTATCTCTTAACATTAGAGCCCAATGTATGTTTAATTTAATGCTATTAAAATTATTTGAGAAATAATGAGCGAAGTATGAGACTTTTCCTCCCAAAAAAATCGTTCAGAAAAATTCGAGTTTATTTTAGAAATTGAGCTCTCCTGACCAAGATTAATGTGTAGGATCAGAATTTGTTTGGCAACATTTTAGTTCACAATTATTATTTCAAAAAGTATACAAACAAACAACCCAAACTTAAAATTATGTTTAAAAATCATTCGATTTCTGCCAATGGTCAATGTTCAAAAACTTTTTAAATTGCATTTAGTACCTTTGGCAAGATCTTTGTTTCAACACAAAAACTACATCGTATTATTTCTTGCCAGTAGCTGCGTGTTTAAAACTAAATTTTGGCTCAAAACGACCAAGTTATTACCAAAAACTAAACAAAGTCAGTGCAAAAGTTTACGTTTTGAACTTTTGATTCCACCTATCTTTGTACCGCTTAGAGACACGACACCTGACTCAGCAAGTTGTTTGTTTGCGTGGCTCATTATCATCTCAAAAACAAAAAACCTTTTAATCAAACTACAACTTAAGAAGTTACATTCCATGAAAGCTTGATCACTAAGGTGGTATATTATGACACCTTGTATCAAAACGTACGTTCACACAAGGTGCCTCTAAATACCAGATTCAGAAAGCTGGTCTCCGCCCCTATAAATACTTGGTACATTCTGAAACAATCGGACCTATAGTTTAGAAGTTCTGATATTATATTATTACCACATTTTTGATATCGGCCCACTGTGAAACGCAGAACACTTCTTCGCCTGTATCAGAGGTCCATAATATACAGAAGATGATTAACGACGCTTTTTTAGATGAAAATACACAGAAGATGATTAATATACAGAAGATGATTAACGACGCATTTTTAGATGAAAGTGGTATTATAAGTCTTCCAAAAATACTACTTTGGTCGACAAAGTAGTAAGAAAATCGGAAATAAATGATATCAAAAATTCGCAAAAATATTCGTGACTTACGCGAAAATTGTACTCAAGCACACTCACTCACGCAAAGATTGGACTCACGCACGCTCATGCACGAAGATTTTTTCGCTACTCACGTTCACGCACGCTCACGTGAGCAACATTTGGTCCCACTCACGTTCACGCGTGAGTCACGTGTGATTCACGTGAATCACGCCAATCACGTGACTCGCGCCCATCTCTAGGGCATACGTCTCCAAGAACGTAATTTTTGCAATATGGGTGGTGATTTTGCAATGGCGATTGTATTTTTGCTGCCCACAAAACTTAAACATAAGATGCGAAAGGAGTTTTGAATATGCGAAAGGTGGCAGTAATTTTGAACCATTTTATTATTGAATTTTTTTTTAAAAATCAAACAGTTTTGAATCGCGTAAAGTCAGAACCATGAAATTGGAACAACATGTGGGCCTTATAGGCTAGATTCAATAAACTTAGTCGGTAAGTTTTTCTTCAGATACAGATAAAAATTCACTACAAAAATAGGGCGGCAAAAAGTGAAGTGGTTCTAAATCGAAAATGTTCGAGACCCGGTAAATGTTTAAGTTATAATCCTAAATTTTTTGTAGCGTATACTCCAGGTATAGGACGATCTTAACACCTAATCAGAAATAAGCACCACAATGTTAAATAAATCAGTTCAAATTATTAAACAAGGATTGGGGTCGGACAAAAGTCTCACGTTTGCAAAATTATATTTACTAGCTTTGTGGCCAAATACGTCAAGCTGTGTATAAGTATAATCGTAGGTTCTGTTGGCTACATGAAAGAGAGATCAATTAAGGTGGGACTAGTAAATGTCAGCTCGCGGATCTAGAGGTATATTTAGAAAAAAATTGTTGACCGATTCATCAGCTCCCTATCCAAATGATAGGATAATCAAATTTGGGATGTGAGTCCCCATTTAGTAGGGAAATTCGGTTTACGGGTCGGTTGAAATGGGTTTGTGCTAAAATCAGAGAACTCATCATTTTGGTCAAACGCAAGACCCTAAAAGCATGAAATGTGTGGAGTATGTCCCAGAGATAAATACCGTCGTGAGAAGAGAGGATTGGACCTCACCTTGGAAGAGCTTTCTCTAAATTTCATTTGATCACAAATGCTAGTACAATAGATTAAATAAAGCAACGTTTAGACGAGAAACGTGAACTTATTATTATTATTTTAAATTCCTAAATTTACACACTCTCCTAAGCGTGTTCTTTTTAGTAAGCAGCATTTAAACAAAATGCAAAGTTTCCGGTAGAATTTTGGGGAGGCTACCATTTTTTAACTTCCAGCGCATGTTCCACTTAAAGATTATGCTTCAGCACGGACGAAATTTACCCATATTCGAACTGAGGTCCGTGGGATTGGGTTTAACACATTGCAAAACTAGCTGGCTGGTCAAACGGTATCTGAGTCTGTCACACCAATTTCAAATATTCCATAATCGAATTTCATTTCACTAGGGAAGTCTACACCGTAAGGGAACACCAACCTAAAATTGTATTATCCTATATTCAGCCATTTCGTCAATTACTCAACGCTAAGGCGGTAATGAGAAGAGTCACAAACTTTGAAAGCATCATTCATTTTCGTACATACTAAATTTTTTCTAATTCCGTAAATTATCAAAGGAAATTAAAAATAAATAAGTGATGATTTATCTGACCTTTCGTATTGTGTATTCAAAAATTAAATTGTTCGAGCGTTTGGTCGTATTTTTAATTAATTTTATTCTTCGATATTTCGCTATCCAAAGGGTAAAACATAAAATTAATTAAAAATACGACCAAACGCTCGAACAATTTAATTTTTGAAATTAAAAATATTTTTCTAAGCAATAATTTCAAAACTAATCATAATCAACATAGGAAACAAAACACCAAATTATGATATTGCCTCAAGCATCAAATGTAGTAATGCCATTTAAAAGAGGGTATTCTGTTTTATAAGAACTACAAAACCAAAAGATCAGCTGAAATTAACGGCATTTTCGCTATTGGTTTCATACGCAATTATAAAAAGATTTAGATTAGCATCACCTAATTGAACTTTAAAAAAGTGGAAATTTGAGACTTCTTGTTGGCGAGTTTAATTTCTTTTTAAGTTTTTATATTGTTTAAAAATATCTAAAACTTAGTATGCCCCCCCCCCCACTTTGTTTAAATTAACGTCATAAATTCTGGATTGCATAGAATTGTAGAGAGATGCATGATAGTTCCATGAAGTTTCGATCCAAGCTGTCTTTATCGGTTCAATGAACTCATCTATATTTGAAAACTGCTTTCCAACTTCATAAATTGTGGGTGTTAGCCATCCCCAAACATTTTTAATTTAATATTTAAATAAATAATAATATTTAAATTTAAATAAATGAACAGGGGCAACAAATTTCTTTGAACTCAACAAAAGCAGTTGGGACTAAGTTTCTGTAACTGCTTGCAATCGTTCTCTCATTCACAAAAAGCAAACTGGAGGCGTCATAATAGGATGTGGCACCAAATCCACATCTCTGCTATTGTGGCGACGTAGAACTTGTTCCCCCTTCCTGATATCATGAAAATAGTATTTATTGTCATCCGGTTCATTGATATTGAACCGCATTTCATCAGAAAAAAATTGCCCTTCTCCAGTCTTTGAGTTGTTGACCTTGAAGCACAGTCCATGATATGTCATCCTTGCGGCAGGATTAATCGGCGGCTTTCCGAAATTTTCAACGCTTCAGGAATGTAAACGTTTTAATAATTTTGTGGATTGTGGTTTTGATATTGTTCAATCCTCAAATGGTTCCAATTTTATTAAAAGTCATACGGGAATTCGAAAACGTATTGATATATTTTCCTTATTCAGTCTCCGTTTTAATCTTCCCAAAGTTTTCCAAATAAAGCTCAAGGCCAAGGGTTCCCCCAAAAAGTAAATTAATAAGTTCAATTTTAATTTTATTCGATATCTCGCCTTTCAGTTGAAGGATTTTGCGTTATCTCGAGCTGTTACCTTTAGGAACGAAGTTCCTTATCGTACTTTGCGGGATGGGGCTAGTTGAAAAAATCTAAACAACTTTTGATTAACACAATTTTGCGACAACCCAGTATTATCAACTGCATTGGGAACTTTTGCTTTGGTTTGTGTCTAGACTAACATATGTTGGAAAGTTTTTTTTAATGGGAAGTTTTCTTTATTATTGTAGTTTTGAACCCAATAAAAGTAAATTTAGAAAAGCCGAAGTGAAAGATGTTTAAAAAAAGAGCATTTTCTTAAATAAGTGCCTCTTCTTAAAAAAAAAGTAAATTTTCTCAAAAACAATACCTCTTCATATCTGTAAACTAAGTAACTAAGTTAAGAAAATACATTATCGTAAAGAATTACCTTTGCTTAAAAAAGTACCGTTTCTTACAAAAAGTACCTTTTCTTAAAAAATTTTTTTTAAATAAGTACCTTTGCTTAAAAAAGTAAATTTTGTTACAACAATTTGCTTTTTCTTAAAAAACTAAATTTTCTTTAAAGAGTACCTTTTTTGTGCAACAAAATTACTTTTCTTGAGATAAGAACCTAGTCTTAGAATTGTACCTATTTTTGACAAAAGGACCAATTCTACCTTTTCTTGCAAAAATTCCTTTTCGTAAAAATTAAATAATACCTATTCTTTTACTTTCTTGAGATAATTAGGCTTTCTAAAAATAAATACATTTCCTTAAAAAATAACCTTTTCCTGAAAAGAGTACCACTGCTTTAAAAGTAACTGTTCTTAAAAAACATCACTATTGTGGTTTTTTCGTCCCTGCAGGCTGTGTCAGAGACACGGCCATTAAGTTTAACGTACAATACGCCATCCGATAAGACAGAAAACATATATAACAATAAATTCATTTGCTTATATTATTTATCATTTATTGTTATATATGTTTTCTGTCTTATCGGATGGCGTATTCTACGTTAAACTTAATGGCCGTGTCTCTGACACAGCCTGCAGGGACAGTTCGTGGCCGAAGGCCTTGGACAACTGTCTGCTGTAATTTTTATATTTACCAACGGCATTTGGATCAAGTCCGATTAAAAAAAAAAATAATGTGTTCAATTTTTTTAAACTTAATTTAATTTATGTATTTTAATTAATATTTTTATTGAAATAAGTTCTGCGAATGTTGAGAGGGCCGCCCTAATATTAAAAAAGGTTTACCTTATCGAGTCTTCGCATTAGCATTCGAGCGTTGTGTGAAAGCTTTACGCTTTACAATTCAAAATTAATGTTACAACAGCTTTATTGAAGCTTTCGCAAAAAGCTTTATTACGTTAGCTTACTGTTTGTTTCACTTTTTACTAGATACATGTTGCCAAGCAACATTAGCTTGCTGTTCGTTTCACTTTTTCCTAGATACATGTTCCTAAGCAATGTTGAGCAACCAAAAACACTCAACCAAACCAAACAATTTTCATTCGAGAAATTAAAATACTAGAAATATATCAACCAATATGAAATGTATATCAAACGAAAGATAACATCTTCATTTACCTACAAAAAAAAATTTAAAAAAATTCATCTAGCCGTTTCCTCAAATTCAATGAAATAAAGATTACAACAATAAAAACCTGACATGACTCCTCATACCGTAAGGTAAGACGTATTCTACGTCAAAAATATTAGATTTTAATAAAAGTAGTACCTCTCTTTAAAAAATTTCCGTTTCGGGAAAATGTAATACACATTCCTGTAAAAATGACTTTTAAAAAAAAATACATTCTAGAAAAAAATCTTAAAAAGTTTATCATTTTACAAAAAGTATCTTTTATTGAAGATCCATGTTAATTATCGTAGTTTTCAACGGGCGCTTTAGGCGTGTTGGCACCAACTAGTACATAATTTTTGAAAGTTCATTTCGGTACACTGTAGTATTCTGTAAATAGTTGTTCACCACTTATGAACTCCACCCACTTTTTGCAGCAATAGAGCGGTTAGAAATCTTTAGTCGCGGTAAGCATAGATTTTAGCTATTTACTTGGCACTTGATGATGGCTTCTTGCCCATATTAATTCTTTTTAAATAAAAATTGGTATTTCAAAAAAAATTAGTTGTCAATTGTTCCAAACACGTGTGTAAATCAATAAATGTTTGAAACATCTGCACCGAGGCTAATCTAAGTTAACACTGAAAATGTAATTTTTTTAAAAGTTTTTACGAAAACAATACCCAAAACCCGTTTACTTCAACAGTGCCGACTGATTTTGTTGTTATTACAAAAGCAGAACAACCTCTCTTCAATGGTATTAATAAGTTGTTGGTGGCATTTCAGGGAATGCCATAATGAGGAATTAAATTTGTAATTCCAACTGAGCCTATCCTATGTTAACAGAGTGTATGTAGATAAATAAACTAGCTATATAGTTTTTTAATCGATTAGAAAATAGAGGTAGAGAAAATAATCTTTGCAATATAAAAACCTTTAGGTTTTATATAATCGTACAATATATATATCGTACAAAATCCTTTCAGCTCTCAGTATAATATTTCCTATGGGATGGTTGTATTTCTTGACTTTTTTTTTGGTTTAATCACAGAGTAACCTCTCTGCAACATTTTCACGGAGGAACTAAAATTATTTCTGTAACATGTATAATAGATTTAATTGCAAATAATTCCATGTCAATTAGTAAATATGTACATCAGTTCACTGTTGATTTTTTCCACTTACGATTTCATACTCAAGGATTTCAATTGCCACTTTTTATTTGAGCTCCTCTCGCTTCAATAGTTACAAATAAAGTAATTACTCAGTATAACTCAGTAGAAAATCAGAAAAAAATAGACACCCGGGTTTAATACGTCCTGTTTTCAGATTATGACACAATTTTGTCAAAAAATTGTTAACGAAAATCCGGCTAAAATATTGTGCTAATTTTTCATATATATTTCTGGGTGATTTTTTGTTATAAAAAATCACGTAATTTACATCACTGAAATTTCGCCGAAAATATTAAAAAACACCCACGCACACACGTCGATTTTAGATATTTTTAACCAAATCGTTGGGTTGTTTTTCATTCACATATGTATGTACATAACTTTTTTTTATCTTTTGAGTAACAACAAAATAAAACCCTGAAAAAATTAATATTCACCGAAGCATTAATTTAATATGAATGAAGAAAATGCGCCGCGGGAGATAAATTGTTTTGAAAAAGTTGAACATTTTTTTGAAAGTAATTATTTGTATTTCACCCAGTTTCGTTTTACTTTAGTAAAATAAAATAAAATAAGTACGTGGAAAATGTTTCAACGATTCTATTTTAATAATTCAACTGTGTGACACCACGTTTACAGGGAATCAAACTAAAACCCACGCCGAGAGGTTGCTGCCCAACATTTGTACTCGAACTTCCACATAACGTAGTAAGTAGATGGAGATCGGCTTGTTTCTACGCTATAGAGAAAATTCATTATAAAGAAACTCTTTAAAATACGCAGGGTACGCTGAATCCATAGTTGACATTTATTTTGATCTAAACCAGCCGCCTGAGGAGCTATACAAAATATACCTCATATTTCTTATATTTTGAAAGAAAAAAAAAGTGTCTTATTATTGTCATTTGGTGAAAATTTATTTTCACACAATTTTGGTATAATAAATAATATATTTTAAAGAAAATGTTTATTTACTACAGATGTACTATTTTTATTATAATTAGTATCCAAGTGATTTAAGGAAACTATTAGACTATTAAAAATTTAAAATTTTAAGAAAAGAGAAATGCTGGCGGTTTAGTGATTAAAATCTTTTTAGTTTCTAATTAAGGTGTTTTTTGTCTAATTTCTACCACAACGCTTTCACTATTTTTTCAATAACACGACGCGAAACACTAGTTAATAGTTGGCCATATTGCTCCGTACCTTAGATATGCGGCGGAATTCCAGGATCCGGCATCGGTAGACTTGTGTCGAACTCGTTCACTAGTTCTCGAACTCGTTCATTTAAGGTGCCCGGACATAACAATCACGAACATACTCGCCGTATCTATCATGTGCATTATGTATGTGAGGGGGATGTCTGGTAACCCTAACTGAACTAGATGCCAACTTTAGGCATCGGTAGATCATAACTCTCATATTGCGGTAGTGTTTTTTGACTTGCGTTGTACCTGCTAATAATGCGATGTAAGTATGTGAAGCCACCACAACTTTTCACCACCGCAACTTCTCACCACCGCAACTTAGCTCCACAGCAACTGTTCACCACCGCAATATTTACTTGGTTTTATGGAAACACAAACAAAAACTAACAACCAATCAACAATTCTAATTATAACACCCAAGCAACAATTATAGTTATATCATTTAATTTATAAAAATAATCAGTTTAATTAATTTATAAAAATAAAAATCCAAGAAGACCTAAGGCGAGAATTAAAGTTTTTATTAAAATACAAAAGAAAGGTCGACGAAATAAAAGAAGGATATTAAAATGTTATAATTTTCATAAACCAAAGAAATATACGGTGCACTGCAATTTATGCGGTGGTTAAAAATTGCGGGGTCGCATGTTGCGGGGGTGTCAGGTTATGGTGGGGGGAAGTTGCGGTGGTGGAAAGTGGCATTGGTGGCAAATACTAGCAAATATGCGGAGAACGGTACACGGAAAGTCACGTGTAAATAGGCGCTCAAACAAAGTTTTGTCGTCGTTTAGAGTAATCGTCTCGATATAATCAGTACAACTGCAATTCATTTTTGGGTTTTTTGTATTTTCTAAGCTTTGAAGTCATACAATGTATATCGAAAATGTCTAATTTTTAATAGGCGCGGGTACGGCCTAAATTCACAAATTGAATACATCCAAACACAATTTGTCCGACTGCGCTCACACAGATTGTCCGACAGCGATCACACACTGTTTGCCGTTAAACTCCTCCGAAACGGCTGGACCGATTTGTATGAAATTTTGTGTGCATATCGGATGGGTCTCAGAATCGGCCAACATCTATTTTTCATACCCCTAAATGAGAAGGGTGACCCACCCCCAACATCTATTTTTCATACCCCTAAATGATAAGGATGACCCACCCCTATATAGGAAACAGATTTCTCCAACTGCGAAACGCATATTGTCAGACTGCGAAAAAAAACACACACTGATGTAGCGGCCATAGAGTAAATATGGGTAGAGAAAATCTTTCACTCACCAAATTTCTGACAATTGTCCTCGTGTGATGTATACGTTTGATGTTGAAAAGAATTGCTTTACTAATACCAGATACAGGCAATGGTTCAAAACAACGAACAAAATAACAACAACGGCATTTCGTTTTGTGTGTTAAAATTAATGTGTTAAATACAACACAAATGTATGCTAACAATAACAGTCAATAAAAAAGTTTAAAACACATTTAAATTTCACAGTTTTTCACCAAAATGGCATGAAAAATTAAAGCAAGAAGTTATTGTAATTCCACCTGGTGTATATCACTTTTCGTCAAACATCTCTCTATCACACCGACCGCATCACGAAGAGTGTGAAAGGAAACGCCAGATGAGACAAATGGCGGCTCTACTATAAATTTACTCTATGGTAGCGGCAGCGAATAAATGTATTGTATGGGTGCGAAGCACTCTCAGAGCAAAGAGAATAATGACGTGGTTATCAGTGTTGCCAGTTTAGCACTTTAAGTGCAATTCTAGCTTCTTTTTTTTGGCTCCTGCACTTTTTTTCTGGAAAAACATGCTAAATGCTTTTTAGCACTTTTTTGGAAAATTTTTGCTAACTTTTGACTTTTCTTACTAGTTTTTAGCATTTTTTGTCGATAAATTTAATTTTTTCTATAATCAGCCTTATTAAGAATGTCGTTCTCGTATTTCGACTACCACTGTTTTGTAAAATATTAAAGACAAAGTTGGCGTGTTATCTTTAATCTTTTACAAAACTGTCGTAGTCGAAATACGAGAACGACATTTGTAATTTTTCGAAATTGAACTCTGAAATAATGCTTACTTTCAACCAGGAATTATAATTATATATATAGAATTATCACGGGTGTGGATGTTAAATATGGACGTAAGTTGGCATTTAAAAAATCCTTTACTGCAAAAGAATGTTGGTCTAGACTTTTTATTAGCAATTTCTTTAAATTTGATGTACCGAGAACATGACTAAAAAACAAAAATAAATTTTAATTTGCCCCTAAGTATATTACTGGTCAAAATCGAATAGACGTTTCAACCGCCTAATTACTTTAATAAGTTTAAAATACGGAAACAGCTTTCATTAAAGCGGTTATCAGCTTTTTTATGAGAGGGCGTAGTGATTTTGTCTAGTTAAGTACAAAGTTACTGATTAATCAATTTTAGTCTTCATGCTGACAGTTCCGACAACGGTATGAGACTGATTGACTTTGCCACGGCAAAAAAAAAATGGTCGCTAGTAGCACAAGACTCTAGCAAAAAGCTACTTGGGTATCCCATGATCAAAAAACGAAGAACCAAATTGATCCCGTGGTAATTAAAGGTAGCCACTCATCAAGTGTAATGGGCGTAGCAGTGATCAGAGGAAGTGACATCGATTCTGATCACTACCTGGTACCAGCAAAGGTTCGCACAAGATTAAGTATCGTGAAAATCGTGCGACACCGGACGCAGAGAAAGCTATACATCGGAAAGCTGCAATTATCAGATGTAGCCAAAGCCTACTCAAGGAAACTCTCGCAACTTTTGGCATAGAGCGCACCTCTCCCGATGATATTCTGAAGCGCAGTGGAAATCCATTTCCGACTCTACAAAAACTTCCGCAACAACCGTACTTTGTTTTGAAAAACCGCATCGCAACAACCCTTGGTACGATGAAGACTGTTGCATAGCAAATGATGAAAAGAACGCTACACGTATGGTTCAGTCAATTGTAACGCGAGCTGCGACTGTGTGGTATAGCGAAAAAAGAAAGGAGGTAAACCGTCTCTTTAGGCGTAAGAAAGGGAAGTAGAGAAAGCGCGAGAGACATACTGAAGGAAATACGAAGCCCGAAAATTCTACCAAAAAGCCAAAATCCCGTTTCTGTAAAGACAAGAACGGTAATCTCAATGCAAATGTGCACAGCATGTTGGGGATATGGAGATATAATTACTCCGCGATACTGGTACCTACGATGAGACAATTTGTGTGTACGGTTTCATGTCAGTTTGTTCGGATCATTTTCGTAGTCACAGTCAGCAAATAAAAAAAAAAACATGCAGCAATTTTAAACCCTGATCAGAACAACCATTTTCAATCCCAAACTAAGACTGGTTAAATAATAGGCAATGACAAAATTTCATTGTAGTCATTAATGATTTACAGCAGTTACCATGTAGACCAGTCAACTTCTGACTTCTTCTATGCGTTAAAATTTTTTCCGTATCAAATGATATATACTCCTATCCCTATGGGTAAGGGTGTTCGAATATGGATGGTTTACGAAATTGTGTTTTTTTTTATCGAATATAGGCTGTAAAGTGCCGCAGTACTACAACTTTTGATTGTTTCAGTTTTAGCACTTTTTTTTGCAAATTGCACGTTTTTTGGCATGTTTTTTTTGACAGCTCCTGGCAACACTGGTGGTTATACGTGTATAAAAATGAGATAGAAAGAGAGCAACGAAAATTGTGAACTTGGGTAGCGTATGTACGAACATAACAATGTATGTATGTTCATCTGTTTGTTGCTTTGTATTCTCTTTGTTTTTTGTGGGGTGGGTATAAAATAAAAGGTATTCGCAAGAAAATAATGACACTTGTTTTTAAATTTTTTTAAGTATTATTAAGTATTAATATTATTTAAATGAAACGTCATCATATGATTGAACGCTTTTTTAAATTCTTTATATTAACTTCACCTGTCTGTATGTATGCCGAAAAAACTTTGGATTTATTTTTAAGACTTTTCCCGTGATCCAATCAAGCTGAAACTTTGCAGGCAAACTAATGGCGACGACAAAACTGTTAAAATATGGGCGGGATTGGAGAAAGGGGCGTGGTACATCCCATACAAATCACAAATTAAAAATCCATTATTTCTGCTCGTTTTAACGGTATTTGAACAAAATTAGGTATGTTGGTTAGGTGCACATATTCTAAGATCTGCTGCAAATATGGGCGGGATTGGACAAAGGGGCGTGGTCATATATAAAGAATTTAAGTCAAAAACTATGTTTTTTACGGGTTGGTTTTTTATTATTGTGAAAGGTAAGTCAAATAAAATGCGGGTGAGGAGCACTCTCAGAGCAAAGAGAATAATGACGTATTTTAAATACGTATATAAAAATGAGATAGCAAGAGAGCAACGAAAATTTTGTGAACTTCTGTATCGTATGTAAGAACATAACAATGTACATGTTTGTATGGTCATGTGGCTGTTTCTTTCCATTCTCTTTGTTTTTTGTTGGAATGAAACAAAAAGTCTTAAGCAAGAAAATAATGGCACACGTGCTTGCACTGGTCTTTAAATAATTTTAAGTATTAATATTATTTAAATGTAACGTCATCATACGATTGAACGCTGTTTTTAATTTTCCAATGTAACATTTACTAATGTGTTTATAGAAATCGAACAGGTATCGTGTAGCAAAAAGTTGTTAACACATCGCCCGTGAGTTCGAACACTCATTGAATTTTTTTTTAGAACTTTGTCGCGCATTCTAGTGTCAGACAACATTGAGACGAGAGTAGAACATTTTCTGAATGTGCGTAATATGAGTTACTGCGTAAGTTTGGAGTTAAATATTGTGGCCAACGTATAAACTTGGATAATACTACACTCTAATACACAACATAACTACATATATTTAATATTAAAATACATCGGAACTTAGACTTTTATTAATGTAAATTGCTAGAATTTATTTTATATATTTTTTTATGTATTTTATAAATTATATAAAGTTTTCCACGAACTTCAATTGAAATTCTTCTTATTCTTTAAACGAGCTTAAGATCTTTTATTTGTTTTGCTTATTTATCTCCAATATTTCGTCTCCACATTTGGCGACTTCTTCAGGGAACAAATATTATGTTTTAAATATGTGGAGACGAAATATTGGAGATAATAAATAAGCAAAACAAATAAAAGATCTTAAGCGCGTTTAAAGAATAAGAAGTATTTTTATATTTTTTTATATTATTTATTTATATATTTTTAATATTATTATTACTTGTATCATATAATTGTAATAATCTGGTAGCTCTTGTTAACCGTCGGGAATGTGAATTGCTCCTGGTTTAATGGTAGCCAAATTCGCTAGACAGGCACCATTTGAAATTGCGTTGGTCAGTTTCTACAAATACTTAACATCCGTAGAAAATCAGATTGATATATTGGTGGCGTATTCTCCAATGGTATCGGTTCAGGTCATTTTCTATCTGAATAGAATAATGGGTTTTTTTATAATAAACATGTTTTATTCATTTTGAATAGTATCTTATAAATGGATGAATGGAAGATCAGTAAATGAAACTGACGTTTCCACTTCAGTATTCGTAATAACTTCATCATCTTTTTCGAAAAAAGAATCGATTAATTTAAATTTATAATTTGCGCTTCTGAATTTTCAGCATCCAAACTAACATATGCAAATAATTTGGCATCAGGCTCCTAAGTAACGACCAAGTGATGCTGTTGTACCATATTTTGATGTAATTGTTCTTAAATTCTCTCTTGCGTTAAAGATACACTTTTTCTACCATCAATTGAAATGCTGATATACAAGACACACTATTTTATTTACGAAGACCCGTATTTCTATATTTCTGTTTCTCCCTATCTACTTTCGGTCTATACATAACGGCGAGTTCACCCTGATCATCTCGTATATTCAGATCAGAGAAATTTAGGTCGCATATTATAGTAGAGAATACCAAAGCGTCGTATCTCGGACTGTAGCGACCTCATTTCGATGGTTGTTCTACAACTTCTGACTTAGGAATGTCTGATTCAAATGGTACAAATGTTGGATCATTACTACTTAACGCTACAGTTAGTATTTTTGAAGGTACTTGTTCTGAAATAGATGACGTATATTTTGATATTTTATGATCTTTATGCTTATTTGGATCCAGCATAAATTCTTGTATGTGTATTGGAAGTAATCTACACCAGCGCACAGTGGAACCGATTGGAAACTCAGAGGTTATAATATCACAACTTTTAAAGTATTGTCTATTTTGGGATGTACAAGACATTTGTAGAGAAAGAGTAAGACTTTCAGCATATTGCATTCGGAGGTACCCTGCGTAAATACAGTTGGTGCTACAGGGTGTCAAAATTGAACACGATGGTGCTGTTGAAGCTTTCAGAGCCTGCTACTTCTACACTTATAAACGGATTACAAATATATTTTACTTCTGAAAATCTACTATGCAAAACAAACAAAAAGTAAGCAGTGTCGTAGAATATATTTTACCGTTATTAAAATATTCGCTATCAAAGTTAAAAATTGTAAATTGTTTCATTGACTTTTTATTCCCTCACCCATAGGGATGGGCGTATATATAATTTCAGACTTACGTTAATAACTCGGCTATTTGAGGGGTATGCATACTTCTGAAAACAACACTAAATTAGGAACACTTCTATCAAGAGACCACGTTTGCAAATGCCTACTTCTCAAATTCTCAAATTTGGATACAATGATTCATTCAGTATTTTCTTTAGTTTTTTTAAGAAACCTATACAAATTTTTTAAATTTTTCGGAAAGGCAAGACTTTGCCAAATATATTTAATGTAAAAAAATTATTATTTGGAAATGTACCCTTCAGTCAGCATTCACTGAATATGTGAAATTTTTTAATAAATTTTTCAATTTCGATGTTTGGCAAAAATGTCGCTAAAGGTTTTTTATATATATTTTAATTTTTATTGTAGACTTAAATGTTCTTAAATAAAGTTCACGCCAAAATCCTAGGCTCATGAGAGGTTAATATGTAAAAGAGTCAAATTTTCATACAAAATTTGTTTGGGATTCAAAACCTCTAAGTTTTTTCATTATTTGGAAAAAACTTAAATGCGTTAAATTTTATGTGCATCGGCCTATAACATATAAAAAAACTAGTGAGATAACATCAATATTTACTCATACATTTTAAATAAAATTTTTAAATTTTTTTTCCAAAATTGTTGAAGAAATTTTTGAAATGTGAATATTTATGAACACAGTGTTATGGTAGTATAGTTTTGGGATCTTCAAATAAGTGCACAACAGGTGACATTGCCGATAGAATCTGAATAGGACTTCGCCAAACTTACGCAAGTTTGACTAATTTACCCAAACCCAAATGACATCAGGTAAAACTATGAAGTGTTTGAAAACGCCATGGTGTAGGTGTCCTCGAGGACGATGCAATCGGCAGGGTACAGAAATGGCAAAATCAGGTCAAAGTGTTAGGTTTACGAGTGATGGTTGGTTGGTTGGTCATCGTGGTTGCTAAAGACACTATTTAGCATCAATTAGTGTCTTGAGACACCCTTTTGCATACCACATCACTCCCGGCAGTCCAAAGTACCGTGTCTATATCCAGCCTGTTAATCGCAGATACCTCACTAGATCCCCAGGGACGGCCCATAGTCCATCAGAGCCGGACAGCTGCAGAAGAGATGCTCCACCGTCTCCTCCTCTTGTGCGTCATTGCAGGCACGGCAGTGGTCATTACATGGCAGCTTTAACCGTCTTGCATGATTACCGATTGGTCAGTGCTCGGTCAGCAGGCCAGTTAGCCCAGATATGTCTCCCCGATTATGGCTAATCCAGGAGTTAGTCCGGTGAATGTTTTACTCTGGCCATGTTATTCTGGCTATGCGGCACGTTTCCATTCTATCCCACCAAAGTAATGCAGGAAAATACCTCTTTTGGAGGCATTGCGACTGGCACCATGTGGAGTTCGGTGGAAGACGATCCTGCCCTGGCTAGTTCGTGTGCCTTTTCATTCCCTAGGAATGACTGGTATCCAGGTAAGAACCACGTTGGCCAGCCAGCTTAGCTCGACAAGTTTTCCCTACACTCACTAACGAGTTCAGATGCAGTGTTGTAATATTGAAGTGTTAGGATAGCCGCCTGGCTATCTACAAACATTCCAATGTGCTCTGTTCTTCGCTGTAGTATAAGTGCGGCGCAGGCTTCTTTGATGGCCAGTACCTCCTCTTGGAAAACGCTGCTCTTGTCTGGGAATTTGATTGATAAATTGAGGCCTGCCTCTTCGGAGAAGACACTCAAGCCAGTTCCACATTCAATTTTGGATGCGTCCGTAAATACTTTGGCATCAAAACCTGTAAGTGGTTCCCCTTTATCCCACTCTATTCTCCTGGGAATCCTAACATCGAATAGGTTGTCGCACGTCAATGAGGGGGTGCAGTAATCGGTGGTTATATTGAGTTCTCCTGGGATTGTCTGTAGTAATCTCTGTCCATATGCGTTGCTCTTCCAGAGTCCAAGAGCGTGGAATTCCAGGCCACACTAGGTATGATGTGAACGTCGATTGGTATAATATGAACCATCATATAAAGGGCTTCAGCTGGACACGTCCTCTTTACCCCTGTTATGCCGATGCAAGCTTATCTCTGTACTCTATACAACAGTTTCATGGTGGACGTCTTTCCTGCGACAGGCCACCATACCATTGCTCCATAGGAGAGTATTGGTCTGATTATGCTAGTGTACATCCATAGCACCATGTTCTGTCGGAGACCCCACCGGCTTCCGAACATTTTCCGACGAGCGCTGTACACAACGGTTGCCTTCTGTGCGCGGTGCTCTATGTTATGCTTCCAGGAAAGTTTATGGTCTAGAATCACGCCCAAGTACTTGGCGTGAGTTTACAATGGAATCTCTATTCCACTGAACCGAGGAGGATTAAACTTTGGTATTTTGGTCTTCGTGTTAAAGAGTATGACCTCAGTTTTCCACTCCAAGACCACTCCCAGTGGCCCAATCGTTGAGTTATTTCAAGGCCCAGGTCATGATTTTGCTCAACACGGATGGGAACAAATCAGATACCATTATTACCAAGTCATCCGCATACGCCACGGTTTTGATCCTCATATTGTCGAGTTTCAGTAGTAGTTTGTTGATTACGAGTAACCAAATTAGGGGAGAGATGACTCCACCCTGGGGAGTTCCCCTATTCCCTCGCTTTGATGACTCGCTATTTCCCATAGAGGCGTTGATAATTCTGCTCTGCTCTATCCAACTCTTGAGGAATGTTTCCATGCATGCCTAAATCTTCAAGTGATTCTTCTATAGCCGCTGAGCTCACGTTATTGAATACACCCTTTATATCCAAGAAGGCCGAAAGGGTATATTGTTTGTTTACCAAGGACCTTTCAAAAGTTCTGACGACTTCGTGCAGGGCTGTGTCGGTTGAGCGGCCTTATAGATATGCATGTTGGCTGAGTGATATTCTGGGCGAACCATCCATCTTCATGCGGATGTGTGCGTCGATTAGCCTTTCAAGCGTTTTCAGAAGAAACGATGAGAGGCTGATCGGTCTGAAATCCGTTGCGCTCTCATAACTCCGTCTCCCGGCTTTGTGAATGAAGACCACTCTTACCTGGCTCCAACTCTTTGGTAATAAGTTAAGAGTCTGGCAGGATCGGAATAAAATACAGAGCCACGGTCTAAAAAAAAACAATATCCAGTTGTGGTCCGAGAAGGATTTGTTTCCGGAGACTGTCCAGCTTTCTATCTCTACTATTTGACCAACCAACAAAGTCATCGGAACTCGGGAAGACAAAAGTTGGGTTAGTATCTCTGTTGCAAATTGTAAGATTGTTATTATTAATAAAGTCTAAAACGGACTAACCTCGTTGGTTGACTTCAGAGGTGCCCCATATGACATGTCTCGCATTGGCGTCGCATTCTATAATGGTGGTGTTCAATGGATGGATGTTTCCCATAGCGCTTCCCACCCCTCTGGGGGCGTCACAAGAATGCGCCATGTAGAAGGACGCAATGTAAAAACTCTTACCTTTTGTCAGCTCTAGTTTATTATTTATACTTCGCAATTAGATATGATCTTGGTTACCATTGTCCTTTATATAGAGTGATTTGTAACAGTATCTTGTACGTAGGGTTCCTGCATGATGCCTATGTCTAGATTCCTATGTCTATGTCTAGAAGGATTCGCAGCTTATCTGAGACGGTACGGCAGTGCTTCAGATTAATCTGCACGACTTTCAGCATGTGGGTCATTTTGGTGATGATGGTGATGCTTGGCTTCTCTCATGCCAAAGAATAGTTTCTCTCCAGCTGATTTCAGAGCGGCGGCGCCCGCTTCCGTAATGGCAGGGATTAAACTCATGCTCATGTCGTTGGGAGGCTTTTTACGGATGACGGTCCAGTCGTCCATCGAGGCCTCAAAGGAATTGCCTGCGCCGGGATCTGCTTCAGGCTGATATCTTCCCGGGCATCGCTCAAGGAAGCGATAGACTTTTTCAGGAAATCCTTTGAGAACTCGTCCATGCATTTGAAAACCTTATAGCCTCGGTGGATCTCGGTAGAGTCGTAATGGGGTGGGACACCTTGTTTGCCAGTACGTGTTCTATCACGATTTCTGACAACTTGGACTCCACATTACTCCATTCCGAGACTGTGATAGGGGTTAGCGTCCCGGTCTTCGTATTGGCCAGGGCAACCATTAGGTTCTCCTTCACTACCTAATTGAAGGGCCTTTTCGCAGATATGGTCGTCTTGCGAGTGATACCTACACTTATTGTATTACCGGACTTAGACATATCATATACAGTTGGAAGGGTAAACTCCTTTTTTTATGAAGCCGTTTTCGGAAATATTTCTATGCCAAAAATACCAATACAAACAATGTGATATCATTTGATACAAAGTAGTATATACATAAATATTGATGATATCTCACTCGTTTTTTATAAGCTATAGTCCACTGAACGGAAAATTAAACCCAATTAAGTTTTTTTCCAAACAGTGAAAAGATCTTAGAGATTTGAAGCCCAAACAAATCTTGTATGCAAATTCGACTCTTTTACATATTAACCTCTCCTAAGCTCATTTACGCCTAGTATCTACTTTATTTATTTTTTCGCGTATTTTTCAGAACATTACAATCTACAACAAAAATAAAAAAAATATATACAATCCCAAGCGAAATATTTACCAAACATCGAAAGTGCAAAATTTATTCTACCATTGCATTTTTAGTGAATGGTGAATGTAGGTTGCATTGCCAAATGATCATAATTTATCAACTTTGACACCCTGTACCATCAACTGTGTTTACACAGGGTATCTCTGAATGCAATTACTCCTCCTCTACAAATTTCTAGTGCAATCATCAGAACAACACTTTAAAAGTTTTGGTATTATTACCGTGGTTTTCCAGTCGGCTCACGGTGCAGCGTCCTTGTGCTTTCAACTCACACTTGCAATTTATATTTCCAATATAAAATAATTATTTTAACGAATGCACGAAGTCTTCAAATTTATAAAACAATATCCTGCTGCTCTTGTCCATCTTCTGATATGTATCAATGAAGATTTTAAACGTTTTGAAAATGTTTTTCTTATTTATAAGCTAAATATCCAGTTTACTCCAAATTTCAATTAATTTATCCGGAAATTTATGTGGAAATGTTGCTGTTGTGTCAGTGTATATTTTAAATTAAAATTTATAATAATTTATTATATTTGAGACAAAAATTTATATTTTATTATATATATTTTATTTTACCGATTTACTGTTGCCAGTGAAACAGTTTATTTTCATCTATTTGTCTTTATTCTTGATCACAAAAACTCTCGCAATATCTTCATTGCTTGGTATGTTCAAATAAAAATTATATTCGTTTAATGTCTCCATTGTTACAAATATTGGTGCACAAGAACAACATCTAACACACTAAAACTCAAAGGTGGCTACCTCATTTTTGATTGACTGCATTGAAATTAACTTCCATTGCGGCACTTATATGACAGATATTTAAATTGTCAGCATTCCTCTTTTCTTAGTTTAATACATTTTGAATGCTTGTACTAAGTTTTTATTTAAAACACTTGGTTACTATAAGTTACTATATAAGAAATCTATAGATTTCAAATATTTTCTTTAAAATATTTACAAATATATTGTTTATAGTCTAAACTTACTTGGTTACATTGCCTCAAACAACCCAGAGGGGTCGGGTCAGGAGCCTTACCAAATGAGGATAACATGTTTCTCCAACCGGCACGATCTTCAGCTTTTCTCCTCCAGCTTTCCAAGCTTTCGTAGGCAACATTTCACCTGGTCTTTCCAGCGAAGTCTTCGTCATCCTAGTTTTCTCTGTCTTTCGTGTACGTCTTCGAATACCTTTCGCACTGGTTCACTCTGGTCCATTCTACTGATATGGCCTAGGCATCGTAAACGCCCTATTTAGATACGCATAACTACATCTTTATACAACTCGTGGTTCATCTGTTGTCGATACCCACCGTTTTCTATTATAGGACCATATATTTTTCTGATAATTTTTCTGTCGAAGACTCCCAGTGATGCTTCATCAGCATGCTGTATGACCCAGGATTCTGCGCCATAATGCAAGACTGGTTGTATGAGAGTCTAATATAGTTAGATCATCGATTCTCGAGAGAGGGTGTTACCTCTGGAGCGCTTGCTTAGCCCGAAATAACACCTGTTCGCAAGCACAATTCTCCGTCTGATTTCAACCCTGTCCAATACCTAGAAATTATAACGACTATCAACATTCACCCATTCATCCAAACAGGTGGAGGTTCTGCTTGTCAAAACCATTAATTTTGTCATGCCCCCGTTTACTGCCAAACCCACTTTTGCTGTTTCTCCTCAATTCTCGAAAATATTGCAGTAATTTTTTTGGAGATTTCACCCAGTGATGTCCAAATAACCAGCATTAGCGAACGGGTTTTTTTTTATTCGTGTTGACTGCAGATTTTCTCACGATGATCTCAATTAATTTATTGAAGAGATTGCATGATAGGGTGCCACCCCGCCTGAGTCTTCGCCCGGTTCGTTCAGATCTATACTAACTTTTAATGAGGATATCGCGACGGTCAGTGTGATTCTGCAACGGCTTGTCAGCTTAGCAGGAATACCAAGCTCCGATATAGCTTGGTACAATTTTCCCCGTATCAGGCTATAGAAGGCAGCCTTATAAGTTACAAAGAGATGGTATGAGTTGACGTCAATTTCATGGGTTTACTCTAGGATTTGTCGTAATGTGAATATCTGTTCGATACTTGACTTTCCAGGCCTTAAGCCACACGGAAAAAGTCCGATCAGGTCTACAACGAACGGCTTTAGTCTTTCGCATATTACGCTAGAGAGGACATTGTTTGCGATGGCTAAAAGGCTTATTCTACGATATTACATATACTCGGGTCGAATTTTTGGAAAACTGGGCACAGTGTTCTAAGAGCCCAATCGTCCGGCATGCATTCGTTCACTCAGATTTTGCATATCAGCTGATGAATGCACCTTTCCATCTCATAGCCGCCACCTGTAAACAGCTCAGCCGGTAGTCTATCAGCACCGACGGCTTTGTCGTTCTAAGGCCGAGAAATTACAGCTCCAACTTCTTTTGTCTAGGGGGGGCAGTTGTCACCATCGTCCTGTATGTGCTCCTAACCCTCATCTATATTGAAGACTCCTGGGACAGCTAAAGAAGTAAATCACACTGTGTCCATCTGTGAAAAGATTACCGTTCTTATCTATGCAAAAGAGGGGCCAGATCCATTTCCACTCATTTGGCTTTGTACTTTTCGGTAGGGCTTGGGGCCTCTTTCGTCCTTGTGTGTGTTCCAATTTGTTCACTCTCGCGCTTTCCCCACAACCGTTTTTTTCTCCTAAACAAGCGGGTTTGCTCTCTCATCTCCTGCTTATACCAAAGCGCGCGTTGCAACTGGCTGAATCGTTTCCATAAGTGAGGCGTCCTTTCCATTACGTGTCATGCAAAACTATTCGTCATACCATGGTTTGTCGTCAAGCGGTTTTTCATAACTCCGCCGCATTTTTCATTGAGAGGCAATCTCTGGTAATTGGAGTTTTCTGATGTTCAGCTTTCTATATGTATGACTTCGCACGATTCTCGCTCTACTTAATCTTGTGCGCACCTCTGCTACCAGTTAGTGATCAGATCGATACTAACTCCGAGACTCACACGTACGCCCATTACATTAGTGGAGTGCCTTCCATAAATTACCAGGTTATTAATCTGGTTCTTCGTCTGTTGATCAGTGGATATCTAGGTAGCCTTATGGATGTCTTTATGTCCGTATCTCGTACTCCTGACTACAATGTTGTTCACTACGGAAAATAGAATAGTCTCATTCCCTTATTGGGAGTGATGTCGTGTAGACTGAATTAACCAATAGTTGGTTCAAAGATACTTTCCCTGCCGACTTTAACATTAAAATTACCTAGAACAATTTTAATGTAATGACCAGGGCAGCGATCGTATGTTTCCTCTGGGCGCTCATAGAACATGACATCGTCTTTTTTTCGTCGGGCATGTGTACAATTTAGCGATATGTTTAAGTATTCCGTTGATGGTGGCTAACCGTTCACTCACGGGATTGAACCGTGAGACCAGATTTCGCAGTCTTTTGCCAAATACATGCTTTTTCACATGGCAGATGTATTACAAGTCACAGTTCTTCTTCCTTGTACAGCCATGACCTGGCCATCACTTTTCCCGGATAGCAGTAATGTCAGCATTAGTATTCTCGAGGACATCTACCAGTTGTATAGTTGCACCGGATTTGTATAGTGTTCTAACAATCTAAGTACAAATCCGTTAATCGGGGTCCTTATAACGTTTGCTGGTATCGTCAACAAATAGGGGGTTTTATATTTCTCATGACTGTGTCTTAGCCTCCCATTTTGGACCAGACGCTGAGTAGAATTCAGTGGGTCAAAACTAGAGTTTTGATTTTTTACTTCCCATCCGTCATTGGTCAGTAGTGTTGCCTCATCCGCCTTCAAAGGACAAAGAGTATGTGCGCTAATTCGAAGAGATTCAGTGACAAAACGGTGTTTTAAAAATATATTTCGAACAAAAGGCAACAATAATATGTGTTTCTTTTCTTTCAAAATATAAGAAATGTAGCATATATTGCTTTGTAGCTCCCCTAGAGGCGGTTTTAGAGCAAAATAAATGTCAAATATAGATTAAGAGTACCCTGAAATACCTAGATAGAACTCCTAATGCAAAGTAAAAATAAGATTTATTAAAAATAATGACATATTGAATAAAATAAACCCCAACTAAAACGGCGGCCGGAAGACGGGCCCCAGGAAATAACACCCAAATTGCAAAATGATTTCATTATGACGGAGAGCCCCAAAATTTCAAAATGAAATAGCCTCCCTAGCAATGATGAAGGGCCACAAAAAATTGTGAAGCACGACCTCAAATATTTTAGGAGGGCGGCTTTAATTTTTTGGTTTTAAACCGTTTAAAACTAAGGCCCCAATAAGCGTAAGAGGACCCCAAAATAATTATTTGTTGTATACTGATAAAATTTGGGGCCAGATTTCATTGACTCTTTGGGGTGTGTTTGCTTGAAATGTAATTTTAAAGGATATAAATTGCCCCCAGGAAAATTGGCCGCAATAGAAAAAAATGGTTTTGTTTTATCCGTCGATTTGATTAATTTCAGAATGAATGTACAATACACACATAAACATATTCCATGAAACATTAAACAAAATAAGATAGAATAGAATAGTTATTTAAAATATTTGTCTCCCCTTTTCTGACGTCTGTTATTGGAAAACTTTTTTCATTTCTTGCTAAAACAGTAAAATATTGTTTATTAAAATCTACTTTTATTTACTTTTTAGTAATATTTCGGGCCTAATTTCATTTGTTATTATGGGGTGTATTTTCATTAAGATTTATAGTAGGCATACGAAATTGCACCCCGAGAAGTTGCACCAAGATTTAGTTAGGAAATAACACCCCAAAACATGAAGACGGACCCCAAGTAAAATGAAAATGTCCCCCATAAAATAATTGGGGTCCACCTTCATTGGGGCCCACATTCATAATGAAAAAACACCCCAAGTGTAAACGAAAATGGACCCCAAATGTACGAAATAACACTTCAAAATTTCGAGTTGTTGTAACCTGTGTATTGGTTTGGGCCCCGTATTCATTCCGCCATTCAAACATCATACATCGAACCAAACATTGTTTTTGAAAATTCTGAGGATCAAAAATGATTTTTGAGGTATAGTTTGATTGGCATTTTCCACAGCTTCATTGTGTAAGTCTTGGATATCAATGTTGTCTTCGCCATTATCTACCTCGATTTCAATTCCAGTCGATTTCAATATCGTCTGGATCACTTTAATTACCCAAGAACTTGGAAGTATCCTCATTAAGAGGCCGCTGTTGGGCCTCACTTATACTGCTACGATTTCTGTGCCGCAATAAATCGGTTAAAGTATCAGAATCATCGACACCACGATTCCATGCAATTTTCCTCAAAACGCACAGACAAAAAAAAAACAATGTATGTATTGCAATGCAACAAACACACTTATAATTTCCAATTCCCAGCAAGTAGAATAAACTAATTCTAGAACAAATCTAATCCTTCTAAATCGAATTCGTAACTCCAAATCTAGTTCTTTAAGGCGAGATATCGCGATAACCGTTCAAGATATACAAAATTTAATATAATTATTTTATAAATTTTGACTAGGGCTACTTTATACTGGGGTAATATCGAA
The DNA here is from genome assembly GCA_963931995.1 of Phaonia tiefii. Classification (NCBI taxonomy): domain Eukaryota; kingdom Metazoa; phylum Arthropoda; class Insecta; order Diptera; family Muscidae; genus Phaonia; species Phaonia tiefii. The sequence continues at coordinate 75,345,884 of OZ008371.1, read as the reverse complement.
TACCTCTGCTAATAACTAGTCTCTACCTCAATTGGAATTTTTGTCGGCGTAAAATTATGAAAAATCCCCTACTTTCACACCAAAACTGTTAATAGACACAGAAAACACCGTCACATCGTTGAGTCGTCTATTATTTCATACATTATTAATAATTTTCCTACCTTTCTTTACCGATAAATATATACCAGTGATAAACTCAGCTTGAACGCAAATCTGAACTTTGACCTCTTATGGGCATGGTCGATCGTCTAAATACCAACGTCAAATTTACAAATACCTATTTTTCATAATGTCAAAAATAAATATCCGAGCGTTGCCGAGGTCTCAGAAAGCATCTAGTATAATTTTGTAAGGAAACTAGAAATAAACATATAAGAGAAACCCCAACGGAAGGTCTCTCCCCGACCGAAAATGTTTGTAGAGTTCCAGATATTTGATGTTTGAAAAGTTAGCAATATAAGAACATAACTCTTTCTTTGATCTATAATTTCATCGCTCTTACAATATAAAATACTGCATGAAAAACAAATGATCTTTGAGAACTCATCGTTGTTCAGCTCCACTTACACGCTGAAAATGTTTATTAACCAGGTTTTCCACACCCGGATTAACCGAACAATTTTATATTCTAAGAAACCGAGTACCGACATTTTTTAAAATCCAGATCTTTGAATATACATCCTTAACATGTGCAGATAAGAACACGAGCCAAAAAGGACAATCAAATCATAATCAAATGGAAAATCAAATTTCGGGCGAGTGAGTACATGCATAGTAATTTAATTATAGAGTAATTTGTCTATAGTACATTAGATCTGGATTGTACAGAAGAGATCTGAATAAAAAGGGGTATGTGCAGGTTGGTGTGCAGATACTTTCAATTTTATTTTACACTTTCATTGGTGTTGAATTTAATTTCATTCACTTGAAAGCATTAAAATCAGAATTATCTTACGAATTGCCCCTAAATTTTATTGTTTTGAGTAAGTAATTTTCGAATTTTAATTTTCAGAAAGTTGGGAAGTTTATTTCTTTGTCCCTCGCGCTTTGATACCATCTACCCACCCTATGAAGTATTTTACTAGCGAATGCTTTCGATATTATTAACACTGTACAAATTCAACCCACTCACGTAAACTCTGCCAATTACCCAAAAAATATTCTAATACAATATTGACGTAAGGATGAATATGCTCATTTAATGAGTTCTTGGGTGAAATAAAGTATGTACATAGGATTTGATTTGTTTGAGACGCAGTAATAATTTGGACCTAAATGTAATTTTGATATTTGCGCGTTTTACTTCGGATTTTTGAGATTCTCTTGATAATTAGGTTTTAAAAATAAAATCTTGAAAGATGAGAGGATGTGTCAAATGAATGAAATGTGTAAATGAAATTGTATGACGTGAATGACAAAGTAGGATATACATTAGGGTGCCCTTTATTTTTTGGTGTTCTTTTTTTTAACGCATAGGGTGTAGTTTTTTCATTTTGGTGTAAAAGAGTTGCACATCACATTGTATTTAATTTGGTAAGGAATAACACGTGCCTAATTGCATCCAAAGGTGTGGAAGCAAAGTACAGGTGTTTCAAAAGGAGTCATCCGAGGTTGTTTGGCTCTCATTTTTTTCTAAATGAAAAACTTCGATTCTGTTTTTGATTATGTTTATTTGAACTTTTAGAATTTTATTGGTTAAATTGAGAAGATGATATCGGTTAAATGGGCGCCGTCACAATTGATTACCATACGGGCTCGTTTTATGACAGTTTTCGTCACTTCGGCGAGAACTTCGGGCGACAAATTCTCGCACTCGTGTCGAATGTTGACCTTGAGGGCTTCCAAGGTCTCGGGCTTATTCACGTAAACACTGGACTTCAAAAACCCCACACAAAAAGTCTGGAACGGTTAAATCGGGCGATCTTGCGGGCTAGTGCAAATCGCCAACACGAGAGTTGAGGCGACCCGGGATCGCCGCCTTCAGAATATCGGTTGTGTCGCGCGCAGTGTGTGCTGCTGCTCCATCCTGTTAGAACCACATGTCCTTCAGTCCTAGTTCGTCGAATTGCGCGCACCGTCCACTGTTGTCGTTTGATCAGCGCCGTTCTCGAAAAAAAATGGCCCGATGACTCCTCCAGCGTGAACAGCGCACCATGCAGTCACTTTGAGCGGGTGTAATGGTTCATGGTGCATCACTCGTGGATTTTCGGTACCCCAGAACCGATACTTTTGCTTGTTCACGTACCCGCTGAGGTGGAAATGAGCCTCATCGCTCATTATGATTTTGGTGGAAACATCGACCACTTCGCCCACGAGATTAAGGATGGCTTTGGCGTAGTTTACACGCATTTGGCGGTCAACAGGCAGCAGCTGGTGCACGGACTGAACTTCATATGGAAACATGCGCAGGTCTTTGACCAAAATTCGCCATTGGGACGACCGGCGGATGGCTTATTGCGAGGCACGCCGTCTGGTCGATGTTTACGGCGACAGCTCGACATCCTCGGCAACATCGGCGATATTCTCGGCAGAAAGGGCGCTCCGGGCCTGGCCACTCCTCGCAACGTCTCGTGTGGTCCCATACTGTTAAAGGTTAGTGGCCAAACGCCGTAGTGTTTGCGCAGTCGGTGTCTGACGGCCGGGGAATCGGCGACGGTATTCGCGCTACGCCAACACCACAGACGAATTGTTACGCAAAAAAATAGACACGATTATTCCGCGTTCTTGGGGAGTGATCCCTCCATGGCTTATTTACTTGTATTCTACATCTGTCTAGTCCACAAATGTCAAACCTTGATTTGACATTGGCGGCCATTTGCAAAAATAAGAGCATCTTCCAATAGGGTGGTCACTTTTGAAACACAGTACATTGTTAAACAGTACATAGAGTTAAAAGCCAAAAGAAAGGAATGTCGATGGACGACGAAATGAATCTTTCTATGCAAATATAAAGTAGGTACATATTTATTCATTGCACCAGCTTATTCCAGCTGCGTTACACATTCTTTTTTATCAATATACTGTACGTACATATACATACACGTGGCCTAGAGTGTCCAAAAACCGGTTTGTTCGAAAAATCAAGTTTTCAAGAAACTGGTTTTCTTTTTGTTCGAAAAATCAAGTTTTCAAGAAACCGGGTTTTGGTGTCTAATTTTGGCAAAAACCGGTGGAACCGGGTTTTTCCGTTTTTATTTTACTTTAAAGTAAATTATATATGTAGCACTTACAATACATTTGTTTAGCGATCATTTGATATTCGTATTAGTGTTTAAAACTCAAAAACTCGTATTAGTGTTTAACCAATTACGTTTCAATTTTAGATAAAACAATTCTGTCATATTCTCATTTAATATAAAACTTTAAAGGTTTGTTCAAATTTACATTAAACTGATTTAAATTCGAAAATCATATTCAAATTTGAAAGAGATTTTCATGTACTTTTCATGTTATTAAATTAACATATTAATATTTAATTATAAAATAATTTCAATTATTAAATTTGAAAACAAAATGTTTGAAAAGATGAATCAATTCTTAAATAATTTTTAGTTATTTCTTATTCAAGTCATAAAATCATTTTGAAATTTGATTAAAAAAATTGTTTGGAAGTTCATTTAGAACTTTCTGGAACATAAAATCATATTTGGTTGGTTGGTTGAAAAGGCTGCAAGACAGCACGCTGTCTATCACACTTAGGCTAAAGAAGCCCATTGTGATACCTGCAGTTTCCTCCATAGCAACCATTGACTAGTCGTCTAGCCAATTTGCCCTTTCAATAAATTTGTCTATGAGTCCTACAGGAATATCCCGTAGGGCTATGGTGCTAACTAAATGTGTACCGAATATCCTACTTCTCAGTCCTGCCAGAGCAGGGCAATCCAAGAGAAGGTGTTTCGTCGTTTCCTCGTCCTCTTCCATGCAGCATTTACAGAGAGTAGAGTTTCTATGTCCCAATCTTAGGGCGTATTTTCCTACACGACAATGTCCCGTAAGTGTTCCTATCATTGTGGATAATCTGCCCCTCGGCAAGTTAAGTAGTTGCCTAGTCCTCTTCCTCCGGAGGGTTGTGACACTACTTTTCAGTAGTTCAGCAACCTCCAGTATGACATTAATTTCCGCCTGAAATACACTACAGTGATCAGGCAGCTTGAAGGAGATATTTACATTTAGCTCCGGTGTTAGAATTCGGAATAGAATTCCTTAGATTTGTCGCTGATAGAAGGTAGGGGATACAGTAGTTCCTTTTTACTCAGCGTGTCCGGAATGCCCCGATATTAAAACGCCACAATCTCTGATTCTCAACAGGGATGTAGCGGCTGCCGATTCGGGCATGATATCAGGAGTACAGATGTTCAGCATAGCACTAAGTGCAGTACCTGACGTCGTGCCCATTGTCCCACTAACGGTAATCAGTGCTGATCTTTGAATTTTCATCAAGGAATTCAGAGGGCCTCCACCAAACTACGATGCCATAGAGAAGTATTGGTCTGACTATTGCCGTATAAATCCACATGGTGATCTTAGGAGACAGTCCCCAGCGCTTTTCTATCGCCCCTTTACAGCAGCAAAGAGCAACAGACGCCTATTCCACCCTCTCTTCCACATTCGGTTTCCAAGACAGTTTTCTATCGAGAATTATTCCCAGGTACTTGACCTTTTCCGTCATCTGTAATTGCACCCCATTAACTGACGGCAGTTCAAATGCGGGTATTTTATATTTCCGAGAGAACAGGATAAGCTCGGTTTTAAGTGGGTAGGTTAAGTGGGTCCGTTGTTAGCGGTCCAGTTCGAAATCAGACTAAGTAGGCTGCTTGTACGAATCCTAAGTAAATTGAGGTTTCTACCCGTACAGATGATAGCAATATCATCGGCATAGGCAAAGACAATTCAAGAAGCTGTTCATTGACAGAAGTTAACCATAATAGGAGAGACAGAACTCCCCTCTGCAGTGACCCCCTGTTAACGGTACTAGCAATTGTAACACCACCCCATTCAGCTTTGACGGATCTATCCACCAGAAGATGCCCAATTAGGCGTGTCACTAAGCTGTCGACTCCTAGATTTTGTAACAACCTAAGAATCGCCGAAGGTTGAATGTTATTGAAGGCTCCCTCGATGTCCAGGATGGTCCCTAGAGCGAAGACCTTATTCTCAAGAGAGTTCTCTATTATGACGATTATAGAACCGTCTCAGTTGAACTGCCCTTGATATAGGCACGCTAAGAACTCGATAGCAGATTCTGTGCAAGATTACTTCGGACGTAAATGCCCAGTATCCTTTCAAATGTCTCAAGAACAAAGGATGATAGACTGATTGGTCTAAAGGCCTTTCGTTTGACATGAGAGAATTTGCCCGCTTCGGGACGAAAAGAGACTCTTCAGACGAATACGTCTACGTTCCATCGTCTTTCATTAAGAACCCCGCACACGGTGGGTATTTAGCGAGCACGCATCTTCAGCGTGCAGTCTGGTTAGTTCCCTCAAAGGATTGACAGAAGTTTCGCCAGGATTTCTGTTTGGCCTTCTTGATTTCACCTTTATATAGAGTAAGACTAATCTTGTAAACGTCCCAATCCCTTTGGTCGCCGCTCTTTTTGGCCTTGTTGAAAAGCCGCCAAATGGACGATCTTAGATCCTGAAGCTCAGCGTTCCACCAATGAGGTTTTTTGTTATCCTTGGCAGCATTATAACCACTGGTCTTACAGGATTTATTGAGCGTGTTCCTGCGCGCATCAGTAAATTTGCCAACTAGTTCTTCCAGTTCTGGCACATTAGTCGGAATATTCGGATGGTTACCTAAGAGTTTACTGAGGTGCCCGCGATAGGCGTTCCAGTCCGTTTTCCTATAATTTTTAAAAACCTCCTCTTTCAGAGGTTCGATATTTATGTGGAACTGTTGATATCTATGATCAGAAAATGGGTGATAAGAAAGGACGCTCCAATCGGATACAGTAACATAGTCGTAGCTAACTAGTAAAGTGAGGTCTAGTACTTCCATCCAAACCGAAGTTATGAAGGTCGGTTCCTCGCCTCTATTACATATAGTCATGGTTTCGCGTATAATCAAATTAAAAAGAAAATCACCTCGATCATTGGTGCCGGTTGGCGTCGGAACCTATAATGACGCTACAATTCCGTCTTTTTGCCACCGATACAATATCCCTGACTCACTTCGGAGGGGGTGATTCGTCTGAAGAGTCTCTTGTCCCGCTGGCCGTTTTCCAGCGAGAGTCTGATGGCGGTAGTATCGCTATCACTAAAATTCTGCAATAAAAGAGCATTACATTTGCTTTTAATGAGTATGCAAGATCTTGGCCTACCTGGGGTTGATAGGACGACGGTCGTGTATCCATTGCACCTGATACCACATATACGTTCATTGACCGTCCATGGTTCTTGTATCAGGGCCACATTGACTCCACCCTTCAGAAGATGGAGAATGAGGTTGGCAGATGCTGCCTTACTGCGATAAAGATTTATCTGGAGGACTTTCATCGTCTGGAGGATCTTCAACTCCGGGTACCTCGAACACGGTCGTCTCGTGATCACCCTCGCTAGTGATGGACCCATCTACGAGCCAGGCAGAGCCGCCCCATAGGTCAATGATGCTGCCACTCGTCATCCATTAGTGCTTCTTCAGCATCTACCGCCGTTTCAGGATGCTATCCAGCATTTACAGCTGTGACTTCCGACTTGGACTCGGCCAGTTTGCCTCTCAGCGTATCCATTTTGTATACCCTGAGGGGTACACTCATGAACCCAAACCGAATTTGGCCTTTGGACTCCTCAAGCGGTTTTAGGGGATCCTGGTTCAGGACCAAAACTACCTGCTGGGAGGTTCCTACAGGTTCAACCTTGACCACCTTCCAATCCTTTGCAGGAATGGAGGGATTGCATTGGCTGATGATCTTTAGGATCTCCTGGGGGTCAGTAGGTGAGTTTTACGGGACCCAAACCCTAGCCCTAGGTCTAGAAGGTATATCCTTCCTATCCACGGCTTTGAGTTTGGCCCCCGGCCAAACCTCACCTACTCGACTCATGGCGGACTTATACAAACGCGCTGCTCGTTCATCAGAGCAGTCGATCAGTTTAATACTACCCTGGAACCATTCCGCGTCTTCGCAGGTTGGCACAGAACCAGGATTGTCGTTTACGATGTCCATGAGTACTGTAAGAAGGGCTCCTTCTACAAGGCGGCATTTATACTTGGGGATACGTCCATCCTGGGAACCTTCATCCAAGACGCCAATGATTTGGCAGTCCTTCTCGATATCGCTGAAGGACCTTGCAGGCAATGGATGGCTTTTATGCGTCTTAGATGAGGGACCAGGTTTAGTATCCACCTCCACTGAACGCTGTATTTTATTAACAGCCAGTGGAGGCTTTGTCCGTACAGACTATGAGCTCTCACAGACGCCCTTAGCCCACTCTAGTGGAAAGTCGAAGATCAGCTCTCCGCTAACCAATCTAGTGGCCAGTCGCAGATCAGCTCTCCGCTTCTGGTAGGGGCAGAGATTTTTAGTTTACCCCTTAGTTGGGGAGGGTTGACCACCGCCCGCATTATTCGTAGTTGCAGAGGCCCCCTTGCGTGTGACCGCAGAAGACTCACGAGCACTAGTGCTCGAGGAAGAGCCCGTAGGCTCGAGGGAAGTCACAGGTTTTCCTGCGGCCGAAGACTTTTTAATGTCATCGTTCATGATTGATATGGGCCTCAACTTGTAGCGGCTATCTACGTCGGTAATGTAATGTACTCAAGAAGAAGGGCCCCGTGGTTGTCTATGAAGCAGGGAGATCTACCCGAGGGTTGACACTCCGCCTTATGTGACAGAGTGTTCAGAGCCAGGCCGAACCAAAGAGGGAGTCATCTCAAACTCACCATTACCTCCAACTTAACGGTGACGGATTTCGAACGTACTACAAGGCTTGCCAGGTTTTAAGGAGGCGGAGACGAACGGTACCTTAACCACGAGCCATTTCGACAGAGTGTCACCTCTGCCTACTCACGTCGCAGAGCACATGACGACAGCTTGAGAGCAGAAGATCAAATAGTTAAGAAAATCGTGAACCAGGGTCGTAGCAGAGTCTGTGCCAAAGAGGTAGAAGATCATTTAAAGTTACCCAGGTTGCACCACGAGGAGGCGATCTTCACTGCAACCCAAAATCATATTTAAGAATACAAATTGTGCTTCTTAATTCCAAAATTTCATTAAAATTCGAAAATTTTAATTATTTACTTTAAATTTGTTTAAAAACATGAACACAAATTAAGTAAACCCCGGTTAACCGACGTCAAGTAACCGGTTTCCGGTTTGTTCGAAAATTACGTTTTTTTAATAAACCGGCACACGGTTAACAACAATCAAACCTAGTAACCGCATTTTCGGTTTTGGGCACTCTCGTAGTGACAAACGCAAGCTTATTTTTGTTACTGTTCTTATTGATGTGTGCTGACAATTTGATTTTCACAAATTACTCTCTCTAATTTCTCATCATAAAGTAAAGTACAAGGGCGTCTGGAAACTGGGGTATTTATTACGGTTTGAAAGACGACAAAGTTAAAAAAAAATAAAAACTTTTTTTTTGTAAATTTCTAAGCATTCATCGGAGTATTGGAAAATATATTAAAAGTGGTATAATTCAATAAGGGTACACAGAAAAAAAAGACCATCGGTAATATTACCTAGTTTGGGTTTGGTGATTTTTTTGTATGACGGCAAGAAAATAACGGGCACTACTAAAACAAATGTTGAATTTGCATCACCAAACACCAATTTTCTTGTTTGAAGTAATAAATTTTGGGTTTTTATTTGTTTCATTTCATTTATTTATAACGCTACGTCTTTCTATTTTTCAGAATCCTTTATGTAGCCACTTTAGATGGACATCTGTCTGGGCTGAAAATCACTAAAGGTGATGAAGTAAGCCGGAATGTACCCCTTCCCTGGGTAGCTGATTTCATCAAATGGTACTTTACACGTAGGAATTTTGGTGTGGGTCAACGTGAATTGGAATTTATACGGTCAGCTGAGTGTCATAATCGTAAATTTAGTGACAAGTAGATATGACAATTGACCATACGTTATTTGGATATAAAAGTCACTGTGCTCGAGGGTGTTTTATGTGCGTTTAGTAAACAGCATCCTTTTATTATGTTGTGGAAATATATGATAAAGGAATAAGCCGTGGAAAATGTGAAAATAAGGTAACAATTATTTGTTTATGTTCGTTTTAGTTTGCTCACCCCATTGTACATGTTGTCCAAATAAGTCCAGCTGATGATTTGGAATCCTCTGATATGGTTTGTTCCGCCCAATAACTGGAATCGAGATGAAAACGCATTTAACTTGCACTTGTCAACTCTAAAGCTGTCCATACACTTGAGAATGTACGAAAAGCCATTGTAGCAGGTAAGTGATAGTGATAAGACTTTACTGTGATATAGTGATAAATTACAATTTAATTTTTAAATTCCAAAATTTTTTTCGGAAATTAAAGAACCAACGCCAATACAGACGGATCTAACAGAGATCTACCTTGCTATAACGCAGAAGAAATAATTCGAAACTTAATATCTTGAGGAATCTATGAGTCACAAGTAATTTCCCAAGTCCCTTCACATAATAGCACTGACATAGCTTCTACGGCCAGTAAAGAGACTAATCTGATTTTCCAACCACCAAATCCGATCTTTGAAGCATTGTGGGTATTTCCTTAACGATTAAGTAGTAAAGTGTTTCAATTGCGAAAGTTATTGTTTAGTTACAGCGTTACGATTATTGCTTTAGCCAGTCAGCATTTCAATGGCAAAGCCCATGATGGTACTACTTGTTGTACTAAATCGTAGTGATCCTAAAATTTTGGAAGATATGAGATGTTAGTGTATTTTCCGGCAAGTCGATAGTTTTCCGAGCCACCCGAATAAACCTGTTGACAGCTTTTTTTTTGGATTGGTGCCGTCTTCAAGATATTGAATGGGTTTAATTTTTTTATGTGATTTTGTTAAATAGATTTAAGTAAGTTTTTATTTTAAAAGTTGTGTATGTGATTTCTTTTACGTTTAAATTATAATTTTAAAATAAGTATAGATGTATAAATACTTAAATAAATAAATAAATATTTTCCCATTACATCCCATGAAGGGATAGGGGAGAGTTTCTCACAATCACTGAGCTGTGCGCTTTCTAGTTTGAACTCACTGATTGGGACCTACAGATTTACACCGGATTCGAACGGATTTTTGAGAAGCTATTTCTTGGCCTATTACTCGAGAGTGTCGCTGTCACCAAGCGAGGTGGCCGTCGCCGAAAGAAGTGTAAGGTGATCAGAGCAGGGATCGAACCCACGTTCTCCCGCACAACAGCCGCGCACACTAACCGTTGCACCACCGACGGCCATGTATAAATACGTAGTAATAATAAAACGCTGTCCAAAAGTCCTTAAAAAAATATTGTTTCTTTTAATATACTCGAAAATGCACTGTACATTTTGCACAAATTCACATTTTAAATCGTTAACAGTATATTTTGTTCCTTGCCTTTTTGTGTTGGGTAGATCTGCAAATACAAAAGTCAAATTTCTCTATGGTATGTCAGCATTAAATTGTCTTCGTTTATTGATAACATTACCCAAATAAATTGTTGGCCCTATGTCGCTCAGTGATATCAGAACATGAATTTGGGTAATATTAGACAAAGCTTTTCTCTGTGCACCTTTTAGGTAAGTGAGCATAAAGAGTGCAGCAAACATAGATATATTTGGTACGCAAACACATATGTTATTACATATTAATTATTGTGTCTTTAATATACAATATTGAATAGCAAACAAAAAATGTGTTCGGACACCAGTATATTATATTTGCGGCAGGCTCCAAACAACCGTTATCCAAACAACTAAAAACGAAAAACTTTCGTTATCCGATTTCCTTAAAATTAGGCTTACAATTTTCTGCATTGAAAATCTTGTACATGCCAAATTTTAGTTAAAATATGTTTATCCAGTAGGGTGTTACAGCAGTCTATAAATCTGTCTTATAGATGAAAAAAAGAATGGGACCCCATGGATCCAACAAATAAGGGAAAAAAAATTTTTTCAGTCTTTTTCGTGATTTAACAAAATCATGTTTCGAGTAATTTCACGAAAAAATTCCAAAAAATTATTTTTACATGAATTGACTAAAGTTTTGTCGTTTCTATTGGTTTTTTATATACATAATAAATAAAAAATATTACTTAAAAAAAATTTATATAAAATCGTACTGTTTTGCGGCTTCAAAGGCATACATTTTTTATTTGATACGCAAAGATTATAAGTTTCATGAAATATTATATTATTTAAATATTTTTTTATTATTTGTGTTTTTACAGTTTTTGCATTTATATACCAGGGAAAAATAAGAACAAGTCCCTATCTGCTGTTATTGGAGAAGTGTTTTTGAAAACACTTTTGGTTTCTGCGTAGAATAATAATAATAATAATTTCGGTTTTTATGGGCGATGGGCGTGGTCAATTTTGATGAAATGCTATTTTTTGCTAAGGTGGTATATAAATATGTTCTTGACGCAATTTTCATGAATCTTGTGGCAATAGTTACATTTTTACAGCCAAAAATAATTTCGGTTTGTATGGGCCGTGGCCGTGGTCAATGTTGATGAAATGCTATTTTTTTCATGAAATTTGTCGCAATAGTAAAATTTTTACAGCCAATAATAATTTCGGTTTGTATGGACCTTCGGTGGTGCAATTGTCAGTGTGCGCGCCTCCTGTACATGAGATCCTGGGTTCGAACCCTGCTCTGACCACCTTTAAAAAAACATTTCTTACGGCGGCGGTCACCTCGCACAGTGACGGCGACACTATCGAGTATATTGCCATGAAAAAAGCTTCTCAAAATACAGTTCGGAATCGGTGTAAAACTCTAGGTCCCAATCAGTGAGTGAAAATTGGAAAGCGCAGAGCTCAGTGATTGTGAGAAGCTCTTCCCTGTCCCTCCATGGGATATAATGGGAAACCATTTATTTATTAATTTTGTCGATACTCTGAAATTTTCTTAATTAAATCAGATATTTAATCTTATTATATTAGGGACTCGTGCCAAATTTTATTAGCCTAGGGCGACTCCCTCTATTTTTGTCTGGGACAAAGCAAAGGAAATGTCTAAGTTTCGTTGTTGTCAAATTATATGCAATTTCAATTCAATTTCAGCCCAAATTGCGAACGACATTAATTTCGCGGCAGCTTGAACAAGGCATTAGTGAAAATGCTAATTTAGTTATTCGCGAATGCGTTATTTTCTGCGAAAACACAAAAATAGCGATAAAAGCAGAATGTGTAAAAAATCTAGTTGATCTGTATCATGATTGGCACGAATTGCAAAAAATGTGGTACCAAATTTTATGAAGCGCACAAACAACGGGCAGATAAACTCCAAAATGATTAAATGAAAATGATAAAGAAGAAAATGGTCCTCTTCTACTGATCAACACGACTGTTCCCAAGACGAAGTAAACGATGTTTTTAGTTGCGATATGGAAAGTTTAGTGGAACTACAACCAACTGATTTATCATCAAAATCGTGTGGGAATAAAGGGATACAAATTTTAACTTCAACCAAACTGGTAGCAGCTTTAGACAGATGTCATCTGAGCATACGGTATTTTATTTTTATCATCCCATCCATCGTGGAAGCGCTAGATCTCAATGTAGACGAATATGCCATCAATAAGTCGAATAGAGATCGCACAAAAATGCGACAACAAAGAGCGGACTTAATTGTACAATATTTCAGAATAATTGGTTTCATTTAACGGTAACGAACAATTTCTCGATGTTTCAAAACTAGAGAGTTATTCTGGGAAAGACCAAGCAGAGATAGCTTTTAATGCGTTTATCGATTGGCATCTGTATGGAAAGGTACAAATAATGTGTTGTGACACTACCATTTCCAATACTGGCCGCTTCAATGGCTCTTGGACATTGGTAGAGCATAAGTTCGGAAGGGAGCTGTTATTGTTCGCTTGTCGTCATCATATTTAAGAGCTCGTTCTGAAAAGCGAATTTGAGGCAAAAATACAGAGTTTTCAAAAGTGCCGATATTCCACTATTCAAAAAATGCAGAAAAACTTGGCGTTACATTGACGCTGGAAAAATTCAACCATGCCTCAACTTTGTAAAAAATATATATCAGTGACGAAGAAATTGAAACTCCTGGTGACATCCATCAAGTGACACGCGTTGTTTGTTGCAGTCTCAACTAAAAATGATTAAATAAGAGATACAAGCGCTGTGCGATGTTTGTCTGTTAATTACTACAGTTTATGTTAAAGCTTGATTCGAATGAAATTTGGCTGTGAAATCACCTTTTCAAGATATCTGCCTTTTAAAAACTCCGAAAACTAACGAGAAAGTTGACGCTACTATATCCGAAGCAGCCTAAAAAAGTTTTGTCAGCATTTATGAAATTTTAACGACGAAATCGTAATGTTGTCAATTTTGTTGATGAAGAAATAAAACTCGGATTGTGGCCACTTTTGACAGGGAAAATTCTTATAGAACTCATCAGAGACATTTGCCATCTAAAGAAGAAACTTCTACTTATCTCACAACTGTCATAATAAATTTAAACAATTACTTTACTTCAATTATGCAATTTTTTAACAGACAGCAATTATTGTTTCAGATAAAACGTGGATCTATTTGTATCCTCAACAAGCAAGAATCTGGTTTCAAGACTAAAAATCCAAAGTGATTTTCTTCAAGAACGCGTCCCAAGGTGGAAGGGTCAAGAAGACTAGATAGAAGCCAAATGAAAGGTTTACCAGTTACCGACTGCTAAAAATTGTGCGTGCAGCGAAGTCGCAATCGTTTTGGGTGTTTGCGGTTTCATTTCAGTTTGGCTGGATCATTTTTGCAGTCACAGTCAGTACATCAGTTTAGCAATGAAAATAATTCAGCAATTTCAACACTGTTCTGTAGTGATTTTACTGTTGATTTTGCTATCAGAACATTTGCTTAAAGTAAAACAGTCGCTGGTAATTTTTCACCGAACGCCGGCAAGAAATTGCAACGAAGTCGCAGTCGTTGCAGAGAAAATCATTTTTTGTGTGTGCGGTTTCATTTCAGTTTGTTCGGATCATTTTTATATGCGAAGCAACAGTCGATTTCGTTTGTCAACATTGAATTATGTGCTTGTTAGGCTTTAGTAAATTGTTGTCTGCTGTTGCTATTTTACTAGCAGCAATTTAAATACTAAACTAAACTACCAGGAATAGTAGTGGACATTTTCTTTTTAATAAGGTGGTCCCAACATGGCGGATGCGTTTTAACGTAGAATACGTTATACGGTAAGGTAGGGGTGTTGATCTGGAGCACAAAATTTTGAGAATATGTTTGTCACTTTCATTATAAGTTTTTAATACTTTATGCATGCATTGAAGAAAATTCAATAATGGTCGTATCATATTTAATATGTTTTTGATTTGTATTTAAATAATCATATTCCTACATATAATTTTTTTGATTCCATAAGTAAATCAAATTTTGTATTAATTTTCATATGCTTTGTAATTTATGTATTATAACATCATGTGTAAGAGCAGTACGATTATCTGTGTGTTCATCACACAACCAGTGTGAGAAAGAGAAGAAGTATAATGACAATACATGTTTTATGTGAACATTACAGAACCAGTGTTGCCACATGCAGTATTTACACTTGTTTTCAAAAGTGCATCGAATTGATATAAAGTGTACCCAAATTTTGTTAAAAACTTTCCTAAATTTTTAACATAAAAATTAAAGATAAATTTGATAGATTTAAATCATTTATCAAAAATTATATTTAATTCATATATTCTAATTGCAAAATGACTAACGTATTCTACGTCTGACCTATCTAACACAGGCTTCATATTTTTCATGAAAGAGATTCGATGAGCCGTTCAAGAGTTTCTCCACACATTTTTAACGAAAACCGCTGTCCAAAACCATGTCCAGTCATGGTCAGGGATATGGGAGGAGATCTTTGATAGCCCCGTCCAGAAAATATTTGAAGAAGTTGGAGAGGGTATGGCCTAGAGGAAGTTTATTTATTTAATTGTGCACATCCTCCAATGAATTTCAGTTAACTCTATATTAAGGTAATAATTTCCAAAGCAATATAATTTGCTAAAACCTTAATTAATGAATGTAAAGTTTTTAGGTACGAATGCAATTCTGTGACCTAGTATCGAAACTTAGCTATCTCTTACAAATTGAATTCGCCGTAATTTTGGCGTTTGTCGTCATCGTTAAAATTTGCTTATTTTAAATGCTGTAACGAAAAACAGCTGTCAATTGCCTCTTAAATAAATTGTAGCCGCTAAAAGGTAAGTAGAATAGAAATACTTTCTAATTTATATTTTTTAGTTTAAACTTTTTTAATTTTAGGCTGCGGGCGGATTGGTTCAAATATTTTGCACCGAACAAAATTTTGAAGTTTGCGTGGTGAATTTCTAGTGTCAAAAATTAGACTAGCCCCAGGGCAACTATAAATTTTGACAACGAACCAAATAATGACATTTGTTTAACAACAAGATGTATTTGGTAAGGTGATAACGTCAACAATACTGATTAGTTTCACTTGTCCAACGAAAATTGTCACATGTTGTTTAAACAATTGTGTTTGCATTGTTTAAAATAAAAAATATAAATATATGCAATTTTAAGTCATTTTTAGAGTTTTAGTTTCATTATAATCAGGTCATATTAAAACCAAAGTTTGTCATACAACATCAACATCTGCTGCTCCCACCACCTTATTGAATACATATTGATAAACAGGGACACAAATGTTTAATTTGTTTTGGTTTTGTCGTTTGTGTTTTACGCGGAATATTAATAAAATGGTCCTTTGGCTGAACTGCAACTTCGCCAATTCTTCCAAAGCCGCAAAAATAAGTTATTTTTCCATTTCAACGCCACCACTCACTGACTTGTCCTGTTTGTGCGGCGACTGAATGTCAAAAATTTATTAATAATCTGTCAAAATTTCATCACATGAATCCCCACAGCAAAATGACAAAATTTTATCTACCATACCAAAATGTATTCACCCAATTTTACTACGGACTAAAGTAGTTCGAAACGCCCACAGCCTTAGAAGTAAAATGGAGGAAAGCAAAAGTATTACAAAGGAACATGGAGGAGTACGCAGAATTCGCCCACGACAGGTAAAATCTTTAACGATTTTTAGTTAGTTAAAAAAATTTTCTTATTGGTAGGTTTGTGAACTCCACCGGTGCTAATAGCCTCTCCGAAGAGTGGGACGGTTAGGCTGAAATGCTAAATGAGTCAGGAGGGGCTTACAAAAACGGAGAAATGTCGAAAAGAGCGTTCGGTAAGTTTTGGAGTATTTGTTAGACATAAGGTGTAACGTTGTTGTTTTTATTTTTGTTTATTCAACAGAAGCAAGGCTAAGCAAAAGTTCGAAGAATTAAGAAATGCTATGGAAAGATGTGGATTAAATATATGTGTATATTTATATATTTTTTATCATAACTTTACTTTAGCACCAACTCTCTGGAGTTGAACAAGATGGATCCAACTTCTTCAGATATAGGCCTCCAAAGCCTGAATGTATAATAGGGCATAAGTCAGCAATTTATTATTCGATCTGGTCGAAATGGGGATCATTACAAAGGCCCTTCTACAGTCTACATCCCCAATGGGTTAAAAAACAAAACAGTAATTTTGTGTAACACATTTGGGAGGACAATTAAAATAATTATTTTTTAACCTCACTTTTTTGACATAAATGTATTTTTTCAAAAAATGCTTCATTGTACCTATTTTGTAGTAGGCTCCAATAGCCTTTGCCATTTATTTAAGATATAATACTCACGAATAACACACCCTAAATGTTTTTTCCAAGTTGTAAACTCCAAGAGAAAGGTTCGGGGATTTGCAACATTGATGAAATATGGGGATATTGAGTCTTCGGATGATTCCGAAATATCTAATTTATTTTCTGAGTTTTTTCAACGACATATTTGTCTACTTCATTTAATACCGATTATCCCTACGAACTCCCAATGTATGAGGCATTGACTAATTTAACTGTTAGTGAAGATGATGTATTAAATGGTCTGAGAAGATTGAAGTATTCTAATTCGCCTGGAGAGGATGGCGTCCCTGCGTCGGTGCTAATAGTATGTGCTGATGAATTATGCATTCGTCTCATGAATATTGTCAATAAGTCCCTTCGTTTAGGTTATTTCTCATCTTTATGGATGAGGAGCTATATCATTCCGTTATATAAGAACGGTAATAGACGATGTGTTGATAATTATAGGGGAATAGCTAAATTATGTTTTATTCCAAAGTTGTTTGAATATTTAGTAACTCTGAAGATTATTCGAACGGTTTGCGCTGTCATTTCACCCTACCAACATGGTTTTATTAAGAATAGGTCGACTAGTACAAATTTATTGGAATTAACGTCCCATGTTTTTAAGTCTTTTCCCAATCGTTGTCAGACTGATGTTATTTATACTGACTTTAGTAAAGCGTTTGACATTGTTGTTCATGATCTCCTCATATTTAAATTAGATAAGTTAGGATTTCCTCCAGGTCTATTGAAGTGGATATCTTCGTATCTTACAGATCGTACACAGCGAGTTATGTTTAGATGTTGTTTGTCTAAAACCATATTTGTTACATCTGGCGCTCCCCAGGGAAGTCATTTAGGACCCCTTCTGTTTGTTTTATATTTAAATGATTTACCTTCAGCTATTTCGTTCTCGAAGATTTTAATGTACGGATGACACCAATTGATTACAGTCTGACTTTTCTAGCTTGGTCAAATGGTGTACTATTAATGGTATGTCCTTGAACTTGAAAAAATTTAAAAAACTGTCTTTCTATATAATGCCTTGTGAGTAAACTGTTGGATCTTACATTTTGGAAGGAGTAAACTCTTTCATGGACTTGGGTGTAGTATTAGATCATAGACTTCGATTTCATCTCCACATTGATAGTATTATTAATAAAGCCTTATCTATTTTGGGATTCATCAAAAGGTGGTCTAAGGAGTTTGCTGACCCATTTATAACGAAAAGTCTTTTCGTTGGTCTAGTTAGGCACTCCCTTGAATATTCATGCGTTGTTTGGAGTAGGGTCATATAGTTAGAACAAAAAGTCGACTTTTCGACTTTTTCACAAATTTGAAAATTCGATTTTTCGACTTTCGACTTTTTTGGAATTACAAGTCGATTTAAGTCGACTTTTCGACTTTTTACTTGAAAATAAAAACAAAACAAGTAACAATAAAAATTTTTTTTTTAACAAATTCTTTATTATAGCCAAATTTCATCGTATTTAATAAAGTCTAAGTACAAAAATTTTGCATTGCAAGATTTGACGACACGTAGTGTAAATTAAATAAAAGAATTTAATAATTATTATGCACCAGACATTTTATTCAAACTATAACGAATTTCAAGTTTAAAACGTAACAAAAAAGTAAAAAAAAAACGAGATCAATTTAAATTCAGTACCATTTTATGGTATGTACATAAAACAAAAACTTAGTGTTTGAACCACAAATCTTGTTCAATAGATCTAAGAAATACGAGCATGTTTAAATTTGTTGGTGAAATTTGGCAACGTATTTGTGTTGCTATAAGTCCTGCATGTGAAAACAATCTCTCAGACGGGACGGAAGTGGCTAGGATAGGTAGAATTTTTTTTGCAACCTTTGAAATGAATGGATATTCGTTTTCCATTACTCGCCATACAAGAAACGGGTTCGGATTTGTTTTTCGACATACTGGTCGATTCCTTATATAATGGCGCAACTGTATAGGAACACCGCCATCCTCGGTTGTTGTACTAAACCGTCTATTGTTTAGTTTGTTGTCCAAAAAACACCAAATGTCATCTTCATCTTGAGGCTCATCTATTGATGCCGCTTGAACGTCTACAATTTCATTTTGTGTAGATATTTGAGATTTTTGAATCTCATGTTTTACGAGTTCGCCTGTAAAAAGAATAGACAATATACTTATGTACAACATATTATATTTAGTTATATATTCTGAACCTACCGACATGACAAATTGCGCTAGATGCATCGCGAATATTTTGAAATGCCTGGTTTTTAAAACGAGGGTCCAAAATAGTTGCTGAGGCATATATTTTTACAGCTTCTATGCTCTCGAATTTATTTGACACTTCCGCAGATAGTCGGTCTTTCAATATTTTTCCAAGAGGAGTTTGAGGATTCAAAGAATGAATTTTCTGCAATGCAAATAATGATCAAATCATATGTAAAAAATATTATTGAAATACTACCATTTTTAGTCCAACTATCATAGGAATGCATTTGCTAAGAGTTACATTCTTTTCTGCGCTTATTTCATTCGTAATAACGTATAGGGGTTTCAAAATTTCTTTTACTTCAAGTAACGACTCAAAAATGTCGTAAACAAAAATACAATATTTACTTCTATTTTACTTACCAAATGAAAAACACTGCCAGAATGCCGAAAAAACCTTGCTCTTATTTAATGATGTTGCCACAAGTCTAAGTTACATTTGTTTTGGAGCGAGCACAACAGTATCGATACTAATAAACGTTTCATTTCATATTGCAGTTCAACGGCCCGACCAAGGCTGCTCAATTAGGTTGTGTTATTAGCACAGCTGATTTGCTTTTTTTCATTTTGGTTTTCCATACTCTTGTCAAAGTTAGTTTACATATTGTTGTTTACATTGTTTGTTTACAATCTCCATCAAGGCTGCTTTGACATTAGTATGGAAAAATTATACACACACACAAGCACAAAAGCTACTGCTATCACCTTATATATGCATCTTGGGCCCGACGTTGTGTTCATTACCAAATGTTGCCACAATTCAGAAATTATGTCAAGCACGCCGTTTGCCTAAATAGCAACGATGTACTCGACGTAGTAAAACTGTGCGTATTAACATATTTAAGTTAATGCCAATCGATCATAAATATCGCAAAATTTTCAATTAAACTAAAAAAGTCGAAAAAAATCGACACCAAAAAGTCGACTTTCTCGACTTTTTCGTAATCAAAAGTCGACTTTATTTTTAACCACTTTTTAACAAAAAGTCGATTAGTCGACTTTTCGTGAGTCGATTTATAGAACCCTAGTTTGGAGCCCATACTATAACGTGTATATAGATAGAATTGAGTCAATCCAGAAAAAATTTCTCTCATTTGCTTTGCGTGAGTTAAGTTTAGGTATTTGGGAGATTTGATTTTTCCAAAGAAAAGACGTCTGTCTTTCCACACCGTTTGTTCTGGATAAATTAATTTATATTTTTTTTGTACATTGAAGTATTTTTACAATATATGTACGTTTGTATGGAAGCCTACTATTAAATAATAAAACAATTTTAAAGTAATCAAAAGTTAAATACGTATGTATGTTTGTATATACACAAATGTGCATTACTTAATAATAAAAGAATGTCCAATATCGATGACTGTTAATGTGGGGCAGTGGTATGTTTGTATGTATGTATAAAGTATAGACTTAAGTTACGTTAGCTTCGGTGGTTTCGGTGGGGTTGATGTGATAACATAACTCGTGGTTTAGGCTGGAATCAATCGGAAAATGTACCACCTTATGAAAATCGTTTAAAACTTATTGACCTTCCTACACTTGAACGAAGGAGATATATGTTAAGATCTATGTTTATTATAAAATTGATAAACGGTCAAGTTGATTCAAAATTTTTGCTCAGTAAAATTCGTTTTAATATACCATCTCGCGTTACTAGAAATTTTCGTCCTTTAAAATTGTCTGTCTCAAGATCTAATTACGATTATTATAACCCGGTCCGCACTCTATTTCTTCTTTATAATGATCTTTATATTTATCTACCGTTTTTTGAACCATTAGCCAGGGTGAAAAAGTATATTATTTACGAATTTACACATGCCATGGTTGCCAGTTCATATCATTCGAATTGTTAAATCAATGTAACGCTTGTAATGCCGTTAGGATTGAATAAAGTCGTTGCATTTTATTACCTCATTTCTTTTGCCTGCAAGAATCACTTCTCCGACGATTCTTGAGTTCTATGTGCTGATATATATATGTTCCTGGTTGCTGAGAATTTCTTCTACTGATGATGTCGTGTCCAATTATTGCTGCTCCTTATTCCTGTTTCCCTGTTGAGTTGATAGCACAGCGTCTTCTAATTACATTTATTTGGCGTTGTTCCTGGTTTCTTGATATTTCTCCTGTTTCTTAACTCTGGTGTTTTAATGTATGTTCCTGGTTCCTGGACTGATGATGTCGCGTCTAATTATTGCTGTTGCTTATTCCTGTTTCCCGTATTTCCACCGATCCTGTCCCGTTAAATTATTTGCTGTTGTTTATTGATTTCGTTGTTTGCTGGTTTCCTGTATAATGTCAACTCGATATCAAGGCGTCTTTTTATTTCGTCTATTTGGTATTGTTCCTGGTTGTATTGGTGTTATTTGTCCTGCTCCGTAACTCTGATGTCTTAACTTATTCTCCTGGTTCCTGATTTCCTGCTGCCTGTCTTCAAATTTATTCCTGATTTTATTGGTGTTGCTTTTCCTGCTTTGTAACTCGGGTGTTTTTACTATTATTTATACTGCCAACTCAACATCATATCCCATATGACGTATTTGCTGTTAATCACTGTATCTCGAATGCTGGTTCCTGTTTTCTTCCCGCTTATCTTTGTGTTTTTGTTCCCGATTTCGAATTCTTCTCCTTCATCTTGTTCCCGGTTCCTGATTTTGCTGTTTCCTTATTTTAAGTTTTTATTATATTAATTTTGTTTTGTTTTTAATTTCGCCATTCATATGTATTTTCTGTTTCTTGTTTCCTTCTTTTAAATTTTTATTAGATAAATTTTGTTATATTTAAATTTTTTTTTATGCTAAACAATACATTTTTTCCTGCTCAATGTTTAAAATTTTATTAAAATTATGTTTTCTTCTTCTTTGTATTTTCTTCTATTTATAAGATATTTATTGTATTTATATATTGTATTTATAAGATATTTTTATTTGTAAATTTTAGTTTAAGATGAATTTTGAAAAAACTATTAAATCTCCAGCTGGACTTATTTGTAGCGGAGTAAATAAATAAACAAACAAATAAATAAACAAAAACCGTAGATAATAATGTTGAAATTTTTTAAATATATTTGGCGCTTTTGTCACCACATTTAAATAATTATTTCTAAAACATCGCGCGATTTAATACAAAATACTATGCCGAAGCCGGTGTTTGGAGCACCTCAGAGCTTTATAACAAAAACTCTATGAACCTTAATTTGAACTTTAATATCTTCGGTCTATTATACCTTAAAAAAAAGGTTAAGGTCTTCTCTATTACCGAAAAAATGGTTTCCTGTTACATCCCATGACGGGATTAGGGAGAGCTTCTCACAAACCAGTGAGCAGTTTTACACTGACTGATTGGGACAAACAGTTTTACACCGGTTCCGAACGGTATTTTGGAAAGCTTTTTCGTGGCTAAATAAACGATAGTGAGCCGTCACTAAGCGAGGTAACCGCCGTCAGAGAAATTTAAGGTGGTGATAGCAGGGATCGAACCCAAGTTCTCATGCACAACAGCCGCGCACTATACCATGGCATCACCGAGTTTAAAAAATAATTTTATTTAATTAGCCCCCCAATGGGTTAATAAAAATGAATAAATATGTTTATACACAAACGCATGGAGTTTAGAAAGGCCTCTGTAATGATGCCCATTTCAACCAGATCGGATAATAAATGGCTGATTAATGCCCGAATATACATTCAAGGCCCATTTTTCGGAAAATATGGATCAGCACCCTTTTTTAACACCGTTTAATGCCTTTTCACAGAAAAAACCGAAAAAATGGGGCATTTGGTGCTAAAGAAAATATGT
This sequence comes from Phaonia tiefii, assembly GCA_963931995.1. Classification (NCBI taxonomy): domain Eukaryota; kingdom Metazoa; phylum Arthropoda; class Insecta; order Diptera; family Muscidae; genus Phaonia; species Phaonia tiefii. Next base: position 75,322,951 of record OZ008371.1, on the reverse strand, counting down.
TCCTTATTTTGTCTTTTCGTTTACCTTTTCTAAATACCATCTTTCATTATATTGAGAGTAGCAGTTCTTGTCCCAGATATGTTTTTTTTTGTCTAAAGATGATGACCCCGAATCCGAACTAAGCTGCTTTGTAAGAAAGAACTTATTTCATATTTCAAAATTAATCTTAGTTCACTATTTTTTTACCTTAGCAGGCAACTCAAAATGGGATTTACATTCGCAAAAGAAAAATTTATGCAGACGCAGCAAAGTTGGCGCTTGAGAGGGAAATTTTACATGTAAACGTAGAAGAACGACATAGCCGAGTGAAGGGAATGAGCTAAAAGCTTTAAATGAAACACGCATAAAAATTTTGGACAAACTTCTCGCACCCGATCGGTTTAAGTTTTGTTGGAATTACTTTTGTTTTGTTTTTTGTTGATATGTACATAATAGAAGGGGTGTGAAGATAAAGTTATCCTATAAATGCATTTATCGAAGACACAACCACTTATACAAAATTTCTGAAATCTGTTTTTTTGCCAAAAAAAAAAAGAAATTTTGTACAGAAAAAAGAGCCAATAAGCGTTTTTGAAGCCATATAAATTAGCTTTATATAGAAACAAATAGTTTTACTTCCTGTAAAAAATTGACCTTGGTTACTTTTTATCTAGCCTGGGTCGCTCATTTCAAAGGTGAATGAATTTCTAATGTCTAACCGCCTAACACCGTAGAACCGCATAAACAGCGCAGCCTATATATCCTGATTCCATTTGAGATCGGAGATATATCCCAATTTATGAAGTGGCATATGTACTTGACAATGATAATGACTTCGAGTGCTAATACTGGGTACTACTGCTAAAAGTGAATGGACTAACTATATACTCCAAATTAGCCCCATGGGAGCACATAACATCACCATTTCAAATTTATGCAGATTCCATTTCAGATCGGAGATATAGTCAACTTTATGATGCGACCCATGTCATTGACAGAAATAATGATTTCGAGTGCCAATAAAAGTGAATGGACTAACTATATATTCCAAATTAGGCTCATGGGAGCACAGAACATCCCCATTATAAATATATGACGATTCCGATTTAGATCGGAGATATAGTCAACTTTAGGAAGCGACCCATGTCATTGACAGAAATAATGATTTCGAGTGGCAATATTGGACACTGCTGTTAAAAGTGAATAGACTAAATATATACTTCAAATTAGCCTCATGGGAGCACATAACATCCCCATCCCAAATATATACTGATTCCATTTCAGGTCCGAGATATAGTAAATTTAAGAAGCGACCCATGTCATTGGCAGAAATATTGATGAAATAATGATGATGATAATTTCAAATGTACAAGTAGTCCATTCACTTTTATCAGTAGTACCCAGTACCCAATATTCATAAATATTCTCTGTTAAATTAGTTTGGCGTGATGTCATAAAATGCAAATACCAGCGAGTTCAACTGTTTTTCCAAGATTTAATATTCCAAATATTTCGATTAGCATCATCCTCAGGGTTATGTATTATAAATCATAAACAACAAGTTACTCGTATGCAGTGTGTAAGCTTTCAAGTCAATTCAAAAATTGAAGTCATCTATTTATCTATTATTTGCCACAAAAAAATTACCAGAATTATAATTAGAATTATAAAGACTAACGGCCTTATTTATAAAAAGATGTCAGAGGTTTGAAAGACTATTTTTGTATGATAAATCATCTCGCAAACCTCTCATAACATTTTATGAATAAGATCGTAATATCTAGCGAGTGATAAAAAACACGCCTAATATGTTATTCGATATATTTTGTGACCGTGGGTGATGCAATGGCTATTGTGCGCGGCTCTTGTGCATGAAAACGTGGGTTCGATCCCTGCTCTGACCACCTTACATTTCTTTTGACATCGACCACCTCGCGTAGTGATGGCGACACTACTTAGTGCTTAGCCATGAAACAGCTTCTCAAACTACCATTCGGAACCGGTGTAAAAATATAGGTCCCAATCAGTGGTCACTGGTTGTGAGAAACACTCGCTAATCCCACCATGGGATGCAATGGGAAACGGGTTAATATGTTACTTTAATATTGAATGACTTTTAGCGTTCCCAACCTTCAAATTATGCCACAAATGCTAAGAAAGCTTTTCGAAAAACAAATGAGCAACATTTTTGCACAGTGACACGCAATTATTGGTAATACTACTAAAACCTGAATATGCGTTTTTCTGCTTTCCGTGTTTTATAGCATTGGTAATTCGGTAGACTCAATTTAGGTTGATACTGTTAACATTCTGTTAATTTTCTCTCTGATGCTAAAACCCTATACATATGGCCGCCGTTTGTGTTTGAAAATAATTCCCTTCCCACAATCGTTATAAGTTTGAATTCTTTATTAAATGAAGGAAAATCTTTAATTTCACAAATAATGATGGGCCTAATATTCCCTATGAACTCAATACACATTCATGATTACGTCGAATGCGGCGACATCACATTGAACTAATTTAAAACGTTTTCACCTCTACAAGAAGCCAATGAATCACATCGGTTGTCTAGGCATACAACAATGAAATTGGTAATTATGACGAATCCGTTAAAGTAGTAACAACAACTTCATACAGTCTAGCGAATGAATGGATTCAAATTGTATTCATGAACCTCGGAGAGATAACTAAATATTATGATGAATATGTCTGGCGGTCGATGGTAGACCGATGGAATGGATACTCATGCTGAGGCATTTGCATTTGTTTTCTATTCAAAACAAACACTGGGGAAGCTGAACGAGATTAGAAAAAAGTCACAACCTGTATTCTCAAAACTTAACACAACAAAACATGGAAATGTGGGAAAATACTAAAACCCAAAAATGACAATTTGAACAACGACACCAACAGCATCATCACTTGTCAGCCTCACAAATGACAGAGTCGAACACTGTCAGATACCAAGTTCGAGAATGCAGCCGACACGAGAATTATGCCTTGTAATGTGTGGAAAAGAATGAACGTGATGGGACATATGCGACATTCCATTTGACGTGAAGAGGTGAACATGATGATTGGCAAAATTCCGAAATTCTAGTAACGCGTTAATTAACAGAAGTCAAAATCTCACACGTACACCGAGACACCCCTCGATGATACGACCATTTAAGACTGATAAATCGAAACTCTGCAGAATAAGAAAGAAGACGCGAATTCGTCAGTCCAGGAACACTATGCGTCTAGTGTTTCTGGACTGCTACACTTGCAGTTGTTGTAATAAATGCTGCATCATCGCCAGCAGCAGAAACGATGCTTCGTTAAAAATGTTTTGCCACTCACAACAGTAGCGTTTGTGCCGTATCCTTCCCATCAGGGATATGAACGATGACTATAATTATGACGATGCTGGATGGCGATGGAGTTGAGAAAGGCCACTCGAGATTATGGCAAAGTCAATGACGTTGTTTTTGTCATTGTCTTTGTCGCTGTTATCACCAGTAGCCGTGACGTCTACCTGCTGTGTCCCGTGCGACAAAAGCAAAACCACTGGAGCGCACAAACATCAGTGATAATCATCATCATCATCCTGATTCGCAAAAGTCACAGTCAACAAAAATAACCATCGATAGGTCCTTTCTATGTATGGTTGTATGGTTGTGTGTGGGTATGAGAAATTATCTAGTCGCGAAGTGACGTTAAGAAATGTCAAAAGTCGTTGTGTCAACTCCATCAAGAATTCACACAAAGTGTAGACATACGTATGTGTGCGTAGCTATCTGATACAACAACCAGGAAGAAGGAGTCTTCCTACAACACAATACTATTCCCTTTATCAGTGCAGCAACCCAGCCACACAAAGCTCTTTCTGCACAAAGGAATTCAGGTGTGCGTGTGTGGCTTGAACTGTGGCAATAGAAGAATTAGATAACCAATAATAATGAAATGGCTTTAGATTAATGACAACGCAATTTAAAATGTTTCTTGAAAAAAAAATTTAAGAAATTCCATTAAATATTTCCCTTAAACTTTTGTTGGGGCCAACATTCCTATCGTACTTTTGATGATTCAATTAAGATTTGTATTTCTTCTTGTCACTACCAAACCACACCACACTGGAGGAATTAAAAAGAATTTCGCACCATATTTTAATTCCGCTTGTACTCATCAATATATCGTGTGATTCAGTACATTTGTGCTCAGTATTGTTGGACATTTCATCAAGGAAGACTTAGCCAGGCAGAGCGTCTACTAATTACTCAGCTGCATCAGTAGAATCATGAGGCCGTCGGTGGTGCAACGGTTAGTTTGCTCGGCTGTTGTGCGAGAGAACGTGGGTTCGATCCCTGCTCAGACCACCTTATACTTCTTTCGTTGACGGCCACCTCGCTTAGTGAAATAGCTTCTCAAAAATCCGGTCGGAACCCGTGTAAAATTGTAGGTCCCAAATCGGTGAGTGAAAACTAGAAAGCGCACAGCTCAGTGATTGTGACAAGCTCTCCCCTATCCCTTCATGGGATGTAATGTGAAAGATTTGTTATATTATTAGTAGAATCAGTTTTCCACGAGGAATGTTTTTCAAGCTCTTAGAACAGCTTATTGTTCGGAAAAAATTTTAACATAAAAAAAATTCACAAACTTGAGCCACAATTTTAACTACTCGGTAATACACGACCAAATAGGTGGCATCCAGCACTCAGTAGCGCAAATACAGAGGCAGTAGCTGAGAATGTAAGCGATGACGCTGACTAATGGATTAGATACCGCTCTCAATAGCTTCCTGGCTTGTCCTATGAAACAACTTGACGTATTTTAGATAAGAAAATTTGTTCGAAATTGTGCAAAATTCAACTCGTGCAAGAAGTAAAGCCAGATAATGTGAATAATAGTCATCGTTTCATTATGTGTGCTCTTGAAAAGCTTGAAGGGATCCTTTAATTTCAAACAAAAGTTTGTAGGGCGATGAGGTCTGTTTCCGGCATAAGGGTATGGGTACTTAATAGCCGTTCTAGATCTGAAAAGCAACCCGAATTTTTATTTTTCGTTAAAAAAGCATACTCTCTGCTTAGTCGTACCTCGGGAACCCCCTGACATTTATGGTTAACTTTACCAGGAATTCGCATGAGCAAATTGACATCGATTGTTTCACGTTCAATAGGTCAAAATTCACACACATGCCTCCAAATGAGTTTATCACCGGTAGATATCTATGGGATATAGGTCGGCCAATAATTTATATGCCGTTAGATTGACGAAGTAGTACACAAAACAGTAATGTATTGTCGGTTTCTATATCTCCTGTAGTTTTTCAGATAATTGTTGTGAAATTAGGGGTCTTATGCTCAAAGATATGATGACAAAAAATCAAATTAATATACAGCCTAGTGCGTAGAAGAAGAATTCGACATTATTTCAACTCAAGGTAGACCTAGTCAGAATCTACAAAATGATTATATAACTTTCTCCATATCTATATCGCTTATCAAGGATACCGAGCATTAAAAAGTGAAATGTTGACTTGTTCCCAATGACTATTGGGGCCAACATTTGGTGGGTAGTTTCATCAGAAAGCATTAATAAATAACGGGTCCGCCATCTAACGTTTTTTTTCAACTAGTGCTTATTTCGTGAATGGTAACACTTAGCTCATGTCTGATTTGACCGATAATTAGTTTTATCCTTCCGCTGAACGAATATGGTTCTGTATACGCTTGAGCAGCGCTGGGAAATATTGCGACATTACTTTGAAAATCATGGTAATGTTGCAGAATGTGTGCGAAAATTGCGTACGGATTTTGGAAGAAGAGAAGCACCGTCAGCTCCGTATGTTCGTTATCTTGTGAAAAAAGTGAAACAAACTGGCATCCTCATCGATAAACCAAAGCGCTAAAAGCCAAAAATAGTGCGTACACCCCAGAATATTGCTGCTGTGACAGAAAGTGTGCGTGAAGCGACATCGGACAATATTCGTGAAGCCATTGGTGAAATACAGCTGCACACAATCGATAATGTGCTAAAAAATTGGACCGATCGTGTAGGCTACTGCATGGCCAGCCGAGGCAGCCATTTGAATGAAATTATTTTCCATTATTAAACGGAAGGATTGTACTTTCAAATAAAAAAAGAAATTTGAGAAGATATTCAGCAGTTTTTTTTATAGCATTTAAAAAAAAAAGTTATTTGGCGGGCCCTTTACATGGATTCCCATAACATCCCATTAAGGGTTTGAGGAGAGCTCTTACAACCAGTGAGCTGTACGCTTTCTGGTTTTGGACTCACTGATTGGGACCTACAGCTTTTATACCGTTTCCGAATTGTAGTTTAAAAAGCTTTTTCATGGCTATGTACTCACTAATCTTGCCATCACTAACGGCCGCCGAAAGAAATGTAAGGTGCTCGGAGCAGAGATCGAACCCACGTACTCATGTACAAGAGCCATGCACACTTACCATTGCACCACCAACGGTCACAATCAGACAACATATTGAGCCATTTTTCGAATGATACTAAAACCGCATGAATGCAATGCTCCATTGTGGATACAATTCATTTTATGCAGAAGTAAGTCTCCAAACGAAACTATAACTTAGTATTTAATTCTGTTAAATTCGAGTCCGAAGATTAGAAACTTTGAAAATAATTTGACTACAACTTAGGATGCCCCCTATAAATTCAGAGCATTATATTGAACTTAGGAAATAGGGATAGGAGTAGGTGGAAAAAGTAAAGTGTTTGTTGCTATTTGCCTAAAATTTCCAGGTATCATAAGTATTAGGGAATATATTCAACGGAAGCTTTTTCCATATACGGACTGTTCGGGTAAAATACGAATTCTTCCCGTTATGTGTCGTCCTATCCACTGGCCAAGCGAAAACAATCAGAAATAACTATAGAACAAAGTTACGCAGTCTACATTCCTTCGATGTTCCTAGGTCATTACAGAGTTGGCTTCCCTATCAACATCAGCGGATGAGTTTCCATTTATGAAAACACATCTAAAGCGATACCTGAGAAAGCTCGCCATAAAATGGTACGAGTTAAGGAAGTGTTAGACTGGTAGAGAAATCGATGGATATGTCGTTTGGTGAGAGAAGATGGAATAGTTTAAACTTGAGTAGGACGATTTGCAGAGAAAACTTTGACACATCTGTCAGGTTCCTCTCATTTTTTGATTTTGCTCCAAAAATAATTCGACCTGAATTGCATTTTGGATGAAACGAACAAATACAAAGAAACCGGCTATAAAAGCATTTATTCGTCACTATTTACAAATGTTTCGTCGTTGTTCACAATTTGCTGTTTTATGTATTATATTTTTATTTTAGAACTGATGTATTTTGTTTGTCACTTTGCAGACAGATGTTTTTGCATACTCCAAGACTGATAGTAACTATAAATCGAAAGCAGATTGATATAACGATTTCTGTCAAATGGAAGAGAATTTTATTCCATTTCTCTCTCGGCGAAACATTCGTTAATCTAACACGAGCTGTACAAGCCAAAAGCAATAATATTTGATACAAGTGTATCATACCAGGCTCTACCAAATGCCTTGGATATACCCAGGCCCACAATTTTACTTTCAGTCAGTCTAGGTATGTAAAAAGAGCATAGCATTTTAAGTAGATAAGAAAATTTACTCATGGAGCGGAATGCCAACAAATAAATCGAGTGAAGCGCCTCGATTCTCTGCTCTCTCTCCCTCGCTTATTCTCTTTGTTGAATATTTCAATACACGAGCAGCTTTTTGATGATTTTATTGTATCCAACTATAGAAATTCCAAATATGTTTAAATAAAATTACATAAAGTTTGTAGAAAGATAAAATAATCAAGTTACGATACGAGAGAGAAATTCGGTTGAGTGCATCCCGTACACTGCGCACAATTTTTTCGCTACCTTAGTTCATGCTCTTTAGTATGGATAGACCCTACTTCTACGGGAGGATCGTCATTATATCAGCTGTAGATCCGTTTCTGCTATAGTGTCGATCGCTTAGTGGACCATAGATCTTCAGATAATTCACCAGATTGTAGGTGATCATGCTCTCCATTACCTTTGAGAGCGTTGAGTATATTACAATCGGTCGGTAGTTATCCGTATTTTTAGCTGCATCTATGTTAGGGATTGGATGGATATTGGCAACTTTCCAGAGGTAAAGAGAAGATAACTGAATGGTATCAAAGACTGGAAAGATTGCGAAATAGATGCGAAAGCATCCAAGAGCACGTTTTAAAACATTTGGCTCGGGGACTTGTGCTCCGCAAGAACCCTTTTAAATAATTCATTCAAATTTTTATTAAATTTCATTCAATTTTATCATTCAAATTCCCAATTCCCAGACAGGTGCAGTGTTTCCAAGCGGAGGTACCTGCACCGAACTTATACTACAACGGAGAACAGAACGCATTGGAATATTTGTAGATAGCCAGGCGGACCACTTAAATCTAACAACACTGCTTCTAATCGCGTTAGTGCAAGTATGGAAAAACTTGTCGAGGTAGGTCGGCTGGCAAATGTGGTTCTCACTTGGATACCAGGCCACAAGAATCTCATAGGGAACGAAAGGGCAGACGAACCAGCCAGGGCAGGATCCTCTTCCACCGAACTCCATATGGCGTCAGTCGCAACGACTATAGATTCGGTAAAAAGAGGTATTTTCCTGCATTATCTTGAATGAGCAAAGACCAGATGGGATAGGACTGAAACGTGCCGCATATCCAAAATCGCATGGCCAGAATACAACATTCACCGAACTAACTCCCTGATTAGCCAAAATCGGGGGAACATAACAAAGCCAATAGCCGTTCTGACCAGGCACTGGCCAATCGGTAATCACCCAAGACGGCTGAATCTTCCATCCATGCCTGCGAAGACGCCTATGAGGAGGAGACGGTGGAACATCTCCTTTGCAGTTGTCCGGCTCTAAGGAATAAACGCCAAAAGATTATAGGTCCTGGCTTCCTGCACAACCTCACTGAGGTCCACGAGATAGATCTAGGGTATCTAATGAGGTATCTCCGATTTACAGGATGCATATTGCCTCTGTTCATTAGACTGTCCGGAGTGATGTGGTTTGCAAAACAGTGTCTTAAGACACGAATTGATGCGAAAAAGCATATTTAGCAACCACGTGCACCTACCAACCAACCAAATCGAATTTCCTTTCATTAATGAAGTCTACTTCTTTAGGCGATCACTAACCTTATTTTATCCAATATTCAGACATTTCGTTAGTTGCCAATCATTTGATATCTTAACCTCAGGTCTTATCCACTATAAAATAAAATTTAAATTAATAAATTTTTAAAATTTTAAATTAATTTTGGAAACTCCCATATACAAAATTATCTACCTAGCTTGATAAAAAAATAAATTAATGGTTTCCCATTACATCCTATGAAGGGACAGGGGAGAGCTTCTCACAATCACTGAGCTGTGCGCTTCCCAGTTTTCTCTCACTGATTGGGACCTACAGTTTTACACCGGTTCCGAACGGTATTTTGAGAAGCTTTTTCATGGCTAAATACTCGATAGTGTCGCCGTCACTATGCGAGGTGACCGCCGCCGAAAGAAATTTTAAGGTGGTCTGAGCAGGGATCGAACCCAGGATCTCATGTACAAGAGGCTCGCACACTACCATTGCACCACTGATACTATCGATATTTATTATAACCAAGTTATGTGCACAAGTTTGTGTCGAGTATTATATAGTTATATAGGGTATTAAATGGCTTTGGACGAACAAAGCATCGGTTGAATCCACTTAGGGGCAGCAAATCTGTGGATCTTTCAACTTATTTTCTCGTAATTATGTCAATGCTGACGGTTCGTTCTCCGATCACAATTTATTCGGAATGCAGTTGGATCGGAACTTGAGCCAGCAGGAGTTAGTTCGTCGTAATGTCCTGACCGATCCCGCTATGAAAATACATGCAAGAGTTGATTCTGGTCGGAACGATTTGTGAAGATAAGGTGCGTAGATGATATAGAGCATGTAGAGGCCAGGGTCATAAGTCGCTACAAATCTCTCGTCCAAGAACGAATCCAAAGGGGAAAAGTAGCCTCCCTTATGGTGTGGAGAACTTGCGGGCATAAGAATGTCTTTCCAACTACTATTTAATAAAACCAAGTATTCAAAGGAGAATGAGGACTTGGATAGTTACGAAGTTAAGCTCATGCGGTATTAGAATGTTTTAATCCGGTCAAAGATAATACCGAGGATGTTCTCCTATAAATCAGGCGTCCAAGGCGTCGAGACATGGAAAATGCCAGCGTCAAGCAACAAGGCGATAGGGTACCTGAAAGACTCATTTGTGCAGTGGTCAACCTGCAAGTGAGATTCGCAAGGAGATTCTTATGAGAATCCATTTCTCGGGCAACTCGCCGAATGACGAGACCGCTGTAAGTGAACACACTCCCCGTGCATCAGACGATGCCAAAGAAATTGTTACCAAATATAGGAATATATTGGCTAGCAACGGATTCATGGTTGATAAAGTAGTATAGACTTCAGATAGGTACCTAAATGGTGGTAGGGTAAAAGTATATTATTTATTCCCAAAGTGGTAAATGCCCGTCGCATAGTTAATAATGACTTTAGATCTACCCAATACTTTGGATCGGCTAGATTGACACTTGTAGGCGAGTACTAATGTAAACATGTGCAGCACGCGTACTGCAACCCGCTATATAATATAAATAGGTAGGTACTTACTTACTAATCCGGTTTCGAACAACACCCGGCGGTCAGGGACCTTACAAAACAAAGATAACATATTTCGCCAACCACATCGATCTTTTGCTTTATCTCCAGTTGGTAATACCAAGTGTAGGCAGCGATTCGGCAACTTGATCCCTCCGGCAGAGTCTTGTATTCCTAGTTTTCGTCTTCCTTCGAGTTCGGTTACGAAAACCCTTCGTGCTGGATCGTCTTCATCCATTCTACTGACATATCCAGCGCAATCGCGTTATTTTGATACGCTTAATTACGTCAATGTCGGGATATAGCTCATACAGCTCATGGTTCATGCGTCGCCGATACTCGCCGTTGTGCACTATAGGGCCAGAAATCTTTCGGAGTATTATTCTCCCAAAGACGCCCACAGATGTCTCATCTGCTTGCGATAAGACCCTGGATTCTGCGCATTAAAGCAGTACAGGTTGTATGAGAATTTGGTATAGCTGGATTTTCGACATTCGAGAGAGGGCTTTATTTCTAAAGTGCTTGCGAAGCCCAAAATAACATCTATTCGCAAGCAGAATTCTCCGCTTGATCTCAAAGTTGAAGTTCTTGGTTTTGTTTATGCCAGATCGTAGGTATATAAATTCGTCCACTACCTCGGAATTATAAAGGTGATCAACCTTATCAATTCTCGAAAACACCGCACTAATCTCTAATTGTGCGCCCAATGATATCGATATCATCAGCATACGTGAGAAGCATGTGAGATTTTCTCATAATGATCTCCATTAAGATGTTAAAGAGATCGCATGATAGGGTGTCGCCTTGCCTGAGGCCTCGCTTAGTTTCGGCGACGCATGAACCTTACCAACATTCACTGCGGATTTGGTGTTCGTCAGGGTTATCCTGCAAAGGCGTATGAGTTTTGCAGGAATACCAAGCTCAGACATTGCCTCGTAGAGTTTTCCCGTATCGGTCTATCAAAGGCCGCCTTATAATCGACAAATAGATGATAGGTGTCGATTTCCTCTCCAGGATTTATCGTGAAAATCTGGTCAGTTGTCGATTTTCCAGGCCTAAAGCCACACTGGTATGGTCCAATCAGGTAGGGGATAATTGGTTTTAGTCTTTCGCATATTATACCTGATAGAACCTTATATGCTAAGGATAAAAGGCTATTACCACGGTAGTTAGCACAGAGGCTCGGATCACCTTTTCTAAATGGGGGACCTAATTCACTGAGCCTCAACTCGGCGGGCATGCATTCATCTAACCGAATTTTGCTAATGAGCTGATGCATGCACCTTATCAGCTCATCGCCGCCAGCCTTGAACACCTCCGGCGGCAAGCCATCGGCTCCTGTGTTTGTTGTTCTTAAGCCGGGCAATATCAGTTCTGATCTCGTCTTGGTTAGGACGTGGGCAATCGACGTCGTCGTCCAAATTGTGATCGATTGTCCCATCGTCATTGGATATCTCAGGTAGCAGTAGAACGGCAAAATGATCTCTCCATATTCACAACATGCTCTGCACATTTACGATGAGATTTCCGTCCTTGTCTTTACAGAAGGGAGGCCCTGAACCATGTCGATTAGTTCCGTTTTTGACATTTTGGTGGAATTTTCGGGCTTCGTTCTTCCTTCTGTATGTCTCAATTTTCTAACTCTCGCGCATTCTCCATTGCCTCAGTCGCAGCTCGCTTTGCAATTGACTGAAGCATAGCCATACGTTCAGCGTTCTTTCCATCATTTGCAATGAGACACTCTTCGTCGTACCACGGTTTATTGCGAAGCGGTTTTTCGAAACCAAGTGCGGTTGTTGCGGCAGTGTTTATAGAGTCGGAAATGGATTTCCTCTGTGCATCAGGATCATCATCGGCAGGGGGTGGGTTCTGTGCCAAAAGTTGCGAGAGCTTCCTTGAGTAGGCTGTTTCTACCTCTGGTAATGCAGCTTTCCGATGTCCAGCTTTCTCTGCATCTATTTTCGTACGATTTTCGCTAAACTCAAAATTGGGCGAATGAGTTTTCCGTCCTTGTCTTTACAGAAGGGAGGCCCTGAACCATGTCGATTAGTTCCGTTTTTGACCTTTTTGTGGAATTTTCGGGCTTCGTTCTTCCTTCTGTATGTCTCAATTTTCTAACTCTCGCGCATTCTCCATTGCCTCAGTCGCAGCTCGCTTTGCAATTGACTGAAGCATTGCCATACGTTCAGCGTTCTTTCCATCATTTGCAATGAGACACTCTTCGTCGTACCACGGTTTATTGCGAAGCGGTTTTTCGAAACCAAGTACGGTTGTTGCGGCAGTTTTTATAGAGTCGGAAATGGATTTCCTCTGCGCATCAGGATCATCATCGGCAGGGGGTGGGTTCTGTGCCAATAGTTGCGAGAGCTTCCTTGAGTAGGCTGTGGCTACCTCTGGTAATGCAGATTTCCGATGTCCAGCTTTCTCTGCGTCTGTTTTCGTACGATTTTCGCTAAACTCAAAATTGGGCGAACCTTTCGATGTTAGCTCCTCTAATCCCTCAGACGTCCATGTTACTGGAGGAGTGTCTTCCATCAATTACTACGTGATCAATTTGGTTCTTAGTTATTTGAGCAGGTGATACCCAAGTAGCCTTGTAGATTTCTTTATGCTGGAATCTTGTACCACTAATGACCATGTTTTTTGCAGCGACAAAGTCAATCAGTCTCATACCGTTTACGGAAATGTCAGCATGTAGACTGAAATTGCCAATAGTTGGATGAAGCACATTCTCCCTGTCTATGGCCAGGGCAGTGGTCATACGTTTCCTCTAGGAGCTCGTAGAATATGTCTTTGGCATCATCATCTTTATCTTCTGTCGAGACATGCACACAAATTAGTTAAATATAAAAATGTTTCGCTTTAACTCACAGGATTGAACCTAGGGACTATATGTCGCAGTCTTTTTCCAACTACAAATCCACAACCGTTTGTTCTCCTTGAGCAGCCATGTCCTGCTAATCTCATTTCTTGGATAGCGGTGCTTAAATCGTGAATCGTGGTCCTTATACCGTTTGCGGCGGACCTCATTGGGGTTGTTTGTTTTCTTTTTCGTTATTGTATTTTTTTTTATCAAACCAACACTCAGGGGATGTCCCCTATAAATGCAGTGCATTCTGTTGGCGAAGGAAAATTGAGGTAGTGAAGAGTGGAAAGAGGGAGTAGTTTCTATTGGCATTTACCTTGAACCTTTGTATGTCACAATTGGTGTGAAATACACTAGCCGGAAGTCTATTCCACATACGGACTGTACGGCTGAAGATCGTGTAGTGTCGTCAACCCGCCACTCGATAAAAAATGGTTGAGAGATCCTGGAGAGCCGTGTACTTCGGCCAAATATCCTCACGTCTGGCATAAGTTGACGGATGTCTGAGGAACACATACCGTGGAAGTATCGATAGAACATCGACACGCAACCCACATTTCGACTGTGCTCAAGGGATGCAATAGAGTTGTATAACCTGCTGTCGCCTATTAACACCGCCGCTCTCCTCTGGACACGGTCGAGAAGCTCCAAAGAGGTTCTAGGAGCACCTGGCCCTATATGGGAGTTATATTCCATCTTTGGCCTGGTGGAGGTGGTGTATATATTGAGAAGATCAGATGGAGTGTAGTATTTCTTGCACCGCTTTAAAAAGCCTATACACTTGAATGCATCTTTCGACATTTCAACTACTTGTTTTGCCCATTGGATATCACATTGTATTTTCATGTCCAGAACTTCAAAAGCGTCTGATTTATCAGTATCCACACCGTCCATAAACAATGACGGCACACCTGGGCCAGCAATCCGCTTATGCGACAACAAACAACACTGGGTCTTACCCGCGTTAAAATCTACTTTATTGATTCAACCCCATTCAACAATGGGCACCAGAAACCGGCAGACTGTTTCATTCATCGTCCGGCGTTTGACATCAATCTCTTGAAGGGTTGACCTACGGTCGAATGAATAAGAATGACAGAGATTACTTTCGTCCACAAAAGAGTAGATTGGATTCATAGTCTGACCCAGGAGATCGTCAGTGAAAATAAGAAAAATAGAAGGAGAAATAACAGAGCCCTGTGGTACACCTGCAATCAATTTATGTTCGTCGGATGAAACCCCATCTACAACAACTCGTATAGTGCGATCTCTGAGAAAACTCGATATAAATCGAGTGAAGTTATCACGGACAACAAAAGCAGCGAACTTTGACAAGAGTGCATCGTGTCATACTCTGTCAAAGGCCTTGGAAATATCAAGAGCCACTACCTTACTCTCGCCAAGCCGGTGGATTCTACGGAAGCCATAGTCCCAATCATTCAGAAGGTAATTGGACTCAAGATATTTCACCAGATGGTGGTTAACCATGCTCTCCATAACCTTCGAAAGCGAAGAACAAATTGCAACTGGGCGGTCATTTGCAGGGTCACTTGCATCACCTTTTTTAGGAATGGCTGGACATTAGCAACCTTCCAACGCGACGGGAAGACTCCCGCACGGCATGCAAGGTGAAAAGGTTGCGCAGTGGACGTGCCAGCGTCGAAGAGCACCTACACAAGACCAGTACTGATATGCGATCCGGGCCCGGGGATTTATTTACTACGAGATTCGCAAGAACATTTTCAACTCCTCGCGTTCGACAAAATATCTTGGGCATGGAACAAGATCTGTAATTGATCACGGGAAGTGGTTGATTGCTATCCGGCAAGGAAGAGTTCTTTGCGAATATTTCAGCCTGGAGCTTAGCTATATCAACCGGTTCAGTGAATGTTATGTCATCTTTAAGAAGAGTTGGGATAGAGGAAGAACTATCCTTTATTCTTCTTCCAAATGACCAAAAGCTCTTACTTCCTCTAGGGAAAGTAAGGACTTTAGCACGAATACGCAGTTCGTGAAGAAACTTTTCGCGTCCAAGTATTTTGGCACACTTGAATCTTGCCTGTTTGCGTAGCAATTCAGTATTAACGTTTTTGTTAGAACACCAGTCTCTGAACGCATCCTCTTTGGATCTGACAGCATCCTTGCATATCTGGTTACACCAATTCATTTCCGATGGTTTAACCGAAATAATTTTCGTCGGGATGAATGAACTCATACCAATCAAAATTATCATGAATTATTATTATTATTTTCCTGTCATTATGAACTGTGGCTGTAGGCAAACCCACTCCACCGGGTTTTTGCATTTTACCTGCTGCCAGGATATTTGATTGCAGCCGCCCATTATGGATCAGACGTTGACCAGGATGCAATATGTCGAACCTGCAAAAAAATTATCTTACAATTGTTAAATAATAATCTAAGTTTCTATCCGCCGTTGGCCCATATTCTGGGCTCATCCGCCTTCTAAGGACAAAAGAATATGCCCGATAGTTTGATGAGCTTCAGGGACATCAGTCACCTACTAAACCTGAGGCTTTTCAGTGATCGCATAACCAATCAGGCTGCTCATTTGTTTCGCCTTCTCACTCTAGCTAGCTAACGGAGGTTTCGAAAAAGCCATTGCCCAGGACATACTGCGTGGAAGTAGTGAGCTGCTTGGACTGCCTAATGAAGGAATCATTTCTGGCCACTGCCAAGTGAATGGCTATCAGAAACTTGTCAATATAAATACGTATACATAGAGAAATCGTTGGTTACGTTGAGTATACGGTATACGGTGTAGCATTTCTTGACGTTCAGGGTGCGGTCAACAATTTTACGCCTAGAGCGAACAGGAGATGATAAAAACAAAGATGGACATAGATATTACGTGCACCAGGACACGTGCCATCTCTACCACTGGCGGCAACAGAGGCACATCTCAAAGAAGGATCTTGTCTTGTCTTATACTTGCAGAGTGTGTGCAGAGCTTCAGACCTTATGTAGTGGAATGGGCTAGAAATGCGATGGTAGGCCTGTAGACTCGTTAGAGGGTTCTAAAGTTGCAAACGGTAACTCTCTCCGGGGATTGCTCACTGGATCTACCCAGTGGTGATGAGACCGTTAAAGTGTTATAGGGTTGTCATGTGGCGATGGGTTCTAGCGCAGCTCACCTATAGTACACTACGGAGTAGAGTACTGAAAATGGAGATGATGTGCATGTTTTGGCACCACTCCCACTGATTCACTGAATGTAATGCTATATTTGTAACCAAGGGACATTACAAACGTCGCAATGGTGTGTGGTCGGGCTGGTCATGCAACAGTGCTGGAAGGTATTCCTAGTATTCGTGAGTTTATAGAATGTTCGAAATCAGAACCACACTTAGAGCAGAAGAAATACACTCTGAGGCCAGAAAGGGATTCCTGGAACACTGGTGCTCCTGGTTTAGTTCGTAAGTTACTAATCAGGCCTACTCTAGGGAACTGGGATTGTCTATTTTTTGTAGACTGCCTGATCATTATAGAATGTACGGGTTGCTATTTATTCTTCGGGTTCAGCAATATAAAAACAATCATTTATCATTGGAAATGGTTTTATTGTTTTTCAAAATATTCTCCGTGAAGATCAATATACTTTTCCATTCGCTCAAACCACTTTTCGAAGCACTTTTTCCACTCCTGCAAAACACGGTTTCAACAGCTCCTTCGGACGCCAAAAAACATTGTTTTTTCAACAGCTCCTTCGGGCGTCAAAAAACGTTAACAACGCAGTAAAAAGAAGTTATTGGGTGCCAAATTAGGACTGTACGATGGATGACGCACACGCCGAGTGCTCAAATATTGTTTTAGCTGATTTGTGGGAGCTCGCATTGTCCTCATGCAAAATGATACGTCTTCTCTCGTTGTTTTTCCTTATTTCTTCGAACACTGTTGTAAAACAGATGATGGTAGACCACTCAGAATTGATCATAGTTCGTTCCACTAAAGGCACTGTGACCACCTTCACGAAAATTCAATGAACACCTTCACGAAATTCATCCTGAAGCGAACGGCGTCCGAGACTGAACTCTTGGTACCAGCGATTTACAGTGGTTTTTGATGCTGTTTCATCACCAAAAGTCGAAACAACTTGATGGAGACCCTCCTGTCTCGATAATCCACGCCGAAAATCGTAAACGGAATCATCGCACGAAATTGTTCACGGTTTGATTACATTTTTTTACCGAGATGAATTTTTCAACACTGTAAATACAACAATAGTTCTATATATGTTTAAGTTAAAATATGTCAAACTTTCCAATGGAAGTTCCAGTTTGCATCTGTCAACACTAGTATTGCCAGGACCCGAAACATGAACTGCCACCCTCTATCAAGCGGAAATTTTGGACATTTGGGAAGTATCCAACTGGCTGAGAGATAATAATAGTCCAGCAATCATTGGGGTCAGTCAGATCAAGTCCCTGGAATCAACACTCCTGAACTCAACATCTACCCTAGTGCCGGAGACCAATTATCCTCATAAAAGTGCCTAGGCACCGGGTTATCCGGGATAACTATAGAGCGGCTGCGCCTACCATACTAGGGACTACCTTAAAAGTTCCATAGGTATTGCAACCTGTTGTCATGCCCCTAGTAACTTGTAAGCGTATCCTGCAAAAAGGCTCATATATGATGAAGCAGGAAACTGAATCCGAAACTGGACAAAGGTGGACAGTAGGGGATCCAATAACATTCTGTCTCTAGACAGGACCAATGCTTGTTTCAGTTTTGACGAGACACTATCTGAGTGACAGTCATGCGCCGAGACTATAGGTGAGGCCAACTGACTTCTGTAGAAGCTTTAATAATGAGGAAAAATCCACTGAACATTTTCTTTGCACGTGCCCAGTTCTAGACTGTAGAAGGATATCTACTATGAGATCCTGCCTATTTCTACACCTGTGGTAATTATCTCAGATAGGCGTGGACAAGACCTTGAGCTTCTTGAAGAAAACTAACTGGTTCTGCTTCGAGTTATCACAATGGAGTAATAAGTCTAAGTGATTCGTTCATGGACTGCCACCAATACCTTACGTAACCCAACACTGTATCCTTTAGTATCAAAGTTGCAAACCATGTTTTTAAAATTACCTTTCATAAAACAATTTACCGAATTCCATTCCGAACTAAAATCAAATTTGCACTTCGGCTTTGAATTTCCAAGTTAATTAATTATTTTTAAATCTTTCAAAATGCCGTAAAAAATGCTTGAAAAATCGTAACTGATATGTTGAATTTACTTCTGTTTATGCATAATTGTAAATAATTTAAAATATTCCTTTCAACCCTTTAAATTTTTGAACGTGACCATTCAGCAAAGTAATGCTACGTATATTACCTGATTTGGTTTCGAAACTACCGGGTTCTTCTTGCAGCCCCAATTATCTTTTAGGTAAAATGTATTCACTATAATATTTCACCTGCTGACCTAACATTGCTACATGTTTTCACAAAAATTCGTATGAAGGACTTTTGCAAACGCAATTAGAATTACTTCTCAAAATGAATATGGAAGTCTTTAATGGGATTCACAAAAGAATATTAAGTATTCCGCCATACATAAACAAGACATCGATATGAATCATATCATATGCCCAATTACTGCTCCCAGATATGACGATGTGACACACACAAGCCAATTGTCATTGCCCGTATTTGAATTGGAGTTGACGTGAACCTTTCACGCCCTGTAAAAACATATGAATATTTCTTGTTTTACAAAAATGTATTAAAATTCGATCAAATTTAATAGAATTATAAACTGAAAATACAAGGGAACAAAATCGTAAAGTTTCTGTAGGTATATACGAGTAATACAATTTCGCATACATCCATTTGTACATGAACACATACGTGCTTCGTAATTCCATTTGGCCTAATGTAGGATATAGCAATGTAACACTCTTTTTGCTCCAGTCGAATGCTGTTGTCTATTACTTTTTCCCAATGATAAGTCATTTTATTTTCGAGTATGTGACATCCAAATACTCTAGTCACTGCATCATCGATCCACATCGACTTGTTTCTAAGCACATGTGACAGATACTCCGCCTCATCTTTGCCCTTCGCAGTTAATGGAATTACTTGAAGATGTAAGCCCAGTGGAATTGTGTCCCTTTGGTTGCCACTTTGGCTGTACTTATTGCCCTCGAACTCCAATTGTATCCTTGTCGGCAAAGCCATTCTCTACGTTAACGATAACATGGCTAATACAGAATTTAATTTCAATTCAAACACCCAAACTCCCGCACGTCCTTAAATCCTTCACCCGAAAATCCACAGATATATATCAGAGCAAGTATATCGAACGAAATTGAATTTGATAAAAAGAAGGGATGAATATCTGAGCAGAAACGCAAACGAAGAAAGGAATCATGGACTGGAAATGAAACAATTGAATCGTAATAAATCCTGTTTTATGCATGTCGACGAGAGCAGGAGCAGATAAATGTGTAAGAAACATAAAACCGATTTTAAGTATTTTCATAAATGCCATGTTTGAGTAATTTTCATCATTCACAAGCGCCAACGTACTTTGCTACCACATTGGGATCCTAGTCCATCGTTTCACAAGAAATTCAGCAAGGAACGTGATTCTGAATAAATAGCAATGGGAGGGAGGACAAATCAGAACCCGACTAAAAAGTAGAATCGTTGAAATGTACATAGACACATTGATACATTTACTTATACTTACATAGCCAGCGACCCTATTCGCCCAAATAGTATTGAGACACGTTACTGTGTATTAATTTTTAGTCCGGACTAAATGTAAAAGCTGGCGGTATCACGACGAAAAAAAAACACGACAAGGTAACATTTTATTTGGTTATCGATACTGTCAAATTCAACAAACAAAATATATTTGAAATTGTCAGTCTCATTCAATGAACAAAATGAAAAATGTTGCATTAGCTGTTCTAGTAGCACCATCTGGTGTAAATATGTCTTGGTTTATAATATACAATTTTGGTGTTTATATACACTCTCGATCAGATGATTAGAACTACCTAAATTTCAATAACAAAAATGATTCTGTGTTCTATATATTGGTGTGTGTTCTGTGTTCTATATATTGGTGGGTCACCCTTATCATTTACGGGTATGCAAAATAGATGTTGGCCGATTCTGAGACCTACCCGATATTCACACAAAATTTCATACAAATCTGTCCAGCCGTTTCGGAGCAGTTTATCGCCAAACAATATGTGTGATCGCAATCGGCCAAACTGTGTCGGATAAACTGTGTTTGGATGTGTTCACTATGTGAGTTAAGTCCCTACCTGTGCTATATATTATGTGCTACTATACGATAATTTAAATAGATTTTTAAGAATAGATACTTTTTGTAAAATGATAACCCTTTTTAAAGAATTTTTTTTTGTAGAATGAATTATTTTAAAAAAAGTATATTTTTAGGTCCTTTTTGTAAGAATATGTGTTATATTTTCCCCAATGGTCCTCTTTAAAGAAATGTTCTTCTTTTATTAAAAGCTAATATTTTTTATAAGAAATGGTACCATTTTTAGGAAGAAGTACTTTCTGTAAGAAAAAGCCATAAGAGTATGCATTTTTTACAAAAAAGTACTTTTGTACGTTGTAAGAAAAGGTTATTTTTTTAAACTTCCTTCACTTTGGCTTTTCTAAATTTAATTTTTATTGGGTTCAGAACTAGTTGGACCCGGCAAACTTCGTTTTGCCTTCAAAGTTTTTGTAATGCCAAAGGGTCTGCTGGTGTTCCGACATGGGATAATGCCACGTTTAGTTGACAATGAGCAAATATACCTGTAGTTGACTGGAATATACGAAGGAGAATGTAAAATAACTATTTGTTAGAAGTATTTATTTAGATTTCGATCGTGGGCTGATTTGTCTAAACAGCTTCTTATTATACTATAATGGCTGTACTCGTTGCGCTTCGCTACCCATGAATTGCAATTTTAATGAAACAGAATTATGTAATTTTTTTTCTGTTTATTCAAGTGCTCTAGGATATACAATTTTTCTAGTTTTGCACTCTGGTGCAAATATATATAAGTCTGAAGGGTTACCCTAACGTGAACATGCAACATATACTTATATTGTGCGTTAGTCAAATTTCTGCCATAGACTTGAAGCGACTGCACATGCGCTGTTTTTATGGTCATCGCAAATGTGAACCGAATCGGAAACTGCAATCTTTTGAAATCGACGGGCATGTCTGTAGGTATCATGTGAATGCGTGGAATATGGGCATCGGTGCCTATATAATTTCCACTGATTATATTGGCATCTATAAGATTATTCTTAGTTTTTTTTTAAACGCATTATTGGGATAAAGATATTTAGGATGCTCTCGAAACTGACCTCACTGATGTTCATATTCATTCGTACCTGTTCATTCGTTACTTTTCCCCAAAAAGTAATTTGCATCATATCAGTAGTATATGTACCGAACCTCACATTCCTACACTGTATCAAACAATTGTCCGTACACCAGGCAGTTGTGAACATATTTCAATGTACATATCTCAAAAGATATATGAACGATTTGATTGAAAATTTTTTTTAAAGTTATAAGCATTGAACTTTAGAAAAATAATTTAAAACGAATCGGCTATATATTTTTTGAGATAGATTCAAATATGTTCTTAAGTGGCTGATGTACCGACAATTGTTTGATACAGTATAATGTATGTAATAGGTGAATATTGACGTGTGTGGGCGGCACCTCGTCCATTTTTTGTCAACTTGCTTCCAAATAGCCTGTCCGTATCTGTAGGCCAACTGTAACATACTGTGGAATTTCAGGACGATCAAACTATTATTATGACTGCGATAACGGCTTCTTTTAAAAGGGCCGCGGCACATCAAACTTCCACCGTGATTGTCATTTATAATGTACCAACAAAATATATACCAAACCTCATCTTCCCTCCTCTGATAGTTCATGAGATATAGCCATTTTAAATTTCAAGTTGTATGGGCCGTGCCACCCCCTTTAGCGAAACACTACCAAGTATACGGTACCAAGTAGTAAATTTTCAAAAAATATGTAAATTAGAAAAGCCGTCAGAGCGATTTTTGAAAAGGGAGCGTGGCACCGCCCACTTCCACCCTGGCTGTAATTCATACTGCACCAACAACATATATACCAAATCTCATCTTCTTACCTCTGATAGTTCATGAGATACAATAAAATAAATGGTTTCCCATTACATCCCATGAAGGGACTGGGGAGAAATTCTCACAATCACTGACCTGTGCGCTTTCCAGTTTTCACTCACTGATTGGGACCTACAGTTTTACACCGATTCCGAACGGTAATTTGAGAAGCTTTTTCATGGCTAGATACTCGATAGTGTCGCCGTCACTATGCGAGGTGGCCGCCGCCGAAAGAAAATTTGAAGGTGGTCAGAGCCGGGTTCGAACCCAAGATCTCATGTACAAGAGCCGCGCACACTAACCATTGCACCACCGACGGCCACATGTTCATGAGATACATCCATTTTAAATATCAAGTTGTATGGGCGGTACCACGCCCCTTTATCGAACTAGTTATCAAATATTTAGTAAGTGTGCGTGGCACCGCCCACTTACACCCTGGCTTCAGTTCGAGCTGTACTAACAACTTTTATACCAAATATCATATTCATACCTCTGACAGTTCATGAGATACAGCAGTACAAAGTTTCAAGTTATTTTCCACGCCCACTTATCCGATCCAGCCCATTTTTTGTTGTATCACGAATTTTTCTGCCAAATGCATCTACACAAATTTTCAAGGCCATTGGTGATACCCAGATATTGCGTTTTCAAAAGTGGGGTCCAATGGGCTGGGCCACGGCCACTTCAAATACCAAAAAATTCAAGTACCCTATTTTCACCACAAATCACACAGCTACATTCTGTGAATATTTCAAAATGATCGGTCCAACCGTTTTCGTGTCTATGCGGTACTAGAAAATGCACCCAACCAAACAAACACAAACTCATTTTTATATATATACGAGGGCGGATCAATAAGTCCGTGACTTTTTGAATGAAACACAGTTTTTTGCATAAAAAAATATATTTTTCAACATAATCTCCTTTTAGCTCTATACACTTAGTCCAACTTTTCTCAAATTTTGTATCCCTTCCAACAAATTGTATTTTTCGACGTCCATAAAATAGGCATTTGTTCGATCAACAATTGTTGGAGCGAAATCCCTCTCCACCGAGCCATTTCTTTAGGTTTGGAAATAGGAAGTAGTCACTGGGGGCTAAATCCGGAGAATTCGTAGCCCAATTCATGGAATTTACATCCGTGCGTTTATGGTAAATTGAGAGCAAACGCTGCACCCAACGTGCGGACAGCTTTCTTAAACCCAACTGATCATTTAAAATCGAAACCACACTGCCATATGAAATGCCCATGGCATCAACAACCTCACGCACTTTTACTCTTCGATCGGCCAACACCATATAGCGACATTTTCAGGTGTATTGACCTCAATTGGCCGTCCAGAACTCCGCGTCATTTGTAGTTACTTGTGCGACCACAACGAAAGTCAATAAACCACCATTGAAATCGATGGTGGAGAGTCCCAATAGCATTTATCAAGCTTTTCCTTGGTTTTATTGACGGGTTTTTTCGCAAAACATAATAATGTTTAATGAGCACATGAAATTCGCTTTTTGCCGTTTTTAAAAAAATTCACGAGGTTGTATATTTTGAACAACTATTAAACGCAAAGTAAATGACGGAACTTGCTCAACATTTGACAGTAGTCTACTAACAGGTGGTACTTGATGGGGGCAGTGTTGCATTTCATGTAACTACGAGGGAAGTTCGAAAAGTCACGAACTTATTGATCCGATCTCCAGATAGATATATATTGGTTACAGGAGTGCCCAGGAAACTGCCATTTAAACAAGAAATTTGTCACCATATGTTAGTCTAGGCACAGTCCCAATCAAAAGTGCCCAATATAATTGATAATATTGGGTTGTAATAAAGTTTTAAAAAATCAATGAGTGTTCGAACTCACGGATGATGTGTTAACACCTTTTTGCTACACGGTACCTGTTCGATATCTATGAAGACATTAGTAAATGTTACATTGGAAAATAAAAAATAATAGTTTCTTTGTATACACCGGGCAATGCTGAACATCAAATGCCTCGCTTTGTTTGGCCATAGCAACAACAACGAAACAACCAAACACACAACATCACACATACTTTGTTCGAAGTAGCTGACGTACTATAAGTGTGTCACATAACCACATGTATGCCATATCAACAGCAACGAAACAGCCAAACACACAACATCACACATACTTTGAACGAAGTAGCTGACGTATTAGTGTGTCACCCTACCGTCGACTGCGCAAGCTTGTCTGCGTTCAACATACAGCAACAGACACATGTACATACATACATTATTATGTTAATACATACGCTATAGACACAATTTCGTTTGCCTCACCCCTGCCACACCACTCTTTCATTGCTCTCTTGCACGCTCATTTTTGTTTAACACATCATTATTCTCTTTCGCAGTCGCAGAAAATCTGGTTTTAGCAGCAGCATAAAATCTGGTTTTAGTAGCAGCATAAAATCTGGTTTTAGCAGCAGCATAAAATCTGACTTTGATAGATTTAGTCCCTATACGCCGCTATAGATGTTAACCCATCCCGCATCGGGCGATAAGGAACTTCGTTTCAAAAATGCAAAAACAATACAAAAATTTAACTAATTTTAATAAAAATGCATTATTTTATAATGTAAAAATAATAGACAATAAATATTTAGTTAATACATAATATTGTAGACTTTTCAAAAGTGCGTGCTATATACACACCGATGTTCAGCTTCCTCTTCGTCTGGTTTCGTACGATTTTCGATCTACTTAATCTTGTGCGAACTTTTGCTGCTACCAGGTAGTGATCAGAATCGATGTTAGCTCCTCTGATCACTCGTACGTCCATTATACTGGATGAGTGCCTTCCATCAATTACCACGTGATCAATTTGGTTCTTAGTTCTTTGATCAGGGGGTACCCAAGTAGCCTTGTGAATGCTTTTATGCTGGAGTCTTGTACCATCAGAAATCAATCAGTCTCATACCGTTGTCGGAACTGTCAACATGTACACTGGAATTGCCAATAGTTGGATGAAACACATTCTCCCTGCCTACTTGAGCATTAAAATCTCCTAGTACAATCTTAATGTCATGGCCAGGGCAGCGGTCATACGTTTCCTCTAGGAGCTCATAGAATATGTCTTTGGCATCATCATATTTCTCTTATGTCGGGGCATGCACACAAATTAGGGAAATATAAAAATATTTCGCTTTTATGCGGATTGTGGCTATATGTTCATATTAAATGACAAGCATCGGGCATTTAAAGTACATTTAAATGGAGAATTTTGAACTGTGAAACTGGCCATTATCCGTGTTTAAAACGTAAAATTTTACAACTCTATTTTTAGAATGCGTGTTTAATATAAAATGTAACAGTTTTCTCCAAATTCATATTATACGGATTTAAATTCCAAAATCAAATTACAAATTCCAAATTTGAAGGCGATTTTCATGTACGAACCGTTTATTAAGTTTAAAACATTTATTGTAAAATAATTTTTGTTATAAAATTTGAAACAAAAAATAAAATTCTTATTCAAATCTTAAAATCAGTTTGAAATTTGAATACAAATATTGTTCGGAAATGTCATTTAGAACTTATTGAAACACAAAATCATATTTGGAAATAGAATTCGAAAATCATATCATTTATTATTAATTTGTCTAAGGATATTAACACACATTGAGTAGAAACTGGCTAACTGGTTTGCCGACGCCAAAGAACCGGTCTTCGGTGTGTTCGAAAATTGCATTTTTTAAAAAACCGGCACACGGTTAATGGTAAAAAAACCGTGTAACCGGTTCCACCGGTTTCTGTTTTGAACACTCTAATCGCAACACATGAAAACCGCAAAATTGTAAATTTTTTGAGCCATTTCTTCACATAATTTATCATAACTTGAAAATGACTTCTCCTATTTTGATGGACCAAATTTAAAAAAATTTAGCCTTACAATGTCTTCAGCTTATGCCTATACTTTTTTTTAATTTGATAACTAGTTTCGGAATTATTAAAAAAATTGTGACAAACAAATGTTTTTTTTTTCTAAAATATAATTTTTGCTTTCATTAAAAAATGCATTTTGTTACTTTATCACAAAGTTACATATCTTCATGGATCATAAAAATAAATACATATATTACACTTTATATGGAGGAAACACAGGATCAGTAAAAACCTTTATGACACATGAGGTCAGGAAGTGTATTGAAAATATGTTTCGTTTCTATCCTTTGGTGTGGGTGTGAATGTATTACTGTTTTAAGAATCAAAATAAATATGTCCAGTGTTTTTCAGTCTAAACATTCGATATTTTTTCAAAAATATACATGTTAATAAATATAGATAGATAGATAAATATAAACAGTAAAATATAAAAAAACTTGAAAACTTCAAAAATTAAGAAAAAAATTTAAAGAAAAATAACAAATCTACAAAATTCGAAAAAACCTTACAAAATAAGAGCCTCCCTCACATTTGCAACAGAAATTCCGGGATCACTGGAAATTTATTAAAAAAACACCACGAAAATGCATTCCCTCCAGTTCAATGTCTAATGACAAGCTCCAATTGAGAATTGTTTCCGTGGTACCGATTATGCTTTTCTCTAATCTTTACAAAATTCAGGCTTGAGTATTGACTTCCAATGCTTCAAGAGTTTTCGCTATTTTAAAGAAAAACAAGCAAAAAACAACTAAAAACTTCAACTCGAAAGCACGGTACAAAAACAAAAATGTATTCACTTTGGTAATTTAATTTACCTCAAGCGCCCAATGTACTAAACTTAGTACAGCAGTTTTTTATGTACTACAGCACGAACAACTCTTTACGAACTAAACCGTTGTATATAGTTTTTATTAGAATGTGATATTATCGAGCAAATATAATGCTTTTTAACTCTTTTCAAAGTCAAAGCATGTACAATTAACTAAATAAGCACTCATTCGCCAACACGAAATAAATCGCTAGCACAAAACGGGGATTACCCTAATTATTAGTTTATAACTATGATTTATTATAGACACATGGTTGTTGTATGTACTCTTATTGACAGATAAAAAGCGATGTCAGACTGAAAAACTGCATTAGGCAATTTTTATTTCAACTTCAAGTTGTGTACTATTTATAGTACAGCGGGCGTTAATGGGTTAAATCAGGGTTCGTATTTTGTGGGTAATGAGTTACCATATTGGAGACATCCATTGGTTAAAGCCTCGTGAGGAGGTACAATTTTTATTATTTTTTTCGATTGGACGCACCGTTTTCGAGTTATAGCCACTTTTTTATTTTAGCTATTTTCTTATTTTGGCGATTTTTGGAAAAAAAAATTCTTCCATATTCAACCCCTTAAAAACCCACAAAAATTGATTATTTTTTCAATTGGAAGCTCCGTTTCCGAGATATAGAGATTTTTCCTAATTTTTTCATATTTTCGATCAAAAATGGGGATGGGTTACCCCGGGTAACCCATTACCCCTCGTCGTGGGTAGCTACCCATTATTTTCCCCATTTGCCTGAGGGTCATGAGTAATCGTGATGGGTAATTCCTCATTTTATTTTCCCCATACACTGTGGGTAATGGGTAAACATTCATTACACATACCCCACGACGATGTGTATGGGTTACACATGGGGGGTAAATACGAACTCTGCTTTAAATATACCTTCTTTTGAATTACCCGGGAACGCCGCCATCAGAATATCGGTTGTGGATCGCGCAGTGTGTGCCGTCGCTCCGTCCTGTTAGAACCACATGTCCTCCAGTCCTAACTCGTCGAATTGCGGCAAAAAAAACTGTAGCGCGCACCGTCCACTGTTGTCGGTTGACCTGCGGCGTTCTCGAAAAAATGGCCCGATGACTCCTGCAGCGTGAACAGCGCACTATGCAGTCACTTTGAGCGCGTGTAATGGCTCCTCGTGCATCACTCGTGGATTTTCGGTGCCCCAGAAGCGATAGTTTTGCTTGTTCACGTACCCGCTGAGGTGGAAATGAGCCTCATCGCTCATTATGATTTTCAAATCATTATGAACAAAAATGCCAAAACACGAGCCCGTATGGTAATCAATTGTGACGGCGCCCATTTAACCGATATCATCTTCTCAACTTAACCAATAAAATTCTAAAGGTTTAAATAAACATAATCAAAAAACAGAATCGAAGTTTTTCATTTAGAAAAAAAATGAGAGCCAAACAACATCGGATGACTTCTTTTGAAACACCTTGTATTTGATTTTACTGAAGCGGTTGGACTTTGGAACCAATTACATTCCAAATTTTCTATATGATACTCCAAATATTGGACGCAAAAGAAAGTATGAAAAATCACGAATATTAATGGCACTCACTGAAATTTGTTTGACTCTTAAATTGTTCGTTGATTTTTCAACATCTATCTTCTATATTACTAGCTGACACGGCAGACGTTGTCCTGCAAATTTTGTTCAAATACCGTTAGCAGGAGCAGAAATAATGGATTTTTAATTTGTGGTTTGTATGGGAGGTACCACGACCGTTTGTCCAATTTATTCAAATCGGTCCAGTAGTTTAGGAGGAGTTCAGTCACAAACACACGTGCAGTAGAATTATATATATAAAGATAAACTGATTACAAAAAATTTTGTTTTACAGAAAAAACAAGAAGAGTGAGAAATTTCTTGTTCGTTAAATTTTGGGTCGAAAACTCACATATTTATATTTCACACATACTCGGGATTGCCTTATGAGGAGATATGAATCAGTTCTTTTAATTGACGATACCGATTCCAAGAAGGTCTCTGCAAGGTTGCCTTTAGTACTTGTAGTCAGCAGCAGCCACATTTTGATGTAAATGTTAGAGGTCATTACCTAGTCCAGCTCGAAAGCAACCAAAATCTCTAGAAGTGATGCGAATATGTGAAAATCGTCTTTGAACTCATTTGATATGGCCATTGAATTAGAACAAGGCACTAACGAATTACAAACAATCCACCATAAATAGCATTGAATCATCTGTGATGTTGAACTTTAGATGTTGCTGATCCTTATGTTGCGTGCAGTTGAATTGGACAAAGGATTCCAAACATGTTGATTTATATGGGAAATTTGTTTACTTTTTGTTTATCCTTTTGCTATTATTGGCAACGAACTTTTGCAAACCAATCCAACTTCTAGACAACAATCAGAAATCAAAACAAAAAGAAAAACAATAACGACAACTGCAACGGCAACAAATCCCAATATATAAAAACAACAATCAATTTTTATTCACAAGAACCACAAATAACGAACAGATGTGTAAGTAGGAACTTAACTCCTTCGTAAACCAGAGAGAAGGACTGGGTTCAACAATTCCGGCCAAAGATTCAATTGTAAGCCATAAGCTATTCCTGCTCTTTGAGCTCCTTCAAATGCCCGCTGCTGCCGTCACAGCTCTACTCTTACGTATTCCACCACTTGGGCTAACAAAATCTACCTATAGTTGTTAGCCTTTTGTTTACTTGTAGAAATGCCAATCAAGAGTGGACGGACGCAGTGATAGGTGGATATGAAAAGGAAGGCAAAACAAAACAAAAATATTAATGTTGAACATAATAATCAATTGAAAACAGCTTTAATCCGATTAAGGCTCCTTCAAAACCATTTATTTTACAATCTCAAAACACTTTGCTTGCTGCTTATTAAAAAACTACCATCGACACCACCACTGCCTGCGCCAACATCATGGCCATCATTATCAGAACGATTGCTTGCTGTTGCTGTTGACGGAGAACGATGCTCTGAATGGCTCAACGAAATCCCATAAACTTGGCAAAAATTGTTCGCATGGAGGAATCCTGGAATGAAATATTTATAGAATAATTACCGAGCCCTGAAGTAATCAACGCATAGTTGAGTTTTTAATTGTGCGAATGATATTTCTCTTCTTCTACGAGTGGTTGTTTCATCTATAAAAGGAAGATTTTCTTACTGCTATGGGCCGGAAGTTCATGCATATTCATATTTTTCCCCAGTCTGAGATAAACAGAAACCAGATATTTTTTTTAGCGAAAGAAGAATTTTCTAAAGATATTACATTGATTTGTTAATGCATATTTTTTTTGGCAATTTAGAATAAAATGCATGTTTTTGCATATATTGCTCTTACTGCCATTTTTGTATACTATATTGCAAATGTATGTCATTTTCTATATTTTGCTAATACAGTTTTCAATATGTGGTAGCAGTTACATTGGAAGGCAAATTCCTACCAGACTGGTGTATTCAAAAACCGGGTTTCCAAGAATTTTGGTTTTCGGTTTCTGCGTATATTCCAATTTTAGAGAAACCAGTTTAGGTTAAACCGAGGTGTGGAAACCGGTTTCGGGTTTTATGACAAAATGGTAAACTATGCCTTTAATAGACATCGTTTATTTTGAATTGTGTCTTTTTGAATTTTGAGAACGACTGCTGAGTAGATAGTCATGAAAAAATTTGTCAAAATTCCGCTCGGAACCTTCGTGGTATGTGATGGGAAACTAAAGTGTGGGCCATGAAAAATTTAGAATTTAATTTCGCTTTAAAAAAATATTAATATAGACACAGTACCTCATTCGACCAACCCAATTTTTTAGAATATTGTCGATTGTTTGGGGCTCATTTTCGTGTTTTAAGGCCCCAGTGGACTTGTCTTTTACGACGCTCCAGAGATAATAGTCTAAAGGGTACAAATAACA
Source organism: Phaonia tiefii (assembly GCA_963931995.1). Taxonomy (NCBI): domain Eukaryota; kingdom Metazoa; phylum Arthropoda; class Insecta; order Diptera; family Muscidae; genus Phaonia; species Phaonia tiefii. The sequence continues at coordinate 75,291,571 of OZ008371.1, read as the reverse complement.
GCTGCGAGGTGGACAATGAACTTCTCAGTTTCGGTTGATAATATGGTCTTCGAACACAGTGCGCCAAGGATCGATTGTAACGTCGGCTGCGTGGCACGTAGCGCCGTCCTGTTGAAACCATAATTCGTCCATGTCATTCTCTTCAACTTTTTGGGACAAAAACCCGCTGAGCATGGCACGGTAATGCTCGTCATGGACAGTAACAGCGGCTCTTTGCTCATTTCCGAAGAAAAATAGGCCTATGCCCTCACCATGCCAAAAATGAGACCAAACAGTCACTCGTTGTGGATGTATCGCCTTCTTCTCGACGACGTGTGGATATTCCGAGCCCTCCAAAAAAGGGTCTTGGACTATTTGGACTTAAGCCTTCGTACCAAGGTCTTTATGCAATATTCTGCGCAGAAAGTGCGAGAAATGTTCAATTTCTGCGAACGGTGGCGAGTTGATGTTGATGGCTGTTCCAGCATACTTTCAGCTACAGTCCCAATATTTGCCACTTGACGAGTTCGTAGACGAGTTCTTTTGTTCAATAAGGAGGCGGATTGACAAACTCGCTTGAGAATCTGATCCACAAACGGCGTTGATGGAACTCTATTACTATCGAATTTATTTCGTAGATTTCTTACAGTTTGAGTTGAGAGCTCAGAAATTTGGTTGACAGTTTTTCCTTCAAGAGTAAATCGACCCATTTCGTAAATTTCTAACCTTTACTTTATATATGTCACTTTATAAATGTCAAATAATTCGATATAATGGGGGGTTCAAATTCCAAATTTTACATGACCCACCTTTTATTTCTTTATTTATTTTATTCAACCGATTTGTTGTAATATTTGATCTCCCCAGTTAGGCAAAATCATCGTTGAGTAAATATTCCTTTGGACGTTTTGTACTTCTTTTTGGATTATGAATGCTGTTTACTGTTCTATGCGTTACCGCTAACATACTACTTATATTGTCATTAGTTCAGGAACTTGCATATAAATCGGAGTTGGCAGATATAAACTCTGTTGCTTTGGACAACTTATTAACTATCGGCGAAATAAACCATTGGCGAAGTATTTTGTGTCTGTCTGATGGGATCATTAACCATAGTGAGCTATGTAAAGGGAGTCAGATCTGTTATTGTGCATTGTTATATCAGTTGTGTAAAAACCGAAAAACCAGTTAATTGACCTGAAATAACCTGTGATCCGGTTCTTCGAAAATAGCACATTTTAAAAAACCGACGTGCGTTTATCCGACCGGAATTCGGTTAACTGGTTTCGGTTTTGAATGCACTATACCAGACGTTACTAAGTTTAAAATAAAATGATAAATGAAAATTTTTCTGGCTGTAACTTAAAACATTTTTCACATTTTTTCAATTGTTTATTTTTTTTTGTTATTGTTGTTTGTTCAAAGGACAAATTAAAATTTTGTTTATCAATTCTTTTCGTTTCTAATTAATAATTGTGTTTATCTTCCTGACAATGCTACCCAAAGGGTAGCGAAATATCGGACAATTTAACAACTTAATTTTTCAACAATTTAATTTTTGAATAACAAAAAAAACAAAATTTTGATTTTGTTACAGCGAAAACAACGCAAGAACTATAAGGATTTGTGTATACAACAATAATTTCTGTAGAAGTGGAACGGAATTTTTACACGTTTTCATGGCAAATCTATATGTATTTTCTTATGGACATATTTATAATCACTTCATCAAAATTGTATCGAATATCTGTTTTTATTCCACGAGTTTATTTCTTGGTGTACAGTTCGAATAACCACTTTAATTTTGCGAAGCAATTTATGAGAATTTCTAAACAGATATTAGTTACCCTTTTACGAATTTAAAAGTTTAGTTTTAATATTATAGAACGTGTCGATGTAACTTTCCACAGATTTTGTGATTTTTTCACGTATATCACCGTTGCATTTACCGTGACACGTCATTTTAATACGTGCGATTATATATAATTCGTAAAACGCTGCTGGGATTGCTTTGACTCTTGGAATACCACAATTCAACGCGCCGATTTTACAACTTTTTGAATGGTAACTGGACATAAAATTCAATATTTAACTAATAATGTGAATGAAGATAGGTAAGTATGACTGCGTTTATTTACAAACAACAAAAATTAAACTTCAGTTTTAGCACAAAGGCAGAGTCTAAAGAGTAAAAGGGTATAAAACAACACAGCACATTGAGAAGTTTACTAATAAATTGGAGCAAAATCCTCATCCAACACGTCGAGATATATTCACGATTTTTACAGATTAATGAAAATAAATTTAAAGTTATTAAAAAAATATTTAAAGTTGCCAATAACTTTACTTTGGGGACAAATAAAAATATATTTGTACATTAGACCGACTCAAAGTGAATGGTGGTGGAAGAAAGTGTTTTTGTGCACCCCTCAAAATGCACCTTGGTTTGTTTTCTGATGAGTTCCACAATATTTTGTGTCTAGCATTAAGTGCAGGAGTCTTCCTGGCACGTTGAAAGGTTGCTAATGTTCAGCCATTCCCTAAAAAGGGGGATGTAAGTAATCCTGAAAATTACCATCCAACTGCAATTTGTTCTGCGCTCTCGAAGGTTATGGAGAGCATGGTTAACCACCATCTTGTGAAATATCTTGAGTCCAATGACCTTCTTAATGATCGGTAGTATGGCTTCCGTAGAATCAGATCTACCGGAGACTTGATAGCGTTCCTTTCGGAACAGTGGAGTCGATCCATCCACCGGCTTGGTGAGAGTATGAATGGCACGATGCACTCTTGCCAAAACTCGCTGCTTTCGGTGTCGGTGATAACTTTACTCGATTTATATCGAGTTTCTGTCAGGCATCATACTATACGAGTTATTGTAGATGTAGTTTAAACCGACGAGGATAAATTGATTGCAGGTGTACCACAGGGCTGAGTTCTTTCTCCTTTTCTTTTTATTATTTTGATTCACGATCTCCTTTGTCAGATTGTGAATCCAATCTACTCTTTTGCGGATGGCAGTAATCTCTGGGGTCGAATGAATAGAGTAGATTTTAAGATCCAGTGTTGTTTGTTTGTTGTAAGTGGATTGCAGACCCAGTTGTGTCGTCATTGTCTATGGATGGTGTGGATATTGATGAATCAGACGCTCTTGATGTTCTGGGCATGAAAAACAATGTGGTGTCGGTTGGGCAAAACATGTATTTGAACTGTGGAAAAATTGATTCAAGTGTCTAGGCTTTTTAAAGCGGTGCAAGAAATACTCCACTCCATCTGATCTTAAAAATATCTACACCACATACATCACGACAAAGATGAAATATAACACCCATATATGGGCAGGTGCTCCTAGGACATCTTTGCAACTTCTCGAACATGTCCAGTGGAGATAAATGGTGTCGATAGGGGACATAAGGCTATCCAACTCTATTGAGTCCCTTGAGCATCGTCGAAATATGGGTTCCGTGTTTTGAGGAACTCTCATCCGTGTTTTTTCGAGTGGCCGGTTGACCGCACTGCACACTATAGAGAAAATTCGTTATTCAGGCGTACAGTACGTTTGTGGAATAAACTACCGGCTAGTGTATTTCCCACCAATTCTGTGTATTTCCCACCAATTCTGACATACGACCGTAAAAGGTTCAATGCAAATGTCAACAGACACTACTCCCTCTCTCTACCCTCCGCTACCACAATTTTCCTTCAACAACACAATGCACTGCATTTATAGGAGGCATCCCCTGTGTGTTGGTTTGATAAGAAAAAGATCCCGTTAGCTGGAGCGTTTTTGAAACAGGTATTGTTTTTAGTTTATCAAAGAAATTTGTACTTTAGTGAAGGACAATTTAAACAATATTAGTATCATAGCAAAGGGTTTTTTTGTGGTGCATCCAGCGGTATATAAAATATGTCCAAACATGTCCCGTCACATCATTTTTTAGGGGGATTCTATAAAATAAACGCATTTTCTAGTTTTAGTACTCAGATATTTCTGACTGAAATGTCAGATTGGGGTAATACTAAACATTCAAAATGTTGTCCAGAGCACATCGGAAAATGTATTAAAAAATAAAAAAAATATATCTATACAAAAATGATCTCCTTGTATTGAATTTTTGGTAAATCGCGAACTAGTGCGAATTTTCAAAACTGAAACATGTATTTACTTAAATCGACTAAAGATTTACATATGTCTATATGGCATTCAAATCAGAAAAATTTCCCTACAAAGAACTTAAAAATGTTTTTTTTTTTGCTGAATATCGCTCGAAAAGGGATGTGTCAGGACATGTTATAACCGTTGGACGGGTATTAAAATAACCTTTCATATGATACATTATTGTATACATTGTCTTTAGTTAAAGTACAAAATTCTTGATTATTAAAAATACATTTTTTAAAAATGGTCCAGCTCACGGGATCTTAATGCTAGACACGAAATATTTTGGGAAGCACCATAAAACAAACCAGTGTTAATTTTGAGGGGTGAACAAAAGCAACCTTTTCTGTGAGTCGATCTAATGTACATATTTATGTTACACGGCGCGAGACTGGAAAAGTAAAAGATGCCAAGGATAGCAAAGATGCTGGTAAAGTAGCCAAAAACAATGTGAGCTCGACCGTAAATGTCAATCTTGCAAGGAAGAGTGATCGAAGGATGTGAGGTGGGACATAGAGAAACAGACTAGAGCCGCAATCCCTCTCTCCACGTCTCCTTGACGACGACGAGGTAGTAGGCCATTTCATCGAGTCCGAATTGATATTGTAATTTATTCTTTACTTCCCTCATTTACAAAGGGAATGCATTTTTTCAAACAATGTAAATATAAGTTAGCTGCCATTAGTATCAATCATATCTGTGGCTTGGTGCTAAAAGGGCCAATGTCAATATTTTGCTGTTTTCAGTTAATCATTGCATTGGATTTCTTTTCTTGCTCTCTTTCATAATGCTAAAACAGCCAATGTCAAATTTAACCCAGAAGAGATTAATAAATGTAATGCTGGCCAATGTCAATATGAACTCATCCATAAAATTTAAAGCTAAAAGGGCCAATGTCTACTTTGCCCCTTTTAGCAATCACTAATGTTATATATTTTTTTAATAAACATTCGGCATTTGCTCAAGGACATATATATCTAAATAAATAGAGAAATAGTTTTTAAAAAGAAGATGTTTTGCAAATGCATCTTCATGATTCCTGACAAACCTCTTTTATAACACAAAATAAATAAAAAAATAGAGATATAGTATGGTCTTGAGGTTGAATAATAAAATAAAAAAGTACCAATAAAAAGGCAAAATAAATAAATCATCCCTGATGAACGTAGAGCACGACTAAACAACAGGCAATAACAATTGCCTGAAAACATTAGTGGTCTTCATGAAAGCTCGACCTCGTAAACTCGAAAACATCGTAAACTTGCACAGCAAACGTCAAAACAAACAAATTTCCCATACAAAGCGACTTGCACAAAAGTGGAAAATTTTCGAGGCAAATTTGTTGAGCAAACCTGGAAAATTAAACGTGAAAACTTTTGACATTTCAATGTCAATATTTTTGTATTGAAAAAAGAGGGTATTTGATTTATGTCAAAAAAATAAAATAATGGAATAGGTAAAGCATATACTTTAAATTTTACTTTGTTTATTTACTTTATCAGCCTTTTTTTGACAATTGCTGCATAGATACATAGAATAACACATACTATAGAAGTTTTTATTCGCTCAATAAATTAAACGTCATAGGTACGATGGAAATTACACAGTGGAGGGTGGAAAATATGGGTTCAATAATACCAGATGGTGGCAATAGTATACAGTGATCCACAAAGGAACTACACCCGAATTTCGTGTTTTTGTGGCAAACTAGTTGTGTTAAATACAATACAAATGTATACCAACGATAAAAATCAACAAAAAAGTGCAAACTACTTTTAAATTTTTCAGTTCTATACCAAAACGACAGGAAATAGTTAAGTCAACATATTTTGTAACTCCACCTGGTGTATGTAAATTTTAAATTTAATTTGCTCTCATTTCCACAAACCTACGATGAGAGTGTGAAATGAAACGTCAGATGAGCGAATAAAACCTTCTACGAATGTGTTATTCTATGCATAGATACACTGAGCAACTTTATTTGGTGCCTCATGAAACGCTTCGGGGCAAACTTATGCTGGGCAAAAGTTCTAGGTTTTCTTGTTTGCATGAATTGTGTTGTCGTTTAGACAACAACAACAATCATTTCTAATGGGGAGCGATGGCTCTCTGGAGATGGAAAGAAGTTGTTTGCAAATGTTTTCATGTTTGTTTTGCTTGCGATATTTTTCGAACACTTGCATAGTGGAAAATTCTCAATTCATATGAGTTTTCGTTTGCATTTAGCAAGAAAACCTGACACGGCAATCTTCTTCTACCACTCAACAACGAATCAGTTCCTTTAAGTACAGGAAAATTGAATAACTTAAAGGCACTTCTGCCATACATTACCAATATGAATCGAAAATACTACAATCATTTTATGGAACAAATAACTACAAATGACAACATCGTGGATTACTTGGCAGATGAAGGTATGGAGGAGGAATGTGAGTTAACACAATAACGCTATTATTTCCTTAGTTTGCTACTATTTTTTGTTTTTATATCCTTTGATTACAATCAACTTTGCAACAACATATAATAATCAACTGAAATCCAATGGTTTTCTATTTGTTATTGTTCTTATTATGACGGCCAATGTCACAAAAAAAAACATAAAATAGAAACATAACTTTATGCTAAAAGGGCCAATGTCATCCTTTTCTTCTAAATTTTACAACTTTTTAAAAAACCAATTTTACTATCGTATTCTATTCAAATATATTATATATCTGAGCCTAAGTTGATAAGTGAAACTTGGAAGATTTGTATGCTGTAGTTAAAATAGTTTTCTGTAAAACAGTCAAGTACAATTATCTCAAAAGTGTATTTTTTGACATTGACTCTTTTAGCACCAAGCCACAGATATATGGGGCAAATTAATTATATGGCAATTATCATTTGCTGTTCAATTGGAATTACTTCGACAAATGCAAATTAAAATTGTACTTATTTTCAAAGCATTTCCTTCATATCTGGCAGTTATGGTTTTCAAATTGTTTATACCATAGGGAAATGACGCATAGAGACGCCATTGTTCTCATATGACGTTCCCTCTCACACTATTCGGGGTGCGGTACGTGCTACAGAGAGTTCTTTGACGTAGATTGACTTAAACCACGTGGTATTAAAAAAATTGCTGACTTACATTTTTCATATCGTTTTGATGAAAAACTGTGAAAATTAAAAGTATTTTTGACTTTTTTGTTATATTTTATTGTTAGTATATATTTGTGGGCTATGTACAAGAAAGTTTTGATGCACAGAATGAAATGCCATTGCTAATTTATTGGTGGATGGTTTGAGCCATTGCCTCTATCTGGTATTATTAAAACAATACTTTCCAACATCCAACCGCCCATATGCAATACACTAAATACCTATCGAAGTCACAAACCCATAGACTAATTATTATACTAGACTTAATATTTCTCTCAGCAAATCTATGGCATTAGGCCTAGTTTGATATGAGCGTTGGACGTTGAAAAGAATTACTTCAACAATACCAGATAGAGGCAATGGTTCAAATCAACCAACAAAATAACAACAACGGTATATCGTTTTGTGTGTTAGAATTATTGTGTTAAATATAACATAAATGTGTGCTAACCATAACAGTCAATAAAAAAGTGTAAAACACATTTAAATTTCACAGTTTTTCATCAAAACGACATGAAAAAATAAAGTCAGAAGTTATTGTAATTCCACCTGGAGTATGTCACTTTTCGTCAAACATCTCTCTATCACACCGCCCGCACCACGAAGAGTGTGAAAGGAAACGTCTGATGAGTCAAATATTCTCTCTTGTTATAATAATTACTCTATGCACAAACCTCTACATATAAAGGACTCTAAAAACAGAACTGCCAGCAGTCAAACAAATCCAAAATAATTAAAATCATTCCCATATTTCATTCCGATTGGCATCCGATTCCACAACCTGCATTTGTATTGCCAGAGCAAATTGAAATGATAATTCTTTTAATATTTAACCTTTGCTTTCTGCATGGTCTATAATCTCTGTCTTCTTTGGTCTCTCATTCTACATCATTTCCTTAGTACCTTTCTGATCAGCTGTGCTATGTTTGAAATTCACATCTGTTATGATAGCAGTTCGTCTGCAAATAGTTCTGGGTAATGTTCATACTTAATTTCATCCACTTCCATGCATTCCTTCGTCTAGAAATACGATTACATTCCTGAAGTCGCCCAATATAAAACCTGCAAGTGTTCCCAGAGCAGAGAAAAACTCTTTCTATAATACTAAACTAAAAACATCCAAACCACATTGAAAACTCATCTGAGTTTCCCAGACTGCGTACAGTCTGCGACAATTCCCACCTCTATGGGGTGACCGCAAGATCAAAACGGGATATGGATGACATTGAGTGATGAGTCGTCAGATCTTCTGCTTCTCACACACTATCCAGGAAGCTGGTCCGAACATATATGGTCGGACTCCACGTCCAGTCCCCAAAAATTCAATTCGGTTGAAAAAGCCTTATTTCATTACTGAGTCGATCGTGACATCCTCAATTATATTGGTTATGTCAACAACCGCATTCAACCGAATTTGGCCTTAAGTCGGCTGCAACGATCGAAATTGTCGTCAATTGTGCTGCTTTAACCAAATTACTCATAAATTCTGTGGAGATAACCGAATTCAATTTCAATTCGGTTCCCACAAGATAATTTTATATATCGATGGTCATAAGTTTTTACCTCGTAACTGATTTTTTAATATTTAATAAATTTGATTTGTCCGCCGCTATTACGCACTGGAGTCCGTAGTTTCGGTCCAAAGAGAGTATAGGCGCACGTTTGGCGGCAATCCTCCGAGCAGATGGACCATAATGAGACATGTTAACAATTTTGCCTAGCATGGGACAGTCAACAGAAGACCTTACCATCGAAATCCTTCAGTTCGGACGGAGGAAACAATCGCTTCTGTAGCTGCTGCCATACAAAACAATCCAAGAGTTTCGACAAGAAGCTTATCTGCTCAAGTGGGTAGAAGCAGACAACCATGCAGTCAATTATGCGCAAAGATTTGGACTTATTCGAATATAAAATTCAAATGGTCAACAAACTGAACGCAGCAAACTTCCCAATTCGCTTGGAATTTTGCCAGAAGATGCTTCAAATGGTGGAACTGTCTTTTCATGTCTGACGAGGCCCATTTCCGTTTAAACGGCAACATAAACAAACAAAATTGTCGAAAATGGAGTTCTTCCAACCCACAGATACTCCACATCCACTTCGTGTCACAGTGTGGTGTGCAGTTTCATCACGCTGCATTGTCGGGCAGCCGGGCATTACTGGAGACCGTTACTTGAGCATGTTGAGAGAGTTTTTCTATACAGAGTTACGCCGAATGAGAATTTCTTTCAACTCTGTGGGGTTGCTGATATCCAGAAACTCCACATTCCGTTGGCCCCCCAGGTCGCCTAACCTTACCGCACATGACTTTTGTTTGTTTGTTTATTTATTTACTCTTCTAAATTTACAAATAAAAATATCTATATCAATATAATAAATAAAAATAATAATAAAATTGAGTGAGCTTTGCAATGAATAAAAGAAAAATTAATTCCATACACTCAAAAAAAAGTTATTTGAGTCTCTTAATGTAGCAGTATTCATCAGTCACCCTGTATATTCAGATGTGGCGCGAAAAATGTAATGTTTTGCCATAACAAAACTCAATTTACGAGTTACAACTTACGACCATCGATATCACAAACTTGACGTTTAAAAAACTAAAGCAAACACTACACCTGAAAAATCTCTCGTTTTTTGTTCTTTGGATGCAAATATAACATGTGTGTGGAGCTTGTCGCATGTATAATATACTTGTGCCCAAACGCATTGTGTTTCATTAATATGTTATAACATATGTGTTTGCCATCCAAATATAACTGTGTTCGTAGTACAAATACAGCCGTGTTTGTTGCACTGTTTATGTTCTCTCGAGAGCAAGAGAATAACAGAGGTGATTCATAAATAGTGAGTGATTCATAAATATTACTGAATGTGCGTGATGTTTTGAGTTTTAATTTCATGTATACAGTCGTCAGTGGTTCATCGGACAGAGGAAATCAAAAGCGCTTGATCAGGGAAAGAAAAATAAAAAATCGCTCGGACGGTTAAATGGTTTGTGATGATGCTTTGGTTTTTGTGTATGTGTTTCGCATATATTTATGTGTGCTACCAAAGTTAGAAACGATTTTGAGAAAAGGAACTAGAGAGAGCAACAACGTGAATCCATTTTTCTGCCCGAACCGCTTCTGAAAAACTCGAAATGAAGGACCATTTGTGAAATATAATAAAAAAAAATACAAGTAATTAATACACGCTTGTCTTGCATGAACTAGATTTGTATATAAGTACATTGTTCGTGTACCAACGCATAGTTGAAACCTTCTGAAGACAAAAACGTGAGAGACAACCAAGAAAATAGGTACAACAGAGCAGCAGATTCAGAACAAAACAAATAATGCATTCAATGCACGTAAATGTAAAAATCATTTAAATGTTTTAATTTTTTATATTAATTATTTATATGAGGAAATGTGGATATATATTGATAAAATTAATTATATAAATAAAGAAAGAAGGAATAAAGAATTAATATTATTATGTTTGGGATGAAATACGCATACGTTTCCACGTAAGTATATGGAGGTTTGGAGGAAACACGCGAATGCTTCCACGTAAGTATATGGATGTTTGGGATGAAGCACGCATATGTTTCCATTAAAAGCATACATATTTTTCAGTAAAAATATAAAATAAAATCGGTTATGGTTTACGGGAGTCGTCGAGTCGGCTAAACGGATTGCCACCCAACTTTTGTCTGGAAGGTACGAAAATGGGCTTGGCCCTGTAGTACATTTTTAATTACACAGTAGCGTTTAGCAATACATTACCTAGTACCGAATTTCTTCCAGATCAGTTGTTATTTATGAGAGTTATTGTGTCGATCAAACTGACATCTGGGTAACTTTTATATGGGAAGTACCAAAATGGTTTACCCATTACTCATTTCCATTGGAGAGCGCCATTTGGCTAAATATTGTGTAGCACCAAATTTCATAAAAATTGCTTCGGTTTTGCAGCAGTTACCTTGCCGAACATCCAGCAGCCCGAAAAACTTGTGTATAGGAGGTACCAAAATGGGCATGGTAAAATCACGCTGGTCTTAGTTGGTGACTGGAGTTTGACGATATGAAGCCTGATACCTTATAAAGATAGGAAGTGTTTCATGCTATTTATGGTGTTGACAACCCGGACGTCCACCAACCTTTTGTGTGGGTGGAACCAGAATGGTACATAATTATATGTTATTAAAAATGTCTACTTTGAAGATAATCACACATACCAAAAACAAATTTTAGAAGAAACACGATTTTGTACTAACTGTAAAAATGTACGGCAGTTATAGCCAGACGGGCATGGCTCAATCGTCTTTAAAAGTCCTGAAACGAATATCATACAAAAATGCTAAGGGTCTAATTTGGCTCATTCTCTGCGTTGAATTTTTGTCCGTATTAAATGATAATCCCCATCCCTGTTGATGAGGGTCATATGTTGACGCAAATGCCTACAATTACTAGCTTTAAGTGCAAGCAGATATCAACAGTTCAGTTTTCCAAGTTCTTTGTATTTTTATAGAAAGTTTTTGGACCTAAATCGACACCCATAACTCGTCAGAATTGGTCAAAAATAGACGGAAAGGAATCTAAAATGAACTTATCCTCAAGATTACCCCATAAAAATTATTTCCAAACTATGTAGTTATATATGAGAATACAGCAAAATTAATTCTCACCAAATTAATAGAAAAAAATTTCACAATTCAGTTCTGACACTCACTAAATTCTGTTGTTACAACCTCATATTCGGCTGTGACAACCTCTCATTCGGCTGTGATAATCTCTAATACGCTTGTGACAAACTCTAATTTTTCTCCTGTTACAACTTATAATTCGGCAGTAGCAACACATAGTTATTTGGCTGAGACAACCCCTAATTCGGTTGTGACAACCTCTAATTCGGTTGTGAATGTCTCTAATTTGGTGGGGATAACTAGTAATAGGACTATTATCATATCCAGTGTGGTTGTGGTAACCTCTTAATTCGGTTACGGGTAAGTCGGCAGTCTCAATCCAATTTTCCTGTGAGAGAAGACAAAAGGCAATAGGAAGTTTTAGACCCTACAAATTATTCAGATAACCCGCAAAGACTCCGCAACAACCCATATTTTCCTCTAATTTGTATACATGGTCCCCTAAAATCATTCGAAAACAACCCTAAAAATCCATTTTTCTTTAAATCAAGAAAATGGATTTTTCATTTTTCTTTAAATCAATTTTCTTTAAAATAAATTTTTGTTTTGTTTTTACAGAATTTTTTAATATATATATGAACTCAGCAAACACTACCTTGAGGAGCGCTCTTTGAGGCCCTACACGCTCATTGTTTGGAGCGCCCTGAATTTGGCTGGCTGGGTAATAGATCAGTAAGATCATTTACACACAGCGAGAATAATACTGGAGTGAGTATACACCCCCGCTTGACACCCACTTCTACAGGGATGGAGTCAGAGAACAAGTTTCCATATCATATGCCTGGGACAAATTAATTATATGCCAACCATAACTTGTAGTTTAATTTGAATTACCTCTACAAATGAAAATCCAAAAAAATTTAAATACCATTGGCAATTGTACTTATTTTCAAATCTATTACTTCATATTTGACAGTTTTTAATTTGAAATTGCTAGGGCAATGCAAATACTGGTTGTGGAATCGGATGCCAATTGTAACGAAATATGGAAATCCTTTTTGGTTTTTTGCAATTCAGGTTTTAAAGTATTTTATATGTAAGGGTGTCGTTTCATATATTTCAATCATAAACCTGTACTGTATAAAATATTTGATAACCGAAACCGTAGACGAATACAGTATAGACACATTTAGTCTAGACATAGACATCATTGGTCGAAATTTGGGAGAGATTACTGCAGTATTTTCAAGAATCGAAAAAGAATCAGCGAAGGTTGGTCTTTCTGTTAATATGGGCGGATGAAAACAATCTGGGAGAAAATCCCTGCAATATATATGTTCCGGTTAAAGAAAAGGGGGACACTGACGTCGTTGGAACCTAGAGCAGCATCATTTGTGTTCTGACGTCTACCTAGCTAGGCGAATCAAATTTAGCCAATAGCGTTGGCTAGGACATGCTATCAGAATGGATGAAGATGAGCCAGCCCAAAAGGTTTTCGATAGCGTACCTGCAGGCAAACAGGACGAGCAAGACTCCGATGGAAAGACCAGAAGAATCCCTCCGTATCATCGGTGTTACCAACTGGCAAAAAAGTGAAGGATAGAATCAGTTGGAGGAATAAACAGCCAATAAAAATTGTAAAATAACCAATAAAAGAAAAGTAAAGATTTCAATACTGCCACCAGTTCAACCATTTTTATTGGGAGTATAGGAAGGCCAGTGAGGTACGGCCTACACCAACTAATTTTGGGGATGTCTCCAACGTTTCTACTGCGAGGGTTGTCAAAAAGCGGAAGCTGATTGCTTAGCAAATTGCAACCCAATGCATGACAGCTAAGCTACCAACGCGAAGAAGTCGTGACAAGACAAAGCATATAGCTATGGACGTGGCTGGTCCATTCCCTGTCGGTAAATGATTAACTACCTCAGTAAATGGCACTAAGCATACGCTGTACCAAATCAGGAAGTAAAGACTATAATTAAAGTCTTCGTGATTAATAGGATATGCCGTCCTGGTTTCCGCTTAGAACTTGATTCGGATCACGGCAGACATTTTGAATCCGGCGTCTTCAAGGAAATGTATAAGTCGTATCGGATTCGTAAAACAAGCACAACACCATTGCATCCTCAGTCTGACCGAACTCTAAAAGCGTTCCTGAGGAGAGTGGTGTGCGCTCAGTAAAGAGATTGGGATGAACAAATAATAAATGTCCCTTTTGGCATACCGATAAGCCACACATGTTTCCACCTATCGAGAACCCGCTGCAGTCATTTTCGAAACTGAGTTGAAGCTGAAATTCATGGGTTCGTACCGTAGTTTCATATGATGGGAACCAATAGCAGTTGCATGTATTAGTTACCGAAAGTAGGAACATACATATGGGTTAATTCCAAACACAATGCTTTTTTTTCGTCTCAAGCTTTTTATTTCTTTCATGTAAAAGAAAATAAAAAAACAAAAACGGCAAGTAAGCTCTAAAATAATTACCAACAAACAAAAGTAGTTGTTATTATTGTAAAACTTTCTGCTAAATTGTGCAAATGGTGCTTTAACTGTATATCATGCCTATTACATACAAATATACCTGTCTCCACACATGTTATTCATTAAGCAACATGGAAAAAGAGTTGAAAACAATAGAACAATAATAAAAAATATAACTGTTTTTCAATGATTGTATTTATTTTCATTGCTTTTTCCTGGTTTTACCTGAAAAATGTTATCAATGTCATTTTGACGTTCTAATTTTACTTTGTCTCTGCGTTTTTTCCGTAATGTCACATTTTTTTTAATTCAGTCATAATCATTACTTGAGCTGTTTCGTTTGCTTTATGTGCATCGCTATTAAAAAGTGCAAGAAGTGATAAATTGATTAAGATAAAAAATAAAATAATAAAATCAATTATTTGGTGTTTTCAAGTGAATTTATAATCGCACGATGGTAAGTACAGCTAAAAATTTCCGTACTGTCACACAGTTATTTAATAAAAAATCGTAAAAAATAAAATAAATAAAAATGTTTTAATATATTACGAAGTTTTGATCACTTTTTCATGTTTTTTTTTCCGTGAAATAACTTTTTAGAAGAAAAAACCAAAAAAAATATCACAAATTTCTTTACTGTCACTTTTAAGTAAAAAGGTTTTTTTTATTTTAAAAGCTTATTTCTCGAAAATTCCGATTGATTTCAATACTGTAGTTCTTTTGATGTAAAGATAATTTGTTATATTACTTTGAATGACTATTGTTGTTGTTATTCTTCTAAAATCTTAAAGGTTAAAACAAAGGCAAAGTTGACGGGAGCTGAAAGAGCAAAACGTTATCGAGAAAAAAGAAAATTAGACAAGAAACGTGATGATGAATACAAAAAAAAAGAAAGAGAAAGGTACACGTTATATTTCGAAAATTTAGGACATTTTTAATTTTTGTTTATGTGTAGAAATTCTAAAAAATTGAAAAGAAACGAAATGCCGAGGAAGATGCTGAAGGCTATACGAGGTAAGGATAGAGAACGGAAGCGTGCCAATAAGGCCTTAGTGCGACATGAAGAACCTGCATCGATTGTTTTGCCACATGCTTCGAATATGGAGCTTGATGAAGAACCATTTACTATTTCACAAATAAGCGTATCGGAACTTAATGCAGTTAGACAACGAAAGGAAAGGTACAGGAAACAGCTTCAATCCAAAAATTTGAAACTAAATTCGACAGTAAAACAGTTACAAGAAAAACTAAAACGAGTTGAGAAAGAAAACCGAAAATTCAAAAAGAGATTCCAACGTTTAAAACGAAAACAGATAGAGAACTCAATGGGAGAAACTTCGGAAAAAAGAATATTAAATCTCACTTGTAGAAATACGAAAATTGTTTTATCAAATCTCAAACAGAAATATATACAAGCCAGAAAACCAGTTGATACAATTATCGTTTCAAAACTTTTAAAGCGATACAGACTCATGGGGCTTATAGCACGTAGGCGTAAATTACTCTCAAAAACACTGCCAAATAAAAATTTATCCAAAATTACAGCAATTCGCGACTTTTACCTAAGAGACGACGTTAGCAGAGTCTGTGCTGGTAAAAAAGAGACTGTAACTCGTGGAAAAATTAAAGAACAACGACGATACTTATGCGACACAATGAAAAGTCTGTATAAACTATTTAAAACTGAAAACAAAAATATTTCATTGTCCTATACCTCTTTCACCCGACTGAAGCCTTTCTATATAAAAAAAAACCGTCTGCTGTAGACAGAAATACATGCGCATGTCAAGAGCATGCTAATATTAATTTTAAAATAATGAAATTATTTCAATACAATATAATCGCCGAAAAGGAACACTCAAACTTAATGAAAGACATAATGTGTGATAATCAGTCTGCCCTTTGCGCTTGGGGTATCTGTCAGAGTTGCAAAGCAAAAAAAGTTCTCGTAAGCGGTATTAATGAAGATGAGACATGCAAATACTATAAATGGAAAATTGTTGCCGAAGAAAGAGCAAACAAAAAGGCTGGCTCTCTAGAAAGATATCACGTTAAGGTCATGAAAAAGGTGGAAAAAACTTCAACATTAGCTAATCTCACGAATTTGTTTCAAAGCGATATGCAAAAGTTTAAGAAGCATGCATTTAATGTTAAAAATCAATACAATGCTTACCGATTTTGCAAAGAAAAATTAAAAGAAACAGAGGCAATGATTCATGTGGACTTCTCCGAAAATTATTCATGCAAGCTTTCGGAAGAAGTTCAATCCTTTCATTTTGGGGTTTCTCGAAACCAAGCTTCCCTTCATACTGGCTTGATTTAACTCAGAAACTATGAAAAACCTATTAGCTTCTGCACGATTTCTGAAAGTCTGGAGCATGGACCTGGAGGGATTTGGGCTCATTTAGATCCCATTCTGGAGTATTTAAAAGAGTGTGCACCCCAGGTATCAATACTACATTTTTTTTCAGACGGACCATCGTCGCAATATAAACAAAAAAATAATTTTTATTTGCTCTGTCATCGTTTATATGAAAAAAAGTTCAAGTGCGCAACATGGTCTTTCTTTGAGAAATCTCATGGCAAGGGTGCAGCAGACGGCGTGGGAGCTGTTGCCAAGCGAACAGCGGATGGTCTTGTAGCTCACGGTGCAGACATTTGTAATGCGGAGTCTTTGTACAATATTCTGCTAAACAAGACAAATATAAAATTGTTTTACATAAACGTAAAAGACATTTTTGATATAAATAAAACATTGCCTAAAGACTTAATGACAATTCGAGGCACAAGAGATATCCACCAAATTATGACAAATAAAAAAGGTGAAGTAACTTATAGAAACCTGTCTTGCTATTGTGCAAATAATAATTGGATGGCCGGAAAATTATGCCTTTGTCATGGGTTTAAGGCAGTCAGCAAAAATTAACCCCTTAAAAAAAAAAAAAAAAAAAAAAACCAATAAGGAATCAATTTTTTATGAAATATTCACAGATTCCGATGAATAGATTTGTTCATGAATTTTTTGTTAATATAATTGGATTACTTGTATTTTTTGTTTCGTTTTTATATAAAAGAGAAAAACCAAACAGTAACCAAAAACAAAATAATGAATAAATGTTTAAGTTTTCGTTGCACTTGAAATTTAAATTGGATTTTCTTTACTGTCACAAAAAATTCCGTACTGTCACTTTTTATTTTTTCAAGTTTCCAGCAAAATACAACAATTTCTTCCAAATTGTTTGAAGCAAATTTGTTACTTTAAATGTAAGCTGCACAAAAACAAATTTTTGTAAAAAAATTACTTTTTTTTAATTCTTGAATTATAAAAGGAAAAAAAAATAATTGGAATCTCTTCGAAAAATAACTTTTTGCTATTACTAACCCGTTTTTTTTAAGAAAAACATCCAAAGCTGGTAAATAATAAGTGAACGAATGCGATAGTAGGCTTTGTTCTAACATTTTTGCATTAATTTCTTAGTTTTGTAAATTTTTGTAAAAAGTGACATTCCGGAAAATATTTCACCAAAATTCAATAAAAAAGCAAAACAAATTTTTTTAAAGAAACTAAAAGTAATTTCGCAATCTGCACAAATCTTAATGCAAGTAAACAATTTCAGAGAATTAATTCCTCAAAAAAAAAAAAAAAAAATGCTCATGTACACTACTTTTGGAATTAACCCATATAGTATTTATTAAAACAAAATATAAAATAATATTCAAATAAAAAGTTGAAATAAAACGTATACGAAGAAAATAGGGCGTCAGTAACTTCTCTCCATTGATTTTTGGCGTTGGTTAATTTGGTTCCGTGATAGTCGAGTTTGCTTATATTCCCTTTGCCTTTGGCTGCCTAAGTATAGGGCCGATTCTAGTCCAGTTTCTTCTACGTATATCGAAATCAATAGGACTGTTACATGTATGTTTGCAGAATATTTAATTAGAAATTGTCTTGGGCCAGTAGATGCGGAGTATTTGTATTAGACAAGGATGGACTATCGTTGGAGCTCCTTCATTGCCAGCTACGTCAAGCTCCAAGTACTACAATCGTGCAACAGTAGAGACTGAACTCTGCAAATGAATGTTCGCTATTTCGTGTCTTAAGATATTCTCAAATTTCGAATTTGTGAAGGGCCTATGTCCAACAGGACCTTATGTCCGTCGTATATATACGTCGCTTAACAACCATCCTCAGTGATCTTGCAGCCTAAAACGTTGATTGCATTTACGTCTTCAATAAACGAACCATCCACTGTTAGTGAAATACACCATCCTGATCGAATAGGCATTACCTTCGTCTTCTTTATATTTATTCTCAATCCTACTTTTTTCGCATTTTCAAAGAGTCTGTTTGCTGTCTTCTTGCCCTCGATGTCATCAAATTTGCGGCATTAAGACACATGTCATCTCCGTAGCCGATATCATGTGGATGTATATACTCCATTCAATACCGAACGGTGTTCCTGCATTAGTGGCCTCCATTACCTCGTCCATACATAGAATAAATAATGTGGGGGATAAGTCGATCCTTGTCTAACACCCGCATATTTGGTGAAAGGTTGGCTTTCCTTTCCATTAAAACGACCTTTATACGCTACGACTCCTTATACTTCACGGACAATGGACACTATATTGTGCATACCGCAAGGTGAAAAACATTGAGTTACGGTGTACACAATCAAACCCTAGTTCAAAATCTACGAAAAGTAGATACAGAGGCGAGGGTAGTTTAACTGATTATTATATGGCTATACGCAGTGTTTTAACGTGTTCGGCACACGAACAACCTGACCTGAAACCCGCCTGATCCTGCGCACAATTTACTCCACGATCGGCGAGATATTGAAGTATAAGGTTCGCCATTACTTTGATTTTAGCAATGAGGAATGTAATACCTTGCTTAACTATATTTACAGCCTACTAAAATTTGGCGGACCCTTGCACTACCACATTATTCAGTTCTAATTACCAAATGCGTTGGCAAGGTCATGTTAACAGAATGAACGACAACGTACCCGATGGAAGCTGGAACCTAGCGTTTGGACGCATCGTTTCCGAGATATAGCAATTTTTTATTTTAGCGATTTTTATATTTTGGTGATTTTTAAAAAAATATTTTCCATACGATTAGACCACTTTGTGAATAACCTTCAGAAACCTTAAAAAATTAGTTATTTGTTCGATTGGACGTTCGGTGTCAGAGATATTAATATAAAGGCGTTTTATTGATTTTTTATTCGACAAATTATAGTTTTAGCAATTAAAAAAAAGTGAAGCCGTATTCAAGACTTCCATAGTCTAAAGACTCTTAGGGAGGTAAAAAATAAAATTTTTGGGATTGGATGCACCGTTTCTGAGTTATAGCCATTTTTTTATTTTAGGAATTTTTTTACTTTTCGATTTTTTGAAAAAAATTCATCCAAATTTTGCACATTTCCAATCAAAAATTGGGATCAATGGATTGGGATAATCCGTTACCCTGGATAATCCCTACCCTTTCCCCCTGTCATAATATCTCCTGTTTAAAGGAAACATTTATCTACGATATACCATTTTTGACAACTATACTTAAAATACTGTTCGATGCATAGTGATGTTATTTCATGTATAGAACTTAGTGTTTTCTGGGGAGAATGTTTCGTCGAGATATCTATTTTACTTTTAACGCGATTGCTACTTCCACCGTTGTTTGGTCTCGAAATTTGGAATATATATTTTCTGACGTATTTTCGCAGTATATCGTCAGATTTGAAAAATTCCTTCAGTGTGAAGACTTTGGATTTTCAATATTTTATTGCGAAAAAATTCGAAATTTTTAATTCTGGTAAACACTATAATAATTTCAAAAAATGACCAACGAAACAAGACTTTAAGCTTTAATTTAAGATGTATTGTGACCCGTCAACATTTCAAATCCCGGAGTTATGCAGCCAGAACGGCGCAATCGAGATGTGATGGTTGAAAAAAAAGAAAATTTTTTTGTATAATTTCAAGTTATTTTGAATAAAAGTAATTTTGGCCTACTCTGGTGGAAACGCTGGTTTAAAGCGACACACACACACACATACGGATTTTGTTCCAGATTTTTGATTCTTGCTGGTGAAATTGACAAAAGAATACCTTGATATTTGCTTCTTGTTGGTTTGGTCATTTAGTTTATATTTGTGATATTTTTGCCATATTAAGGTAATTGTTCGCAATTAGATATCCAAAATAAAATGATTGTTGTGTGTGTGGCTAAAATAGCAATCAGACACGCACATTGATATTCATAGTGTATTCATCGGAATTTTGGCTGTGTGTTTTATCGAAAGTTTTTCACCGTGGTAGATAGTGTTGAATATTTTTTGTGTGGTGAGGAAATATTTGTTTTCAGCTGTGCCAAATCAAATATTAGAATTTTGACAACATAAATTATTTGTACTAAAATACCGATGAACACACTATGAATATCTATGCGCGCGTGTGATTGGTATTTTAGCCACACACTCAACAATCATTTTATTTTGGATATACATATAAATGCAAAAAATTACTTAGTATGACAAAAGTCTCATAAATATAAACTAAATGGCCAATCCAACTAGAAACAAATATCCACATATTCTGGTGTTTTGCCAATTTCACAATTAGCTACTTATATTACTATCTCTGACTCTGACCACCTTCAAAAAAATTTCTTTCGGCGGCGGTCACCTCGCATAGTGACGGCGACACTATCGAGTATATAGCCATGAAAAAGCTTCTCAAAATACCGTTCGGAATCGGTGTAAAACTGTAGGTCCCAATCAGTGAGTGAAAACTGGAAACCGCACAGCTCAGTGATTGTGAGAAGTTCTACCCGGTCCCTTCATGGGATGTAAAGGGAAACCATTTATTTATTTATCACTATCAAAAGTAGTAGTTAAGTGTTTGTGTGTCGCTTTCTACTACACAGTGCAACACGAAAAATATAACCATATACGGACGCCACTACGTGATAAAAGACCAAAAAAAAATAATTTTTTGTGTAATTTTTGTGTGTAATTTTGTAAGTCATGGCAAAATAACCATATACGGACACCAACCACTACGTGATAAAAGAGCAAAAAAAGACACCTGTCTCCCAGTTTTGCCCAAAGTCCTCCAGGTTTTTTGTTATGGGCCCCCAAAGAAATGGGGCCTCGGTGTCACTTTTGCAAAAAAGTGATAATTTTCACAAGCTCATATCTTGCAAACTGTTCGGAATTTTGAATTACTCTCTGACGCAAAGTTATAGGTCTTATCATAAACAACAAAAATTGTAAACATATAAAATCAAAAAAAACTTCATCTTCAAAGTCAAAATCGCAAAAAACTTTAAAAAATCCATTTCCATTTGTGTTATGTGTTATTGTTGGGGCTCATAATCGGTATCAAATGGATCTTCATAAGTAACACCACTTGCTTTAGTCATTATGTACTACGATCTGGAGTTGGCGGCCTTGGTGATACAAAATTTTCAGGTGCAAGTACTGGTAGTGTGGCTGTTACAGTTGCTTTATAACTTTTGTTCCTCTCAGTATATCGATTTAGACCACATGTGTAATTTACGCATGCATAGCAACTGGTTTCATCATGATCACCTGGGAGATTAATCCAGTTTACCGGCTTACAATACTTCATACTATGTTTGCCTCCCCTCAACCATGAGATTGCTATAACATTGGCGACACACTGTATTAGGTGTGTAATTTTCACTGGTCAAGTCTTCTTCGTCGACAAACATTTTGTATGTTTTCTTGAATGCACTAGTTATAAGATTCTTTTCCTTTTGCAATGTTGTAGAACTATTTTTTCTGATTTGATAACCGCAAACGTAGCAAAATAAATAAATATTTTCACACTGCATATTGAAATTGTCAGTTGCCAATGTTGTGTGCGAATTATACACTTTCACTTTTTTTACTTTCACTTTCACTTTATAACTTTCACCGCTGAGCTCTCGTTGACGTCGCGCTGTGTAATGCCTCGATGTGAGCGTCGTGTCGTTTTTATATTGTGTGCTGCGTCCCTTGTGAATTCAATGCAGACGTTTGCTTCCAGGTAGTTTTTTGATAGAAGTTTTTTTGATTTTATATGATCACAATTTCATCTTTATTCTTGTCATGAATGTGTTTCATACCAATGTGTTTCCAGGTATTTTTTTTGATATTTTGGGTTGTTTTTATGAGAATTCAATGCAGATGTTTGCTTCCAGGTAGTTTTTTGATAGAAGTTGTTTTGATTTTATATGTTCACAATTTCATCGTTATGACAAGAGCTACAATGTGTTTCCAGGTATTTTTTTTTATATTTTGGGTTGGTTTTATATGAATTCAAAGCAGATGTTTGCTTCCAGGTAGTTGTTTGATAGTTAGGGCACGGAAACTCACCTTCCAGCTTGAGAATTTTTATTAGAATCCACTTATTATCAGTGAAGGTACAGTGCACTCATACACTCGGCCTCCTCACTGACAATTATTTACGTTTAAGGGTTTGGAAATCAAAATTTTTTTCTTAGAAATCGCTTATTTTCTTACACTTCAATTGTTTTTAAGCGAAATTTTGGCTCCCAGAAAGTACTTTTGTTAGAAAAACCTCACTATCTCCGGTCTTAGAAGGGTTAATGCGGAGTATTATACCTTTAAAAAAGCTTGAGGTGTTGTCTTTTACTGAGTCTAGGAAGAAATAAGTTTGCTAGGGCTGTTTTTTGAGAAAATCCGATTTTTATTAAAAAAGTGAGGTTAAAAAATCTTTTTTTTTAATTTGCCCCAATGAGTTAATAAAAATTATTATAGTTATATACAGATTTATAGCGTTCTCAAAGGTCTTCTCAATGATACCCATCTCGAACAGATCGGATCAGAAATGGGTGAGATATAAGCGATTATATTCTCAAGTTATACAGGCCTATATCTCAAGAAGTTGGATCGGCCTCCTTAAAAAACTTTCTGGGTTTAATCAGCGCTGTAAGCACTACCAGGCCAAAGAAAATCGGCGCATTTTTCATGAAGTAAATTTGTTCGTAAAAGTGGAAAATAAAAAAAATGCTTTTTGGGCGATTTTTCGCTCATTTTTTACAGTTTTTCGCGATTTTGACCTTGAAGATGTAGATTTTTCTTGATTTTGTATGTTTATAAGTTTTTTTCCTTATGACAAGAGCTACAACTGTGCCTCAAAGAATAAATCAAAATTCCGAACGGTTGGCAAGATATGAGCTTGAGAAAATGATCACTTTTTTACAAACATTACACCGAGGACCCATGTCTTTGCGGGCCCATAAAAAAAAACTGGAGGACTTTGGGCAAAACTGGGAGACAGGGGTTTTTTTTTTGGTCTTTTATCACGTAGTGGTGTCCGTATATGGTTATATTTTTCGTGTTGCATAGCCATTCACTAAAATGCAACCTTGTAAATCTGATTGTCAAACTTTTGCATTCTGTCAAATTTTTGAGCAGCCCTGGGGCTAGTGAAGAAATGGAAAAGTAAACTCACCACACAAATTTCAAAATTTTACTCTGAAAAAATAATTTGAGCTATAGGTAGCAATATGTCAAAAAAAGTGGTTTTTCCAATTTAAAGATATATGTACCAAATTATATGTACTGATTTGGGGATACATTCGGCTATCTGAAATGCTCATTAGGGTGGCCCTCAATTACATGATATGTGAATTATAGGGTGTTCTTGTTGTCATTGATTTTTCAACTGATTACGAATTTTTTCCTGTAATTTTATTAATATCCGAAAAACTGGAATTTTTTAATTTTTTACAATAAACTGGATTAGTAGCCTTTCATTTAAGATGAATATTTCATTCGTACACTGAGAGAAAAAAAATCATTATAATAATAAGTGGTAAAGGTAGATTTACGACTTTTTCATTTAAAATGGCACAAAAACGGCTAAAGATTTTTGGCCAAAATTTTCTATTTCTCGTTTAGAACCTTAAAATCTAAAATTCCACCAAGGCGCTTCATGTCACAAAGCTTAGTTTGGACGTTATGAGTTGAGGAAGGTAAAAAAGCTAAAATTTTTGGATTTCTTCCATTTTTCTTGAAGTTTTTTCAATTTTTTTTTCAAACGAAACATTGTACTGGGAAGCGCCTTGGTAGAATTTAAGATTTTAAGGTTCTAAACGAGAAATAGAAAATTTTGGCCAAAAATCTTTAGCCGTTTTTGTGCCATTTTAAATGAAAAAGTCGTAAATCTACCTTTACCACTTATTATTATAATAATTTTTTTTCTCTCAGTGTACGAATGAAATATTCATCTTAAATGAAAGGCTACTAACCCAGTTTATTGTAAAAAATTAAAAAATTCCAGTTTCTTTTTTTTTTTAAATTTAATTTTTTAATTTTTAAGCCCACGAAAATGGTTAAACTGTGTTATATTTTGAAATACAACTAATTTTTAAAAAAAACTCGTGGAATAAATATTGTTTCTGAGTCCCCAAAGATTCATATTCAACAATAAAAAAGTTCTTTTTCGCAAAAGGTCGTTTTTGACATATTGCTAGCTATAGGACACAAAGCATTTATTTACAAATAATTTATATTGTAAAAATTTTCATATTTGATTTTGCACAGCTTAAACACAAATATTTCTTTCTTGGGCTAAGATTTGTGTTTTGGAGTGTTCAGACACATATAGTGAAATTTTATGGCGATAATTTTAGTAGAACATTTGAACATTTTGGAGTGTTCTGACACATATAGTGAAATTTTATGGCGATAATTTTAGTAGAACATTTTGACCACGCCCCCCGTCATTTTCGAGCAGATTTTTGCGAGTTTTCAAAAAAAAACAATAAAAATTATAGTTATACGTGACAGTTAGGGGGTTAATTTGTTCCACAAAAATGTTTATCTGAATCTTTTCTATAAAACTTCTGAATATATTTTGTACCTCAGAAGTAAGGAACACACAATTGTGCATGCCTTTATGTTGCAGGAAAGCTCCGAGGGGCGGAAACTGTTACCCGCCCTTACACCGCCCTTACACAAAATTATGATCAGATCTGGCAAAACGCCGATACACGTATATTTTTTTTGGACCATTCTACCAGAATCCGTTGACAGAACCCCATAATTTTTTTTGGTGTCGCACAGTGTGTTTGAATATAAATTCTAATATTGTATTTTCCATGAGTTGTATCTTCCATTTCAGTTGAATGAGGTTTTAGAAATACTCAAACTGGTTAATACAACTTAATTTCTGTAATAGCAACTTGTATTTAGTAAAGGTACGGTCAGATTGGGCACATATTTGACGAAAACCGTCAAATATTTCTTGGCCCCAGTCTGACCAGAAAATATTTTTGTGTTGCAAACAACAAAACAGCTGATTTTGGTCAAACAAAATAATTTGACTTCCAATAAAAATTTGCTTAATGTGACCAAAGTGTGACCACTTAAGAGCAAATAGTTTTCTCTTTTTTGGGCAAACATTTATTTGATCTCACAAAAGAATTGTAAGAGCAAACAATGGAAAGTAGCAGGGGGTATACGCAGGGCCGCCGGATAATTTCGAGAAAAATCGGCAAATAGACGAGAAAACATCGTCAAAATCGTCATATAGGTAACCTGAAATAGTCAAAAAATCGTATAAATTTAGTTTTTGTAATGGTATTTATTTTCATTAATTCCATTTCGTGAATAAATATAAATATATTTATACAAGAACTTCATTTATTAAATTTTATTTCGATTTAATTTAATATTGAATATGCAAAAATGTTACTTTGGGGTTTGTCTGATAAAAAGTTGTAAATGCTTGTATATTGGTTGAAGTATGAACAAAACAAATTATTGATATATTTTGGAATTCAATTTTTGTAAAAGCTCAGGTTTTATGTTTACATCGCATGATTTTGAATTATTACATTTTCTAGAATAAAGTATAGCTTCCAACGACTCATTTTCAAGAGAATTACGAGCTGTTATTGATAATTTTATTTGTACTAGAACTTGTGAACAATATGAAACTTAAACAGTGATTTCCTTGATATATAGACTATAACTTAAAACTAATAAATACAGTGGTAACGTATCAAAACATACAATACATCAATAAACTTGACTATAAATACGTTCTACATTTGCCGAAGAATGAGGAATATCCATAGTTTTTGGATAAAAGCAAGGTAGTTTTGGGAAGACAGGTGTTGGGTCTCCACGATCAATTTCGGATATTTTTTCCAAAACCCTTCTAATTTGATGTCAGAATGCTTAATAAAGCCTACAAAATCCAGTAACTTTAATTCTCCAAATTCAGAATCTAACTGTTGAAGCTCACTTTCATCTATAAAGGGAAAGTCTTTACTGACTGTAAGAAACGAAGGGTTTTTTGCTCATTATATGAGTTGGACTCAATAAACCTAAAGACTTTATGTTGCTGTCAAAATTCCCAGGTAATCGAATCTGCCTTTAAACTATTATTAATATCCATAAAATCAATGAAATGTATATGCCCATTCTGCTTTATAAAATTATACTGTTCCCAGAAATCTTTCCATTTCTCCATGCACGATGTGAATTTCAGTATTTTCACTTTAGAACAATTTGTTTACTCTATTTATAATTCCAAGGATATATTACAAGAACGATAAACAAATTTTGTTAGTGGCGTAAAGATTGTAAAGATTTCGCAGTGTCAATTTAATCAATATTGCAAGCAAATGCAAAGTAAATTTTTAATTCATCGTATAAATCCAAAATTCGAACCACAACAGCCTCCAGAGACAACCATCGTGCCTGACTTGGTTGTAAAATTTTTTTTGGGTATATATCCAAAAGATTTGAATGTCTTTAAACTGGTCAAAACGTTTGGGACTATTCGAAAGATAATTAGAATGTATCTGAATGTATTTAAAGAAGTAATTTTCATATTTACTACTTTTTTTTTCATTTCAAGTGCAAAAAACGTCAAATCGTCACATGCTCAATTATGGACCTTAAAATCGTCAAAATGGCGATAAATCGTCAAATCTGGCAGCAGTGGTTATACGTAGTATTGTCAGCTTTTACGACTTAAATTAGAAAATGAAAAAAATTACCAACATTAAACTAAAAGGAACAAATGGTAAATATTATAAACACTTTTAAAAACATTTTGGTAATTTTGTTCAATGGGTATAAAAGGGCAAAATTTTAGCTTTCTTAATCAACTAATTAGGATATAATAAGGATAATTTGGCAATATTTAAAATTTTGAGACTGAATATGTTGAAAATGGTGTTTTAATCTCATCTACCAGACCTTATAATTATGCTAGGTGATTTTATAGTAAGCATGTCAAACTCGCAAAAAAGAATATACAAAATATTCGATAATTTTTGAAAATTTCAACATAGGATATCTCGATAACTAATAAAATTATCGAAACATTTCATTTAATTTGTTTTCTTTATTTTGAATTTGATTATAACAAAAATATATTAGAGGTCACATAAATCGCGTAAGGTGGCTCATTCAAAATAATATCTTCCCGTATATCCCGTCGGTGGTGCAATGGGTAGTGTTCGCGCCTCTTGTTCATGAGATCCCGGGTTCGATCCCCGCTCTGACCACCTTAAAAAAAAAAAAATTCTTTCGGCGGCGGTCTACTCGCATAGTGAGTCTATCGAGTATTTAGCCATGAAAAGGCTTCTCAAAATACCGTTCGGAATCGGTGTAAAACTGTAGGTCCCAATCACTGAGTGAAAAATTAGAAAGCGCACAGCTCACTGGTTGTGAGAAGCTCTCCCCAATCCATTCATGGGATGTAATGGGAAACGGTTTTTTTTTTATATCCGCACTTTGGAGGCCCATAACTCAGGAAATAGGGGCCGTCACCAAGTTTGTCATTTAACATTTTTTGCTTAAAACAATGAGTTTTACCTCAAACCAGTGAGCTTTTTTGGCCATGTGGGAGCTAAAGTTGCCCAAATTTGCTTCTAAGATTTTTCCTCTTCCAAAACTAACTCAGTCGCTTCTCCACAGTATAAAACAAGAAAACATTCATCCTCGTGCATCATAGTTATTAAAAATATTTTCTTGCAGTTTGTTTAAAACTTTTGGAAAAACAAAATCGTATATCTGTCAATTTGTTTACAATTTTTCAGAAAAAAAATTTGTTTTCTGACAACTTACTTAAAATTTATGATAAAACAAATTTGTGTTTTCTGCCGGGTTGATCCAACAATTATTTGTTGCAGATGTTTGTTTTCCCTACTGTTTATTAGACACTATTTGATACCCGTTTGATCAAACAAAAAGAGACAAATAAATGTGCGTAGTGTGAGCACTAAATCAACCCGGTATTGATTTGACAACATTTTGAGCAAATACGATGAAACATATTTTCATCAAATATTTTCCCAATCAGACCTATGTTTAATTTATCAATAACATCGGAAAATAATTATGATATATGATAATTATGGATTCTAACCAAAACATGGACTTTATCATGAGATTTCCAATTCCTGAATTGATTTCCAACTATTCCCTATGTGTAATTGTTAGTTGCCACTATAATGCCAACGCCCTTTGCTTACGCCTAGGATGTCCACATTGTAGGATCACACAACGCGTTTAACCTACTCGAGTCTCGATTTTTCAGAGAAATTTCTTACATTCCAGATCCAATTATAAACCACTGTTTAAAACCATATATCCTTATCAAGGAGGGATGTTATTTCTTTGAATTTACTGACGTTTCTTTAACAAGCTCTAAGCAGGTATATACCCTGGTTTTGGAGATATTGTATAGACTTACTAGTCTAGATCCGTTATTTTTAGTAAACATTAGGACCACCTCGAGCAGTATTCTCACTAGCTCAAATTCTCACTAGCTCCCACAGGGTAGGTAGCTATCCTGGGTACCTATTCTGCGACATGACGAAAGGGTGCCATCATTTATTAAGTATCTTCCCACAAGGGTTCTCCCAGGAGGGCAGAAACCAGGATGTTGATGCCTCCGTGGTTCTAACCAGCATATATTCTCTATGTTAGGGGAGGCTTCTTATCACAGTAGTGATTCTACTCCAAACTAGCTTCCCAATCCGAGGTGTCACGTGTGCATATTATCGGTGTTTCACTGATACTAAAGCGCCACAGGGAGTTACGGACCGTCGGCCTAGTTCTTATCGTACTACTGGCGTTATGATGCGGTTGACTACACTCGTGTGCCCGAAAATGTGTTCTACACACAACAACAACGCAACAAAAGATGAAGATAATTGCATTCCAACGACAATGACTCACTGGCAAATGCTAGACTAAAGTCCAATCGAATCAAAGCAACCGGAAGCCGTGGAACGATGAAGTTTGTTGAAGTTATTTATTGAAGTTTATTCACCATGGGCATGGGACATATAAACTGAACTATGTTTCGGAATACATGGTTGGGTGTTTTGGCTTCCCTTAACGCTGCGGCGCGCCGTATACTATGAGGTCAAGGGAGATTCTCCTGTGTCACCTCCTGTCTGCTGACGCCTGCTGGTACGAAACCGATTTAAGCTGATATCTAAAGCGGGAGAAATCTGGCCAGGAGCCAAGCTGGATGTCGATGTCAAGAACAACACACCGTCCCGTCCAAGAGCTCGCGCATGGATACCAGTGTCCACTAAAAAAGTGAAGGGTCTGTCGAACGTGTAATAAGACCCTGTAACCGCGCCCAACCTTCCATCAATTGGAAGTATGGAATTCCTTCAGTTTCTCACAAAAAATTAAGGGGTTAGTTCTTATGGCTTTGGGCAGATTCACCTTATGACCAAAAAGCCAAGCCTGACTCTATAGCTACCAAAACTACACCGGCATTTAACAGACTGGAAGAGAAGATCGTGGATGAAACGGCACGGCGCGAACGGTATACTTGCCGAAAAAACAAATGAATATACTTCTGTTGTCTCACTATTGCGATAGTACCGTTACCACAACCACTCTGGCGACGGACAATGGCAACATTCAGTTACCCTCATCTTATGTGCCCTATGAAGATAATGGATCACGCCCTTCGCTTCGGCTGACAAATCTAATTGAGGAGCTAATTGAGCCGGAGAAGGATAAAAAGAGTATTGTTCTTTGTGTCGACATCAACGCCCGTCATACAATTTGGGGAGGCACCCCAATAAACGCTACGGGAGAACAACGTCTAGATTATGTTTATCCACTAACATAATTATATGTTCGTAACAAAGGAAATGAGCCAACCTTAATTACTAAAGATATACAAGAGGTACTTAATGTAACATTTGCCTCACAGGAATGCTTTGAGGTGATCAAAGGATGGAAGCTGTCGAGTGGGAATTCCTTTCCGACTATCGCCACCTAGAGATTGCAGTCTCACAAAATATCGCCTCTTTGTATGTTCCAAGAAACGTTCGTTGAACAACCTAGCGCAGGTAGAAACAAAGTCTGAACGGTTTTCTAAAATCCACCCATTTTACGAAGAAGCTAATACTGCTGAGGTTAACGATCTTACGGATTTACTCACCTCAGCTCTTTACAGATCACTTACTTCCGCATGCACCACCGGTTCCTACACAGGTAAGAAGAAACCTCTGTGGTGCAAATCCCGAGAAAATCTGGCAGAAAGCTTTTTAATAGCCCAGGGTCCTCAAGAACGAAGCGGGACTACAATTTGTATAAAAGAAGTCTTGGAGAAATTTCTGCGAACATTGCGGAAAATATCGGGACACAAGAAGCACTAGACTGGGCAACAGGTAAATTTAAGATATCACCTGGCCTAGATCGCATAGCAGCATTGGAGTTACAATGTGGACTACTTATATTGGCTACCTAGCTGCTGAAACTTTATACGAGCTGCATCAAGCTTACTTGTATTCCCGATAGATGGACAAAATACAAGGTGGTATTCATTCCGAAAGCAGGAATATCGAATATCGTCTCGCAACTGCCCTTCTGAAGGTATTGGGGAGTATGACTGACTCAGAGTTGCGAACGACTATAGGTACTTCTCAGTTGTCCACATGCCAGCACCCTTACAATAAGGGCAAATGTACGGAAATGTCTCTACACGCTCAAGTAAGCGTGATAAAGAACTTTATTTACTCTTGTCGCATTTGTCGAAATAGACGATGCATTTAACAACGTCTTACCAGGATTGACAAAATCGGCTCTATTGTCACTTTCTGTAGACTAGTGGTCATTAATTTTATATTCGAATTACGAGAAAGGGCATAACCTCGTCCCTATGACACATGACTTTAAATGTGAGCAGATTAACAACAAAAGGGGGAATCTTATCATCAATTCTCTGGAATTTTGCATTGAGAAATGCATTGCTACAGTTGAAGGGATCATGTTGAATACATATGCTGATGTCAATATCAGTTGCAGTGCGAAATATATATTCCTCCACATTAGGAGTTGGATAATGCACGAATTATAGATTTCAATACGGGTCTCCCTCTAATTTTATGCAGGTGGAAAAAAATTCATAAGCTCAATTACATGTATATTTGGTTTTAACCTAATAAATAAAATTGTTAACTTAAGTACACAAATTATAGTTTGGTAATTGAATAATTGAATTGTTAATTAAATTGAAAATATGCTACTTGGTATTTTACCATACCAATTGTATTTATTTACCTCCTGATTCGCACGTTAATTTGTTCAGTGAATTATGATGAGTCAAAAGATGATTTTTGTATGACAAATAGTTTCTCAAACCTCATAACTTTTCATGAATAAGAGCAAATATTTATTAATTAATTTGCTGGTAGTCAGCTCAATGCGTGAACAACATCATGGTTGTTATGCACTAGTTATTACGTATCAAAACAATTGTATTTGACCAAAATTGTGGCATCTTGGTTACTTTGACAAAGGTCGGCGAAGAAGTTTTCATGACCCATCTCACACCGCCACAAAGTTAGGTCTACCGGCACCTCAGGCATCTCAACTTCCACGGCTCCTCAACCCACCAATGTTACTAGTTTATCCTCAATTATAGGATTTTTTAATATTCATAATACACCAATCTTTACTACCGTTTACAATGCACAAACACATAAAGGTCAAATTGTCAGAAACTATATGTGGCGTCATTCATCAAAATATAAATAATAAATTGTAATCTTTCTACGTTTGGTGTTGGTGTACATGTGTCCGAACACTCAAAAACACAAATCTTAGCCCAAGTGCTATTAACCTTATAAGGGTTCATAATCAATTATATCTTTTTGCTGTTTCAATTAAAACTAGGCCACATAATATTATGAATTTTGTCATATTTCATTTTTTACTTAGCACTTGGGCTAAGATTTGTGTTTTGGAGTGTTCAAGCACATATAGTGAAATTTTGTGGCGATAATTTTTGTAGAACATTTTGACCACGCCTCCCGTCATTTTGGAGCAGTTTTTTGCGAGTTTTCAAAAAACAAAGTAAAGATTATGGTTATACGTGACAGTTTGAGGGTTAATTTTTTTCTATAAAACTTCTGAACATATTTTGCCGTGCCGATATATTGCAGGAAAGTTCCGAGGGGCGGAAACTTTGACCCGCCCTAAAAAATATTCTGATCAGATCTGGCAAAACGCCGATACACGTATATTGTCTTTTATACCATTCTACCAGAATCCGTTGACATTTTTTGTGTCGCACAGTGTTATTAATTCAATTGATTATTATTTTCGATTCCATTTTATGCATCGCAGATTTAAAAGGTCTGTACAGATCAAAGTTCTGATTTGTGATTAGCGTGCCAAAAATATTGGTATTCGAGATAAGAAATCTTTTCGATTTCCGTGTATTTGGACGGATTTCATTCAGCGCCTTGGATGTCCCTTTGTGACACTTTAGGGGTATAAAATATCTTAAACCGCTTGTAAAATGACCAAACTTGTTATGTGGCATTAAAAATACCACAGATTACACTTTATTTCACCGAAATTTTATCAATGTCAAATTAAAAATACTGTGGAGATAAAAGTACCAAAATACCAGTCCAAAGTACACTATGGTGACATCTCTTTTCCTAGATGATAATTCTTAACACCGACTTTCTGATGATTTACATGTATATCATTGGTTTTAATCTCCGTTAAGTGTCACAACTCTTGCGATGCAGTTTTTTCAAATTTCTGCACAGCGAAACAACAACTAATTTTTGAACGTGCTCTAAATCATTTGATGTAATGTCGAAAAAAAACTAGATTCTGTAACGGCTCAAAGGCAATTCCCACTTCTTACGAATCTATTTGCTACTGGCCGCGCTCAGAGACAATGGGTGGTATTCTCGGCTCCTGAGAAGTAGGATAAAACGCGGTACGCAGAATAAAAGATAAGGTAGTTGTAAATCTCAATGACGAAGACCATGAAGAATAGTGAAGAAGGAATGGGTGGGAAAACTTTTTCCTGCATAATTTATGTAAATGTATTTTATTTATTTTTGTTATTTATTTAAATCCAAATATCGCAAAAAAGGAAAAAATAAAAAGTTTTATGAAATCTGAAGATAATGAATAATTAATAAAATAAAGGTCGAAAAATTAGAAACAAATTATTAAAGGAATAGGTGAGCACTATGAGTTATAAAGACTTCAAGTGATATGTTGGGAATACAAATTTAATCAACAGATTCAAAATTGTACGGGATAAAATTATAAGATGCAAGGTAACAATTACGTTTCGGATCAAATGCCGAAATGAAGGAATTATACCACATTTTATAAGAAATTCCGCCAAAAATATTTTCAAACTTTTTGATGAATATTCAAATCCTTCAGTAAATAATCAAGTTGTGAAGTTTCTGGAAACCTACAAAACAAGATTCTTAATTCCTCAATTACCTCCTAAAAAGTCATTAAGATGAATTAAATTATATAATATATAATTTTAATCAGTTTTCTGGATATTAAAAATTGAACAACTTTTTAAAATATGAGGACATAACGGCGGAAAAATGTATACATAAGAAAAAGTTTGATAACTGCGTTAATTTGCAGAAGAGAAAATTAGGAATTAAATTTAATAGAAAATGGTTTGTTAATAAAACAGGTATAGATATCCCAGAAGATGTACAGTGGATTTTGTCTTTAGGACAAAAACACGCACTCCCGGTTAATAGAGAAGAGTTTCCAGTGCTAAAGGTTATATCAGAGGGAGAAAGAAGATTTAATAGAAACTATTGAGAACAAAGAGGAATTTTGTAACAGTAATTGATAATCATATAAACAAAATGACATTAAATAGTAGAGATAAATTTACAATAAATAAAGTGAATAATAGCCTAAAGTTTCTTAAACATAATAGGAAAAATAATGATTTTAAAAGCAGATAAGGGAAACACGACTGTAGCAATTAATAAAAGAGACTACATATCTAGAATTAAAAATATTTTAAGCGATAGTAAAACTTTCCAAGTATTGGATAAGGATCCAACAAGCAGATTTCAAAAACTTAAAAAAAAAAAAAAAAAAAAAAAAAATGGTTTCCAATTACATCCCATGAAGGGTCAGGGGAGAACTTCTCACAATCACTGAGCTGTGCGCTTTCCAGTTTTCACTCACTGATTGGGACCTACAGTTTGTACCGATTCCGACCGGTATTTTGAGAAGCTTTTTTCATGGCTATATACTCGATAGTGTCGCCGTCACTATGCGAGGTGACCTCCGCCGAAAGAAATATTAAGGTGGTCAGAGCAGGGTTCGAACCCAGGATCTCATGTACAAGAGCCGCGCACACTAACCATTGCACCACCGACGGCCACATTTCAAAAACTTAAATAATAAATTTATTAAGGAACTTTTCAAATTAAATATAACAACATCAGTAGATAAAGTTAGACTAAAAACTTCAGTAGCGGTTGTACCAAGATTATATGGATTACCTAAAATACATAAAGAAAATTTTCCATTACGTCCAATTTGTTCATCAATCAATTCACCTTCACACAATTTACGTAAATACATTGTAAATTTCCTTAAAAAATTCACCCAATCATGCCGCCGATGCCATATGGCACCAACTGCAATGATGACTCATTTGCCTCTTAAAGCGGCAGGAATGATCATGTTTGTTGACAAATTTGAGTTTTCAACCTCGAAGTTGCATCAAGCTACAATATTGGAGTTGAGGACGTCAGTCAGTATGATTCTGTTGCAGAAGTTAGAGCTTAAAGTTGTAAAAGAATTTTTGTGGTTGAAAAAGTGAAAATATGAGCGGGCGTCGATAGTAAGTGAACAAAAAATAATTTAAACATATTTTTTTTTATATAATAGTATACAATTTCAAAAATAACATTAAATGAGCTATTATTAAATAGTTTAAATGTGAAAAAAATATTTTGATTAAATAAAAAAATTTATGTTTTGAATTTTTCTGATGCCATATGGCATCACAGGCGCTTTCCGCTACTAGCGGCCTTTGATACATGTGCCTATAGAAAATCTATATTCATTTAGAATGTGTTTTATTTACAGTAACTTCATGAAATTATAGACTTTGTAAATATTTTGGCTGAGAGTGATGCTGCAGATGAAGTTGCCGGCGTTTTTATTCAGTCCCCAGGAGCTGACTATGATTCAACAGAAGATGATTGTGACGATGGAGTGGGCGGGCAAATTATAGATTTGCATCATAATCAATTACACCAACAAGCTGAAATTGTATTTGCAGGGTCGCGGGAAAACAACATAGGTAATGAAGCAGAGCCAGAAGATTATGAAGAAGTCGATGGTAATGAACATACAGCTACATCCAATGAAACATCCAAAGGGTATGAAAAAGTTGATGGTAATGATCATACAGCTACATCCAAATCAAATTCATGCGTTGGTAAATATATCGTTGTACCACTCTACGACACAACCCCACATTTAAAAAAAAAGCACATAAATGGGCAAAAAAATCTATCGAAACTTCATTGACACTTTTTCCAAATGCAAGTTATTTAGGTTGTGCCGCCTCGGCTCACGAATTGTTTGAAAGGTTCTTTGATAACGAACTTTTGGAAATGATATGCCAGCGGTCCAGTGAATATGCAGTGTTGTGCTCTCAGCAGACTCCCCTTATTACGACCGATGAATTAAAAATATTTATTGGAATCATGATTGCCAGCGGCTACAGTCATAACAATACCTCTAAGAGGTAATTTTGAAGCCAAGATGCCGATCTACGAAATGAAATGATTTCAAGGGCTATGCATCGCGATAGATTTTTACTCATTGAGCGGTACATATTTTGCAACAATAGAGGATTTCAATCCAAATGACAAAATGTGGAAGTTACGCCCCTTCACAGACAAACTATTAAAAATTTGAAGGAAAATTTCCATCCAGGGCAATGTTTGTCCTACGATGAGTCAATGATCGCATATTATGGACGCCATGGTTGCAAACAGTTCATAAGAGTAAAGCCTCTGAGGTTTGGCTACAAAGTTTGGAGCTTGAATACAGTTTCAGGCTACTGGGGTTCATTTGAAATTTATCAAGGCAAAAACCCTCGAATTCATCCGGACTTGGAACAAAATTACGGCAAATGCATAGCCCCACTTTTTCAAATGATTCATGAGTTCCCAGAAGATCTGCAGGGCCTCAGTTTCTCATTTTATTTTGATAACATTTTTACGGGAATACCAGCACTTGATTATTTGAAGAAACTTGGTCATAATGGTACTGGAACTATTCGTGAAACGCGTATTCCGTCTGAAACTCACTTGAAAAATAATAAAGTTATAAATAAGGAACGATGGAGAGTGCACCAATCAAGGACCTTCAAGTTTGCGTTACAAAATGGACAGATAACCGCTGCGTTGCAGTTGCTTCCACAGTTCACGGATTGCTTCCTATTTCAAAAGCTAATCGGTACAGTCGCGTCGATAGAAAACGTATTGAGATTAAAAGACCAATCGCTGTTGAAGCTTATGACAAGAACATGGGAGGTGTCGATCGCATGGATCTAAATATAGGATGCTACCGCATTGGTAAAAGATAATTTATTCGTATTAAATCAGACACACAATTATTGCTTCATTTACAATGACAACAGTTTCTCAATTTGATTTCCGACGAAGCATTGATCAACACTATTGTCACTCTATAGCCTTACAACTTAGGAACTCCTCAGCCACGCATTCTCGTCTTCCAAAGGAAGACCGTTTCGATCAAAAAGCCCACTACCCAGTAAAAGGTACTAAACGACGCTGTGCAAATTTGCTCTGCAAACGCCAAAGCCGCATAAAATGTGTAAAATGCGATGTTCCCCTATGTGTTGATACCAACTGTTTCAAGATTTTCCATACAATAGCAGATACTTAAGATCATATTGGTTCCTTATTATCAATTCAGTATATATGTCTATCGAATAGATGTTAAAATGTCTTTGGAAAATAAATAAAGATACGAAAAAAAAGAAGTGAATTTTGTATAGTGTTGGAAGCACGCAATGCCGGTGATGCCATATGGCATCAGGGGGTACTTCCCTCCCAAAGGATCCGATCGGAAATCTGATATCAGATTCGAGTTTTTAGGGTCCATATTAGCCAGAATTATAAGTTTCAGCTGAAAATTCAGAAAATAATGCTCCCGCCATGATTGGGTTAACAGAAAATTCTAAATATAATGTTAGCAATTCGGTACAATTTAAAGATAAATTAAAGGGTCTTTCGATTGAAAATAATGAAAGATTAATATCACTTGATGTTGTGTCGTTATTTCCTAGTATTCCAGGTGATTTGGCCATTACAATTATAGAAGAAAATTGGAACAAGATTTCAGAGTTAACAAATATGAATAAAAATTTATTCATGCAAATTATAAAATTCTGCAATGTTGATAATAGATATTTTCAATATGATGAAAAAATATATACACAACTAAAAGAACTTCCTATGGGTTCTCCAGCATCTCCAATAATAGCAGATATCGCAATGAAAAAAATATTAGATACATGCTTGGAAAAATTGACAGTAAAACCTAAGATAATAATAAAATATGTAGATGACTTAGTTTGTATAGTGAAAGAGAATGAGATTGGCATTTTATTACCAACTTTAAAATAATTGGATCAGAGCATCCAATTTACTATTGAAAAAGAAGTGAATTCTTCAATTTCATATTTGGACACATTGGTGATAAGGAAAGGAAATAAATTATTAATAGATTGGTATCAAAAACCAACTTCCTCAGGTAGAAGTATAAATTAGTTTTCAAAACACCCAAAAAGAATTATTATTAACACAGCCAAAAATGTTATAGATAGAGTATTACAAATAAGCGATAATAGATTCCATAAGAAACATAAAGAAATAATTGGAAATATATTAATAGATAATAGTTTTCCTAATAAACTCATTTGCAAATTAATAAGACAATACAATATTAGAAAATCCAGCAATGGGGATGATATTTTAGAACCGAAATTTTATAAATCATTAACTTTTGTACCTGGGTTTTCGGAAAGGATAGAAAACTCAAACATATATAACAAAGGGAAATATAAAATGGCACATAAGATAAATAATAATGTTGAAAGATCATTTACAAAAACTAAAGACAGATTAAAAAATCAGATATGTAAAATTTAGTATATAAAGTACCAAGTGGTGGTAATGATATTGAACAATGTGAGAAAGTATATGTAGGAACAACAGGGACTAAATAAAAATCGAGAATAGCACGACATAGACATGACCAAAAAGTATAGGAATTATAATTCAACAACGGAAACAGCGTTATCAACTCACTGTAGAGTTCAATCACTAAACACAGAGAATTATAAAAAACCTAGATATATGTTAGAAATATTGCAGATTAATAATGTTCCATTTGAAAAAAGAATGAATTTTAAAGTAGACACAGATAACTTAGCTCAAAATTATAGATGTTTATTAAATAAAAATGTTAATAATAGGGGAAATTAAAACAAAGGCCGCGAATTTTTTGTGGTCTCGCTGTTTTATTTTTAACAATTTAGGAAATTTTAGAGTTTATTATCAAGTTTGCAATTTCTTGAAATTTTGCAATGTTAGCGATTTTTTGAGCTTTCTTACTCTTTAGAGCTTTGGCAATTTTTAATTAATGTTGGAGATCGTTGTCATAATGGGGTTGGTAAGGTTTTGAGGATTTTCGCGAATTTGGCGGTTTTTAACAGAGTTTTTGCTATTTCTTTTGGTTATAGTGATTATTAGGTAATTTTGTAACTTGTTTAAAATTTTGGTAATTTTTCGATAATTTTCGCAAGTTTGTATCAGTTTTCGCAATTTAATAAGAAAGTAGATACGTATAACGTCACTAAAAATGGTTGAATCTTAATTAATAAAAATTAAAACATTAAAAATTTATTTACTAAAAAATTAAAAATAAAAAAATAATTAAAAAAAAATTAAGTTACAGTGTTTTATTTATAAATGCACTAAAAACTAGAAAATAATTTTTTTCTTAGCCTCAATAAGTATATTCTTCTTCATGATGGGGTTGTAAAATGGCCCGCCTACTTAACACTTCAACAACAATGATCTAGATACTTTCAATAAAGAGCGTAATAAAAATGAATTAGTTAATTAATTTTCTACGAATCTCACAAATAAAACGCTTGCATTTAAATTAAAAATGGTGACAAAATTAAATGTCAATTTAATTTGGCAATTGTTTGCCAACAGTTTTCGAAAAATTAAGGAAAACAACAAGAGAAGAGAAGGATCAGTTTGCATCAGGACAATGCCATTTGCCGTACAGCCCTGATATGACACACAATGACTTTTATTTAATGCATGATCAACGTTTTTCGACGCCCGAAACAGTTGTTGAAGCGTTCGAACCCCATATTTTGAAGGTGTCTCAATCGGAAAATATGAGAATATTTTGAAAAACAATAAAACCATTTCCAATGATAAATGGTTTGTTTTGGAATTGCTAGAATCGAAATATAAATAGCAACCCTCTATATAAAACAAAGTTGTCTTATAATATAATAAACATTTTATATCATGCTGAAATATCTCACGACTTTAGCAAAAAAATATATTTTCGAATTATATCAAGATAGGTTATACGTTACACCAACAAAATTCGTGTGTAAAATTTCAATACAATAAAATAATCTCACCATTATATTGATCCAGTGATGACAGCGGGCCTGATGTCGAATCTT
The DNA here is from genome assembly GCA_963931995.1 of Phaonia tiefii. Taxonomy (NCBI): domain Eukaryota; kingdom Metazoa; phylum Arthropoda; class Insecta; order Diptera; family Muscidae; genus Phaonia; species Phaonia tiefii. The sequence goes on along the minus strand of OZ008371.1, from coordinate 75,251,077 downwards.
GAGTGACTGTTGTAAATATGACTGCGTTCTATTGTATATTTGTTTGGGATCAAATTGCAAGCTTTTGTTCAGAAATGTTTGCCACGTTTTAAGATACTGAACCAAATTGGATTGTTTCCAATAAACAGTGAAACAATCTTGTCTATGATATACAGAGTCGTCCAAATAATCAGTAAAGTCACTTAAATCATTGTTGATATTTTAAATCATCGATAAGTTCATAAACCAACATGCTTCTGATGAATTCTTAATAATGTAGATTGGTTATAATTTGCTGGCAGTGAAGTGGAGATACACCATGTTACGAAGTTCTACATACGACATTAATTTCTTCAATATTTTAGAAACAAAGACAATTAGAATAGTTTATACCCAACTTAACTTTTTATTTTCAATAAAAAAAGAATATAAAAGTAAAAAATCACATATTTTTTTCACAAGAATTAACTTAAATCTCGAAGTAACAAAAAAGTGCATGACTATACATTTCCAAAAGTCTACATAGGTCAAAGAAATTTTTTTATTATTCCTGGGGAAATTTTTGCCCATTCTTCAACCAACACTGTTTTCAGACTTCGAACTGAAGTTACTTCTCTTTCCTTAATGTGCCCACAAATATAAATGCTTAATCACGTTTGATCTGGAGATTGCGGAGGGTTATTCAGTTTTGATAGCACATTATACAGCAGCCATTATTTCCTGTTAATTGGAGTTTTTCAGTACTTGGTACGAAATTTGTTTTTAAATTCGCCAACTCCACTTGCTGACATGCAGCCCCACACTATCACAGAACCGCCTACATGTTTCACCGAAAACAATTTTTTTTTCAAAATGATTTTATGATTTCAAGTAGAATTAATTAAAAATTAATTAAGCTTTTCAAATATTTTTTTTATCAAATTTCAGAATTAAAACGGGGTTATTTTCGACATTAATTGATGGTTGAGTAATAACAAAATATAGAAAGAAATCAAACCTAACAACGAAATTTGCCAGTTTGCTTACACAGTAATAAAAATTCAACGCCATGAAAATTTTTTAAATTACCCTTAACATAATCCATGTGAAGACTTCCTCAAAAATGTTTGTCTAGGTAATTCAGATATTTACCCCACTTTGTTGGAACACAGGCAGATATCAGAATTAGATTAAAGAAATCGCGGGCCAACTTTGCACGTTGAGATATTTTTCGCAAGATATGATTTTCTTATATAAAATTGACCAGATTTTGAGGGTTCTCAAAAAACTGTGTGAAAGATACACGATCAAAAATCTGTATTTTGTTGTTGTTTGGATGCAAGTAAAAAGTATGTTTCGATATTGTCGCAAATATAATATATTTGTGTCCAAACACATTGTGTTTGCTATTCAATATTACATATTTGAGACACAATAATTAATATGTTATGTTTCTGTTCTTGTATTGAAATTATCGACCTTTGAGCGATTCGCATATGTGAATAACATATTTGAGTTTGAATATATATGATCAATTCACGCACAGCAGTTTGTCATCTGATGATTAACTTGACACGGAGTGCAAAACTAGTCATGCCAGTGAGTGTTCTTAACAGAACTGTCTATATTGTCAACACCCAACCATTCCGCAGATTCGGAATATGTTCTTGACCATGTAAGCTTGTAGTGTGAACTTCTCATACATTAACTAAAACTAACAAATCCGGTCATAAAATTTAAATTCGGAACCGAAAAATAATTCCAGGCGCAGAGAGCATTAAATGAAGAATAAATGAGACAAGTTAAGCCGAAGATTATTTTGCCACTCGCCGTTTAAAAATTAACATAGATGTCACCCGAAGTAGCACCATAGACACATCACAACATCTCCTTAAATCAGTACCGTTGGAAATAATTTAAGAGTCAACGATCTTCACAGTTGAACTCCAAGTACGAAGCCACTCATAAGCTAGATAATTTTGAAGAATCACTTGAGTCACCAAAATATCGGATTCGATTCATAACATTTTTAATTACTTCGAGCTCTTATGTATATATAAATATTGCACAGACGGGTTATAAATATCAAACTCCGTAAGATAAAAACACCATTAGTCGCGAGGCGATAATTTACTTACAATTGTATCATAGAGTAATAGACAAGAGCCGCTAACCCTCTCTTCACATTCTCTTGATGACGACGAGGTAGTAGACATTTCGTCGAGTTCGATTTGCTTTTGTAATTTGCTCTTTGTACAACAATAAAAGGGAATGCGTATTTTCGTCCGATGCAAACAACATAAAACATAATTTAGCTGTCACTATTTTAACTTAGTTTCCTTCATTGTCTATCATTTCTATGTCTTCTTTGGTCTCTCAATCTAGACCATTTTCCCGTACCTTTTCGATCAGCTGTGCCATAGAAACCCCCTGGTTTTATTTAATGCAGTATTAAGTCGGCCCCAGTAGATTAGGCAATTAAAATAATTAATCTAAAAGAATAAAAGACACAATAAGTTGGTAAAAATTTACTTTATTTTTCAATATAATCTCCTTTTAGCTCAATACACTTTTCCAGCGATATGCAATAGCTTCGATACCCTGTTTATAGTAAGTACTGTCAAACTCTTTAAAATATCCATTAACCTCAGACTCCACCCCTTTTGAGTGATGGCAAATCTTTTAGCCTTTTTTGCAAGTTTGGAAGTAGAAAATAGTCCGAGGGAGCTAAATCTGACGAATAAGGTGACTGATGAAGCGATTCGAAATGTAATTGATTAATTTTGGCCATCGCAATAGTGGATGTAAGCAATGGAGCATTGTCTTGATGAAACAACACTTTCTTTTTCGCCAAATGCGATCTTTTTCTAAAATTTCATCACTTAAATGCTGCAATAAATTAGCACAATATTCGCCGTTGATGGATTTTCCTATCTGAAGATACTTAATAAAAATTATCCATATCCTTGCCTGCAAATGGAACCATGTTCGCCTTCTTTGGACGCTATTACTCTTTCCAGTCCACTGCTTTGACTGTTCGTTCGCCTCAGGTGTGAAGTGGTGGACTCATATCTCATCCGTGGTTATAAGTCGACCCAAAAATTCGGCTTTGTTGCGGTGAAACATCGCCAAACACTCTACTGAAACGTCTTCACGATGTTGTTTTTGCTCTATTGAAAGCAAGGGCGGCACCAATCTTGCGCACAGCTTTCTCATCTGCAAATCTTAGGTGAATATACGAAGTATAACACTTTTTGAAATGGCTATCACTTCAGCTATCTTACGCACCTTCAGCCGACGATCATCCAATACCATTTTCTGAATTTTCTTAGCCGTGTCTGTCGTGGACACCCAGGGAGTTTCTATGGCACAGCTGATCGAAAAGGTAACGGGTCCGACAAATAACTTTTTTTTGAAAATGCTATTAAAGAAACAACTACTGAATATTTTCTCAAATTTCTTTTATTATTTGAAAGTACAATCCTTCCGGTTAATAATGGAAAATAATTTCATTCAAATGGCTGCCTCGGCTGGCCATGCAGTTGCCTACACGATCGGTCCAATTTTTAAGCATATTATCGATTGTGTGCAGCTGTATTTCACCAATGGCTTCACGAATATTATCCTTTAAAACGTCAATTGTCTCTGGCTTGTTGGCGTAACACTTATCTTTGAGGGCACCCCACAAATAATAGTCCAACGGTGTCAAATCGCAGCTCCGAGGTGGCCAAACGACATCAGCTCTGCGGCTGATAATGCGATCTTCAAAAACAGGGCGCAAAACATCGAGTGTAGCTTGGGCTGTGTGCCACGTAACGCCGTCCTGTTGAAACCAAATGTTGCCAATATCCTCCTCTTCAATTTTTGTGAACAAAAATTCGTTCAACATGGCCCGATAACGATCGTCATTGGCTGTAACGGCCACTCCTTGCTCATTTTCGAAGAAAAATGGCCAATTATGCATCTGGCAAAATCGGCATCTGCAACATTACCATGATTTTCAAAGTAATGTCGCAATATTTCCTAGCGTTGTTCAAGCGTATACACAACCATATTCGTTCAGCGGAAGGATAAAACTAATTATCTGTCGAATCAGACATGAGCTAAGTGTTACCATTCACGAAATAAGCACCAGTTGAAGAAAAAAACGTTAGATGGCGTACCCTTTACTAGTTAAATGATCTAGAATGAGAGAGAGAAAAGAAGACATAGAGATTATAGACATTATAGACAATGCAGAAAACTAAGTTTAAATAGTGTTTGATTGATACTAATGACAGATAAATTATGTTTTATGTTGTTTGCATCGAACGAAAATACGCACTCCCCTTTATTTCTGTCCGTATTACTAAAGGGTTTCTATGGCACAACTGATTGAAAATGTACCAGGAAATTGATATAGACTGAGAGACAAAAAAATACATACAGATTATAGACCAAGTAGCAAAATAAGTTTAAAAGCGTTTGATTTATACTAATGACAGTAACATTCGCACCGAACAAAATTCGCATTCCCTTTTATTTCCGTCCGTATTATGTCAACCAAAGCAACTCGAACTCGATGAAATGGCCTACTACCTTTAGGAGAACACGAAGAGAGCTAGAGACGCTCCTTTCTATTGCTCGTTGGAATTACGTTCAACCGAAGATCAAATTACAAAAGCATCCCGAACTCGATGAACTCGTCGCCATCAAGATAACGTGAAGAGAAGGATAGCGGCTCTTGTCTATTTCTCTATGGGACACCTCAAATGGTCGACCACTACGGTGGTCGTCTTGGCAGCTCATACGTCCTCGTTTAAACTCTGCTACCCAACATTTTACAGTCGTAAACGAAGGAGCAGAATCTACTTCGGCTTCAATATTGCTTGTATATGTTTATAATGGAAATATTGAATATGTTTTAAATGGAAATATTGAATTACATAACGGTGACTAATTTTTTTCCACGTTTACAAATTCACTGATATCGTTTTTTTTTATGGCTCAAATAAAAATACTGAACAACGTGGCGCCTTGAAACTTAAGACATATGTTTTATAAGGTTGCCACTTTTAACTAAAATATTTTTTTCAAACTACTAACAATATCTATACGAGAGTCAGGTCGGCTAGTTTTGGGACTGTCCTCGTAAATTCTAGTTAGAAAGGAATGCAGAGATATACAGTTGTACAAAACAAAAGAAAATGTGTGAATAGATATTGTTTTTTCTTCTTGTTGATAGAAACAGTTCGACACTATTTCGAGTGGAACTATTTCAGGTGTAGTAAATGCAGCGATGGCAATTGCCAATTCCTAAGCAAAGACACAGTTGTTCACATGCACAGGGGTACAGTTTAGAAACAGTCTGCGCTTCTGTGAAGATCAATGTATAACTATATAAGAACTAATCACTTTTACTACAGGGTATTTATGAAATCTAGTTTAAAAATATAACAAGAAACTACAACGCGCACTTAACTCTATGGCAATTGCGAATCCTAAAACGAAGAATACCCGAATTTATTCTACATCTATTAAAAAAACTCTCTTAAGCTCGTTAGCAACCAAAATCGCTGGCCTTATCCCAAAAATAAACTGCTGAAAAGTCAGTCATCTATATTAGCCCTTACTTAGTTATTTTTGATACAATCCCTTGCGCAATATATTTTCTTACTGCTCTATCCGTCTAACATTAATACTCTTCGAACATAAACTTTGTTTTTGACCTCTTGCACTTATAATCTTGACACTCACATTCGTGGAATTCGTTTAAACGATTATTCTTTATTGATAATTCGTTGAATAATTTGCTCCTGTTCTCGCTCTAGCTGGCTGACAAATTATAAAGTACTTTAAAGATTTGATAGATTGATCAAGAATGATATTAATATTGTTACTTGTTCGCCCAACAGTATCCATCAATCTCCGTCGGAGCAGTCCACCCAAACTACATCTATTATTCTATACTTCGCATCTTAGACAGTCAGAGAATTTCCCAGGAGGAAAGAAATTTAATCTCCGCAGAATTTTTATCTCTGACTCGGAGATATCCACCAAATCAGCTTTGGCCCCCGCTTTTTCGATGACATCTTCCTTGTTTTTTTTTTTGAAACACAATTCCTACTTTTTCTACCCCAGCTATGACCGTTTGCGAAAGAACAAAACCACATAACATATTAACTTGTTGTTAAACTATGTTCTCCCACTGTACAATTTTTGTTATTAAGATGTTATTCATTAGCATAATTGCACCTGAATAAAACGCAACGAATTTACCGGAGTTTTCTACCCAGTCTACTAGGTGCAGAAAACTACGGCTCTAAAAATACTAAACTGGCAACACTGGCGAGGGATCGTCAACGAACAGGGTCTTAGTTTGTTTTCCTTCCATATGAACTTCATTTCCTTAGCTACCCTACCTTAGTTACACTTCATTTTAAGTTTAAGTCCATTTCAGCCACACAGGGCGAGTTTGTCGTGGCCGGACTTTTCACTGCGTCGATGCTGCCGTTGATTATAATTTAAAACTCCTCCGCATTCATCCGTACTCAAGAAAGCCATGAAGCCTTCTCAGCTTAAGCTCCCTCATTCGTTAGCCCTGAACCAAATCTCCCTAGTGGAATTAAACAAAAATGCGAAACAAGTTTTGTTTTCCTAACCTATTACACCACCTGCGCTAATCTTTAGATTCAACAAAAAAATACTCAAACAAATATGCACTTAGCTAAAAAAATGGATTCTCATTACATTATATGATGGGATTAGTGAGAGATTCTCATAATCAGTGAGCTGTACGCTTTTTAGTTTAACATTCTCTGATTGGGACATGCAGTTTTACACCGGCTCCGAATGGTATTTTGAGAAGCTGTTTCATGGCTAAGTACTCGATAGTGTCGCCATTACTATGCGAGGTGATCGTCGTCGAAAGAAATGTAAGCTGGTCTGAACAGGGGTCGAACCCACATTCTCATATACAGGAGCCACGCATTCTAATCATTGTACCACCGATAGCGACACTGTACTTAGATTTCCAACGATAATTCCTTTGTAGCTTTTTACTTTTCAACGCCAATGTCTTGAATTTTGATTGTTTAAGAAATGCCCATTGATACGATCTACACGTACGATAACTCATATACCTGTGCAAAAATAATCAAGCCTATAAAAAAAACATAAAGAGAATGTGTCGTAACTCAGCTTCTTCATCACTTGGAAGGATTTGAAGATTTTTGTCTTCAACATGATATAAAAAAGAGCCAATGCAAAGGAAACGCGAGGAAATACTTTAGTTTTGAAATGTACATTGCACATTGCTTTATTTCTAACAAAAATGGCTTGCGCGCTCAAGATGGTTGAGGAGGTGATTTGCCTGAGGAATTCCCAAATAGGGACGCTTCATATCCCACTGGAGTCTAAAGTTGACTACCTCATTTGGCCCGGTAGCAGACTAAATCTTAAGAAATGTGTAACTTATTAGCGGCATTCATGCAAACGTGAAAGCCGAGAACTTTTGCTCAGCGCAAGTTTCCCTCGCACCGTTGCATGAGGCACCAGGTAAAGTTGCTCAGCGTAGTTGTGCTTAAAACCATATCAGCTGACCAAGATGGATACATAAGGTGGTAGCAGTAGCAATTGCATGTATTATGTATGTGTACTTTTTCTACTGTTCTAGTGCTATCACCTTATTTATCCATCCTAGTCAGATGCCAACGAAATGTCAAAAGTTTACACATTTCTCCATCCCACGTTTGCGCAGCAAATTTGCCTCGAAAACTTTCCACTTTTGAACAAGTCGCTTTGTATGGGAAATTTGTTTGTTTTGACGTTTGCTGTGCAAGTTTACGATGTTTTCGAGTTTACGAGGTTCTTTCGAGCTTTCATGAAGACCACTATTGTGAATATACAGGGTTGAGCGTGGTAATTTGCCTTTTTACTCTGCAGGATGTGGCGGCACTGTTGTTATAGTGGCTCACGGGAGAATTGTATTCGTCTGCATTTCAGTTGCCATCATGCATTGGACACGTGAGGAGAGGTCAGAGGTTTGTGTTGAAGCGTATTCTTCAAATGCGCACTCGATCATTGCAGTGCAGCGTGCTTTTCGTTTACGATTCGCTGTTACCCCACGCGGAAGTGTCCCTGGACGGCAAGCAATTGTAAATTGGGTAACTTCATTGAGAACAGCAGGAAATGTGCCATGTGTATGCACTGTGTGGTGCGCCATATCACGAGTAGGCATCATTCGCCCTTAGAGTTCATGAAAACTTCAGAAAACGTATGCAGAAGTGTGTGGATAGCGAAGGTCGACATTTGCCAGATACACTAATTAAAAGCATGTAATTTACGAATTCCCTTACTGTTCAATTATTTCATTCCCAAATAAGCAAATTACCGCACTCCACCCTGTATAATACATGGGTTGCTTTTATTATTAATTTATTTTTTTAATCTAAAAATAATCAATTATCTCTCAGAAACCAAATGCTGCAACCGTTTTTTATACCCTTTATAACATCTATTATTTTATCATTCGTATAGATTTAATCACCGTGTTGGGTTTTTGAACAACCATTTCTAATGAATGGTGAAATTTATTTAGGTAAATAAATAATTTACAAAAACCAATTTATGATCTATTAACCGTTGTTTTACCTATAATAACCCTGAATCTAGGAAATTCAAATATTTAACCCATTTTGAGCAAATATTCGAGTTTTATTGGATTTTAAAATATAATTTCTGCGGTCACACGCAAGGGGACCTCTGCAACTGCGAATAACGCGGGCGGTGGTCAACCCTCCCCAACTATGGGGTAAACTAAAACTCTCTGACCCTACCGGAAGCGGAGAGCTGATCTTCGACTGGGCACTATATTGCACGGCAAGTCGCCGCACACACTCCTGCACCGGTAAACACCTTGGAGTGGGCTAAGGGCGTCTGTGAGGGCTCCAAACCTGTAGGGACAAAGCCTCCACTGGCTGTTAGTAAAAGACAGCGTTCAGTGGAGGAGGATACTAAACCCGGTCCTTCATCTAAGAGGCATAAAGCCAACCAGTGCTCGACAGGTCCTTTAGTGTTGTCGCGAAGGACAGCCTAATCATTGGCGCCTTGGATGAATGTTCCCGGGATGGATGTATCCCCAAGGATAAATGGCGCCTCGTAGAAGGAGCCCGTCTTACGGTATTCATGTTCGGTGTTCATCTTACGATATACATTCTAGACCAAGGGCTAGGGTTTGGGTCCCGTCAAACTCACCTACTGACCCACTGGAGATCCTAAAGATCATCAGCCACTGCAATCCCTCCATTCCTGCAAAGGATTGGAAGGTGGTGAAGGTTGAGGATCCTGTAGGAACCTCCCGGCAGGTAGTTTTGGTCCTGAACCAGGATTCCGTAAAACCCGTTGAGGAGTCCAAAGGCCAAATTCGGTTTGGGTTCATGAGTGTACTCCTCAGGGTACGCTGAGAGGCAAACTGGCCGAGTCGAAATCGGAAGTCACAGCTGTAAATGCTAGAAAGCATCCTGAAACGGCAGTAGATGCTGAAGAAGCACTACTGGATGACGACAGTGGCAGCATTATCGACATGAGTGGCCGCTCTGCGAGGGTGATCACGAAACAACCGTGATCGAGGTAACCGGAGTTGAAGATCCTGTAGACGATGAAAGTCCTGCAGATAAATCTTCATAGCAGTAAGGCAGCATCTCCCAATCTCATTCTCTATCTCTCGAAGGGTGGAGCCGATGTGGCCCTGATAGAAGAACCATGGACGCTCAATGATCGTACATGTGGTATCAGGTGCAATGGATACAGGACCTTCGCCCTATCAACCCCAGGTAAGCCAAGATCTTGCATACTCATTAAAAACAAATTTAATGCTCTTTTATTGCAGAATTTTAGTGATAGCGATACAACCGCCATCAGCCTCTCGGGACATCTGGCTAGTTTCATCGTACATGGCGCACGACCATACTGAATCACCCCCTCCGAAGTGTGTCAGGGATATTGTGTCGGGGGCAAAAATACGGAATTGTAGCGTCATTATAGGCGCTGATGCCAACACGCACCACACAGTCTGGGCGAGTACCGACATCAATGATCGAGGTAGGTCTCTTTTTAATTTCATTATAAGCGAATCCTTGACTATATGTAATAGAGGCGAGGAACCGACCTTCATAAGTTCGATTAGGAGGGAAGTACTAGACCTAACTTCACTACTTGGCTACGACTATGTAACTGTATCCGATTGGAGCGTCGTTTCTTATCACCCATTTTCTGATCATAGATATCTACAGTTCCACATAAATATCGAACCTCTGAAAGAGGAAGTTTTTAAAAATTATAGGAAAACGGACTGTAACGCCTATCGCGGGCACCTAATGAAACTCTTAGGTAACCATCCGAATATTCCAACTAATGTGCCAGAGCTGGAAGAACTAGTTGACAAATTTACTGATGCGTGCAGGAACACGCTTAATAAATCCTGTAAGACCAGTGGTTATAATGCTGCCAAGGATAACAAAAAACCTCGTTGGTGGAACGCTGAGCTTCAGGATCTAAGACCGCCCATTAGGCGGCTTTTCAATAAGGCCAAAAAGAGCGGCGACCAAAGGGATTGCGACGTTTACAAGATTAGTCTCAATCTATATAAAGGTGAATTCAAGAAGGCCAAACGGAAACTTCTGTGAATCCATTGAGGGAACTCCTAGCGAAACTTCTGTGAATCCATTAAGGGAACCAACCAGACTGCACGCTTAAGATGCGTGCTCGCTAAAAACCCACCGTCTGCGGGGTTCTTAATGAAAGACGATGGAACGTGGACATATTCGTCTGAAGAGTCTCTTCCCAAACCACTTCCCCAAACCAAAGCGGTTTTCGTCCCGAAGCGGGCAAATGCTCTCATGTCAAACCAATGGACTTTAGACCAATCAGTTTATCATCCTTTGTTCTTAAGACATTTGAAAGGTTACTGGACATTCATGTTCGAAGTAATCTTCCACAGAATCTACTATCGAGTTCTCAGCATGCCTATATCAAGTGCAGGTCAACCGAGATGGCTCTCCACTCTATAGTCAGGATAATAGAAAACTGTCTTGAGAATGAGATCTTCGCTCTGGGGACCTACCTGGACATCGAAGCTTCTGGTGTATGGATACGTCAAATCTGAATGGGGTGGTGTTACAATTGCTAGGAAGGTTAACAGGGTGACACCGCAGGGGGGAGTCCTGTATCCACTATTATGGTTAACTTATGTCAATGAACTGCTTCTTTAATTGGACGGAGCCGAATGCGGGGTCTTTTCAGATCAGGCAGTGGGCCGGTAATATATTTAAAGACAAATGGAGACTTACTTCAACTTGCAAACAAGCCGTGAGGCAGGTTATCCACAATGATAGGAACACTTACTGGACTTTGTCTTGTAGGAAAACACGCCCTAAGATTGGGACACAGAAACTCCACTCACTGTAGATGCTGCATGGAAGAGGACGAAGAAACGAAAAATCACCTTCTCTTGGATTGCCCTGCTCAGGCAGGACAGAGAAGTAGGACATACAGAACACATTTAGTTAGCACCGTAGCCCTACAGGCTATTCCTGTAGGTCTTATAGACAAATTCATTGATAGGGCAAATTGGCTAGACGACCAGGCAATAGTTGCTATAGAGAAAACTACAGGTATCACAATGGGCTTGTTTAGCCTAAGTGTGTTAGACAGCGTGCTGTCTTCAAGCCTTTATTATCAACCCCCCAACCAAGTAAGATTTTTAAAAGAAAAAGATCCAAACTTTACTTGTATGTGCATAAATTACCAGATTTTGCAATGATTTCGCTTAATAAGGAACCATATATTAAATTTTTTCGTAAATTATGCATAAATTTGGTAAATAACGCTTTATGACTTTAAAAATATCTACAAGAATTTAAAAAAAAAACTAATAACACAGTTTAATTTTTGATCAGTACCAAATTTGGGCGTTTTGAACACGCCCCTTCTAGTACCTCCCAAACAACTCGACACATTTAGCACAAAATCATATTTCTTTCAAATCTTTCTTCTGGTAGATGTGATTAGCTTCAACTCACACACCGGGTAATAATCTGTAAATGCCTACTTAACTGGAGGAAATGGGCGAGACGGGCACTCCCATTCTCGTACTTCCCATACAAAACAGGGTGTTCGTCAGTGTTGTCAATGTGAATCGAGTGAAACACTTCCGACCTTAATGAAATAAGGTATAAGGCTTTACGTTATCAAACTCCAATCACCGATTAAAACAAGGGTGATTTTGCCACGCCCATTGTGGTATCTCCCATACAAAAGTTGTTTGGTCGTCTAGTTGTTCGACAAGAGAAATCGCGCAAAACCGAACCAATCTTTATGAAAGTTTGTACTAGTCAATATTTAGTCAAATAAAACTCTCCTATAGAAAATGAGCTTTTTTGCCACACCCATTCTGAGACCTCCCATATATGCCCGGATGGCCGGTTGATCGGCACGATAACTCTCGTAAACTACAAGCGATCTTAATAAAATTCGGTACTAGGCAAAATTTTGCTAAAAGCTACTGTGTAATCAATAACTGACTATTGTGCCACGCCCAGTTTCGTACCTCCCATACAAAAGTTGAGCGCATTTGCGGTATGCCGACTCGATATCTCCAATAAATCATAACCGATCTTAATAAAATTATGTACTGATCAAAATTTTGGCAACAACTTGCCATGCCCCTTTTTGTACATCGCATATAAATATTGGGAGGGAAACAAACTAATTTGGGTATTTAATAATATTTAGTGCAATGTCAATCTGGTTTTGAATATAGTCACCTTTGAATATGGGCGATTTTATCATAATTCCCACGTAATGGATGACTTAGGGTGAGGGTATGATTAAGTCGGTTCACCCGACTGAAACTTTTGTAGTGGTTAATCCAAACTATGCTAGGAGAAATAATAGTCACTAACAAAATATCATTGTGATCGGTAAAGATTTACGGGAGTTATCTGGCCGAACGACTTTTGTATGGAAGGTACCAGAATGGGCGTGACAAAATTGTTTCTTATTATTATTTACGGCAGCTATCGTATTGACCAGCCAGCCAGACAGACAGACGGACATAGCTCAATCGTCTTAAACGATCCTAAACGAATTTCGCTCAAAGATACTGGGGGTCTAATATTAGTCCTTCTATGCGTTACATTTTTTTTGTATTAAATGATATATATTTGTATACTTTTCTGTGTTAAATGATATATACTTGGGACTTGTACAAGATCGTATTGACATGAAACTAGAGATCGTATCGAATTTCTCTATATTTTAAACTGCGTCATTATTTTTGCTAATTTTCGTAGAAATTCTAAAAGTTATAAAGCGCTATTTATAAAATGTATGCAAAATTTACGAAAAAAAATAATATATGGTCCTTATTGAGCCAAATCATAGCTGGTGGTTTATGCATAACAAGTATAGTTTGGAAATTTTTCTTTAGAAACGTTGACTTAAAAACTGACAAAATCACGGTTATTATTGACCAAGTTTTAAGTAATATGTATAAACTTGCGGAAACGCCGATTTTTTGGGGGGAAATTCGACTTATGAGACCCCTAAATCTATTTTGAAAAATCTGAAAAAAATCTCAAAAATACGTTAACAAATAAGCTTTCTAATTGAAACTATGAAAATCGAAAAAGGAAAATTTTTAGGACAAAACAAATACCAACAATAATAGTTGGTGGCACAATTTTCGAAAAAATATGAATGTAATTTCCCCAAACCGTTATATGTTTAACTGGCGTAACTATATGGTGTAGTTAATTAAATTTATTTTTCATTTACCTAAGATGTTAATTATCAAATACATGACAAAAAGAAAGAAGCCAGTGCTTTCTAAAAAAATTGTTTTTTACAAATATACCGAGAACCATACGAGCAAAACTGGCTGTATCAGAAGGGTTTTTCCATATTTTACTAGCGCTATAAACTAATAGAAACATATTTCCACATAAACAAAATATATAGGTTGAAAACGGGTTAAATTTGGGCTCCCACTGTGCAACTCCAGTAGAGTCTGTGGGTTGCTAAAGTGGACGCTGAATTAGACCCGGCTGAATTATGTCAACTAGTTTCGAGCAAGCCTACACTGTGAGCTGGTGTTTAATGTAAAAACACTCACACACTTTAGTTGCTTAAGTCCATTTAATGCTGTCTATACTTGGAACATTACGGTAGTAATGGAGTAAGCACACTCATACATATCACCAACAAAATTGTAACTTGAGCGCATATTGTTTAACTTTCATTATCAACGAAATCAATTGTACAAAAACAAAATTAGGACGAAGCAAAATAAAAATGGAAACAACTTGGTACGAGTTGATGTGAGATATGTATTTGCGTCTCTTTGATGAACGAGACTTCAGTGAAATATTACCGTCAAAATCATCCATGTTTATTTTTTCCCTACGTAATTGTTTGCATATCCTTGTACTTCAGTTTTCGACTTGCGGCGGCTGTTTCTGTGGAAGGGAGACAGTTTTATAGTCGCTGAAATAGAAATATGCAATATCTCTTACCCTGCCAGACAATAACAATACCGCCAACAGACTTAATTGGAAATATTTTCAAGGAATTTTTGTGAGCGCTCATTCAAAACGCTATTTTGTTTGAGAAAAAAAAGTAATCAATCACAAAAATTTAAAAATATATTGTAACAATATATCAGGGCTTCAAATATGGGATATGGACTATTTTGTTGTAGCAATCGCTACTGTCGCTTTAGTATACATTAATGGATTTTAAATCGAAAGGGGATTGCGCAAAACTCTAAACAGACTTATTCTAATTACAATGGTTTCGAATTTAAGATTGGTTGTATATCGGCCCATGCAGTAAAATACTGTCGGCGAAAATACTGTCGGAGTTCAAGTACAACATTTACAGTACTGGTGAAATGTCGAAATGATAACACCAGTATTTTAATTACAAAGAAAAGAGTAACGTAACCGAGACTACAGCTTGCCAGTACTGTAAATACAAAGGATGCAAGGGAAAATGAACCAAGTAAGTGTATAACTAAAGGGTGTCCCTATAAAAGTGCACGATTTCATTTAAAACTAAAACACATAATTTTTCTCCGAGTGGTTCTGATCGCAGACCTTTGTTCGCAAAATTTTATATTGTTGTGAACGATGCCGAATTGTTTTCGATAGACCAGCCGGCACGTTGACGAAAGAGACGATTTTCTGCCGATAATTGACCTAGCTCCTTCAAATTTGTTAATTAGCCTTCGAATTGTTCACACAGTACTTGCACTTCCACGATCTAAAATTCCGTTAGGTTTGCGAGCGCTCTCTCCGTAAGTTTCCCAATTTTTGTAATGGGCTTTTCACAATATTATCACGTTCCTCCTGTGCTTCGCGCTCCATTTTTAATAATCCGAACAATCGAACAATTTTGACATCCGAATCGTAGACTACCAAACTACCAAATTTCACAGCTGCCACATGCATACGAAAAAAAACCCAAAAATAGTTCATTTTTATTGGGACACCCTTTATAGTTTATCTTTTAGAATATTAACAATACTTTTATTCTGGTGTTCGACCTTTTCTTTATTAATAAATAATCAATATTCTTCGAGCTTGAGGTCAGATTTGCTGTTCTTGTTTTTATTTTCCTCGATATTTCGCTACTCCATTGTGAACCATCATTAGGAGATATAAACAATATTTAACAATTAAAACCAAATAACAATTGTGAAAAAATTATGTCAATATAAATATGTTTGAAACAACTTTCCCGCCTTTTTCAAAATTTTCTGAAGTTACACAAACAAAAATAATGTACGTAAGAAGTTCATATAAATTAACCCAAAGAAAAATATTAAATCGATAAACAATTTGTGTTAAAAAGTTATACTTCTTACTAATTAAATGACTGTAAATTTGGTCTGCATTATCTATATCTGTTTTACAGTTAATTCTTTTCAATGTTGGTATATTAATTATTTGTAGCATTTCTAACATATAACGACGGTTATAGTTGTTTTCTTTTGAAAGGAACAGCAAAGCTCGAAGAATATTGATTATTTATATTAACAATACTTTCAAATTTTTAATAGTTTCACATAAAGACGGTGATTTCACCCAATACATTGAAATTGTTGTTGGTCACATAGACCCGCCACGGCACGGTATGGACTTCTATCAATAATTTAATGAAGTTAAAACCCCAGAGTCATGTGATGCAGAGGAAGAAAACTCATCGTCCTTCACCACTTCCGGAGCGAGCATTTGTGGCAGCTTTATACTCGAGACCACAACTGACTATTTTAGTTCCCTCATAAATGGCCGTATAGAGATTAAAATGTGTGGTTTAAGAACGAACCATTAAAAATTGTACACTCGAATCGATCGATGAATGTTACTGCTTTTAAGATCTGAAGGGTGCACAATACTTCCTAAATTTTTAAATTTCTATTAGATATCCACGTCTAATATATGTGATGAAACTAAAGTTATGAAAGTTCTGGCGGTACTTTGGGAAAATTACAATATTTTCTTGTCACAAATCCTAAGATTTAAAGAAAAAAATGAAGGGATTGGTGAGAGTTTCTCACAACAAATGAGCCATGCGTTTTTTAGTTTTACATTCACTGATTGGGACCTAGAATTTTACCCCGGTTCCGAAGCTTTTCATACTCGATAGTGTCGCCGTCACTAAGCGGGGTGACCGAAGTCGAAAGAAATGCAAGGCGGTCAGAGCAGGGGTCAAACCCACGTTATCATACACAAAAGCCGCGTACACTACCATTGCACCACTTGTGCCCTAGTACTTTTAGTGAGGATAATATTGATCTAATCAATCATTTATATAGAATGGGTGTTTTCAACAAATCTAAAAACGCTTGGAAAATTACTGCTGGGTCAAATGGTAATGGTGATTTCGTTTCCAAAAAAGAATACGTTTGAAAAATGTTGCGATCGCCCCTTCAAATTCGTGCCTTCTTTAGGGTGAGAAACCAACAAGAAATGTTGAATTTTCTCACAACTGTATTCTTCCTTTTGCGTTTTTAGCACGTTTTATTTACCTTGCGTATCGAAAATATTCGACCAGTGTATATGGAGACTTACGCGATATTAAGCCATTGTAAACGACCATTTTTTATTATTCCCGCTTACTTAAAGTTTAGCCAGCGTTGTATGAGAAGATAAACGATTTTGACTGAAGCCACTTAAATTAGCTTAGCGCCCGACACAATAGGTACACAAATTAGCTTAGCAAGGACAAATTCCACATACAAAATGTCAGATTGTGAGCTATTGTATCGGGCAACATTCTCCCCTCTGACTCACTAAGAGTGTAGAAAATGCTACATTTTTGCACGTTTTTAATGCAACATTCTAAGAAACGAACACAAAACCTTGAGGTAGTGTTGCACTTTTTTAACAAACGAACACAAAAAGGCTCTTTTAAACGGAAGAAAAAATTTTGAATTTTTTCTCAGAAACGAAATCGCTATTAGTGTCCAAAAACTCCTACTAGTTTCTTTTCGTGTGAAACGTGCGTCGTAAAAACAGAACCAGTAAACAGTGCAAGGGGTTTTAAGGAAATTTATTGTGAAAAACATACCGTCAAGTCGTTTATAGACAAAGCCAACCATCAACATCAGATAGTAAAAGAAAATAGCTCTCTTTTGAACACAATCCACTCTGCTCCTATATCGTCTGTACTTCTTAATGCAATGCATATGCTTTGCTTTGAAATCAGTAAATATTCAATTTAAAAATTGATTGTTAGGAACCCAGACTCGTACATTTTACAAGGAACTTTTGGAGATACAACTGTAGATATTCAAAGCAAATCGCTCGACCTTATAGACTGGAACGCAACACAGTTTAGACTTATCTTGCTTTATGCTGGAAATATTGTTTCACATAGGGTGTCCATGAGACAGGTGATCGACTATGTAGTAGAAAATTTATAGACAATATAGTGGATAGGCAACAGAGCGATAAGCAACCACAAACAAACCATGCAGCAAACTAAGTTTAAATATTGTTTGATTGATACTAATGGCAGTTAAATTGCGTTTTATGTTGGTTGCATCGAACGAAAATGCGCATTCCCGTTTATTTCTGTCCATTTTAAACCAACCCAAGAGTAAAATTCAATAGAAACTCGATGAAATGGCCTCCCACCAGTGTTGCCAGTTTAGTTCTTTTAGGAAATTTTTAGTTCTTTTTTTTTTTTGGTTGCTGCTCTTTTTTTGGAGCCTGTTAGCTTTTTTTTAAATAACTGTCCCTTTTTCAGATCTTTTTTTACCTTAACAACTTGTGACCTAACTAACAACTGTTTAATGTTAAGCTCATATTTTATTTTTGTAATATATACTAAAACTATTTCGGTCGTGGTAAATTGTGTTGAATTTATTCTGTGTGAATTAGAAAATCAAAATATTGACAGCTGAAAGGTTATTTGAGTAGTCATGTATCAAATGGAGAGTAGAAGATGCGAGGTACGATATACTCTTATTGTTTTATATATTTTTTACTTGTTTTTTTGAAACATGTTAGGGTTCTTTTGCTTTTTGTTTGCTGATATATGGTACTGTTTGGAAATGTTTTACTGTATCGCGTACACACTTCCAAGCAAATGCTGTATAAAAACCAATTTCAAATTTTGCTTTACTTACTCACTAGCCCTTGGGCTACTTAAAATTTTTATGATAGATACTTAACACACTAATGTCAAAATGTTAGTCGATTTTAAATATTTGTTTGAATTCACAAACAGCATAAGTATTATGTGTATTCGTAGTAATAAAACAATACATTATTGCAGCAACTGGAAGTTTATTGTTTAGGGCCTCAAGATTCCATCTGCAGGGCAGGGACCTTTTTTCTTAAGCAGTTTGATTTGCAATCTTCGACTATATTGTAGCTCTTTCCTTATTTTATACCTTTTTGAAGGTCTCTCAGAAAAAAACATGCTGATGAAACGTCGACGCATACTTGAAATATTTTACTTTTTGCCGTTTTCAAGCTCGCTGTAGAGATTTCTTGAGATTTTACAAAATACAGTAATCGACAAAAATGTGATTTAGATCCACTTAATGTATGTATACACTCAGAGAAGAGATTCGTTGTCACAACTATATTTACAGCCAACTAAAATTTGGCGGTTCCTTGGACTATCACATTATTAAGTTGCGAATACCAATAATTGGGTTCCGTTCCACCAAATTTTGTGCATATCAATTGATTTGTAACTCAGTTTTGGTTGCAATAACTGAAATTTTTATTGACGCCACAGAAACAAGAAATAAATGTGATCTGTCAATCGAGATTTAGTTGTAGCAATCAACTTATCTAGTAGTGGTGACTATTCTATTAGTTGGATGAATGAAAAGTCTAAAACTGATTCGGTTGTACCAAATAATATTTATCTTGCTATGCTTAAGTAATTATGTACTTGAATTTAATGGCTGTCACAATTATGAATTTTATAGAAAAAATCGAAAAAAAATTATTTTTTATTAAAATTGTGTATTTTGTATTTAAATATAAAAACATTTATTATTATTTATAACCAGGGTTCGTATTTCGTGCCCATTTTTGATCAAAAATATGAAAACATTTCTATATCTCGAAACCGGAGCGTCCAATCGAAAAAATAATACATTTTTACTGGTTTCTAAGGGTTTCTTACAAAGTGTTCCCATTCGCATGAAATAATTTTTTTAAAAAAATCGCCAAAATAAGAAAATCGCTAAAATAAAAAAATAGCTATAAGTCGGAAACGGTGCGTCCAATCACAGAAGCAATAAATTTCAGACTTCAAATTTGTATGAAAAATGTTTGATTTGTCGTGAAAACTTTTATGAGTTTGAATGAAACCCCATAATGAATTACTAGACTACAATGAACGAGAAAAAGAGTAAATTTGGTATTTTTGTTTTATAGTCCTTAGCACAAAACTTATAGTGTTCGAAGTCAAGCTTTCAATCTTAGTAAATATTTAATCTTTTTTATTTTTCCCCCTTCTCGTTGGTATTTTTTACCAGTATTTGTTTGCAATGTAATTTATTTTCGTATTTTGTTATTTAGTTTTTTTTGAAAGCATCTGGCAACACAGCCTGTTACCTCGTCGTCCTCGAGACAACATAAAGAGAGGGATAGAAGCTTTTACCTATTTCTCTATGATTGTTTTAAGAAAAATATTGGAGAATTGAATGTACAAATATTTTTCTTGTCGTATTTTGCCTTCTTCCAAATTAGGCAACTTAATTGGAGCGCCAATACCTCATCCTTCTGTTTTTGGGTTTTAAAAGAAATCTTCCTGTTTCGAAATGCCACGGCTTATCAAGTAACATTCCGCTATGTGGAAATTTCAAATTATGATGTTGATTGTTGACCCTTATTTTTGCTGTCTTCACGAGTATTTAGTTCGGCTTGAGGTCAGGGGATTTGACGGGTTTCAAGATTTAGTAGATATTCCCAATATTTCGATTAGCGTCACTAATCATCCTCAGGGTTCAACATACCAAAATTTTTAACATTAGATAATAACGAATTCTGGTATGTGATGGAAATCGATCGATATAAATCGAATATAATTTGACATAATAATAATGTTTTTTGTGGATATAATGGATATCAATTAATTTATTACCCTTTTTCTGTCATTAAGTAATGCATATGGGTTAACATTTTTATAACCGACGAACGGATTTACCTGACCACCTTTGAATCTTTTGAAAGTTAGTTGACTTTTTGCACCTTACTTAAGTAAGACAAATGCAAAATTTTGGAGTTCCAGCTTCTGTTGTTCCTGAGATATGGCGCGTCAAAAAATGAAAAAATCATTAAAAACACTTATAAGTGGTCTGCCATTATCATTTATATCTTCAAAAGTTTTTAACACACAGGATCAAGATTGATCTCATTTTAAAAATATTGAGAATAGCTTTAAAACTGCTTTTAGTTTAATTTTTTTTGTGAGAGGTCAAAGGTCACTGTCACATGATTTATAGTTTGGGAAGGTATATCTCAAAAAGTGAAATTTTTAAATTCTGAAAAAAATATATGTTGATCCTAATAGTCTCTTACGCATTTTGTGCCAAAAAATTTGAGTTTGCTGTTATTAGTTCCGGAGATACAGACAATAATGTGAAAGTGTTTGAAAAAATTTTATACTTTTTTTAAACATTTTTGTTTTTGAATTTATGTGGTTGGTATTAAATTAGCAATATATCAAAAAAAGTGGTTTTTCCAATTAAAAGATATATGTACCAAATTATATGTACTGATTTGGGGATACATTCGGCTATCTGAAATGCTCATTAGGGTGGCCGTCAATTACATGATATGTGAATTATAGGGTGTTCTTGTTGTCATTGATTTTTCAACTGATTACGAATTTTTTCCTGTAATTTTATTAATATCCGAAAAACTGGAATTTTTTAATTTTTTACAATAAACTGGGTTAGTAGCCTTTCATTTAAGATGAATATTTCATTCGTACACTGAGAGAAAAAAAATTATTATAATAATAAGTGGTAAAGGTAGATTTACGACTTTTTCATTTAAAATGGCACAAAAACGGCTAAAGATTTTTGGCCAAAATTTTCTATTTCTCGTTTAGAACCTTAAAATTTTAAATTCTACCAAGGCGCTTCGCAGTACAATGTATCGTTTGGAAAAGAAATTGAAAAAACTTCAAGAAAAATGGAAAAAATCCAAAATTTTTAGCTTTTTTACCTTCCTCAACTCATAATGTCCAAACTAAGCTTTGTGACGTGAAACTCCTTGGTGGAATTTTAGATTTTAAGGTTCTAAACGAGAAATAGAAAATTTTGGCCAAAAATCTTTAGCCGTTTTTGTGCCATTTTAAATGAAAAAGTCGTAAATCTACCTTTACCACTTATTATTATAATAATTTTTTTTCTCTCAGTGTACGAATGAAATATTCATCTTAAATGAAAGGCTACCAACCCAGTTTATTGTAAAAAATTAAAAAATTACAGTTTTTTTTTTTTTTAATTTAATTTTTTAATTTTTAAGCCCACGAAAATGGTTAAACTGTGTTATATTTTGAAATACAACTAATTTAAAAAAAAAACTCGTGGAATAAATATTGTTTCTGGGTCCCCAAAGATTCATATTCAACAATAAAAAAGTTATTTTTCGCAAAAAGTCGTTTTTGACATATTGCTATATTAAATACAAATATTAATTTAGACAGAAATAGTTCAAAGTAAGAAATATTTATTTTACATATTTATTTTACATATTTATATTACAAATGCAGGCGATTAATTAATTGTAAATATTTTCAATTAAAAATTCCCGGTCTTCGGAGAACAATTTTACTATAAGTTTTGAATTTCCTTCTGGAACAAAATAGTGGAATTTTTGTGTTCCTGGTATAGTTCTCAAGCCAATATACCTGTTTTTAAGAAACTCTTCTTCTGCTTTATAATCTTCCTCTGTTAAAAATACAAAATTACAATTTAAAAGATGTTCACGGCACCACTCATACAATTGAAGCGGGGTAGTAATTTGGTCCTGTATTGGACGTTGCAAACTGGCTCGGCGAGCTTCTCTCTTTACGGTTCCACCAAGACCATCGCTAGGACCTTTTCCATTGCTTGTGGCAAAAAAATGTCATTCGGCTGGAAACCCAAAATCATCTTCATGATGACATAAATTAACAAAAATTTTTTTATTCTTAAATTGAGCGGCTGAGCCATCCGAAAAATAAGAAATTTTTCGTGGTGTTGAACAAAACTTATTTTGTAGAAACATTATCATATGGCGATGGAACAAGTGTACTGCAACTGTGTTGTGGATAAGACAATTAGATATAACTATGTAATTGGTGTGCTTGGCTGTTGTTCCAATGAAAACCTTGTGAACAGTCCTGAACAAAAAACGATGCATTTTCCCAAAAATCACATATTGCAATGTACTCATGTTCTCCAAGCAATGCTTTTTTTGCATTCAAAAAAGCTGCGTGTTCCTTTGCGATAAACGAGTGAGGCAAAAGTGTCAATAATTTTTCGCAAAGTGAATCCAGAAAATCGTCGGCTTGAAATTGTGTCAACTTGTATAGCGTATTTACTAACATAACAATGTATGTATGTACATGTGTCTGTTGCTGTTGTTGAACGGAGAAATAAAGTGACGAATGAATAATACACAAAAAATAGTATTAAAATTGTTCAAACAATTTCACATTATTGTCTATATCTCAGGAACTAATAAGAGCACACTCAAATTTGTTGGCACAAAATGCGTAAGAGACTATTAGGATCAACATATATTTTTTTCAGAATTTTAAAAATTTCACTTTATGAGATATAGCTTCCTAAACTATAAATCGTGTGACACTGACCTTTGACCTTTCGCAAAAAAAAAATATAAATGTAGTTTTAAATCTATTTGCAATACCTATTAAATGAGACCAATTTCGATCACGTGCGTTAAAAAGTTTTGAAGATATCACCAATATTGCCAGACCACTTACGCGTGTTTTTAATGAATTCTCTAGTTTTCGAAGCACCAGATTTCCGGAACCACAAAAGCTAGATACCTAAAATATTTCAATTTATATTAGTTTAGTACTGTAGAACATTCATGATAATTTTTGTACAATTCTAAGAGCGTAAGGTCAAAAATTGCGTTTTTTTGATTTAAAATGGAATTACCCATATATAAAATATTTGTTCCCCAATATTAGGAATTATGCCAATAAAATGTGTTGAAATGTCATTCGGTTTTGAGTAGATCGATTTTCATCACATGCCCGATTGATCACTAAAACAATTGACAATAATTTCATGTATTATACTTAATCATAAAAATTAAGAACATAGTCCCACTTAGTCTGCCAGCTGTCTTCAACTAAAATTTTTCCTCTTGTGTTGGTTTATGGTGTGTCGATATATTTGAGCGCTCGATCAATATCGTTCTTCTAATTGAGTCTTTTCTCTAGGGATCGTCAATTATGTCAACGTTATCACAGGTAGGCGTATGGCCCATCGTGGCACAGTGGGCTTCTAATGCGGTGCTCGATGTCTATCTCTTTCCTTTGAAAATCCTTTCGTTCCTTTGAAAATCCTTTCCGGGGTGCGTCGCAGAGTGCTTCGTCAAAATTAAAAATTTGGTTTTAATAATGTTGAATTAATTATTTTCGTTAAGATAATAATTAAACTAAGAAAAAACACATTGCTTTTTTTTGTATATGAAACTTTTGAACGCCGCTAGAGGGCGCCAAAATAGTTGTTTTTTGAGTAAATGTGTGAAAAAAGAAGCTTCATTTTACTGGCAACAGATAAATGATTGTCAAAAAGCGATTTTGTATACAAATTGAACGATTGGTTTTTTCTTATTCAGAGTATCGAATTGAAAATAAAACAAAATTGTGAATTTACCAAAATATTGATTTCTAATATACAAAAAATCTTCCTAAAGTGTATGTTTCTAGCGAAAAACACAACAATTTGCAAGGGTTGATGGAATGCAAAATGAAAATTTGCAAAGCTCTCCAAAATTTTATTTGTTGGTAATGAAGTATGCATCTTAGTATTTTAAAAAAGAAAGAAAAACCTAATATTTTAATGCACAAATTAGAAAACACGTATTTTTTCAAAGCAACTAAAATCATGATTTTCAAATATCGATGAAAGGGTGTAAGGGAAACTATTCTCAAAACTTAATTTTAAAATATATTGAAATTTTTTTTCACGAATTACTTTGAAGGATATAGAAAAAAAACGAAAAACATTAAATTGTTGAAAATCTGCAATAGAAGTATTAAATTTTTTTTTTTTGAAAAGTGTATGTTTTTAAGGCTGATAAACAAACAATATAAAGTTTCAGAGAATTACAAACAAAAAATTGCCAAAGCTCCCCAAAATTTTATTTTGATATTTAGTTGAATTTTTCAGTATATGCGAGTATCACATAATATATCTCTTTTGAGCTTTATTGTTTTTGATCCTGTTTTCGATATTTTTGTGATTCTTTTTCCACTTCTTATTCTTTTCAGTTTGCTGGCGCGCTGTAGTTTATTTCCCAGCAAACATTTTTAAATAAGCTTATTGTTAATTGTTGAAGTATATTGTTAAAATATCGATTCTATTACACTTTTTCCATTAAGGCGGCTATTTTTAATGCAACAAAAGATAAGATAAAAATTGTGAACTACAAACCAAAGTTTATGACTAGAGAATGTATAAGTATATTAAGGTACATACAATGTAATACCACTAATGATGGTAATACAGCTCGTCGATTTTTTGCTAATATGTAGTGACAGAGCTGCCGATATCACTGGAATTAATGAAGAACTTATATTCAATTTTGGGATAATACTGCGCGTGCTCTCTTGCGGTATGACAATAAACAGAAACACGTTTAAGGAGCTCCTAAGAGTAACAAGAAACCTATATTTGATACATTACGGATGGTATTATATGCCAAGTAGTGTGCATGAAGTACTAGTTCATGGTTGTGACGTTATTGATTGTTTCGATCTGCCGATAGGTAAGTACTTGCATACCAAAAGTATTGATTTTCGAATATTTATACTCTAATTTCATTGCAGGTTCTTTATCTGAGGAAGCACTAGAAGCCATCCACAAAATTATTCGTAAAGTTCGCCTGTCACATACAAGAAAAAATTCTAGGCAGAATACCAACAAGGATTTATTGACCCACTTAATAATTAGTTCTGATCCAGGTATATCTTCTAAAAGGCATAAAATGCTATCTTTGAAACACTCTACCCCCAATGATCTATCTAAATATATATTAAATGATTCCCGTATTGAAACCGATGATGATATTGATCCAAAAATGACTGAAGAGAGCTCGAGTGATAATTCTTCCGATGAATAGTTGTAATAAATATTATTTTTGTACCTATATTATATGAAAGTGTTATCGAAAAAAAATGCAAAACAAATTAAAATTTTTTGCAATTTCTATTAGACTAATACCTTTAATTTAATAAAAAAAAATACAAAAATACACCACTTTTGCTTTAAAACCGTTAAATCGTCTTTTTGTGTTGAAAATAGAATTTCGGGGCCTATTGGACCATTTGTATGGGAGGTACCAGAAGCCGTGGTTTGATATCTCCTAAGTTACGCACAAAAGTGGCGATAGTAAAAATATTTTATCGGGCAATGTTTGGTCAAAATAAAGCTGTCCAATAGTGCGATGATTTTTGGAGATCTATCGAAGCATTTGTAATGGAGGTACCAGAAGAAGTGGTTCGAACCAGCAAAAATTTTGCAAAAAGATGCTCATAAAATATATATTACATCCTGCAAAGTTCTAAGAAAATTATACGTTCCTAAAGGAACGTGGCCGTCGGTGGTGCAATGGTTAGTGTGCGTACATGAGATCCTGGGTTCGATCCCTGCTCTGACCACCGTCAAATTTTCTTTCGGCGGCGGTCACCTCGCATAGTGACGGCGACACTATCGAGTATCTAGCCATGAAAAAGCTTCTCAAATTACCGTTCGGAATCGGTGTAAAACTGTAGGTCCCAATCAGTGAGTGAAAACTGGAAAGCGCATAGCTCAGTGATTGTGAGAAGTTCTCCCCGGTCACTTCATGGGATGTAATGGGAAACCATTTATTTTATTTTAAAGGAAGCATAAATATGCTCTTCAATCGATTTTCATTAAATTTGACTCGTTCATTATTAGGGACTCGTGCTAAATTTTATTACCCTAGGACGTCTCCTTCTATTTTTGTCCCATCTATATACTGCGACAAAGCACTGTGCGTCGTGAGTATGCTACCGAAGGCTGACACTGATCTTCATCATCCCGAAGTTTAGATTATGGCGTAAAGAATCTACTTGCTGGTCTGGAGATGATATCTCCTGACGTTTGTGGCGACCAGATCTCTTATCGAAGAGTACACAAAACGGAGGTCACCAGTATTTGCAGCTTTTTTGGATTCCTCCATATATTGTTCATTATTTTGATTTTAACTTGCTCTTCAACGTTGGCGACTTCAATGGTATACTCATTTTGTGCAGGCGTTCACAATTCCGAAATTCGGTGCAGGATTCTGCACTAAACCAAGGTATATTAACACATCTTTTCTGACCTAGTATCTCAAAGACAATTTCCTTCAGCCTGCGAACAATGTCTGACCACAAATTTTGATCGACCTGTGCCAAATTAGAGCGTAGAGTTTGATCGTACATCATTGATATAGATGGGTCCTGCAGGAGGTCCTTATTTTGTTGTACTATTTTGCCTCTAATAACGTTGACAGCCGCTGGAGGTCAAATGTCCACTGAGAGTTGGTAGATGCTATCAGTATAAGCACGAGTCTAGTTTTGACCTCCAGTATGGATCACAAGAACATTTTGCTGACAAGTATGTGGTCAATTTGATTGAAGGGTTGGTCATCATGTGATTCCCATGTAGACTCGCTTTTATTGGCGGAATTTCGCTCCGACGATAAACAGTTGATGGCAATTACAAGTAAATTCGAATTGGGTTCGCAAAGACGATGCGGTCAAATATTGCGTTGTATGAATTTGGAGCGTTTGTAGCCCTAGGCGAAAGAAATCGGCCGACTCCGTTTATACGTAGCGTATCATTCCCCGAGTATATAAAGCAGTGCCCAGATGATAATTGAGATTTACCACTATAAAGCACCGTACTTCGGTTAGGTCTGCTCGAGTCTCGATTTTTCAGAGGGAGTTCTTACATTCCGGGTACCAATTATAAGCCGCTATTTAAAGCCATATGTTGTTATAGAGGCAGGATGTTAATCTTTGTATTTATTGACGTTTCTGTAATGATTGGCATGCGATAATGTATATAAACAAAATTAGTTAAACTATTAAAAACGCTATTCTACATAAGAACAAATACAAAAACCGGGAAAAGTTGAAATTATGGTCCTGATAACAATTGCTCATAACTGATATATTTACCTCCGGATGTGCTTCAGATATGATTTGCTTTGTACACTAAGATGAAAGCTATGCCAAATAAGAGTTATAAACATTTTGTCTCGTTTTTTAAGTTTTCTGATTTTTTCGACCTTTTTCTCATTGTACTTAAACTACTGGGCCGATTTAGACAATATGACCACATAGTTGTCTTAAAATTAAGACCATACTAGGCTTGATCGGATATATATATCTCAAAATATAGCGTAAATAGTGAAACTACCATAGACGGAAAGCCAAATTTAACAAAATAAAATGAAAAAACACGTAACAATAAAATGTTGTTTTTTAAAATTTATAGATCAGTAGGCCATAATACAGAAAAACATTTTATATGTTTTTGTAAAATAGTGTGATGGTTCTAGGTTTGACCTCTCATTTACATATTTTTTTTTTGAATTAGAACATCAGAGTAAAATATTTTGTAACGTAACTAAAATTCAAATATTCTCAATAATGATATATTGTCATTTACAGGGCTATTCTAACGATTTGGTAACAATCAATTGTCACCTTGTAATTGTTACGATTTTGCCACCAATAATTGTAACCGGTATTCTGGCAACTTCGTAACAAGGAAAAATTCACCTCGTGGTGAAAGTTAAATTATTTGCTGCAATGTTGACAGCTGATGATGAATTCACAGCTGATTAATGAATTTGACAACAAAAAATGGATAAGCGTCAGGGAGAAAAGTAAGAAATTTTTATATTGTTATATATTTTATACATTTATTTTATTTATTTCTTTGCAGAAAATTTGAGCGGACGTCGCAAGACCAGCTACAATGCTATATTGCTTACATTAAAAGCAATGCAGGGCTGCTGGCTGGGAAAAACAACCCTACGCAGCCGCGATTGTTGGAGGAGATGTGGAAGGATGTGGCCCTCAAATTAAACGCGCTAAGGGGGCCCACACGAACCCCGGCTAAGTGGAAGGAGGTATGTAATATAAAAAATACATTTACTTAACAAAAATATTTATTTTGTTTGTTATTTTGTAGTCACTGGCAAACTGGAGGAAGCAGCTGCGCAGTCGAGCAAGGAGGCACAAAGCAGAGCAGATGCTGACGGGAGGTGGCCCAAAGCCAGCTGAGTTGGACGACTTCGACAGCCAGGCACTGGAAGTACTGGGCCTAATTGCAGTTGAGGGGATTCCTGGTCAGGAGCTGGGGTTTGAGGTAATAGTTGTGTTTGTTTACTTGTAAATTTGTGCAAATTTTTACTGGATCGTGTTCGTTTACTCCAAAAGTCCAGTAAATGAGAGCGAGACCGAAAATTTTGACAGTTCGATGATAGAGAACTTGCAAATTTTGGTTGGAGAAATTTTAGCCAACCAAAATTTGCAAGATAGAACAGCTATTTGAAATCAGGAACAGCCTGTTTCACGATGTCGCTTGAAAAGCTAAGCGAAAGAAACCCAGTCACTCTCTTTCGCTTAGAATTGAGTTTGGTTTTTTTTTTGTGATTTGTGTTGACTGAGCGGCTGAAATGAAGAAGACTAGTTCGGCCTCGAAACAAAAAAAAACGAACATCGAGCAAACTGTTAAACCATGGAAGATGAACAATTTTTTTGGCGCCCGGCCCCATGAAGCCCCTAAGGTTCAAAAAACGGGTTCACCTAGGCATATATAGGAACAAGCAAGTGTTGGTACTCAAATGAAAGGTGTTCTTCTCATGAATTTAGTGGTATATTTATTTTTAATGTGCATCGTCTATGGAAAAAATAATTGCTTTGGCAAAGTCCTACTGGTTTTACGAAGGCAATTATTTTTGCTTTAATTTTTACCCGATATAATATAGCAAAATAGGTGTATCCTGGTCCGCAGAGGTCGAACATCAAAAGTAAATATACCACTAAATTCGCTAGGAAAATACATTTCATTTGAGCACCCACACTTTCTTCTTCGATATCTCTGAGTGGACCCGTTTTTTCGACAGTAGAGGTTTTAGAGGTACCGCTAAATTTTTTCTCATTTCCCATGGTTTTAAATTTGGCTCGATTTTCGGTTTTTTCTGTTTTGAAGCCCGGCCTCAGCTTCTGCATTTTTGCCATTATATTAGAATTTACCTATACTTGCTTTCAGTAGTGTATTTTTACTACAATTTTTAATGAAAATATGAGTGTAAGTATTTTTGTTTGTTTATTTTTTGTAGGAAAGTGTAAACTCCCCAACTGAGGCTTTGAAGGTAACCCTGCTCTCCGATGAT
This sequence comes from Phaonia tiefii, assembly GCA_963931995.1. Classification (NCBI taxonomy): domain Eukaryota; kingdom Metazoa; phylum Arthropoda; class Insecta; order Diptera; family Muscidae; genus Phaonia; species Phaonia tiefii. Next base: position 75,220,940 of record OZ008371.1, on the reverse strand, counting down.
GAACCCAGCTCTCCGGTAGTTATCAATAGCTCTATTTCCAGCTCCAGCAATGCTGCTTTACAAAATGGAGCTTCGCGTAGTAGCTCACCCATTGAGGCAACACCGTCAAGGCGGAAATATAAGAGGGGAGCTTCAGAAGAGTTGGTTGAAGTTGTGCTCAAGCAAATCAAGAAGAGGGAGTCCTTCGAAGAGCGAGTGTTTGAGCACCTAAAGGCTACCACTGATGCTGTAGCTAAGCTGGGGGAAGGCATGCTGGCTCTTGCAGAAGCCCTAAAAAGGCAGTAGAATAACGCCCATGTGGAAATAAAAAATAAATTTAATTGAATTAAAGCTGTGTTTTATTTAATCTATACGCTTATAGTACATAAGTATATACATTAGGGTGTACTGAAAAATTTTTGTTCTTGTGCTTTTTGTGCCCGTGGCAGAAGTTACATTTTAAAGCGTTTGAATGTATCGAGAACGTAATCTTTGACCTTCACGATAATACTGACTTCGATGGACTGTTACTAGTGTAGATGGTGTATCGAATTCTGCTTCATTAGTCTCGATGAAAGTAATCGGGCATCTCTTTAATGCAATATTATGCAAAATTACGCAGGCATTTATTATGTTGACTGCTCTTTCATGACTGTAGTGCAAAGCCCTGTGTCTTAAAAGGCACCTAAATCGCGATTTTAGCACCCCGAAAGCTCTCTCTACTACGTTCCGAGCTTTGGCATGTAATTTGTTATATTTTTCCTCCTGTGTACTGGCTGGCTCTGAAATCGGAGTTAGAAGCCAAGGCTCCAGGGGATATCCTTGATCACCTAAAAGCCAGCTACCACTTTGCTGTCTCATCAGGAACGAGCGTACTGCCGACGTGGTCCAAATTCCGGAATCATGGCATGAGCCCGGAAATTTTGCATTCACTGCTAAAAATTGCAGGCTATGATCACAAACGGCTTCAACATTTATGCTGTAAAATCCTTTCCTGTTCATGTACAGGCTGCTTGGCTTTGAAGGATCATTCGACGGAGGACCAATAATTGCAACGTGGGTGCAGTCGATAGCGCCTATTGTGTTCTTTATACCGAAAGACATATAAAACCTGTGAAAATAAAATAGATACATCTATTTAATTACAAACTAATAATTTATTATATAATTGCATACCCGCTTTTGATGGCCATTTCCTCTTCATTTGTTTTGGGAAACTGCACTTCATTTCTTTTTTTATTAACAAAAAGAGCCGATATGTGGTGAAGTGATCGCGACACTGACGGCTGGCTCATTGCAGCCATGAATGAGTTTCCAACACATTTTTGGTATGAGCCATTTGCAAAGAAGTAAAGAGATGCAAAAAATCGAAGGCAGAATGGAAGCGATGTCTTCTGGTTATCAAATGGCATAAGCTCTCTACAAACATCCTTTGATAGTCGAAAATATTGGACGAAAACTCTGTCAGACATGGAGAACGGATCATTGCTTTCCCGCAGGTTTCTTAGCAACCGTCTCCTTTCCACCACCTCTTCCTGCTCCATATCTATAGCACAAATAGCTAAAAGTGCTTCTTCCATTCTTTTTTTCACAATATTTTTCACGATTTAAATGTTTTTTGCACGATTTATCTTTAATCTTTAATTTCACTTCACTTTTGAACGCTCAAAATATGTTTCAAAACAGCTGTTACTAGCTTGTTACCTCCTTATAGGCAGGTAACAGTTTTTGTGACTATTGTCACGGTAACAAGTCCTCAGAATACCGATGTTTTGATTTTGTTACCAAAGTGTTCAATTGTAACTGTGGTGACTATTGTAACCGCGTCAGAATAGCCCTGTTAGAGGTTCGCATTGGACACAGGGCCGAATTAACCATGTCCGGACCCTAGGCAATGCAATTCTCGGGACCCCTCTACCCTTTTCTAACTGCTACCACAATGAAAATATTATTTACTATATTACGACCCCTAAACAACAAAACAAATGAAATTAAAGTACGTGTATTTTTGTATTAAAAATACAGTACAATTTCGGGAGGTTGGTGGTTTGAAAACGACAATAGTTTTGTAAAGAACACTATGTTTGAATAATAAATCTTCCAACTTTTTTACGTACAAAATCCATTAAAACATCTTGAAATTTGACCTTTTCTCCATTATAAACAATGAATTTATTCGGCTCTAAAATATTGATGAACGAATACAGATTTTTATAACTTTTAATTTCCAAGAGTTTTGCTTTGTTCGAGTAATCGAGCAACTCGAAAATAGGTTTTTTGGCTTACTCGAACAAACGAGTAAAGATTTTTTATAACTCGAGTTATGATGACGACGATGAGGTAGTAGGCCATTTCACCAAGTTCGAGTTGCTTTTGTAATTTACTCTTTGGTCGGACAGAAATAAAGTGGAATGCGTATTTTCGTTCGATCCAAACAACATAAAACATAATTTAGCTGCCTTTTTCTCAATCAAACACTATTTAAACTTAGTTTGCTGCAATGTCTATAATCGGTATGTGTTCTTCCGTCTCTCATCCACATCATGACCCTAGTACCCTTTCGATCAGCTGTGCCATAGAAACCCCCTTACACTTCTGAAATTGTTCGAATTAATAAAAAACTGAGAATCTGAAGCAGGTATAACAACATTTTATTGCTAGAAAATTAGCAATTAATACAACTCTTTCCATTCCAGGGGGAAACAGAAAAATTGCTGTTGCATTTTAACAGTTCTTTAAGGGAAAACACATTCATTGCCTAATAGACTCACTCGTTTAAAAATAAAGAGATCGGAATTAAGTGGGGGCAAAATAACATATTGTTACGAATAAGTAAAAGCTTTTGCTTGCTGTTAATGACTCTACTAACAGTATGTAAATAACAGGCGGTTAGTGCAGCTCCAGCTCGCTAAACCAGTAGCATGAATTCACCTCAGTAAAGATAATTCTCCTGTGTTCGAGATTGTTCTACAAAGATAAGCAACAACAACAACATCTAGAAGGTTCTTGAATTCGCTAGTTATACCTTCATTTGAGTATGGTGAGTTGGTATAAATAGCGGAGGTCTTTGGAGTGGAGAGTTCAGTTTGTGATTAAACCCCGTAAAGTGAGCAACGCGAATTGATAGTAAAATATAAGACGTATTAAAGTGTTATAAATAAAGTAAACTGTTGTACTATATAAGTAAAATAAAAGGAAGTTAAACCGTTGTAATTATCGTAATTTATAACGAACCTTGTTTTATTATTGGGAATAAATCAACGCAAAAAGGACGAATAAGGAAATTCGTAACAATATTATTATCATTTTCACGTGAGGTTTTTAATTTCACACGAATGCGAATTATGGCATAGTATCTTAAATGCAAATAAGTAGAGATGTTGTGGGACATGCTCGTTTATAAATTTAAGAGCACTTTCATTACAATATTATATTAATTTATTGTTTTCTCCAATTATTCGATTAATCGGTATAAATTAGACGATAAATTCATTACTCGAAATCAGTTGCTTAAAATACTCGAGCAAGTGTTTGCCAGAAATTATTCGGTTAATCGAGATTATCATCACACTTCGATGTATACTATATTTGCGCTGCTTAGTCAGAAAATGTTTTCTGTCTTTTACGTTTTTCCGAACCACTTAGTTGTATATTCTTCAGGGTTCCTCCGACATGTTCCTGAAAGAAAACGCAAATAATCTGGAGTTGGGCATTTTAGTTCATTCAAGTGAGCGCTCTTCTTAGTTCGACTCAGCAGAATGAAGTTGTTCGTTCATATAGTTAAATTTCAGTGCAACAGTTCAAATGAACTGTGAGCTTAAGAGTCGATTTCAGTTAAATTTGTTGTTTACCACATATATGTTAGCAGGAACAGCTTAGCTTATAAACAGAGCAAATAATCGGAAAAAATTTATAACTTTTTGCCTATTTCTTCTATTTTTTTTGGATAGTTTGATCAACTTTTATAATAAATCGGAATATTTTAAAAATTATTTGATATAAGCTTATGCGGGTTCAAAATTGATATGGGTGTATATATTTTGAAACATGGTAACATTAGGCACCAGATGTGCGAACTGAGTGAGACAAAAAGAGAATTAACATGAAAATTACCGAGAACTGCACAACTGGAATAAAAGAACTGCTAAAACAAATGTAGTACTGAAACAAAAGAGCGGAACATTGTGAACTAGTACATCTATCGCACAAGATTGCGTCGCTCAATTGAACTATTTCGTTCGTGAACTAGACAACTTTAAAATAAATCTATGATACGTGGCCGGACCTGAAATTTACAAATAACGTTTGACAAGTAAGCACTTACTTATCTATTTAAGTGAAATCTCCCGAAGCACAGAGAACGGTGAAATAGATTAATCCTCAAGATTTTTACCAATACATTATTTATTATTTTTCCACCTACAGCTATTAGGCGAATGGAGAGAAAATTAAAACAGCACGATAGAAAAAGTAATAATTTCTACACAATAATTTTATCATTATAAGTGGCTTCAAGACTTAGATGAAATTAGTATGTAGAAGTATTACATTCGCTCGTCCTCTCCCCGATCTCCTGAAAGCAATGAAAGACTTTCTAAAAAAATCTAGCAGTCAAAATTCATATCTTTGAAACACAGTAAAACTTTTTAAATTAAATTCACGGTCGCAAAAGACACAAATCGCAATTATATAACTTCACATTTTACATTTGGGCAATACGTAGTGCCAGTAAAGTGCATTCACAATGTAGAATTATTGAAGCGCTTTGTGTTAAAAAGGCTGCTCTAGCTTTTGTTTGCCATACCGTCGTCTGTTTACTTACTTACTTACTTATCCGGTCTCGGACAGGGATCTTACAAATCTTCGCCGACCAGTTCGATCTTTTGCTTTAGTTCTCCAGTTGGCAATACCAAGTGTACGCAGGGATTCGTCAACCTGATCCCTCCAGCGGAGTCTTGGTCTCCCTATTTTTCGTCTTCCTTCGAGTTAGGTTTCGAACACCCTTCGTGCTGGTTCGTCTTCATCCATTCTACTGACATGGCCTAGCCAGCGCAATCGCGTTATCTTGATCCGCTTAACTATGTTAATGTCAGGATAAAGCTCATACAGCTCATGATTCATGCGTCGCCGATACTCGCCGTTGTGCACTATACGGCCATACATTTTTAGGAGTATTTTCTCTCGAAAACTCCTACAGATGTTTCGTCTGCTTGCGATAGGACCCAGGATTCTGCGACATAAAGCAAGACAGGTTGAATGAGAGCTGGACTTTTGTTACTCGAAAGAGGGCTTTATCTCTAAAGTGCTTGCTTAGCCCAAAATAACATCTATTCGCAAGCACAATTCTCCGCTTGATCTCAAGGCTGACGTTGTTGTTTTTGTTCACGGCAGATCCGAGGTACATAAATTCGTCCACTACCTCAAATAATTCAATATAACAATAGGACTGACTTTCCAAATAAAACGATCCATACTAAATATTATGAAATGTGTCAACATTTTCTGTATTGGTGAAAAAAATGAGATACGGCAACATGGTTGTAGCCACTGCCAACAAATACATGGTAGCAGCAGATCTTGTTGAAGTTGTAGGCAGCAACAACAGACATTTTATTTTTGTTCATTCGTTTCAGCTGTCAAACTCTACAACAATACAAGAATACAAAAAGTATGAAAATAAAATACGTAAGGTTGACAAATGAAATCAAAACTGACATGGAGAAAATTAAATCACCTGTTTGAACGACTATACCTGATACATAATTGTACCATGGTCAATATGCATAACATTTACCGCGCGTAGTTGTGAACAATTTAAATGCAATTTTGTTTTCAACCGGAAAAAACAATCTATCCTTCAAATTTAGAGATATAAAAATATACGTAGTCTTCCATTAAAACCCGTTTTCAGATTTCAGTTTTTTAGTCTCTCCTCGATTACATACGCATTCACAAGCCACGATAACAAAATTTTAAAATTTATTTATTTCTTTATCAAACAATTCCAACTAAAGAAGTTGTAAGATATTTAGGTATATATCTGGATAAATTTTTATATTTTAATATCCATGTTAATTCTAAGCTGGAAAAAGCAAGGAAAGCGTTTGTTATGTATAGAAGTATGTTCTATTCCAAATATGTTGACAAAGATGTTAAAATTCTTATGTACAAGTTATTTATTCGTCCAATCGTAACTTATGGTTGCTCTATATGGTTTAACATTTCACCTGCATATATGGAGAAAATTCGGAAATTTGAGAGAAAATGTTTGAGATCCTGTACGTCCCTATATAGATCCCCTCATAGTAACTACACTAAATACATTTCAAATAAAAAATTATATAATTCCGCAAATGTAATTCGAATAGACAAGTTTATAATTAAGCTAACAAGAAACCATATATTGAAAAGTACAGAATGTAATATAAATAATTTGATAAAAGCACCGTACTACGTAGATGATCAGTATATAATAAATACACTAAAATCTGGTTATGTTCCTCCTGAGGCCTTTCTGTATATGGATAAAAATGGGTATATTCAGAATGATCTTGGTATACCGATTTTTTACCATTTATATAGAAGGGCTAATAATAAATAATTTAGTGAGACCCTAATGTCCGACAATGTGATAAGATTTGATACAAACATACCTGACGTAGACTGCAATGAATCACATAAATGCAAATTTTGGTGGTTTTCTAACTAACCTTTCTTTTAATCTCCTTCACAATTGTTTTATATAAATTTAAAAAAACCATAATTAAGTGATGTTTTCCTGTGCACTTTTTCATCACACATTATACATATAATTTTGTATATATGTACATACATACGTGCACTTTTGTAAATAAATGATTTCTAAAAAAAAACTTTATTGTAATCAAAAATATGCAATTATGGACCAGAGTGTAAATTATATATTATATTTCCTTATCTATTTGTTTATTTGTGGCTATAATATACCATTAAACTTTATAAATAAATAAACTTAAAAAAATTACAGCAGACAGTTGTCCGAGGCCTTCGGCCACGGACTGTCCCTGCAGGCTGTGTCAGAGACACGGCCATTAAGTTTAACGTAGAATACGCCATCCGATAAGACAGAAAACATATGTAACAATAAATTCATTTGCTTATATTATTTATCATTTATTGTTATATATGTTTTCTGTCTTATCGGATGGCGTATTCTACGTTAAACTTAATGGCCGTGTCTCTGACACAGCCTGCAGGGACAGTCCGTGCCGAAGGCCTCGAACAACTGTCTGCTGTAATTTTTATATTTACCAACGGCATTTGATTCAAGTCCGTTTAAAAAAAAAATATTATGTTCAATTTTTTTAAACTTAATTTAATTTATGTATTTTAATTAATATTTTTATTGAAATAAGTTCTGCGAATGTTGAGAGGGCCGCCTTAATATTAAAAAAGGTTTACCTTATCGAGTCTTCGCTTTAGCATTCGAGCGTTGTGTGAAAGCTTTACGCTTTACAATTCAAAATTAATGTTACAACAGCTTTATTGAAGCTTTCGCAAAAAAGCTTTATTACGTTAGCTTACTGTTTGTTTCACTTTTTGCTAGATACATGTTGCCAAACAACATTAGCTTGCTGTTCGTTTCACTTTTTACTAGATACATGTTCCTAAGCAATGTTGAGCAACCAAAAACACTCAACCAAACACCACACATATGTTTGAGTGTATGTGTTTAAACAATTTTCATTTGAGAAATTAAAATACTAGAAATATATCAACCAATATGAAATGTATATCAAACGAAAGATAACATCTTCATTTACCTACAAAAAAAATTTTAAAAAAATTCATCTAGCCGTTTCCTCAAATTCAATGAAATAAAGATTACAAGAATAAAAACCTGACATGACTCCTCATACCGTAAGGTAAGACGTATTCTACGTCAAAAAAAAAATAGGATTAAAAACATAATGGGTCTTAGCATTGAAACTTCATCTACTACAATATGAGGGGTGGGTGAAGAGACAATGGTCCTGCTTTAATCATGGCCCGTACATCCGCAGTCTATTTTTGTTCTTCAAAGCAGTCCTTTCAGGGGAAATATTTCTGATGTTGCTTTTTATTTTTTTATAAGTAAATTTTATGCGCCAAGGTACGATTTGCAGATTACTACAGACGATACAACGCAGACATGATAAATAAAAGAGTACAAATGTCCAAAATAGATTCCGCAACATTGAGAAAGGCTGCCGTTAGTTATTAAATATCTTCTCACAAGCGGCACTCCATGTCAATGTATGTTCCCTATATTACGGGACGGATGTTGACTCAGTAGTGTTTTTACTAAGACCCCAATACGGGGTGTCATGCGTACCGTGCCTACAGATAGTTTGCATTTGGGGGAATGTGCTCACTGATATCTGAGCGCCTCAGTGAGTAACACGTCAAGTTTTTACCTTACTCCTGGGGATATGGTGGGTTCAGCGTCAAATCCGCTACACTCGTGGGAACACAAGAACAGTAAAATATCAGAAATCAACAGTAAAAGAAATAGGCGGAGAGAGACCGCTAGGCCTAGAGTTGGTGGAAAACTCTCCGATGCCAACATGAAAACGTCCATTAACATAGACACAGTTGAAACTTGACCTGATGTAAGGGCCATCAGTGCGAGACAATAGAGAATATTGCCCAAATAATAAGTGCAGCATATTGTTCTGCAGACTCATTGGGAAATACGAATGTTGCAATTGTCACAGTCCGGGCCCATCGTGTAGTATAACACCACATTTATTAATAACAGCCGGTGCGCAGTAAAGTCGATTGCAAAAAAGTTAAACTTCAGAATTTCCAAACTATTTGTCGGATCGTCCAAGGATTTACAAGAGATATGAAGAGGAGTAGTGTATGATTTATCTCTTACCATTCAAAAGATATTTGCAATCACATATAAACCATTTGTATTCTAATTTTAAATTTTTTTAAGAAAGAGGTACAGTTTTTTAAATTTTTTTATTCAACTTATTCAACTTGATTTGTTTAAAAAATTATTTTGCGAGATGCGAAAGCTTTGACTGGTGATTATTTTTTTTTTGTATTTAGTTTCTTGATTCGAGCTTATAACTGAGAAAGTAAAATATACCATGAAAGTAAAATGTGTAAAAAATTTAAAATTTTATTTTATTTTGGACTAATAATCTCATACTTCTTTCAATATTTCTCAAAAACTCATACATACTGATTTACTTCCACTCGAATTTGCATCAGATATGGTCAGTATTTACATTTTCTCAAAATTTTTGTTGAAAGTGTAGAAAATATGTTAGAAACATATGCATGTTTCTACAGATTTCATTAGAGGAAGAAACAACCTTTCCTCAAATGTGTAGTAGCATTATCTTTCCAATTACACCTACTCTGTTTAACGCACGTAAAATTTACAGCACCAGGTACTCTGACCAATATAATAATTTCCGTACGATTCATTATTTCATAAAAATATGATTTGTAATCACTACGGGCTATGTTGTCGCTGTATTTGGGTTACCAAACTCCCACAATCCCCGACCCACCCTAACTACACAAATTGTTACTACCAGATATGCCACCCAACATGATGATTTGGCCATGACTCCCAGTGAGGCCACAAATCAAATATTTTCCATAGACCGCATTTAATATAATAACTGTCGTATTCATCTATGTATGATTTTCGCGGAAAAAAGGACATTGTAAGCAATCACATGAGTTATATACAAAGGTTGGATTTCTCTGTCTAAATGGAATGGCAGGAAATGTATTTTATTTCCTGGAAATGACGTTTCCATCAGGAGACGCATATGTGTCTTGCTCCACGAAAAGGGACCTCTGCGCCGAAAAGAAGTTATTGAGAAAAACGCGTTTAAAAAAAAGCGCTTCGTTCAGTTTTTCACTTATTTCATTAATTTTGTTCATCTTTACAGGTGAGTTGTAAAAAAACATAGAAACTTGCGGTTTGCGGCATTTGAAAGAGCGTTGTTTTTCCTATAAGAATCACTCAAAAAGCAAAAAAAAAAATTTCCGCGTAGAGGTCCCTTTTCGTGGAGCAGGTCTCATATATAAACTAACGGAGAATAGGTTATCAGTCAGTTATATTTATACCAGCTCTTGGTAATCGCCGTTGTTAAAAGTTGAAGGATGAATATTCCAATAAGTCAATCTGTGTAATCATGGAGATCACAATAAAATACATTATACTTTGCAATGTTATTTGGGAATTGAAAGAAGATATAGTACAATCGTATTCGGAGAATACCAACGGCGAATTCGTTAATGCAATAATATGAGCTTTTATAATAAATTAATTGCGGCACGTACTCAGAATTTTCGTTCGGGGAGGCCCAACTTGAAATTTTTTTTTAAAAATTTGAATTATCCAGAATTTAGTGGAGGTACTAAAAAATGTTATTGTTTTTGAAACAAAATAACATTTATAAGCAACGTAAGGAAATCTTGAGACCGGTGGCGCAAAATATCAGCCCCCAAATATTTCAGGATTGACTTAGCATAGAGAATAATATCATATGTATTTTTGAAACTGCTTTAGGTATAGTGAATTTTATAAATTAGTCAAAATATAAGACGAAGTTGATAATTTCCTACATTAGTTTCCAATTTGGAGACTCAGATCATTGTCGCTAATTACCAAATTTATCTCGCACCCTTACCAAATATATTGACAAACAAAATGAATGTAGATTTCACTTTAAAACTATTTACAAACAATGTCACACATTTGCGGGATCTGTGAAAACAGTTCGGAAGGGTGTACCAAAACATTAGATTGTGCAATTTTTGGAACAATCGGCTATTTTGCTACAATGCCCTGACCACGGGTTCGGGCTCTAATAATGAGCTCATTAATAATGATCTGAATAGTGGCACGGAACGAATTCTATAATATGAGTGACAATAATGGCTTTCTCACACCAATGTATTTTACACATTGGAAGTGAAATATACAGTAATAATGGACAAATGTTCCCGTACCGTAGGCGGTATGGGACATATTTACCTTGATGATGTTGTGCGTAACACATGTCAATGACGATGATGTGCTTCATTTAATTGTTACTTTTATCTATTTTTGTAATTCATATAAATTTCTAAAATATTGTGGCAAAAATTAAATATTTTGCATAATTTTAATATTATTCAAAATAAAAAAATATATGTGTGGCTATTTGAATTTTGCTGATGATATATAAATTTCTAGTACACACAAATTTATTTGATTAGAAAATTATAAATATTTTATTTTTAATTCAGATTTTATTAAAATGAAATATTTCAAATTGTCGATTTGGATAAAACAGATATTCTATAAAAAATTTTAGAATTTTGATTTCAAATTTTTGAAAAAAAAACTTCAAATAATTTTTAGTTACATTCCGTTTCAATAACATGAATGATTTGCCACCGGTCATAACGCCCAACTGTCATAACGGTCATAACGCCCAAATTTTTTTTGGGCCTTATGTCCGCTCTGAGGGCGGTTATAACGCCCAATTTGGTTTTAGGTCTTATGACCGCCCTCAGAAAAGTTTTGGGCGTTATGAGCACGCTAGGGGATTATTTTGATATTTTTTCTCAACTTATGAGAAAATTTGAATGTTTTTGGAAAAAGTGTTGTTACTGTGTGAGAAGAAACTGCACAATAGTTTCTTAAGGCTGAATCTGCACAATAGTTTCTTAAGGCTGAAAAGTAGAATTGTTTGATGATAGTTGTAACTGTAACATTCATTCAGTTGTTTATGAACCAGTGAGAAGAATGGGTGACAATGTTGAATTGTGAATTGGTGTATACTCCAAACAACAAACAACTTTTTAAAGTGAAATCCAAATATATAAATAAAGAAAAAGATTGTATACAGAGATATATTTGTTTCCAAGACAATTGTAAGGCATCTATACAAATAGTTAACAAACTGCAGATCATTAGAGTGTGTGAAATTCTAAGAAGAATCACACGCTCCATTTTGCGATTCCTTACATCATTTCACTTATTGTTGTTTTTTTTCAAATTCTCCTCATCACCAGCTCCATAATTTCTTCATTTTCCAAATTGCATTCCCCATTCACTTTGGAAATTCTAATCATCACCAGCTCCATAATTTCTTCCATTTCCAAATTGCACTTCCCCGTTCACTTTGGAATAGTAATGACAATTTTTGTTTATTTAGGTTTTCCTTTTCGCATTTGTCTTGATGTCCGACAAATCTCAAAAGGCATACTCGTATGAACACATTCTGCAGTTTATTAATGTCGACATTTTTCAACTTAAGCCTACGATTTGTACCACTAACCATTGCTTGTATTGAGTTACCACACGTTATAATTTAAAAAGAAACCAAAAACGGTCATAACGCCCAAATTTTGTTTTGGGCTTTATGACCGCTCTGAGGGCGACCATATTTTTGAGCGTTATGACCGTTGGGCGTTATGACCGGTCGCCGAATTATTTTACTATTTTCATTCGAATCACCACACTATAATTTAATAAACTATTTCATGTGTCCATCATTAAATAAATTGTTTCAAACATTTATTTGATTTCATTGTGAAAAAATAGATAAAATATTTTATTTCAAATCCTAGAGTAGAAATAAAAATTTGCTTGGAATTATTTCAATAGAAAGTTACAGATTATTTATTAAAAACAAAATATTTTAATAGTTAATAGAATTAAATCGTTATTCAGACTCAAATGTAGTGATTTAAATTTTTTCTTCAGTCCAAAACGTTAAATAATTTTTTTTATTTTAATCTGAAATTGTTAATATCATATTTTTCTAGTTTCAAATTTGTTTCTAGATGACTTCAATATATGCCCATTAACCAACTTATATCAACCACATTATATATTCAATTTTAGCGATAGTTAGATAGAAATTAATTTGTTGTTTACTCATTATATATTGCGTGACATTTGCAAACCCTTTGCAGGTAAATACACGCCCTATGTAAAACTCTGGAAAGACTCACAGAGTTTTGACATAAATAACAAGTACGAGTTTGCTATTTATATTTCGGGCACTATTGCCAGATGAAAACTGGAACTTCCATTGAAAAGTTTAACATTTTTTTAGCACTAACATTCATAGAACGTTTTCACTTACGAGCAATATTTTTGGCATTTACATTGTGTTGAAAAATTCATCTGGGTCAAAAAATGAAATTAACCCATGAAAGTTTTGGTGCGATGATTTTTTACGATTTTCGGTGTGGATTATCGAGACAACAGTGTCACAATCAACTTATTTCGACTTTTGGTGACGAAGCACCATCAAAAACCACTGTAAAATGCTGGTATCAAGAGTTCAATCTCGGACGCCGTTCGATCCAGGGTGAATTTCGTGAAGGTCGTCAAAAATCGGTTGTTCTGCCACAAAACATCGATGCAATGCATGAACTGATAGTGCAAGATCGTCATGTGACATATCTTGAGATAGAGGCATCCTTGCACGTTAGTTTCACTTCAATACATTCGATTTTGCATGAACAGTTGGCTGTAAAAAAGAGTTGTTCGCTTTGGATCCCAAATAATTTGGAAATCGCTCAAAAAAGGCTCGTGTCAATTGGTGTAAGGAAATGATTAAAACGTTCCCCCGTGCTGCTTCAAAAGACGCGTCTAGAATCGTGACAGGTGAAGAATCATGGATATATGCGTTTTAGCCGGAAACAAATCAGCAGTCGACCGTGTGGTTCTTTCAAGGCGAGCTAAATCCAACAAAAGTTGTGCGTGGAAGAATCACAGTGAAGCATATGGTCGCCTGTTTCTTCGGCCGAATGGGTCATGTGGCCACTGTTCTGCTTGAGCAATGTAGGACGGTCAATACTTAGTGGTACACGACCATTTGCCGGATGTCTTCGAAGAAACTCGTAAGACCAACCGCCAAAAACGAATCATTATCCATCATGACAATGCGAGCTCCCACATATCTCGTCAAATAGGTCCATTTTTGAGCAGTCAAAACATCGAATCGATAACTCATCTTGCATTACAGTCCTGACTAGGCACCCAAATGACTTCTTCTTGTTCCCGAATATCAACGATAAAGTGCGTGGTCAACGATTTACGAGCGCCGAAGAATCATAGGACTGCATAAAAAGTCTTTAAAATTCCCTAAAATATTATACATTGGAGCGGTTAGTTGCTTTTGAAACAAATAAAGCTGAATATTGTCCAATACCAAATTTTAAATAAAATCCGCGGTGTTTTACGTGGTTTCTCCTGTCTTCCTATCAGGGGTGTGAAGTTTTTATAAAATTTAGAAAACTCCAACTCCAAATAACCAAACGTATTTAAATGGTGTAGTTTTCTGCTGAAGTATATATAAAATATAATATATATAAAAGTAACGTATATACTAAAAAATAATTTTTTACTCAAAATTTCTTCTATAGAAAATCTTTGACCAAGTATGGGTCTAAATAGCTTGATAGCAGCACGAACACGTTTAAAAATTCAAGTAATTTAACTATGAGAAGACCAGCGTTTATATACGCAGAAAGAGAAAATATAAAAAAATTAAAAAATTAAGATTCAAATAGTTCAAAGTATTTGTACACGAATATTTTTCTGACAAAGAGTTTATTAAACAAAACTCTATTCAAATAAAATTAAGAGAATCTTTGTTTTATTTTGTTGTGGTTCGAATAAAATAGGCAGAAATTGTCCTCTTTATAGAATAAGAAATAAATTCGAGCCGAAATTAATTTTATTTGTTTTCAAACAAAAATAAATTTGGATTCAAAGTTCATGAATTGAAATAAAATTGTGGGAAATACTATTGTATTAATTCGTATTTGAAATATTTATATAAGAAGATAAATTTTATTCAACTAAAATCAAAAAATTAAATGAAAAACAAAAAAAAAAACAGAAAAATATTTTCTTTATGAAATCAAAAATAAATATTTATTTTATTGTAAATAAATAAAATAATTTTTTAATTTTTATTCACCACTCGCAAATGGTTTTCTGTGCTTTAATTTTATTCACAAAAAAAGAATAAATTTTGGAAATTTTTGATTTTGGAAATAAGAATAAAATTGAAATCTAAATTATATTTTTATACAGCTATGATTTTAAAAAAGAAGTAGGTTACTTTTTAAGGAACACTTAAGTCCCATTTTTTTATCCTTTTCAAAGAGGGCAGTGTTAATTTTTTAGAAACTAAATGGGTCAAATGGGCTGGAGTTGCCTATTTGTAACTTAATGTAAACGATGTAAAATCTTGATTAATTTATAGTATACAAAATAAAATTATTTTACTAATTGACGTATTGTAACGAATTGAAGTATTTAAAGGAATAAATGTTCACTATTCGCCACAATCTGCCATGTTTTCCCATTCATAACTGCCTGCGAGCAAAGGGAGACATGCGCCCTTACGCTCCAAAGAAGAGACCTGCAAACAGATTTGAAATTGTGAATTTGTCTTAGCTATTCCTTAGTTTTACATGTTTTGGATTCTGACCGTTTTATTGAGAGGACATAATCCCGAATAGACTTATCGCTTCCGCTGTAATTTCTTTATCTATTTGCTTTTCTTAAAAAACCAAAATAAACAATATAAAAAGAAACTAGAACACGCAAATTTCGTTTAAGATTTTCATTGAAATACAGTAACTTAAACTTAACCTGTTTTCGTCTCTACATTATAAACTTTTAAAGCAATCAGAAGTCGCTTGATTACTTTTAAAGAATTTTCTTTATTTCCTACTTTATTATTAAGACAGAGTCACTAAAACCTAATGCACTTTGTCCTTATATTTTATTATTTCAGAGCTATTATTATTATTATTTGCTTGTATAAGTAAATCAAAACTTTGGGCGAAATAAAAAAAATTAGGGGGAAATATTAAACACATTTGAATTACACCTATCAAATTTCACAAACTTTTGCAATATATAAAAACAATAAATAAAAAAAATGGTTTCCCATTACACCTCATGAAGGAATTGGGGAGCGCATCGCACAACTAGTGAGCTGTGTGCTTTCCACGTTTCTATTCACTGATTGGGGCCTACAGATTTTACATCGATTCCGAACGGTATTTCGAGAAGCATTTTCATGGCTAAATACTCGATAGTGTCGCCGTCACTATGCGAGGTGACCGCCGCCGAAAGAAATTTAAGGTGGTCAGAGCAGGGATCGAACTAAGGATTTCATATACAAGACGGCCGCAAAAACAAAAAACAATACATTTTTCAATAACTATTTATATTTTGTTAAAATATTATACCTTCCCATAGTTTGCGATTATGCACCTCTTGAATGAGGACATACATAAGTGCATTTACAATATTTGGGATTATGACCGTTGTGAGGGGAACTTAAGCCCAAATTTTAAATTTGGGATTATGTGTTTTGGGTCTATGTCACGGCACCAAAACGTAAAACATAAGAAGAAGAGTTTGGTTTGAAGTGTTGATTGCGTGAATGTTTCGCCACATTTTTCTAAGATTTCCAACAAATGGATGATTATTGTGACTTTTTTGTAGTCGACAATGTGATTTTTGTCGGTATAAATTTATATTAAATTTACAGTAAATTAATCTTTCTATAAATAAAACCAGTAATTCAATTCCCCATAATATGATTGAAAATATCACCCATGTTTATTTCTGCCTATGCACAGGAAAAAATAAATCCTATGGAATAACAAAATTATGTTACACAAATTAGCGTTTTTACTGATTTTTCGCCGTTAGAAATTTATAAATTTAGTATATTTTCAAAAATAATTAACCGAAAATATTTAGAGTTACTTCTAACTATTTATTTAACTGAATTAAAATAATAATTGAACTTTTATTCGTTGAGTTATCAATTTTTGGAACGAAGTTCCTTATCGCACGTTTGGGGATGGTTACAACTTTTTTTTAACTACTTTATTACAACCCATTATTATCAACTATATTGGGTACTCATGGTTTGGTTTCCAGGGATGTTTTCTAGGTGGAGCATGTGTATTACATAAGTATTGTAGTTTTGAACCCAAAATAAAGTAAATTTAGCAAAGCAAAACTGCAAGACTGTCAAATGCATGAAATACAACCCTGGGCATGGAATTAATTTGGCAGCACACTTACTCTTCCACCCGTACTTTTGGTTTGGTTTGTGTCTAGACTAGCATATGGGGGATATTTCTTGTTTAATGGGAAATTTTCTAGGTGGCGCCTGTTTATTACATATTGTAGTTATGAACCGAATAAAAAGTAAATTTAGAAAAGCCAAACTAAAAGAAATTTAAAAAAATAACATTTTCTTAAGTAAGTGCGTTTTCTTAAAAATATAAAATTTTCTCAAACAAAAATACCTATTGATATTCTTAAACAATCCACATTTTCTTAAAAACTACCTTATCTTAAAGAAGTACCTTTGCTTAAAAAAATAAATTTTCTAACAAAAAGTACCTTTCTCAAAAAAAGTACATTATTTTACAACAAATTGCGTTTTCTTAAAAAACTTCCTTTTCTCTAAAGAGTACCTTTTTTGTAACACAAAATAACTTTTATTGATAAAAACTTTTAACTTTTATCTTTAAAAAAAAATATAACTGTCTTAAAAAAAATACCTTTTCTTACAAAAATTCCTCTTTTTAAAAGTATCTTTTCTTAAAAATAAAATAATACCTTTATTTTCTTGAGATAAGTAGCCTTTCTGAAAATAAGTAAATTTTCTTAAAAAAAATAACCTTTTCCTAAAAAGATGTACCACTTCTTTAAAAAGTACCTGTACTTAAAAAAAGTACTTCTTTGTAGAAAAATTCAGACTCTAAGGCTTTTTCTTACAGAAAGTACTTCTTATTAAAAATGGTACCTTTTCTTAAAAAAAAACATTAGCTTTTAATAAGAGAAGTACCTCCCATTAAAGACATTACCTTTTCAGGAAAATTTAATACATATTCTTACAAAATGGACCTAAAAATATTCTTTTTTTTTAAAAAACATATTCAATAAATAAAAAATTTCTTAAACAAATGTATCATTTTACAAAAAGTATCTTTTCTTAAAGATCCAATTAAATTGCAGTATTTTTCAACAGGCGCCTTAGGCGTGTTGGAACTAACTAGTACATAAGATATGGCGAAAGGAACTTCGTTCCAACCGGGTGTCCCTTGACACCCGTAGTTTTTCATGTAATTTGTTAATTGAAGTAGGTTAACATATTTACCAACTTCCTTCGATGTTCAATTAAACATTTTAATTGAAAAAAGTTCACACATATGGCGAATGCATTCAATTCACAATATAACCTCTGACACGAAATGTATGTTCAAAAAATTCGGTCCTGTATGCCAAACTCTATATCTAAAGACCGCAGAGCAATATATTTTGTTCTCCAGAGAATTTGTTACACAATATATAATAGTGTGGTCCTGTTCAGGGGTGCCGAAGATATTTCTGAATCTAAACTGGTGGTTAAGAATAATAGTTCCTTATTCCAACGCAGTGAATAATTGAATATCGGTCTATATGAGGTTTCCAAATATTCTGGTGTATATGGTTTTGGACTTATAGTAATCCCCGCAACTTTCCACTGTGAAGGATAAAGATTAATTCTAAGAATCGTATTGAAGAGTAAAGATAAAAATTTGATGCATTTTGAAGTCAGATTTTCTAAAACATTCGCATCAATTTCATCATATCCGGGCATATTTTCTGATAAGTTTCTTTATTTTCCGATCAACTTCATATATCGTATAGGATAATATTCGGAAATCCATCTGTAGTGGACAGTCTAGAAAACTGTAAATAATCTCTTGCTCTTCGTTGCTATTAAAGAAAGAATGTGCAAATGTAGTTCCAAGATGTTTAACAACGATTTCTGCCGTGTTTTCGTTTGTTCTACACCATGCTCGACATATCTAACAGGAACTTTGTTGTAGACCAACGGTTCTCAAAGTTGCTCACATTGCGGCACATTCAGGAAATTACCAATTTTCCGCGCCACATCGGAAATAATAAACAAATTTTATTTTTAAGTGTTATTTATTATATAGTATATATATATATACATATATATATATACTATTTCTATTTATTAGATATTTTTTTAGTAAACCTTACTCAACTATTCTACTTAATTTATATAACTTAACTTAACTTAATTTTAATAGAATAATCTTAATTTTTGGGAGTGTGTGAGGAAAGAGTTTGTTTTCGATTTTTGTTAATAATGGCGTCGATATCAACATCCTCGTTAAATAATTTCAAACGTAGAGAATTGGACAATTGCAATTGATTCCGATATTTAGTTGTAATTCCTACCATTTCCGAAAATCCTTTTCGCAAAGATAGGACGATGAAAAAGGTAGTAGTGTTTTTAAGGCATCAGTAGAAATGTTTGGATATTTTTCTTCCACGGACAACCAAAATTCTATTATTTTACTACTGTTTTACTGTTTTCAAGGCAGCCGGACGACGTCGAGAAGGAAAAAATTGAGCAGCTGTTCGAAAAATATGGTATGTATATTTGTTTGTAGTATTGAATCAATACTATCAATACTATTGATCAATCTCTCAATACTATAGATCAATCAATACTATTGATCACATGACCACACACTGCATTACAGACAGTTATACTCCGATTCAATTGTTTGAACTGTTTGTCGACGATGAAGTTATTGACTGGATTTTGAATTGCACTATCCAATATGCGGTCGCTGACATGAACGACGCCTCTTTTTCAACGGATGCTGCCGAAATTCGACAATTTATTGGCATCCTGTATGTGACCGGCTACAGTACACGGCCTAAAATTGAAAACTATTGGTCAACAAAATTTACAGTGGAATGCCCATGCGTTCGTTCGACAATGTCACGCAATCGCTTTGTGCGTTTGAAGCGATATTTTCACGTCTGCGATAATCGCCAATTAGATAAAAATGACAAATTTTCGAAAGTGACACCGTTAAACAATTTGATGAATGATAAATTTATGCAGTTCGGCATTTTTTCACACAATTTATCCATCGACGAACAGATGATTGCATACTTCGGGCGCCACTCATGCAAAATGTTCATAAAGGGAAAGCCGATCCGATTTGGTTTTAAATATTGGGCTTTATGTTCCGCAGAAGGCTATTTGTACTCTTTCATTCCATATGGTGGTGCGAATGCAGTTCCGGACCCAAATTACGTCGAATACGGATTGGGAGAAACAGTCGTTTTAAAGCTGCTGAGTAAACTGGAACATCCTTCTCAACATTGCGTTGCTTTCGACAATTTCTTTTCATCACATAGATTGGTGTCTCGTTTGACTCAGATGAACTATTTCTGTACTGGCACCATACGAGACAACCGAACAAACAGCGCTCCACTTATCGATGTTAGAATAATGAAAAAGAAGGAGCGTGGTTCTTTGGATTATGTGGTGGACAAAAAGAATGAATTGTTGATGGCTCATTGGAACGATAATTCTGTCGTAACAGTTGTTTCAAACCACGAAGCGATCGAACCTATGCACCATGTAAAACGGTGGGACCGAAAGGCAGGCAAAATGGCATCCATCGAAATGCCGAAAATACTCAAAGCGTACAACAGCCGTATGGGAGGCGTCGACCTATTCGACAACGCAACAAACAACTATAGGATTTGCATACGCGGAAAAAATGGTATTGGCCATTGATCACAAATGCTCTTGACGCCGCTATGGTCAACGCATGGAAGCTTCACTCTGTGTTAAAGAAGCACGCTGATTCTATCGAAATGCACAAAATAGGAACTGATAAGTCACAGAAAAGAGTCGCTGCAAAAACAATGCCACAACTGGAGTTCCGGGAATATGTGGCCGAGTGTTTGCTTCGTCAAACGAAAACGACGACAAAAAATACCCCAAATGCCCCCAAACTGAGTGCTAAAACCGCGTTAAATGATATTCGCAGCGATAGAACAGACCATGGAATCGTAAAAGCTGAAAGGCCTCGTCGTTGCCGCGTCTGTCATAAACATTCTACGTTCAAATGTTCAAAATGCGATGTTGCTGTTCACATCACACTAAATGCTTTAATGCATTCCACAACTTTTAATTAGAAAATGTGTGTAAGCAATAATAAAATAAAATATTTTTTCAATACAAATAACAGCGCCGTATTTTTGCATTTTTTTATAACGTATCCAGCCAGTGGTCGAAAAATCGACCACCACCCCCTGGCCATCCTAGAAGAGATAAAAATAAATCCTTAAAAATAGTCTTTTTTTTAAGCCTATAGTAACTCTACAAAGTTTCATAGAGATCTACCCAGCGGTTTAAGTCCGGTTGGCAATGGGTTAAAATTTCGTCTTAGTGAAAAATCTTCTGATAAATCAATAAGTTCTTCTTGTGCTTTTGTTGATAAATTACTTGTAACATTGCTCTGAAACGGGTCTACAATCCAAAATTTCAAATGTGCAGTAATATCAACGGCCACATTATCTTACACAAAGCTTATTTTCCGCGGCACTCAAACGATCAGGTCGCGGCACACCAGTGTGCCGCGGCACATACTTTGAGAAACTATGTTGTGGACCCTTTCAAAAACTTTATTGCTTCCAATACGAGGTGTTCATCATACTTTGAGTTATTTATGTGATTTATAATATTAAATAATAGCTTATCATCAACGTAGTTGCTCCTACTTAGTTTCTCCCGTACCGGAATATTCATTAAAACGATCAGGAATGAAGATCCTAAAGAGGTTACCTTTTAGCCGTCACTAATCTGGATGAGCCTCAAGCCGCGCCTCAACACATTGCTGGTAGTGACACAGATACTACTTACTTACTTATCCGGCCTAGAACGACCCCAGTGGGTCAGAGATCTTACAAATCGACGGTAACATATTTCGCCGACCAGTTCCATCTTTTCCTTATCTCTCCAGTTGGCAATACTAACTGTATGCAGCGATTCGTCAACTTTATCCCTCCAGCGGAGCCTTGGTCTTCCTTTCGCCTTCATTCAATCTACTGACATGGCATAGCAAGCGCAATCACGTTATATTGATCCGCTTAACTATGCAATGTCGGGATATAGCTCATACAGCTCATGGTTCATGCGTCGCCAATACTCGCCGTTGTGCACAATAGGGTCATACATTTTTCGGAGTATTTTTCTCTCCAAGATTCTGCGCCATAAAGCAAGACAAGTTGAATGAGAGTCTAGTATAGCTGGAATTTTGTTAATCGAGAAAGGGCTTTATCTCTAAAATGCTAGCTTAGCCCAAAATAACATCTTTTCGCAAGCATAGTTCTCCGCTTGATCTCAACGCTGATGTTTTCGTTTTTATTTTTTTTCCGATTACTCACTTTAGCTAATTAGGCGTATAATGCTCGAAAATAAAAAATCATTTTTATTTAATTTTCCCAACGTTTCGTCTATATTTGTAGACTTCTTTGTTTTTGTCTACGGGAGATCCGAGGTATATAAAATCGTCCACCACCTCGAAATTATAAGGGCTATCAACGTTCAGGTTTTGGTCTAATCGCATCAGGGCCTTGCTGGTTGAAACCATTAATTTTATTTTGTCCTCATTTACCGTCAGACCAACTTTTGCAGACTCCTCAATTCTCGAAAAAACCGCAGTAGCTTCTCTAATTGTGCCCCCAATGATATCAATATCATCAGTATCCGCAAGCAGCATGTGACTATTGCTGCGGATGGTTTTATTCATATTCTGTAGCTTTTCTCAGAATAATCTCTATTAAGATGTTAAAGAGGTCGCACGATAAAGTGTCGTCTTACCTAATGCCTCGCGTAGTTTCGAAACGTTGGGTAGGAACCTTACCAGCTTTTACTGCTTATTTAGTGTTCGTCAAGGTCCTGCAAAGGCGTATGAGTTTTGCAGGATTACCAAGCTCAGAAATTTCTTCGTAGAGTTTCTCACGTATTGGGCTATCGAAGGCCGCCTTATAATCGACAAATATGTGATAATCGATAAATTTGTGTAGCGTGATAATCTACTCAGTTGTCGATTTTCCCGGCCTAAAGCCACACTGTTACGGTCCAATCAGCCATAATTGGTTTTAGTTTTTCGCACATTATACTTGATAGAACTTTATATGCTAAGGACACATAACTTATTCCATGGTAGTTGGCACAGAGACTCGGGTCACCTATTTTAAATATGGGACATAGTACGAGTACACTGAGACTCCAATAATCGGGCATGCATTCGTCTAACCAAACTTTGCTAATGATTTGTTGTATGCACCTTACCAGCTCATCACCGCCAGCCTTAAACTGCTCCGCCAGAAATCCATCGGCACCTGCGGTTTTGTTGTTCTTAAGCCGGGCAATAGCTGTTCTGACCTCGTCTTGGTTAGGACGTGTGCAATAGACGTCGTCCTCCCAATTATGATAGGTCATCATTGGAATTGCTGTGCACATCTGCGATGAGATTTCCGTGCTTGTCTTCACAGAAGGGGGCCCTGAACCATGTCCATTAGTTCCGTTTTGACGTTTTGGTAAAATTTTCGTGCCTTGTGTATGTCTTAATTTCCTAGAATTTTTCTACCACTTATTGAATAAAAGTCGATGTATATCGGTCGAAAATACATATTATCGATAAACATGCATACACAACATAAACAAACAAATCAAGGTTTTAATGTACTCGGAACAATAATTTTCGATCTAAAATATCTCGAAGACAATAGCCAACCTGGGAAAATGGTTAGCACCACTGGATTCAGCGTACTCGAAATATGTTTGCCCACCGGGTGCCTCGCTTGTTCCATAAAACTTCCCGATTCGAGCATCGTGTTATTCAAGCAGACATTGTGTAAAGTAAACATAAGTAGAAATTCACTCGTCGTCTTCTTGTGATAAATCTGGCTCATCAAAAGTTAGTTCTTCCTTGTAAATTCAAATAAAATGACTGTGGGCCACAAGGAATTACATTATTATTGCACAAATCTTCAAGCTTTACGTTAGAAATTGGCTGTTGCTAATTGTATTTATGCGTCAATGTAAAATGTATCACCTCATTTTTTCTTTCGCTTCTTTCAATATCAATGGCTTTAAAGTATTCATCCCATTTCTCCTTGTATAATAACAGTGTTGCGACAGCCAAAATGGGCGGTATTCTGACTACCGGGAAAAGTTATATCGGTCAAAAAAAGTCATACGTGTTCTGGCGTTTCGCTGGGTCACGTCTATGAATCGAGATATATCGATTTGAAGTTAGCAATTATCATATAGGGGAATTTGTTACGTTAGGGGCTTTTTGTTTGGCATAAGTCGAGAACAACACGTCCGAATAACTAACTTATAAAAATTAAGAACTACAATTCCTTTAATCCACTGATATACTGTTGGTCTACATAATCAGCAGTTTTGCAGTTATAAATTAATTTTAATTTTTTATTTTTAAAAATCATGGAAAATTCAAACCAGGAGAAACTGTCAAGTCTTATTACTTTCGTGTAAAGTGACATAACCTATGAACAAAATGAGACATAGATCATGGAAATCGATGAAAGCGTTTCGCATTTATTCACATTTAAATGAATGTATCTCATTTTGACAAGTAATTATATTGATCTTTTGTTTCAATGAATTTTGATAATCGTACTGAATGAATTTAAAAAATTTGTCGAGGGATGTACTTATACAAAATTCTATGGAAAACACGTTGATGATTTTCAGAATTAAAAAAATAGTAACAAACAAAATGCTATTTAATTTTTATGATTCCGGTTGCTACTCCGTTCACATTCAGTTAAAGGGAAGCATGGGAATTGCACTTTTTTTATTGATGAGTGCTTTTCCGTTGGCTACCTATAACGGATGATTTTTTGACAGAAATTCCGTGCACATTTATAAGTGCTCATTATTTGGAAAGTAAATGATGCTAAAGCGCACAATAATAAAATTTCTAAACCCTGTTTTTAGAAGGCTGAATCAGGTACATATGCCCCTTAACAGATGCGTCCATTCATAGGTAACTGTCAGTTAAATATTGAAAAATACTTAATATTTATAGGTGTTCATTGATCGATTTTTGTCATTCAATAAGTGCCGACGAACTCGAATAGTACAAGTGAATTTTCTTGGGTTTTTTTATGTGAATAACAACAAAGCATTGATTGATAAAGAGTTGCCTTCAATATTGCAATCTGATTGGACCATAATAAAAAATTTGTGCATTATACTGAAACCTTTTGAAGTTGCAACCAATAATATTAGTGGGGAATTTTATTGCTCCGCATCTTTAGTTATTCCAATGACAAATGGTTTAATTCACGTTTACTCAAATAATGTCAGTTATTTCAAATATTGAGGCTGGTCTTAAAACTCGGTTGGGCAATGTTAAAAATTAAAAATTTAGCTTTCAGAGATTCTTCGACAGCAGAAACTATCAAGCAGGTTGTTATCGCATATGTCTCACCACACTATAGTTCTCGATTGAGCCCAATCGTACAAGAGGAGATTCTTGAAGATACTCAAAAAGATCTCTGTATATGGAACTATTTTGATACAAATATTCAGCACCGTAAACCTAGAGGAACCACCACATCACGAGCAATAATAGAAGTTCAAAGGTATTTGGAAGACGATATTATAATAAGAAAGGCAGACCCATTACAATGGTGACAGAATAATAAATTTAGATACCCAAAGCTCTCACTTATTGCCCAAGAAAAACTTTGTGCATTGGCTTCCTCGGTACCATGCGAGAGAGTATTTTCCAAAGCAGGACAAGTGTTAAATGATCGGCGAACGCGTCTAAATGACAAAAAAAACCAAAATGTTATTGTTTTTAAATTTAAATTATAAATATATTTAAAAAATATATATTTTTAATAAATATATGTACATAATATGTATATATTATTTTCTATACATAAATATATAATTAAAATATATTTAAAGATTCATTTATAATTACATATGGAAGCATTTAAAATATATTTTAAGTTCTTTTTTGTGACAAGTTTTGTTTTTTTATTATATGGAACTTCTATCTCCTCACATTCAGAAATTTCAAAAAGCGTGATCACGGTCACTGTTTAAAAGAACGGCGATTTACAAATCATGCACACTGATAACGCCGTTCCTGAAAAATCACTGGATCGCTCATCTCTACAAAGCATAGTGACGCAATAACGAAAGATTAAAATCGAAATGAGTGCAAATTGCCCAGAAAATCAAAATTTATTTTTTTACGTTTGTGACAAAAGAGCCCTTACAACAAATACTGGAGCATTCACTGAGCAAGTGCAAACTGATTTTAAACATTATTTTGATTCCTAAATAATTCGCGGCGTTTCGTGGAAACGTTTGAAAACGTGCGACAATTCTCATACCATGTGGATCCAAGGGAAACGCATTTAACTTTTTTTTTTGGTGTACCAATTATTTGCGCTGATCCAGGAGAGCACAATTCCGACAACTCCTATGCTTGTGCAAACAAAATATGTGGAGTAAATCGTACAGGCCTCAAACAACGAGTTTAACTCTCCGTTAAAAGTGCACAAGTCCTGACAGAGAAGCTTATTTTTGTACTCCAAAAATTAATCAATCGGATTTCACCTATAAAGCAATACCAGAAGCCGGCCCATCGAATATAATAATTCCAATATCACAAGTAAGAATGGACAAGATTGTTGGAGAATTAAACTTGTCCAACGTGAAGCAGAAAAACTTGCCCAGGTTTTGAAAGAAGGCAACAATTTGGGGCCTAATGTCAACGTCACCGGATATAGAAGACGACAATTGATATTCAAATTTTACTTCACACTCAACGAAGGGAACACATTTGTTTATTGCCACGATATAAAGGGGCTGATGCAAGGGATGAGCATTAGTTATGTCGGAGGTGTTTGGCGAATGTTATTCGATCCTTCGAAATCACGACTTTAAAGTTTTTCTACATAAACATAATAAAAAACCAAGCATTCCTTTTCGCTACAGCACAGATATTAGCGAAACATACGATTCCATGAAAATAATTGTGGATAAGGTTGTGTACCACATGTGGCGGATCAGTTATGATCTGAAAGTCGTGGCGAGGCTTAGAGGTCTCCAAGGAGGCTGTACGAAAAACAGACGTTTCTTGTGTCTGTGGGATACCCGATTTAAAGGAAACCAATACCAAATGCATGACCGGCTTGCTCGAGATTAAACGGAGAAGGACACAACATGATCCATTCGTGCAAATGGGGACCGTCCTCATGCCCCCTCTCCATGCCAAACTGGGAATCGTCAAACATTCCGTCAAGGCTATTGTGAATCAATCAAAAATTCTCGATAGTTTGAATAATATTTTCTCACTAATCAGCGAAGCAAAATTGAAGGAAGGTGTTCTGAATGGGCCCGATATGAGGAAACTCATGAAATCAAAAGATTTTAAAAACGCTTTGGGTAATAATGATTACCTTCCGTGGAGGGCAGTGAAAAAAGTCATACGATTTTTTTTGGGAAGTCAGCGAGCACACAATTACCCCGCTCTTGTGACCAAGATGTTGCAATACTTCCAGAAAATTAAAAAAATGACACACTAATTTTTAAGGAAATTCAAATGTTTTTTATCTAAGGTGAAGTACAATCGATACAATTAAGTTGTGAATAAGACGTTTTTCAAATGGCCTCCATGTCTTCTTTTGCAAGAACGAATACGATGGACCCAATTTTCGAGCACTTTTCCACTAAATCAAGTCGTATGACATGAATAGCACGTTCAATATTGAATTATAAAGCTTGAAGAGAGTCTGGTTTATTGCTAATGACCAATGACTTCAAATATCCCCACAAGAAATGGTCCAATGGTGTTAAATCACAACTTCTTGGAGGCCATTCAATGTCACAATTTCTTGAAATAGTAGAATCTCCAAAATTTTCTCGCAATAATTCGGTTGGTGCACTTAGTGTGTGGCACGTAGCCCCGTCTAGTTGGAACCATATATTGTCAAGATCAACATCTTCAAATTTCGGCCATAAAATTCGTCTATCATCGATCTATACCGCTCTCCACTTCATTTCGAAAAAAAGCGGTCTTCAACGTCACTTAGAAATCATATCACTCAAATTGGAAACCCTTAAATCGTTTTAATAATCGTGCAAAAAAGAGGGGTAAAATTAAATTTTTGATGCACAAATCAAACAAAGTACCTAAAGTATTAATTTTGTAAAAATTTTCGATTATTGAAATTTTCTGTTTAATCAAAATTAGTAAAATACAATTTAATATTTTATATTAGTTTCAGTAAATTTATGAAGTGTGGTGGGGCTGCACATGAACGTTGCATGTTGGAAAGCATTGCTTTGATAATACTAGGTAGAGGCAATGGCTCAAACCAACCAACAAACAATTACTAACAAAAATGATAACAAAAAAGTCCAAAATGCGTTTAAATTTCACAGTTTTTCATCAAATCGACATGAAAAATTTAAGTCAACAATTTTTGTAATTCCACCTGGTGTCAAATAACTCTCTATCGTACCGACCGCACCACGAATAGTGTAAAATGAAATGTCAGATGAGACGAATGACAGCTCTATATGACATTACTCTATGGGGCAATTATCTTTAAAAGTAAAGGTGGGATTCAAAAATATTGATTTAGCACTACTCGCATATATCAAAAGCAAAATTCTTCCGTAGGCTGTGACGTCATAAAGAGCTCATCAGAATAAAAGTGTGTTTTAAAAACTCTGATATTGAGAGATAAAATTTAAACATACACTGGTTAAAAGTTCTAAAATATAAATTGATTTTACTAATTTATTAACGAAATATTTTAATTGAACTAACTGTGAAACATTTAGCTGATTAAGCTAAAACATTTTGTTGTAAAATCAAATAATTTGAATTTGAAAATCTGAACATCTTGATTTCAAGAATTTTTTGGTCAATTTAAGGAAGTGAATATCTGAATTCCTGAAATTTTAATCATAGAATTGTAATTATTATATTTAAACAATTCTGTTTTTTTCGCGTATATTAATAGATTAATAGTGGCCGTCGTTGGTGCAGTGGTTAGTGTGCGCGCATATTGTTCATGAGATCCTGGGTTCAAACCCTGCTCTGACCACCTTAAATTTCTTTTGGCGATTGTCACCTCGCATAGTGACGGAAACACTATCGAGAATTTAGCCATGAAAAAGCTTCTCAAAATATCTTTCGGAATAGGTGTAAAACTGCACGTCCCAATCAGTGAGTGAAAACTGGCAAGCTCACAGCTCAATGATTGTTAAAAGCATTCCCCTGTACCTCCATGGGATGTAATGGGAAACCATTTTTGTTTTGTTTTTTTTTTATTAATACATTAAAGAAATTATAATTCTTAATCTTTTTAAGTTCGTTGCAGCAAAAACGGTGAAACGTGAAAAATTCCTCTATATGATATGGTGTTTCGCTTTTTCAATTTAACAATGACCAAGTCAGAAGTATATTTTTCGTAAATCAATCACAAAACCACGTTGAAATATCTCAATGCACACAGCAAATAAATTGTCATCTACCCCATTCGATTCAGTGCCATCACATCCCCATTTGTATAACGCACTACGGCTATCTTCATTGAGGAGGAAGAAAATTTAATTCTGTTATTCAATGATCCTTGTAGCAGTAGGATCAACCAAGCTCTATAGGAACACTTCACTAATTTGGACTCCGAAAGGATATTACTTCTTTTTTTTATAATACCAAGGCATCATATGTTGTAATTTTTGCTGCAACCTCGGATTCAGAATGTAGCATGTTCGCTTTTCTGATACGTTTTGTATTCCTGGCTTGTGTAAACTCACGTGCGTCGCTACTACAATCTAAACGCAAGAAGTTTTATTTACAAGCTGTGAACTTTTTTACTTGTGGTTTAGAGGAACATTGTGTAAACTTCTTTGCAGGACGTCGAAGATTTTTACTACTTGTCGGTCCAACTAATACAATTTCACTGTCCTGTTTATTTTACTCAAAATTCGATAATTTTCTGTTACAGTTTTCCCACTTTTCCACTACCTTCCTTATGAAAATTCTAATTTTTTGTAAATTCTGTTGTATATTATATTATTAACTACGTGGGGACTCCACTGCCGAAAAATTTCTACTAGTGACGTTTTCATTTTGGAAACATACGTAGTGCCTAAAACTTCATTGACTACGAAACGGGCAAGAACGGGCACACAATTGTGGACGTTTCAAAACAACACTGAATCAAATTAATAAACAAAACAACAATTGGACCGAACCCGATCGCGATCCAAAGGTTCCACTCCACGAAACTATAATATGTATATACCACTTCAAAAATGATATCACAAAATGTTAACTACTCTCACCACAATACATTTCTATTAAACAAAGGTCACAAACATTTATTTTGTTGTCAATTCTTACCTTTACTTTCAATAAAAGCATAAATATAAAGGGGTTTTCAAGGGTTTCAAAGGGTTTGTTTTTTAAATAAAACAAAACCCGTTTTAGATACCATTGAAATTCTTTATTCCTGTGAAATTAGGTTCGATGCCATTATATATGGAACTCAATTTCTTTTGCATGGCCACCACGGGCACGCTTGCAGAAGTCCAGACGCTGAACCCAATTTTCGACGGCTTCCATGCATAAATCGGCCGATACTGGTGCAATTTCACGTTCATCAATAGTCGCTGGCTTGTTGTCATCAATCGTCGCTGGCTTGTTGGCATAGACCATAGACTTCACGTAGCCCCACAGGAAATAATCTAACGGCGTCAAATCGACTGGGCCACTTCGTGAGATAACACGTTCACCAAATTTGGTTTCCAATAAATTGATTGTGGCATTCGCTGTGTGGCTTGTGGCGCCGTCCTGTTGGAACCACATGTCCTCCAAGTCCATATTATCCAATTGGGGCCAAAAATATTCGGTTATCATTGAACGGTATCGATTCGCATTCACAGTAATGTGCCGGTCTTGATCATCACGGAAGAAGTACGGCCCAATGACGCCGCCGGTCCATAAACCGCACAAACCGTAATTTTTTCGGGATGAAATGATGACTCATGGATTACGTGTGGATTGCTGTCTTACCAATAACGCATATTTTGCTTATTGACGAAGCCATTCAGAAAATGGCGACGAAATTCACGAAACATACGACGCTTATGGTGGTCAAGCGGCTTCAGTTCTTGCGTCAGTTTGATCTTGTAAGGATGTAGGCCAAGATCTTTTCGCAAAATTCGCCACAACGACGTCACAGAGATGCCCATCGCTTGAGAACGACGTGTGAGAGACACATTTGGGCTTTCTTGAACTGAAGCCTCAGCGGCAGCAATATTCTCGACACTAGGGGCACTTCTTTGTCCCACTGGCACGGGAACATTTTGTACTGTGCCTGTGGATTCAAATTTTTCCACTAGACGCTCAATTGTTGATCTGGTAGGACGATTATGACGAACATAAATTGGACGTAGCGCTCTTAAAGTTGAGGCCACTGACTCCAAATTTCGGTAGTAAATTTTAATAATATCGACTCGTTGTTGGGTCGTATATCTTTCCATGAAACCTTACTGAAGAGAAATGCCAAAAGAGCGGGGAAAAATATGGCGTCGTTTGCTGTCCCTATCGATTTACTTTTGTAGCGTCTCTAAAGCGTGACTAAATATTGAGAAAAACTACACACTGTGTAATGCACTTACTGCAACTTATGTTACATTTGACAGCTGACTTCTGTGCGAATATTGAAACAAAAGAAAAAACTTTAAATTGTTCAGTGGATTATCGGTAATCGATACAATGCGAAGCATTTATTGAGTTAAAAGTTTAAAATTTTGAATTTAATGCCATCATTTCGTCCACTGGGTGCTGGTCTTATGTTAGGAGGCAAGACATACGACTTGGGGTAGCAGTGCGATCAACAGAAGTCTTGAGCCTATTTTTGATTTTATCATGTCTACTACCCTTCTAATATGCATTGGGTTGGCCAGAACTTCGGATTTCTCATATAGATGGTGCTGTTGTTATTTTTGAAATACTCTCTATCATACAGTTGCACAGCTGACATTTAAAGCTTAAATTTCTTATATATTGCAATATTTCCAGTGATCAGTTTTCATTTAAATCTTTTTGTGAATACTAATAATATTTACTGAATATGTATGATCGAAATGAGCATTTTCGTCATATTTCGGCATATGGTTTTGATGCTTTAATAGAACGCACATGCCAAATCTGGGTAAAAGAATATGCTACTGGAAATTTCACGATTAAAAATGCCACAATAGCGGTAGGCAAATAATATGAGGATGAAATCAAAGCCGTTATGGAATCTGACCGAGAAGTTTCTGGTCAAGAAGTTGCACACAAACTGTAGGTGTTGCACACGACCATTCGAAATCATTTGAGACGGCTTGGACCTTGATATTTGGGATTAGCAGGAGCTTAAGAAAATCCACTTACAAAGCGGATAAGCATTTGCCATGTGTTGCTCAAACTCAGCAAAAATTATGCACTTTTTAAACGCACTGTCAGCTGGAGATGGAAAATGTATTCGTTACAACAATGGCAATTGAAAGAGACCCTGGAAAGAAAGAAGGAAACTTCATCATAAGCTGAACTGCACCAAAAAAAACTGTTATTATGTCATTTGGTGAGATCTTAAGGGAGTAATATAATTTTAATTGCTTCCGAACCATAAATTCTGACGTCTATTGTCAGCAATTTATGAACATTGATGGAGCACTGAGAGAAACACGACCTGAATTGATAAATCGCAAAGACGACATCGCTATGCTTCACACATCTTTACAGACTCGGCAAAAAAATATTGGAGCTGGGATGGGAAGTTCTGCCATGATATTGTCATGATCTGGCATTTTTGGATTTGCATTTATACTAGACTCTTGAATACTTTTTCAATAGGAAATTCTCCAATACAGAAAAGGATCTACAAACCGAGTTGTTCCAGTATATTTGTGGGACGGACCAGCCATTCTCTGAATCTGGGATCAAAAAGATGCTTGAACGATGACAGAAGGTCATTGAACAAAATGGCATCTGCATTATGGGCATATATGGGGTTTTTAAATTTGCATTTGATTTTAATTCGAATATCTTTATGTAATGGGGATGTAAAAGAATTACCGTTCTTCGCAATGTCAATTAAAAAATGCAGTCACTTCAAATGCAGGTTCTGGAATTGGACGCCAATTGTACTGAAATATTGGAAAACTTTTAATTATTTTGAAAATGTTTGACTGCTGGCAATTCTGTTTTTAAAGTATTGCATATATAAATAAAAAACCATAGATGGTGAAATTTAAGTGGTGGATTTAAAAGTAAAGGGAAATTTTCTAAATGGCGCCGGAGTGAGGGATGTGGGAAAATTTCCCTGGAAACAAAAACTATTGACAAAACTATATAATCATGCTTTTTTGTATTGTGTACAAATATAAAAAGCGATATGCTTTTCTATAGTTATATTTTGTTTTCAAAATACAAATTTTGTTTGAGTGCTTTTTCGTCGCAACCGAGTGAAAAATGGTCGCACGGCAACAGCCTTTCCCCTCCATGAGTCCATGAGTCTGTGAAGGATTTCAGACCAATAAGCCTCTCATCATTTGTACTCAAGACTCTAGAAAGAGTATTGCATGAACATTGTAACCATAGAATAACACATACTATAGAAGAACTTATTCTCTCATCTGACGTTTCATTTCACACTCTCTCGGTAGGTCTGTGGAAATGTTTACATACACCAGGTGGAGTTACAAAATATGTTCACTTAACTATTTCCTGTCGTTTTGGTGTAGAACTGAAAAATTTAAATGTATTTTGCACTTTTTTGTTGACTTTTAACGTTGGTATTCATTTGTATTGTATTTAACACAACTAGTTTGCCACAAAAACACGAAATTCGGGTGTAGTTCCTTTGTGGATCGCTGTATACTATTGCCACCATCTGGTATTATTGAACCCATATTTTCCACCCTCCACTGTGTAATTTCCATCGTACCTATGACGTTTAATTTATTGAGCGAATAAAACCTTCTACGTATGTGTTATTCTATGATTGTAACTAATAGCTGTCTATCAAAGAGTCTTCATGCCTTTATGACAAGAAAGTCGACGACGACAGCGCTACACAAAGTATAAGTAGTTAGTATGGTCGAAAGGAGCGTTTTCTACAGGCATTCCTTTTTCAATGGCATCCTTCCTTGATATAGAGGGCGCGTTTAACAATGTTAAAATTGAAAGTATCATACAAGCCGTAAAAGATAAAACTGCCAACTGAATTATTTTGAGTTCGATAGAAGAGATAAAATAGTGGAAGATAGGAGAATATATTGAAATCATGAGAATATCTTGGAAGTGTTAACCCGGACAAAACTTATTCTACTCGTATTCACAAATAGGGGAACTATTCCTTAATATGTCGGGAGCCAAAGATTTGGAACTTTCTATTCTCAATCATCTGACTATGACTTTTTCCTCAACGTAGTGGCTCCCGGGCAACGGTAGAATATTTATTTTAGAGGAAAGAGCGCAATGACGGGAGTATATGACAGGGAACCATTAAATATAAATAGTGGAACTAGAGCAGGAACATAAGAATAAATATCAGGAACAAGAGTTAAGTTAATATTATGACGGGAACGGTAACAACCCTTGTATACGAAATCAAGACAGAAACAGGGACAGGAGCAGGGAACGTAATTACAGGCACGAAATATCAGCAAACAGGAACAGCAGCAGAAGCATAGGAATCCAGGATCAGGAACAAGAGATAAAATAATGTAATATCAGGAACGAGAACAAGACTTGTGGACGAGTATAACGGGAGTGAAATTTCAGGAATATCATTATAATGTATTAACGGAAAAATAACACATCAGCTGGAAGAAGAATATCTGGAACATGCTGAGCAGGACATATACCAATAGGGCGCAGGAATCTCAGGAACAATAAGACAGGACACGCAGGAACAAGAATACAGTAATACAGGATACCGGCCTAATACCTAATACCGGCCTCTGTAGCATATTCTCTCAAACATATTCTGCAGAACCATGTATATATTTGGAACACACTTCAAACATTTATATGTCCGCAAGTCCCAAACTGTATTTAAATGCAAACATTAGCATGTTTACTGACAAATATGTATGCTTTTACGTGAAAACATATGCGTGCTTCATCCCAAACATCCATATACTTACGTGGAAGCATTCACGTGTTTCCCCCAAACCTTCATATACTTACGTGGCAACATATGCGTATTTTCTCCCAAAGTCCGTGACTTTTCGCACTTCCCTCGTAGTTATATGAAATGCTCACATCAAGTACCACCTGTTTATAGACTACTGCCAAATTTTGAGCAAGTTCCGTCATTTACTTTGCGTGTAACAGCTGTTCAAAACATACAACCTCGTGCATTTTTTTAAAAATGGAAAACACGAATTTCGAGATCTCATTAAACAATATTTTTTGCAAAAAAAACGTCGATAAATCCAAGGAAAAGCCTGATAAATACTATGGGGACTCCGCACCATCGATTTCAATGGTATAAATGTGGTTTACTGAATTTTGTTGTGGTCGCAGAAGTACAAATGACGCTGAACGTTCTGGACGGACAATTGAGATCAATGCACCCGAAATTGTCGATACGGTTTTGGCCCTTCGAAGAGTAAAAGTGCATGAGATTGTTGATGCCAAAGGCATTTCATATGGCAGTGGGGTTTCGATTTTAAATGATCAGTTGGTTTAAAGAAAGCTGTCAGCAAGTTGGGTGCCGCGTTTGCTCTCAATTGACCATAACGCAAACGTGTGTATTCTCAACGGCAAAATTCCATGAATTGGGGTACGAATTGGTAACTCATCCGCCATATTCTCCGGATTTAGCCACCAGTGACTATTTCCAATTTCCAAACCTAAAGAAATGGCTTGGTGGAAAGAGATTTAGCTTCAACGATGAAATTATTTATCAAACAAATGCCTGTTTTATGGACCCGGAAAAATCCTATTTTTGGAAGGGATGCAAAAATTGGAGAAACGTTGGACTAAGTGTATTGAGCTTAAAGGAGATTATGTTGAGAAATAATTTTTTTCCAAAAAAAACTGTGCTTCATTCAAAAAGGGACGGACTTATTGATACGCCTCGTAAACAGTGGTGAACTACTTAGTTGAGCAAGTTGATTATAGATTGACAATACGAAAAACTCCATTTGACATTGTGAGTGTAAACATAGTGTGAATGCTTTGTGCCAACAACTGAAGTCATAATTAAATTTTTGGTCCAGCTTTTCTTCATTCGTTTGTTATGTATTGTCAAAATTTGTGTACACACTGAGGTGTCAACACTTTGATTTCACCATCCGATTCTAAATTGAATTAATGTTTATTTGGATTCTGCTGTGCAGTTTATTAAAAATCATAATAGTTATGAATAGCTACACATATTAAACATACAAATAAATAAATTAAACAAATTTTAACATATTTATTCAACTGATTTTATCCTTAAGGATACGGACGGATTCTTCGGCCTGGTCTTTCATTCGGAGCCTTGGTAGTTTTCTTTTCCTGCTTCCAACGGGTACGTTACCAACAACCTTACGCACCGGCTCATCTTCATCCATACTGATAACATGGCCTAGCCAGCGCAATTGGCCTAAATTGATTCGCCTAGAGATGTCCACGTCGGAATACAAAATTATATAGTTCCTGGTTCTAACTACGTCGGTACTCGCCGTTTTCTTTAACAGGACCATATATTTTACGGAGAATTTTTCTCTCGAATACTCCCAGGTGTTTTTCATCCCATCGCGATATGACCCAAGTTTCGGAGCCATATGACAGGACAGGTAAAATTAGAGTCTTCTATGGGTTGACTTTTGTCCGTCAAGAGAGGGCTTTGTTCTTAAACTGCTTGCTGATCCAAAAAAACATATATTTGCAAGCACAATTCTCCTATTCAACCCCACGTTGACGTAGTTGTGACTGTTCATGGCGGATCCACGGTAGATAAATTCATATACCTCTTTAACATTAAATCAGTTGTCGACGTTTAACTGTGGACCAACTCGAGAGGTTTGTGTAGCTGTTGACACCATCAATTTTGTGTTGTCCTCATTAACAACAAGGCCCACCTTCGCTGATTCTTTTTCGTTTCTGGAAAATACTCCAGTAACCTCTCGCAAATGTTGTCCAATGATGTCTATTTCGTCAGCATACGCCAGCAACATCTGGCTTGTCATGTTAATGGTCTTGTTCATATTTACTGTAGCTTTTCTCATTATTATCTCAATTCAGATGTTGAAGAGATTGCACGAAAGTGTGTCGCCTTGTCTTAGTCCTCGCTTGGTACAGAATGGTTCAGTGAGGTCTATCCCCACATTCACTGTCGAGTTGGTGTTGGTCAGCGTCATTCTACACAGGCGGATCAGTTTTGCCGGAATCCCAAGTTCAGACATAGCTTCGTATAGTTTTCCCCATATGGGGCTATCGAAAGCAGCCTTTTAATCGACAAAAATCGATTGGTAGGTATTGATTTGCTTTTCTTGTTTCTTTTCCAGGATTTGGCGTAGCAAGAATATGTTATCCGTCATGGAGTTCCCTGATCTAAAACTACACTGATAATGTCCAATCAGGTTTTCAATAATTTGCTTAGGTCTTTCACAAAATACGCCCGACAAGACGTTATTCGCGATGGATAAAAAACTGACACAAGGATAGTCGGAACATACACACGAATCACCCGTCTTCGTTTGTTTACGCCCTGCTCAGTCTTGTGCGAACTTTCGCAAGCCACCAGGTAATGATCCGAGTCGATGGCAGGGTGAATCACATTAGAAGAGTGCCTGCCATATATTACCAATTGATCAATCCGGTCCTTTCCTCCATGAACCAAGGCACCCTATGCATATCCCTATGTTGGAATCGTGTGCTACTAAGTACCACTTTCCTTGCAGCGGCGAAATCTCTCCGTCTTGTTCCATTATTTATATACATATGTATATAATTATTTAAATACAGCCTTTTTCGAGATTAAGAGCTCACACCGATAGCTATCGATTGTTTGCACATCGATGTTTGACAACCTCTAAAAATATATGAGTAGTCTATTGTTTTCTGCGTATCGATCCAAATACAGTTATTCTACCCGTGTCGAACGTTTTCGCTCTTGCGCCGCCTCCTTCTCCTCAAGAGATAAGAGCAAAATAATTCCTGCAGCCATTTTCGTTTATTAGCTGATGCCAGTGTACTCAGTTTATCTCGAGGCAAACAAATCAAATATTAATTAATTGATAATTTTCATATGTTCTCGTTCTTATCACTTTTTTTATGTGAAGCAATGAAACACGTTCGATACCACAGAGCAGTGGTAACGCCCGGTTCAGACAGGGCAAGTTTATTTGCTCTAGTTATTGTCAATTCTCTTTTGAACTTGCTTCCATGTTCACACAGGGAACGTTTGCTTGAGCAATTTTTGCTTTATTTTGCACCACGTTCTTTCTTTTATGACATTCCATTTTATTTCAATTATGAAAAAATTTTATTCTGAAGGGAAATTTTTATATTTGTGGAAAAAATTTAAGTGAAAGGAATAATAATAATAATAACGACATTAATTGATTGCATAGGAGAACCTTTATTTCCTATCAACATCAAACAAAGCTCTTATGTACTTTGTTTATTATCCAGAATTTTATGAACGAAACAAAAAATGAAAAGCAATGTCAAATTGTCATCTGCAGCTAACTTCGCATAAAAAATTGCGGATGAGAAAACAAAACGAAATAAGAGTACGGGTAAGTCTGTACCCCGTTTTCTTCCTTTCACCTCTCTCTCCTATAAACTAGAGAAATAAGAAAGGAAACTTGCCCTGTCTGAACCGGGTGTAACCAGCCCATAGCCTCGCGAGGCAGACAATAATCGTATTTTTCACATACACACGATCGGCAACTCTCATGTACACAACAACTATGTTTGATTCGAAGCATCAGTCTATGGGCCTGTTTTTTTATTCCCTGCTAAACTAATTTTTCGGCCACTTTGTATGGGGAGCTAAGCGCTATTAAGCGATTTGAAGCGGCTCCCCATACAATGTCGTCGAAAAATTAGTTTAGCAGGGTATAAAAAAACAGGCTCTATGTTTGTGCGTTTGTCATATAGAGTTGCCATCTTATTCTGCTGTCGTTTCTTTTCACACTCTTCGTTGTGCGGTCGGTGAGATAGATATTTGACGAAACTTGACTTACACCTGGTGGAATTACAAAAATTGTTGACTAAAATTGTTCATATCGCTTAAATATAAACACAACAATTTTAACGCACAGAACGAAATGCCGTTGCTGTTTTCTAGTTGGTTGGTTTGAGCCATTGCCTCTATCTGGTATTGTTAAAGCAATACTTTCTAGCATGCAACTTCCATATGCAACACACCATACTTCGTAAATTTAGTGAGTCTAATCGCTCTTCTACACGTCAATTCTCTATATTCTATACATACACGATATCAATGTCAACTAAAAAGTATTGGCAACGTCAACGTTAACAAATTTGTATGTCAACTAGTTTAAATTTCTGTCAATTTCATCGTCAACGTGTTGTCAGTATTTGCATTGCTCAACTAGAAAATTAGTTGACAACCCGGTTTTTTGGTCAACTAATGCTAATGCATTGACCTTGGTTGCCAACAGTTGACTTTGCTCGAATTGACTCTGCGTCAAATAGTGTAAATCGACCCTTATTCCTTACTGAAACGATTCTATGGAAATACTCGTAGTACATGCAATGTATTCAGGACAAAATTTCCAGCTAGAATCATAGAAAATCACACACTCGTTTCGTTTAGAGCGTAGGCATGCAATAAAATAAATAAATAAATAGTTTCCCATTACATCCCATAAAGGGACTGGGGAGAACTTCTCACAATCACTGAGCTGTGCGCTTTCCAGTTTTCACTCACTGATTGGGACCTACAGTTTTACACCGATTCCGAACGGTATTTTGAGAAGCTTTTTCATGGCTAGATACTCGATAGTGTAGCCGTCACTATGCGAGGTGACCGCCGCCGAAAGAAAATTAGAAGGTGGTCAGAGCCGGGTTCGAACCGAGGATCTCATGTACAAGAGCCGCGCACACTAACCATTGCACCACCGACGGCAATAGGAAACGATTATTTAATATTCAATTCTTTAAGGGGTTAAACATGGATGAAAGGCTTTAAATTATTGTAATATTTACGCCTATGCATCTAGAAACTTTAAACCTATGAAATATCTATTTTTATCTAACGTGTTCCAAAATTCACGCAGTATATAATTTTGATTTTATACATTTTTTTAATTCAAAAGTATACAATTTCGGGTTACGTATGACACAGCATATAGGGTAAATCTCCTCCACGGCTTGGCTGGCACAATCGCACTGCACTGCAGAACTTTTCCATGACCATTTTGCATAAATGTAACTGAATTTCATTGCTACAGCGTTCAATTACGTCCTTCGCTTGGGGTTGTTGATATAGAACTTAGGCTAAAAACTCACCAAAGAAAAACGTATAACGAAATTACTCA
Source organism: Phaonia tiefii (assembly GCA_963931995.1). NCBI lineage: Eukaryota > Metazoa > Arthropoda > Insecta > Diptera > Muscidae > Phaonia > Phaonia tiefii. The sequence goes on along the minus strand of OZ008371.1, from coordinate 75,180,453 downwards.
CACAGAAAATGACTCATGTTGTAATTGAATTGTTTCTCCGGGGTTTTTTTTTGGTGTGAGGCGTCGTTTTAAGTAATATGTGGTCCACAAACTAATCTTTGAATTTAATCGAAAGTAACTGGATTATCGTGTCGCGGTAATGAGCACCGTTGAAAGTGTCCATTCACGACGATTCGGAATCGTGAATCATTATAAGTGAAAATACGAATGTATGTGTCACACCGACTTGATGCATGCATACCCTGACCAACCGTCCCGTATTTCCGGAATTGTCACCCTTTTGGGTGGAATTGTTCCGCATTTTGTTGCCTCACCCCGACTTTAATCTGAAATATTATAATGATTATGCACAAAGTAAAACATATTATTTTATATATTAGTTCTAAATATAGTTGACTTTCAAACTGTATGTGTTCCAATTTGTTTCGGTTGAGGTCATATATGATTTTATTAGTTAATTCCAAACTTTCGACCGTTGGTCATTTTGAAGGATATTGCGAGATAACATAAAATGCGTTGCAACTTTTCTGCAAGCTTATGTCAATTAGAGATAATACAATTTATTAGTATATAATTTTTAAAAAAAAAAACTTAGAATCTGTCTGCTTTTGAGTGTGGTTTTTGTTTATTAAAATTTGTATATGGGTGATTCCTTGGAAATAACGTTTTTTCGGATGGTGAAATTATTAGTTTTTAACATACCTCGGATGTGATTTTTTTTACAGTTTTTGTTTATATATACTACTATAGTGTATACCAACATCTATTGTACTACAACAATTTAAAACATTTATCAATATATTTTATACTATAATTTTCAGAATTACCACGATTCTGACATCCACGGTATTGACATTTCATATTTAAATTGACTTCATTCTATGCCAAATTGACGTGAGATAATTTCCTTTGAAAATCACATTTCGATGACTAAATATCGAACACATTTCGTCACTAGGAGGGCGCAATAAAAAAGCGGTACCATGGTATTTATTGAATGCTAATTTTGTGACTTACCCTTCGTAAAGAAAACACTTCACTCCAATCGATTCAATGTGGATAAATCTGTCAGCCATTGATGTAAACATAACATTTGATATACAATGGTCGAGTTCTCACAGCGAGGGCGCCTTTATACCCATCCAACATGGCGCCACAGCGGTAAAACGTAAATGTACGATATTAGGCAAAAATGCGTGGACAAAGTTTAGATCTTGTTAGTTGGGCCTAAATAGGAGATTTACGCTCGGTAAATACATGAAAATATCCTCTATCTAGGCAATTTCAATGACCATAAAAAAATATCAATCCATCCTACGAAATGAGGGAGTGAATATAGTATAAACCTTGATATTTATGAAATGGACACGCCACGGTTCTGATATTTTCATTAGTTTCTGTATGTTTCTATCGAATAAGCGCGACGCAGGTGAGAATATTGTTGTGGAAAATCTTGTGTACCATAAAAGTATTGAAATTACGCGATTATTTATTTGTCGTCCCTTAATTACATGGAAATAAACGTGATGGACAAAGAAAACGTTATTTCCAAGGAATCACCCATATAGGATATATTGTTTTATTATTTGAATTTTTATGACCGATTTCTGTTAGTTTTTGGTTAATGTATGAGAAATTCATACTACAAGCTTACAAGTCATGAACATTTTTCCAATTGAAAAATGGTTAGATTTTGTTGGAAATAATAGACAATTCAGTTCAACACACACTTACTGGCATGACTAGTTTCGAACACCGTGACTAGTTCATCATCAGATGTCTAACTACTGTGCCTGAATTGATACCATCGGTTGATCACCAATCATATATATACAAACCCAATTCGGCAATGCACATGTCTGAATTAGTATCGATCGAAGATCCCTAAGTATCAACATCACTGAAAGGCCTATAATTCCAACAACAAGAACAGACAGAATTTGCAGTTGCAGTGCTTTGAGGTGAGTTTTAATCTATATCACAGAGTTGTATTTTTCGTTGTATTTTGTATTTTACATATGTTGTGTGTTACAGCAACCGAATTGATACCAAATTCGATAGTTACAACTGAATTAACGTCAAATTCGCCTGTGGCAACTGAATTGATACAACATTCGGTTACTTCAACCAAATTTGTTACCAATTTCGGATGTTGCGTTCGAATAAATTCCAAATTCGGTTGCTCCAACAGAAATTTTAGGAAAATTAGTTGCAAGAACGAATATTATTGAAGACGCAGCTGTCACAACCGAATCAATTATGAAACGAGGGTGCTTCAACCAAATTTCAGCTGTAGGGACTAAATTCGGTGGTGACAACCTCAATTCGGTTGTAGCAATGGCAATTCGGTGGTAACAACTGCTACAACCGCTTTTCAACCAATTAGTTCTTCGGGTGCAGGTGTGTACTGACTCACATTGAAGGAAATGTTGTGTCCTTTACGGCAATTCTGCAACCATGCGACGCAGAAACCCTTCAATACCCCACATACTCAGCTATTTCTTTGGCCTTGGTCATGAGCCTTAGCTTCTTCTTTCGCTTCAAATTTTTGTCTGGCTTCGGGAGATGTTGTAGGTGGTGTCCGCGTCCGGCCAAGGGAGTGTCCGCTCACGGGAGATTAATTTGTACTCAAAATGCCATCAAAAGCATGGGACCAAGAAATTTGTCCATCTACGGGAGCTGTTCGCGAGTAGAGCTTTACTGTATACCGTTCACTTACAACTAAAACGTCTTTTGACAATACATTGCACGCAATGCAACAACCTTGCGTCTCTGAAGCTGAACGTCGTTGAATCGCGATTCAGAATCATCGATTTTGGACACCTTAACTGGCTTCTGGTCAGCCTCATTTTTGGAGAAACATGGTCCGATGATACTTTCAGCTCAATCTAACCACACCTTTTCTGGACCCTACAAATGACAGATTTCACGACTAACCAAGCCATAAAATTATAAAATAAAAATAGAGAACTGTTGCCGCCAAACCTTCATTATTTTTAAAATATTTCTCAACAATTAAAACGCGTTGTTCTTTACTTTAATGATAAATTTTTAATAACTGTGAAGTGTCAGCCGTCATGCTTTTTTCTTCAATAGCAACACTACCGCACTAAAGGCCAGAAATTCAAATCTTGCGTCAGCTTCAAGACATGTTTTACATATAATTAGCACAGCCGGATTTTTGTCGATCATACAGTTAATCGAACAATTTTTGTTTTGCCGACGAGGGAATACGGAGTCGCAAACAGATGCCAAAAATACATAACACTGTGGAACACAACAAAAATA